>OZ023263.1:21445417-22645417 GCA_964006375.1 Tillus elongatus | reverse complement strand
GTGAGTGATTTTTAAGACTAGACAGACATATTATTCCTACAACATTTAAATTTCTCATTAAATTGCAGCATAAATTTTAACTCAGTCAAAACTAAGATCTTAGTCAGTGAGATTGTTCGATATATAAATGTATTTTGTATTTTCTTTTGGTATCTTGTCAAATATGTAAATTAAGAATATTACTGTGATATTTAATTAATTAATTTTGCTAACGAATTTTTCAAACTTTTAAATGTTTTAGGGTACAAAAAAAGTAGCTTGTAACCTTTCATTTAAACAATAGTAAACAATTACTTAATTTGACAATATCAAAATTTTTCTCACAAGCTTTTTAAGTAAACAAAACATTCTCTGGCCAGAACAATTAAGCAGAAGTTTACCTAACAAATTAAAATTGAGAGCATTGGTAAAATTAATAGAAAAACCTTTAACTTTGCATTTAATATTTATTTTGTTTCTTTGTAATGTACAACTTATATTTGATTTACCAGGTGTCTTAATTTAAATAACTCCCATTATTAATTTATGTCAATAAATTTGAATACTTGCGTTTTTAATATCTGTTTTGATTGAATAACAAATTCCTCATTTAACCTTTCTCAATTCTGGTGGTGATATAGCTGGAAATGCCTCATATTTATTATCTAGATCTCTTCAAAATAACTAACTAACGTAGTGCCGGTGTTTTGACTCGAAGATCTCATAAATCTAGGACTTTGGGCAGAACAAGATTAAAGCTGAGTAAGTATTTGATTATATTTTAATCTTAAAACCAAACAGTGTGTTCTTTATCTTACAAAATAATAAATCTGAGCGATAAGTGCAAATAGGTTAGGGTTTGGGAGGTGATGATGCCATAACTATTGACCAGATTTAGATCCAGTTGAAATCGGTCACGAGATATCAATCGCGGATAACCATCAAATAAATACACTCGGGTTCTTAGGCTTAAATTGGCATAAAGTATAAAATGGTGGATATTGCCATGTTGCCAAATTAATCGGCAGAAAAACTAGTTTGCTCTTTCACAAAAAAAAGTAAGCATTCAATTTTTCCGAATTCCTTTCATTACGTTAGATATGAGGATATAACGAGTTATTCGGTGTATATTTTAGAAAAAATCATTTAACCGTTTCCTGCCAGGAAGAGCCCAAACTTGGTGTCTTTTAAAATGTTTTTTAAATTTTTTACGTAGCAACTAAAATATAATGGTGTGGTATATTTTTGGAATCAGTTCATGGAGCCCTTTCATTTGATACCCCACTCGTTAGGTTTCTGACGAAAACTTTTTTTCATACAAAAGTTGATGACGTCATAACTGGAAAATATACCAGGTGGCGGATATTCACCCAGGTCTAAAATACTTACTAAAACTCCTGCTACAGTTTCCTGAAAAAAAATTCCCCATACGCGAACTTTCCCTCAAGACTGCAGTCAGGTCCAGGACTAAAAGACGTTCTCAAGTAAAGCATTTAATAACAGCTTTATTGTGTGGCACAACATATATGGGATTATAATCACCACCTTGACAAAGAAAAGTTGAAACTTGTCAAAAATGTTGGACATCAAACTATGCTTGATTCATTAGAAAGTATTTTTATATCAAGGTCGATTAAGAACAAAACTTCATTGAATCGTGCGGCAACTTTATATTCAAGCCCTTTATTTTCACTTTGCATTTGACCACTTAAACACTCTTAATTTGTCTGGTAGAATAATAAATTACTGTCAATAACTCGGCCGGTCTATACATATACTAATCTCTACGCTTGTCTCGACTTAAAGACTCTTTCGTTTCCTTTGTATCTATGAAGTCAATATAAATACTGTTTACGAAGAATTAAAATCAATATAAATATAGTTTTTATGTAGTATTTTAGTTAAATTATTTATCCTTTGTTAGAGTTAACATGGTGAGCCAAACACCCGGGTTTATTTTTCTACATAAAAAAGATGAGCGGAGGTTATGGTGTTTGTCTCGCCAGATGTGCTTGTCGGCTTGCTCCAATATCCACATAGTAAATTTCTAGATCGAAAGGGAACGTGCAGATTCCTTAGATAACTCGGTACCTTTCAAGACTAGATGCATTCTCGCAACAATTAGAACCGTAGACCGGTTTCGCTCTCATTAGAGCTCTTCAGTACGGCATACTAATTGTAGCAAAAATGCACCTAAAATAACACGGCTATCGTATAGCCAGTCTTAAAACACTAAGTGAGTGGTGAACGTGTCTCCACCTAGTTCGGAACCAAGTACTATGTTGTCACGCCCGCTCCAAATAACACAGAGTGTTAAAAATAGAGACAGTATACAACTAACTAACAATTTAAAAGATTGTTAGCCCTGGCCCATTTTTTAAATTGTTAGTTAGTTGTATACTGTCTCTATTTTTAACACTCTGTGTTATTTGGAGCGGGCGTGACAACATAGTACTTGGTTCCGAACTAGGTGGCGACACGTTCACCACTCACTTAGCGGTACCTTTCCTTTTAAGCCTATTATCCTCATATTAGATAAGGGCTCAAAAATGTGTCGACCAGAAGATAAAAGCAGGTCTTCGACCTCGTAGTTTCACTACACAATAAACAAACGATGGGTCTTCGACGACAATTTTACTTCGGACTAGTTCGTTTACCTAGACGCGATATAAATACACTGTAGCTAATAGTTTAATTTTAAAATTTTTCTTCCTCTGAAGATGTTGACATGGTCAACGAAACGATCGTAAAGTCCCTGAAATATGTGTTGTGGTGGTTTGGGTTCTCCAAGTGTACTTAATGTACTTAACAGCTTTATTCTCAATGTTCGTGACTTCTGGCATTGTGATGAACAAGTGTCAGTTATAAGAAAACTAACTGACACAAAATTTATTTTTTGGCTAATAAGACTTGAGCCAATGGCTTACCAAATTTTGACACGCTGCGATATCATGGATCTAGGTCAGGTGGGAAAATTTTGGCGCTTACCTCGTATATTCATCTTCTTTGGAAACATTGTGAAACTTTGTCAATTGAATATACTAACCGTTTTCTATTTTTATCTTCACCTCAATGCAAGCACGATCTAGTAGTTTATAGAATTACCTATGTGAATTAGCCCCAAGGCTAGTGTAGAAGGCAAGCAACGAGCAAGCCAAGCAAGCGGCGATTAGCGACCGCATGAAATGTTCAGTGTAGTGCATGTCTAATCTATTATGAATTGTGATAGGTGTAATCTAGTGTGCATTTATGTCATCACGGAGGACCTTGAAAGTAGACAATTCTTACATCCTTTCAACGGCCCTCCTATCTAAATGTTAATCATTGCCGCTATAACGCGATCCACATGCTATTAACTAGTGTTGCTAGCTGAAGTGGTTTTCTTCGAGTTTCCTAAGATTCATATGGATTTTTATTATTGCTGCATGTAGATTGTACACCTGGAAGATAGAAGAAGACTTGTTGCTATCCCTGTTTTTTATTTCACTCAACTCATGGATAGGATACATCTATATTAGGTCGTCGCTGATAGGTAGGTAGATTAGACGGTGAAATTTTAAAGACGCCTGAAGGCTAAAGGTACTCACAGACTGGTACATGCGCATGCTATTAACTAGTGTGGCTAGCTGAAGTGGTTTTCTACGAGTTTCCTAAGATTCATATGGATTTTTATTATTGAAGAAGACTTTTTGCTATCCCTGTTTTATTTCACTCAACTTATGGATAGGATAGGATAGGATACAGGATAGGATACAAAAATAATAGACTGATTTTGATAAAATTTGGTGATTACCTTCCTTTCGGGAGTCGCTTGGATAAGTTCGTTAGCCAGGGAAATCGGACTAGTTTTTCACGGAAAATTTTGTGTTTTCTGTCGGAAATTTTTTGTCTCCGGAAATAACAAAGCTATGGTAACTAAATTCGGCACGCTGGTTTATGCCATAAAAGTAAAGGCATGTACCAAAATTTGGATCCTTACGTTAAAAGGAAAAGAAGTTATAAGCATTATAATTTTTTTTCTTAAAACGTCAAAAAGTCGCAACTCAAAGCGTCAGAATTGACATGTTCTAAATAAAGAACTTGAAACTAACATTACGGGCGATGTAGCAGAAAGTGTGTTCTATAAAGCCTTAAGTTTCAGCTTCAGCCACCATTATCCTTTATTTTACTTAAATACTTGCAGAAAATGAATTTCAAATAGACCCTCTTTCTGACGCTTTAGCTGTGGTTTCAACTATAGGGTTATAATACATGAAGAAAAACTTTGTACCTACCCCTTGTTAAGCACATTGCGCGCACGAAGCTATGTGAGATTTGGCATGGTTAAAGTGCATATAAACAAGGAAAGCAGAAAGATAAAATGTATGTATAATATGTGATTCATAGATTAAACATTGCATCCTTCTAATTATACGAGCGTCTCGCGACAGTAAAAACTTGTATGAGTTTTTTGTCGTTTTAACGAAATAAAAGACCTTACCGACTGTGGTGTGTACACACAATCCTCCCAACTGACCTTCCTGATCTGCTCTGATATAAGTTTGCCGAATCAATAGCTAAAAGAAGTTAAAAGGGAAAGGAAAAGTCCATTATGCTCACATAACCTTGATAATTGCAGGGTTGATTTTCCTTCTCCTTATAGCTTTTAATTAGCCAAACTGATGTCAGGGCAGGTTAGAAAGGTCAGTTGGTAGGATTTTTTGTAACATCACGTTAGGGAGGTCTCTTATTTCGTTAAATTGACAAAAAGCTCATCAAAGTTTTTACTGTCGCGAACGTTCGTCTAATTAGACAGTAGGATTGATTCCCAGTGTGACGGGTAATATATTTATGTCAATGTAAAACATATATTACTCTATGGTCGAACATATGTATGTATACGAATGGGTTCATACGTTCATACTGAATACTAAACTTCAGATAGTGAATTTTCTTAAAAAATGAGATCAATTTAAAAAAAATATATCTCCAGAAATAACAAAGTAAGGGCAACTAAATTTGGTACACGTATTTACATTATAAAGAGTGAACCATGTATCAAAATTTAGGTCTCTAGGTTTAAAGACACAAGAGTTATGGGCAGTTAAAGAAAAAAATTGAGTTTTCCTCAAAACGACAAAGTCGCAATTTGAAACGTCAAAATTGGCAACGTTTAGGCAAAGAACGTGAAACAAATACGGATTCTGAAAAGAAAATGTTGCAAGAAGAGTATTCTGCGAACCCTTAAGTTGTAGGTTCAACCGCCACTGCCCTTCATTTTACTAAAATATTTACAGAAAATACATTTCAAATAGACCCTTTCTCTGATGCTTTGGCTGTCGGTTTAGTTAAGGTGATGCTTTCGCTGTAGGTTTAGTGAAGTTTATGGTTTAACGGTCTATAATTTTTAGCTAATTTTCGCAGAACAAATTCGTTAAAGCATTTCTGCATTTTTTATCGAAATATGATGCATGTTTGTAAGAAAAAAATCTGCACGAAGTAAGTGCGTTTTGGTAGCGATTTTTTTATTAAATTCTTCAAATTTCATAACTCAATTTGCTATTAACGTAAGGTTTGTTGGGGGGTTAAGGAGTCGCGGGCCAAAGGACTCCAGGGGGCAAGCTGAGGAAGTGGAAATAACAACATAAACTCCCGATGAAGCTTTCCCCAAGACCGTCATGCGCGGTAAAAATCCGCATCCTGCACGAGGTGACCCTGCTAATAACTAAACATGACGGATCTAGACAAGGAGGTCGAACTAAACTCCCCCAATCTACGGTGTCACGTGACCCGTGCCTATGGATGGATGGCACCAGGGCGATGGTGTCGTGAACGGAACCTCTGGAGTACCAGGCAACCCTCCAGAGTAACCCGCCTTGCACCACACAGGGGGTTCTGATGGTGTGGACAGTATTTCCCCCATTCTCGTGGGAACAACATGAAGATTATAAATACATATAAAACCAAAACCAATGAGGCTCGAGGAGTGGCTCCGGCTACAGACTTGAGCCTTGAGTCTATCCCGGAAACGGAGACGAGCCAGGGTGCGGCAGCGGACTCTGGAGGTCCCACGACCGGCGTAGATACGGGGGATCAGGGGGTAGCTTCGGCCAGAGACCTGTCCCCGACACCCAAGCTGGAGGCTGGGTCCCACCGGAGGGCGGCGAGCTCCGCGGACTCCGGGGGCCCCTCCACCAGTGAGGACTCCACTGTTAGAGTAGAGGGACTGCCCCGGCAGTCCAAGCGTCTTTCCGGGGCGCAAAGAAAGAAGCTCCGGAGGGCGCAAAAAATGGCGGCCGGGACCTGGACGGTCGAGAAACCTGTAAAGGCGCAAGAGGGGAGTGCGGGTCAGAAGAGGACGCGCTCGAACTCTAGCACGCCCACTACAGACAGACGTTCCAAAAGGGCCAGGGTGCCTGTAAAGGCGCAAGAGGAGAGTGCGAGTCGGAAGACGCCGCGCTCTGGCTCTAGCACGCCTACTACAGACAGACCTCCCAAAGGAACTAAGGCCGGAACACCGGCGCAGACTGGCTCTTACAGGGAGGCTGCGGAGGGCCTCGGGATGGCGGTGATTGACAGACGCCATCCTGAGGTCACGCTAGACCAGGGGAAGGCGGACCTGATCCAGGCTTCGGTGGTAGCTGCAGTGGACTCTCTTCAGGAAGGGGAGAGCCCGCCTCAGTTCCACCGGACGCGCCTGACGGGGGGCATCCTCTGGATAACCTGTGCCGGCCCGCAGTCGCGGGACTGGCTGCGGAAAACGATCGGGGGCCTCGGTCAGATTTGGGAGGGGGCGGACTTGACAGCCGTCGAGCCCAAGGAACTCCCAAAGAGACGCAAGGTCCTCGTACGGATCCCTGACACCGTCCCGCAGGAGACGGTGATCAGCAGACTTAAGATCCAGAACCCTGAACTGGGGACGCAACACTGGTCGGTTCTAAGCAGGAAGGCAGAGGAGAAAGGACAGACGCTCGCCTTCTCGATCGACCCGACATCTTACAGAGCCCTTGAAGGAACCTCCTTCAAGGCATTCTGGGGCATGGGAAGGGTTAGCTTCCGCCCACTGGGGAAGCAATTAAGGGTTAATGGGACTTAGGTTCCTTCAGGTCAACCTCCAACACAGTAGGGCAGCCACGGCCGGACTACTAATGGCTCTGAGGAACACGGATGTGGCCCTCATCCAGGAACCGTACTCCTACAAAGGAGAGATCAAGGGACTCGGCGGAGCTAATGGAAAGCTCATCTACAGCAGGTCCAGCGAGAATCCGAGGGCCTGCATTTTTGTCAGGTAAGGGATAGAGTTTCTCCCTCTAATGAATTTCTGTTCCAGGGACCTGGCAACGATCAAAATCCGATGTGGAGGAGCGGATGGGCTGAGGGACATTACTGTCGCGTCAGCCTATCGGCCAGGGGACAGCACGGACCCTCCTCCACCCAACGAATTGGAGCAGCTGATGGTGGGTAGCAGAGCAGGTGGATGGCAGACCATCATCGGCATGGATGCGAATGCGCACCATGAGTTGTGGGGTAGCTCGGACACAAACTCTAGGGGTGAGGCACTTTTACAATTCTTTATGAAATTTAATTTAGACATATTGAATAGAGGTAATAAACCGACATTCGTCACAACACGGCGTGAGGAAGTTTTAGACCTAACAGTTTCCACCCAGTTTCTGGGTGACTTTGTTAAAAGCTGGGCTGTGTCTGGGGAAGTGAGTAGCTCAGACCACAGATACATCCGGTTTGAAATCGCCAAAGTCGAAAGAGAAACGGTATGGTACCGGGACCCCCGCAAGGCGGACTGGGAAGCCTACAGGGCAGACCTAGCTGTGGAACTGCGGGGGGTTGAGAGGGCCATAAGGGATTCAATAGACCTCGAGATTGCAGCAGTCCAATTGCGAGACGCAATTACCTCGGCCTATAACGCCAACTGCCCCCTGAAAATGAGGGTGTCCACCAGGAACGTCCCATGGTGGAACGAGGACCTCAGGCAAAGGAGGACGCAGGTTCGTAAGCTGTTTAACGCGGCCAAAAGGTCGGGAGCATGGGATGAATATAGACAGGCCCTATCGACCTATAACAAAAGACTGAGGGACGCCAAGAAGGAGTCGTGGAGGAGGCACTGCGAAGAAGTGGAAAACACGTCCGAGAGTGCTCGACTACACAAGATCCTGTCTAAGGGCCCTCAGACTAACATAGGCTCCCTTAGAACACCCACGGGAGGCTTTACAAGCTCGGGGGAGGAAACTATGGAAATTTTACTCCAGACGCACTTCCCCGGCTGTAACATAATAAACCAATCACCTCCGGACTGGGAACACTCAGAAATAGAGGCGCCTTATAGGCGGGCATCTAGAGTAGACTGGACAGTCGCTAAAGAGGTGGTTACCTGGAGCAAAATCAGATGGGCCATTAACAGCTTTAAGCCATACAAATCGCCGGGATTTGATGGAATAATGCCCATCATGCTCCAACAGGGGATAGATATACTGGCGCCGGTGCTTACCCTCATTATGAGGGCCAGCCTGGCTCTGGGGTACATTCCGAGGGCATGGAGACTGGCCAGGGTTGTATTTATTCCTAAACCTGGGCGTCCAACAGACCAGGCAAAGTCCCTGAGGCCAATAAGTCTCATGTCCTTCTTGCTGAAAACAGTGGAAAAACTGCTCGACCGGCACATTAGGGGCGGTGTACTGGAAGCATATCCTCTACACTGCGGAAAATATGCATACAGAGCAGGATTCTCAACAGAAACAGCACTGCACCAACTGGTGCTGAAACTGGAGAATACGCTGGAGAACAAGGAGGTGGCGCTGGGGGCCTTCCTAGACATAGAGGGGGCCTTTAGCAACACCTCGTTCGGATCGGTTCTGGCAGCTGCCCGGGAGCGTGGAATAGAGGAGACCTGCTGCAGGTGGATCGGTTCCATGCTCAGGGACAGGGCGGTGTTCACCTCACTCGCGGGAGGGACTCTGCTGGCGGGGGTCGCGGCGGGGTGTCCGCAGGGGAGCGTTCTGTCTCCCTTGCTCTGGTGTCTAGTCGTGGACGGCCTGCTGGGGAGGCTCTCGGGAGGGGGGTATGAGGTACAGGGCTATGCGGACGACATTGTCATCATAGTCCGAGGAAAGGTCACACAGGCAGTGTGGGAGCGTATGCAGACTGCACTGAAAGTGGTGGAAGGGTGGACGGTTGATCAAGGGCTCGGGGTGAGCCCCGAGAAAGCAACCGTCGTGCCGTTTACGAGGAGGAGGAAGTGTGAAAGCCACAGAACTCTCACTCTATACGGTAGGAGCGTTCCAATGGCCAGGGAGGTAAAATATCTTGGGGTCGTATTGGACTCTAAGCTAACCTGGAATGGTCACATTGGAAAAATACTGCGTAAGGCAGTCATGACCTTAGCCGTCACTAGGCGGCTATATGGAAAAACGTGGGGACTAAGACCTAGTATGGCCCACTGGCTGTACACAAGGGTGGTCAGACCATCGTTAACATATGCGGCACTGGTCTGGTGGCCTAAGGTGACACAATCCAGTGCCAAACAAAAACTAGGCAAGATCCAAAGGATGGCTTGCCTAGGCATCACAGGGGCCATGTCTTCAACCCCAACAGCCGCCATGGAGGTGTTGCTGGATCTACCCCCCCTACACTTCGTTATTATGGGAGAGGCCAGGCTAGGACTATACAGACTAGCCTGCAATGGTAGACTGAAGATCAACCCAGGCTTCAGGGGCCACTGCAAAATTCAGGAGATCGTGAAGGAACCCATGCTTGAAATGAGGTCAGACTTCGCGAGCCCGCGAATGTGCAGGGAAAACAACTTCACAGTGGAAATCCCTGATCGCGGGGCATGGCGGGAGGAGACACCGGGCATACCACGGGACGCGCTCGTCTGGTTCACGGACGGATCTGGCGGGGAGCGTGGGACGGGGGCAGGTGTTTACTCGGAAGGACCGAGGGTAAGTCACAGTATTTCCCTCGGAGCCCATGCAACGGTGTTTCAGGCCGAGATGTACGCCATCCTGCACTGTGTGCGGGAGAACAAGAGGAGGGGCTACACCAACAAGCGGATCCTCATAGCCACAGACAGCCAGGCAGCCCTTAAGGCACTAAGTAGCCCACGGGTAAATTCCTGGCTGGTGAGTGAGTGCCGAGACGAGACGAGCGACCTGGCTGGGCAGAATGAGGTGACCCTCATCTGGGTGCCGGGTCACTCGGGGGTCAAAGGCAATGAAGAAGCTGACAGTCTCGCAAAGAGGGGGTCAGCAGAACCATTTATGGGACCAGAACCGGCTCTGGGCGTGTCAAAGAGCACTGCCAGGGGAGCCATTAAGTCCTGGGTCAGAAACCAACACAAGGTGTACTGGGCGGACTGTCCAGGGCTCAGACATGGGAAGTCAATAATTGACGGACCCAGTTCAAAGAGAGCTGTGGAGCTGCTAAACCTTAGCAGAGGACAGCTCAGAAACACAACAGGTCTCTTGACGGGACACATGGCCGTCAAGAAACACCTACATAAAATGGGGCGGTTCGAAGGGGACCTCGCATGCAGACTCTGCGGCGAGGGGGAGGAATCAGCCCAGCACATCTTGTGCGAGTGTATAGCTCTGGACCGGAAAAGACAACTGATCTACGGTCACTCTAGACCGGAGACAGAGCAATATAAAACTTCACCCTACCAATCGCTGTGCAGACTAGTTCAAGGCACAGTGATTTTGGAATGGGTGGAGTAAGACTAGGGGTATGCACAATCAACCAAGGGTTGCGGTGCTATCGGGGCGGCAAGGCCGCGGACGAGCCCTGAGAGAACAAAAAAAAAAAAAAAAGGTTTGTTGGCCAGGAAACCAACATATAAGTTTAGTTTCGGAAAATTTTTGTACAAATTCAAACAATAAGTAATTTTGATAAAATATAGTACATTGTTTCTACCACATAGGCTATACCGGTAATCCGATTGATGCTTGCTCGCATTTGCTATTAAAAATATTTATATGAAAATTCACTTCCATAACGCACTTGCTGCGTCCAGACTTTTTATTTAAATTCAGCACAGAATACCACATGTTTGATAAAATTTAAAGTTTTCTAATAAACAAACCCTAAAACGTTATATTACTCAACTTCTAACGAAAAAATGTCAATTTTCACCAAATCGCCCCCCATTCACCTCCAGGAGCGATTTTGCCCAAAAACAATCCGAACCGCCAGTTTGTCGAGTGCTAACTGCGTACAAAATTTGAAGACGATATCTTAATTTGTTCTAAAGTTATCGTGGCTACAAACAAATAGACAGACAGACCGACAGACAAAAAAAGTTCGTTCCCTAATCATGGTTTCAATGTTTTGGCAGTTTTTACGTTTGCGAAATTTTTTTTGAGGTTTTTGTCGCCGATGCCAAACTTTTACATGTGACGACGTGGAAGTAAAAGTCTGGACGCAGCGAGCGCGTGATTGTAGTGAATTTTCTTAAAAAAAATTCACTAATGAGGAGATCCCGACTTTGGAATTTTGAAAAAATTTCATCAAATGAGCGCTATTTAGGACCCCCGGAACCCAAATCCGAGGTCAGTTTCAGACTATATGTTTGTTTATATATATATATATATATATATATATATATATATATATATATATATATATATATATATATATATATATATATATATATATATAACATAAAATCGATTTTTTTCCAAAGAAAACACAAAATTTTCCGGGAAAACCTCGGCGGATTTTCCTGGCTAACGAACTTATCCAAGCCACTTGCGAAAGGAAGGTACTCACCAAGTTTTATCAAAATCGGTCTATTATTTTTTAAGTTATAGGTTTGACACACACACACACACACACACACACATATATATATATATATATATATATATATATATATATATATATATATATATATATATATATATATATATATATATATATATATATATATATATATATATATATTTATATTTATGTGTCACACCTATAACTTAAAAAATAATGGACCGATTTTGATAAAACTTGGTGAGTACCTTCCTTTCGCAAGTGGCTTGGATAAGTTCGTTAGCCAGGAAAATCCGCCGAGGTTTTCCCGGAAAATTTTGTGTTTTCTTTCGAAAAAAATCGATTTTTTTTATATTTTCAAAATTAACAAAGTAAGGGCAACCAAATTTCATACGCGGATTTATATCATTATAGGCAAGTTACATACCAAAATTTATCTTTGTAGGTTAAAGGAGAAAAGTTACAGGCATTTAAAGAAAAATAATTTTGGGTTCTCCTCAAAACGTCAAAATCGCGATTTTAAACGTCAAAATTGGTGAGTACCTTCCTCTTGCAAGGTGCTTGGATAAGTTCGTTAGCCAGGAAAATCCGCCGAGGTTTTCTCGGAAAATTTTGTGTTTTCTTTCGAAAAAAATTTATATCTCCAAAATTAACAAAGTAAGGGAAACTAAATTTTATGCGCGGGTTTATATCATTATAGGCAAGTTACCTACCAAAATTTAGCTCTGTAGGTCAAAAGACAAAAAAGTTATAGGCATTTAAACAAAAATAAATTGGGGTTTTTTACAAAACGTCAAAGTTGCGATTTAAACGTCAAAATTGGCAACATTTAGGAAAAGAACTTGAATCTAATACAGGCTATGGAAATAAAATGTCTCAAGAAGAATGTTTTACGAACCCTGATGTCTTAGTTTCAACCGTCATTGTTCTTCATTTTAATAAAATGTTTCCAGAAAATTCTTTTCAAATAGACCCTTTCTCTGACGCTTGGCAGTAGTCTTAGCTATAGAGTTTATCGTTAATGGTATATAATTGTTGTAGAATTTTCGTAAAAAAATTCAAAAAAGCTCAATATATCTGTTATTATACAAGATATGAAAAAAAATTGTATATATTAATTATAGGGTGTCTTGAGCTACATCTTAAAAAATTATTTCTACAATCACAGGGTGGCCCATAAGTCGTTGGTGATACAAATTTTCTTTTTTTTTTTAATCAAACACGCCTTATGTTATTGCATTTTTGCATTTTCCATCGAAATATAATGCATGTTTGTAAGAAAAAAAATTCTCGGTGCAGTAAGTGTGTTATGGTAGCGAATTTTGATCAAATGCTTAATATTTAAATAGCTCAATTTGCTATTAACATATAAGGTTGACCAAGAAACGAGTTTTTTCGGGAACACTTTAAGTTTACTTTCAGAAATTTTTGTACATTTTCACACAATAAAGTTATTTTGATAAAACATGGCACATTGTTTTTACTATATAGATTATACTGGTAACCAAATGTGATGCCTGCTTTCTTAAAAAAAAACACATTATTGCTATTAAAAAATAGTTTTATGAAAATTCACTACCATAACGCACTTGCTGCGTCCAGAGTTTTCATACAAATGATCTGGCACCAAATAGTTTAGTTTAGTTACCATAGCTTTGTTATTTTCGGAGATATAAAAAATTTCCGAAAGAAAACACATAATTTTCCGGGAAAAACTAGTCCGATTTCCCTGGCTAACGAACTTATCCAAGCGACTCCCGAAAGGAAGGTATTCACCAAATTTTATCACAATCGGTCTATTATTTTTTGAGTTATTGATGTGACACATAAATATTTAAATATTTAAATATATATATATATATATATATATATATATATATATATATATATATATATATATATATATATATATATATATATATATATATATATATATATATATATATATAAAAGTCTGAAACTGATCTCGGATTTGGGTTCCAGGGGTCCTAAATAGCGCTCATTTGAAGAATTTTTTTAAATTCAAAAGTCGCGATCTCCCCATTAGTGAATTTTCTTAGGTCCTAAATAGCGCTCATTTGAAGAATATTTTTTTAAATTCAAAAGTCGCGATCTCCTCATTAGTGAATTTTTTTTAAAGAAAATGCACTAAAAATTAGGGGTTGAATGTGTTGGGATTTGGTGAAAATTGACTTTTTCGTTAAAACTCCAGTAATAAAACGTTTCAGAGGATTATGGGTACAGGAATACGGATATTTTCTTTGTGATCAAGTCATGGGCCCTAAATTCATTTCATGAGAATGTCTTTCTGACGAGACTAGATTATCACAGCTATGTGGAAGTTACAATTCAATTTGCAGCACTATTTTAGCTTTCACTGCGCTTTTATATTATCTTTTATCACTAAACCTGTGTTGACAAAACGTACTGACAAGAACTCATATTTTCTGGTACAGTAAAATCATAATTATGCATGCAAAGTTATTTTATTTTTATTAAGTCTAGACAGTAACGAGACACTAGTTTATTTGATGCTATAAAACCTTATCTCAGTCTCTAGACAAACAGAAGGAACCTGTACAAGGAATAATAAAATAATAACCACCCGTTCTTTAAGGATGTCTTCTTGAGGATGTATGTGACTTTCATAAGGCGAAGCTCGCAATTCTGGACCAGCTGAGTCGACGAATTCTGGAAAAATTTAATTAAAGATCTACCTGTGATAAGATCTCTCTACTTCACAGAAACACTTTACGACCGCTGTAAAATCTGAAATTTCTACACATGACCACGTTTCCTTCGTTATTTATTTTTTTACTTATTGTCTCTCCGTTCGCAAACTCACCAATTTTGTGGCCATTAAAATGTTCTGCAACAAAAGTTAATTGTGGCCGATATCATAATTTAATTGTACCATAAAATATGATGATTCATAGAATTTTATGTCCGGTTTTTAGGGAATTTTCGCTGGAAACATTCACTAAAGGGGAGATCCCGACTTTTGAATTAAAAATTTTTTTTTTGCAAATGAGCGCAAACTAGGACCCCTAGAACCCATATCTGAGGTCAGTTTCAATTTTTATATTATATATATATATATATATATATATATATATATATATATATATATATATATATATATATATATATATATAGAGCGTTCGTCATTGTAAAAGTCAATGTAACTTGGCTCTGCACAAAATTTGTTATTTTGGCAAAAATATGGAACAGAAAATAAAGTTGCTTGTTCTAAAGTATTGTCATATGGAAAAGAATACGGGGCAGTAAAGGTTTTGGGTGAAATTTTAGATGTAGTAAGAAAGAGGCAGAACTAAATTTGAAAACTATTATGTCAAAATTTAAAGTATATTATTCAGAGGATGGCTGTCAAACATTTTTGGAATGACGTTTGGTAAAATTATGTCGAAATACTTTACAAGTCAACGACTTATATGTATTGACATGCTGTATAATTATGACCAATAAAGAATATATATATATATATATATATATATATATATATATATATATATATATATATATATATATATATATATATATATATATATATATATATATATATATATATATATATATATATATATATATATATATATATATATATATATATATATATATATGTGTGTGTGTGTGTGTGTGTGTGTGTGTGTATCCCACCGATAACTCAAAAAATAATGGGACATGTACCTTCCTTTTGTAATGGCTTGGATCAGTTCGTTAGTCAGGAAAATCGGAAGAGGTTTTCCGGACAAATTTTGAGTTTTCATTCGACAACAACAAATTTTCATCTCAAAAAATAAAAAAGCTATAATAACCAAATTTGGTGGTTAGGTTTAGGATGTAAAAAGTAAACTACACACCAAAATTTAGATTTTTATGTTACAAGAAAAAAATATATAATAAAATATTGTGTGCCAGATCATTTCTATGAAAATTCACTACCTAACGCATTTGCTGCGTCCAGGCTTTTTGGTTGTTTTCTTTGAAAAAACCAGTTCGGATGGGTTGACTAAAACAAAATCACCCAAGCAATTAATAAGGAAAAATATCTGCCATATTGATAATTTGGCACGTACATTCTGTTTTTTACTTACTTTTTTCTGGAAAACTTCTGTAACTAATGAAATTTGTAACACAATTTTTTAAAGCGACTTCCAGTATTTACATATATGTACCAAATTGTAATTTTCCAGCTCCATAGAAAATAGAAATTTCCCTTATTAGGACCTCTCAAACCAATCTCCAACATCCATTTAAATTTAAAGAATTAGTTTTGATAATATACCTCACTAGTAGTGTACACTTCTTATGAAAATTCACTACTATAATGCAGTTGCTGCGTTTTACTAAAATATTGATAGTATATTCATTTCAAATAGCTCTTTCTCTGATGCATTGGCTGTAGGTTTAGTTAAGTTGAAGCTTTGGCTGTAGGTGTAGTTACGTTTATGATTTAACGGTCTATAATTTTTAGCTAATCTTCGTTACACTAAGTGAGTGGCGAACGTGTCGCCACCTAGTTCGGAACCAAGTACTATGTTGTCACGCCCGCTCCAAATAACACAGAGTATTAAAATTAGAGGCGGTATACAACTAACTAACAATTTAAAAAATTGTTAGCCCTGGCCCATTTCTACCCCAATATAGGGACAAAGTATGTAAGACTAGATGCATTCTCGCAACAATTAGAACCGTAGACCGGTTTCGCTCTCATTAGAGCTCTTCAGTACGGCATACTAATTGCAGCAAAAATGCACCAAAAATAACACGGCTATCGTATAGCCAGTCTTAAAACACTAAGTGAGTGGCGAACGTGTCACCACCTAGTTCGGAACCAAGTACTATGTTGTCACGCCCGCTCCAAATAACACAGAGTATTAAAATTAGAGACGGTATACAACTAACTAACAATTAAAAAAATTGTTAGCCCTGGCCCATTTCTACCCCAATATAGGAACAAAGTATTTGCAACACGTTCGCCACTCACTTAGTGTTTTAAGACTGGCTATACGATAGCCGTGTTATTTTTGGTGCATTTTTGCTGCAATTAGTATGCCGTACTGAAGAGCTCTAATGAGAGCGAAACCGGTCTACGGTTCTAATTGTTGCGAGAATGCATCTAGTCTTACTAATCTTCGTAGAAAAAATGTTAATGAGGAGAGCACGACTCCTAAATTTTAAAAAGATTTCTTCAATTGAGCTCAAACTATGCCCCTAGAAACCATATCCGGGTTTACTTTCAGTTTATCTGTTTACATATATACAGGGTTACGCATTTCTACGTTACAGCTCAATATAGTTGTTATTATAAAAGATACGAGAATAAATTGTATAAGTTAATTATAGGGTGTCTTGAGCTGCATCTTATAATTATTTTGACAATCACAGGCTAGTGAACAAGTCTTTGGTGATCCCTACAATTGTTTTTTTGAACACCCTTGTATTATTGCATTTTTGCGTTTTTGATCCAAATATGATGCATGTTTGTAAGAAAAAATCGAGACGCAGTAAGTGCGTTTCGGTAGCGAATTTTCATTAAAGCCTTCAAATTCCATAAACTCAATTTGCTATTAACCTAAAGTTTATTGGCTAGGAAACCAACATTTCAAGTTTGTTTTCGGAACATTTTTGTACATGTTCAAACAATAAGTAATTTTGATAAAATACGGTACATTGTTTCTACTATATAGGCTATACCGGTAGCGAGATTGATGCCAGCTTGAATTAGAGAGGCATATTTGCTATTAAAAACATTTTTATGAAAATTCACTTCCATAACGTTGCGTCCAGCCTTTTTATTTTAGAGAGAGCAACATACATATGTTTAAAAGTAATTAGCTTACATTAGAAAACACAGTAATTTTTAAAAGAAAGTCTTATTCATCCTTAGGCTTTCACATTGTTGAAAATTGTGTGGACCAGTTAGATCTAGTAGATGGCAACTATGTGTGACCATATGTGAAAAAGGCCACTAAATCGGGAGAACAAGGAGGGTTGTCAACCAATTAAAAACCAATTGCTGGCGGTGCAATTGACGATTTGTTATCTTGCACAAAAGTTTACCTTTGTCCAGTTTCCGCGGCGCTTAGTCACCACTTCTCGCTTAATTTCGTTAGCAATTATGGTATACTCCCGTCATAGTTGTGCCTTGTTCCGAAAAACCTAGCAGAGTAATTTATTTATTTATTTAAATGCTGAACAGAAACTACGAGCGGTTTACCGAAGCACGAGGAAAAGTTAATCTTGGATAAGATGTTTGGAGAATCCACCCTGTTATGTAGCAGGCTGCTCAAGTCGAGGCTGGTGAATTTTATAGAATCGAGGTCGATTCTAAGTGGAAATCAGCATGGCTTTCGTGGAGGAAAGTCAACAGTTACGGCAATGATTGAGATAATTGGGACCATTTTGGCGTCATTTGAGGATATGGAGGAAAGAATGCTTTCCAGTATAGACCTGAATAAGGCGTTCGATTGTGTGGATCACGAGAGGCTTTTGATGCAGCTGCATCATTACGGTATAAGATTCATTGTGTGGAAGTTGCTTAGGTCGTACCTTAAGAACATATATCAATTAGTGGACCTAAATAGAGAAAAATCGTCTCTAAGACTAATGAAACGAGGTGTTCCTCAGGGGTCTATATTAGGCCCTCAATTATTCTCTCTCTCTCTCTCTCTCTATATATATATATATATATATATATATATATATATATATATATATATATATATATATATATATATATATATATATATATATATTAACGACCTAATGAACCAATCTCATCGTAAGAACATAAAAGCTTTTGTAGGTGACACTACCCTCATAGAAAGAGCTGCAAAAAGGGAAGTGTTTTGAACAAGAAAGCATTGTCCGGTCTGGATGTTGCTGAAGCTTGGTTTGAGGCAAACAGTTTGGTTGTTAATTCTTGCAAAACCCAAAAACTAATCTTTACCAGCAGAAAGTTCCCTGAACATGCTACTATTTTACTACTGGGTTTGTAGTTGAAGACACGCTTTCGTGGATTCCGCACATTGATGTGCCATATTTTCCGTAAGAAGAAATAAAATGGTTGTCGGAGAGAGTGCAGCATTGTTAACATACCATGCACATTTTCATAGTGTAGAGTAGATTGTAAAAATAATAAAAAAATAATTGCTGCGTCCTGAAATTTTATTTTATCAGATTAGTTGAGTAACCGTATTTTTCAGACCTTGATAAACACTTCTCATTCGTTTCCGTAAATCACACTGTGTTTAATGCTGCCTGAATAGCAGATCAAATACAACAGAATAACAAAAATGCATGAGGCCAATTTGCGGTATAGAAATTGATGGCCATTTCTGATTTGATTACAGGAGAAAATAGCTTGTGGATAGTATCTTCATAATTACAGTTTTTCACCACTAAAAAAAATTCACATTGAATATCGGGAATATACCCGTACAAACAAACGGGTTTAATGAATGTTTACATTATCCTGCAATACTATCCGGCTACCCGGCTATACACACCAAGACTACACTGGCAAGATATTTATGCCATTTTTGCTGACTGGAGTTTATTTTAATTACAGATATAAATACATTGATTCTATTATAACCGTGCATCTGTCGCTAACTATAGAACAGCTACATATTGCAGGGATTCTCAAACTGTGGAGCTCTCCTCATAGGGCAGGCGAAGCATAATTGAAAACTCTAAAAAGTCTGGACGCATTGTTGTGAAGACCATTTTAATGCAAGTACCTCCTCATTTTTTAAAGCCGTAAGTAGCCCACGGGTAAACTCCAGGGTGGTAAGCGAATGCCGAGACGAGACGAGCGACCTGGCTAGGCAGAATGAAGTCACCCTCATCTGGGTGCCGGGTCACTCGGGGCCCAAAGGCAATGAAGAAGCTGACAGTCTCGCGAAAATTCAGCTTTCTAAGTTTACAGAAAATTGACAGATTCAAATTTGAAACATTTATATTTAATATCACCGCTTCTTATTGACAATGGTAAAAACTGGTTTATAGGTATATGAGATCTAGTATGTCTGAGTCGTTACCTAGCAACGGAAGATTTGATATCATTGCGCAGGTCAGTTACACGCTGTAACTGACGTTTATCGTATATTATTAGATCGGTTATCTGTTTTCAATTTCAGTTGACAAATTATTTGTGTTATTTGGGAATTGTAATATACAACCGCAAATTATTCCTTTGCGATTTTATTAATATTAGTGTGTGGACTAAACAGTGTTTGTGATGTTTGTCAACAGATATAAAAGATCGAAGTTTTACAAAAAGGGCTGATATGCAACAGGTTAGTTATTTTCTATCTGATGCTTTGGCAGTAGTTTTAGTTAAGTTTATGGTTTAACGGTCCATAATTTTTAGCTAATTTTCGTACAAAAAAATCGTCAATGGAGAGACGGCGAGTTTGGAATTTTAATAAGATTTCTTCAAATGAGCGCAAACTAGGCCCCCTAGAATCCATATCCGGGTTTACGTTCAGTTTTTATCTGTTTACATATATACAAGGTGACGCATTTCTACGGTAAAGCTCAATATAATAATTATTATACAAGCGACGAGAAAACATTGTATAAATTAATTATAGGGTGTCTTGAGCTGCATCTTATAAAATTATTTTACACTCACAGGCTGGCCCATAAGTCGTTGGAGATCCCTACAAATTTTTTTTCGCACACCATTATTTTATTGCATTTTTTATCGAAATATGTTTGTAAGGAAAAAAATCAAGGCGCAGTAAGTGCGTTTTGGTAGCAAATTTTCATTAAATGCTTCAAATTTCAATACCTCCATTTGCTATTAACCTAAGGTTTGTTGGCTAGGAAGCCGACATTTAAAGTTTATTGTCTGAAAATTTTTATATATTTTCAAACAATAAGTTATTTTGCTAAAATATGGCACATTGTTTCTAATATATATATATATATATATATATATATATATATATATATATATATATATATATATATATATATATATATATATATATATATATATATATATATATATATATATATATATATAGGTTATACCGGTAACCAAATTGATGACTGCTTGCATTAAAAAGACTTATTTGCTATTCAAATCATTTTTATAAAAATTCACTTCCATAACGCACTTGCTGCGTCCAGACTTTTTTATGTTTTATTGTGGCATTGGGTTTATTTTTAGATGGGCATTCTTTACATTTTCCTATAATAACATTTTTTTAGATAGGTTTTTTATTTTAAATTAGTTTCTGCAAGAGCAAAAAAGTCTGGACGCAGCAAGTGCGTTATGGAAGTGAATTTTCATTAAAATGTTTTTAATAGCAAATATGTCTACTTAATGCAAGCAGGCTTCAATCTTGTCATCGGTATAACCTATATAGTAGAAACAATGTACCATATTTTATCAAAATAACTTATTGTTTGAAAATGTACAAAAATTTTCCGAAAGTAGACTTAAAATGTTTCCGAGAAAACTTGTTTCGTAGCCGACGAACCTTAGGTTAAAAGCAAATTGAGTTATTGAATTTAATTAAAATTCTCTACCAAAACGCATTACTGCATCTCGATTTTTTTTAAACATGCATTATATTTCGATGAAAAATGCAAAACTGTAATAAGAAATTTTAGGTATCACCAACAACTTATGGGCCACCGGTGATTGTCAAAATAATTTCATAAGATGCAGCTCGAGATACACTATAGGTAACAAATACAATTTTTTCTTGCATAATAAGAATTATATTGGGCTTTACCGTAGAAATGCGTCACACTGTATATATGTAAACACAAAGTAAACCCGGATATGGATTATAGGGGACCTAGTTTATGCTCATTTGAAGACATCTTTTTAGAATTCAAAAGTCGCGGTCTCCTCATTAACGAATTTTTTCTACGAAAATTAGCCAAAAATTGTAGACCGTTTAACCATAAACTTAATTAAAACTACTGCCAAAGCATCAGAGAAAGGGTCTATTTGAAATGAATTTTCTGCAAATATTTTAGTAAAATGAAGCGCAATGATGATTGAAGCCGAAACTTAAGGGTTTGCAAAACACTCTTGACATAATCCGCATTTCTCTCAGGTTTTTTACTTAAATGCCGCCAATTTTGACGCTTTAAATCGCGTCTGAGACATTTCGTGAAAAAACCCAATTTTTTTTTCTTTAATGCCTATAACTTTTGTCTAAACTTTGGCACGTATATATATATATATATATATATATATATATATATATATATATATATATATGAAACTGGCCCTGGATATGGGTTCTAGGGGGCCGCGCTTATTTGAAGAAATTTTTTCTAAATTCAAAAGTCGGGATCTCCTCATTAGTGAATTAAAAAAAAATCACTCAAACAAGCACTTGTAAAGCCACGGGGAAAGGCTACGACTGTATTAAATATGGAACTGTTTCAACAAGTTAGCGCAAGAACAAACAAACGGATATGATATTCGAATTGAATTAAGTCTTTAAAATTTTCAAGTCCTCTTTATTAAATTACTTTTTGTACAAAAATTGGCTAAAAAATGCATCGGAATAACAACAATCTGATCAGATAACGGTAAAGTGAAATGAGACTAAAAAAATTGATAAAAAGTGAAGTCACTAACTAGGATTAGAGCTCGTCATGTAGGAGTCGATTATCCGATGTACAGGGCTTACCCCACTCGGTCATGCTCGATATGTGTGTACTAGCAGGTATCTCCAGTAGTATGGTCTAACGTCTACTATTTACACCAAACAATTTTTATTTACAATGGCCTTTTGTTCATATTTTAACGAAATAAAGGAAACTAACGACTTAGACACAGACCTTGGAGCTTGTTAGTCATTTAGTGTCGTATTTTTCACTCAGATTCGTACTCCTATCATAATTATAAATTTTGACGTTCTAACTTGCTTAGATTTAATTAAATCAAAATTAATTTACCTCTAACTTTTTTGTATTTTAACAGATATCTGAATTTCGGTACATAGGATACTCTTTATGGCGGAAATCAGCGTACCAAATTTGATTGCGTTCGCTTTGTTATTTACGGAGATACAATTTTTTTCCAAAGAAAACACAACATTTCCCGGGGAAACCTGGACGGATTTTCCTGGCTAACGAACTTATCCAAGCCACTTGCAAAAGGAAGGTATTTATGAAATCCTATCAAAATCGGCCCATTATTTTTCAGTTATTTATATATATATATATATATATATATATATATATATATATATATATATATATATATATATATATATATATATATATATATATATATATATATATATATATCTTTAGGAATATTGCACTACACTGTAATCACTTTTAAAATATACACTTTATTTGTTTGCTGTACGTTTGTGATTTCTTATTGGTTTGCGTGGACTGCAGTTTCGAACCGTCCCGGTTCATCATCAGCACGCTACTGGCTGCTATCGCTCCTGTCTGGTCTACGTCGGAGATTGTAGGTGGCGCATGCGCCGTGAGCTTCTATTGGTCGGTTTCCTGTTCTCTGATTGGTTGTGCCTTCGGACTGTGTCGTGTGTATCGGTCTCCCGTCTTGATCACTGTGGTTTAATAATTTGTCTATTTGTATGGCCTTTATTAAGTTTTGTTTAAATGTTTGTACTTGGATTTGTTCTGGCATTAATTGTTTTCTATTGTTTGTTTGTTGAATGTAGTATTGTTCCCAGATTTCCATTTTTTTGTGGTCCTTAACATGTTTCATTAGTTTTAATTGGGTGATGTCTGGTTTTTGGTGTTTTGTTATATATATATATATATATATATATATATATATATATATATATATATATATATATATATATACATACATAAAAAAATTTAAACTGACCCTGGATATGAGTTCTAAGGGGGCTCGCGCTCATTTGAAGACATTTTTATAAAATTCAAAAGTCGGGATCTCCTCATTAGTGATTTTTTTAAAAATAAAATTCACTAAAAGAGAACTTTTAGAGGCATTGCATTGTTTCTGGGTTATCTTGATCTGTGTATTTATTTGCAACTATTCCGTATTGATTACGGCACTTGAAAAATGCAAGCAAATTGATATAGGCAATAATCTTAAAATTTTCCAGGATAGATTAAAAATAAACCAAAGAATATGTAGATGGCTATAGGCCTAAATATTGTTTAATATTTACATGCCAGGGTGGAGCTCAGATGAATAAATGTTGAGAACCGCTGACATACTGTGAGTAAACCGTATGACTAAGAGCAAATGCTGGACATTTCTTGGTTTGTTATTGTATGTAAATGCTACAGGTGTCCCAGAAGAACACAAGCCTTAGGAAGCTCTTAGCCACTTGCTACTGTCTCTCTCAATTAGAATAATAGTCACACACATGTCATGAGTTCCTCTGTGTGAAATGCTAAAGATATATTGCTATATTCCTGTTGGTGTCAAGGAACTTTCATGTCCCAAAATTCCTGTCGGAGGTTCATTCGTAATTGTAGTTACAGAAGTTCTAGTTTACAGTAGACATGTAGCTTGACATTTGGTTTACGTTCCAACATTAACGTGAGGACTGAACAGATGTATTTTGATAAACAACCACTACGATAATACATAATTATGTTTGAAGCATTCTTGTCAATCTTATGTGTGATTTTCAACGAGGAATGCATGACAAATTTGTAGTGAAAACAAAGTTTGTTCAAAAAGAGTTAACCCCATGATATACAGTCTGGACCTGAAAGCACTATAAAACTTATTATTACCCATCTTTTGCAGGCAAAAGCCGCTAATGATTAGATCGCGAATTCAAGACTAAACAATACTTTTATTATTTCAATAACACACCACGAGGGCTCACAGCCTAAATACTATCGTACCGTGGGTGTCGACAAGGAGGAAAGAGGCAACTTGTTAATTCTGGACTTGAAGGTTTGGAGGTTCAGAGGAGAAGGAAAAACATGTGCCGGCAAGGAATTTCACAACTTGGATGTCCTCGGGACAAAAGAGTGGGCATAACAAGATGTTCTACGCCTGGTGACCTGGACAGTAAAAGGGTGCATTCGCTCTGTTCCCCTGGTAGATCTGTTGGGGGCAGCAGGTGGAGGGACTATGAAAGAAAGCTCGTCTGAGCAGTGCCCGTGCAGATATCTATAAAAGAGAGAGATAGAGTCACAAACGGCACGTCAGTGGGCAAGGGATGGCAGCCTTTGGGTGAAGTTAGGGTCACCGATGAGGCGTGTAGCTCTTTTCTGAATGGAGTCCAGGATAGCGAGTGTAGAAGCGGCAGCGGCACCCCAGATGTGGGAGCAGTATTCTAAGTTTGGCCTTATTTGTGAAGTATATAATGTATATAGATTAGCTGGTGAAAAGTATTTGCGAGCCCGGAAGAGGAAACCTAATTTCTTAGCAGCCGCTTCTGCAATTTATGTAACATGTTGGTGCCAATTGAGATTTCGATCCACAGAAATGCCAACAAGTGAAAAGGACTCATTTGGTTGTTCATTGTGATGGGTCTAGGGCTGGTGTATCTCTTATGAGATAGAAAGCAAGACTGAGATTTGGTGGATTTGAATTGTGCAAGATTTCTACTTCCCCAGTCTAATATTATTGGAGATCCACAGAGACAGAAGCCTCCATGAGTCTGCGATCCTCATCTAATTGGGCTAAAGAGACAGGCTTAGAATATTGAATATTTCAGTGGAGCGTGCTGTTATCCGCGTTACTGTGAGCTGGGTTGGATGTGCTAGAGAGGAGGTCATTGATATGGAGAAGAAACAAAAAAACCTTGAGGGACTCCTGCATTAATTGGATACAGTTTAGAGGAATGGCCATCCACGACAACAGAAATACTTCGGCTGGAGGAAATTTGCTGTCCAGGTACAGATTTTTTGTGTTGCGCCATAGGCCGGAAGTTAATTAAGCAGCGCTGCGTGCCAGACGTGGTCGAATGCTTTGGATATGTCTAGAGCGACAATCTGGGATTTACCGTGTGATTCCATAGACTTGTTCTAAGAATGGGAGACAAAGGAAAGGGGATCGGCAGTTGATATGTGCTGACGGAATCCATACTGCCTGTCGTGGATTAGACTGTGTTTTTCAAGAAATTTTAAAATTCGGTGTTTATATACTTTTCCATCACTTTATCATCCATCACGATTGAAAGGAGAAAAATAGGCCTGTAGTTTCTAGGAAGCGCTTTGGATCCTTTCTTGGGGACGGGTTGTACTCGAGCAGTTTTTCAGTTACTAGGAAATATGCTTCTATTGTAAGATGTCTAAAACAGACGAGTCAGGACAGGAGCAAGTTCTGGTGCGAAAAATTTTCTACTATAACGCACTTGCTGCGTCCGTAATTTTAGTACATTTTTATTTAAAGAAAATCACTAGGTATCTATGGTGAGACTTTGCAAAAAAAATTTCAAATGAGCACGAACTAGGACCCCTAGAACCCATATCGGGGGTCAGTTTCAATTTATATATATATATATATATATATATATATATATATATATATATATATATATATATATATATATATATATATATATATATATATATATATATATATATATATAGCCAACCGATAACTCAAAAAGTAATTAAGCGATTTGGATGAAACTCGGCACGTACCTTTCTTTCTTTTATTAATAGCTTGGATAAGTTCGTTAGTAAGAAAAATCGGACAAGGTTTTCCGGGGAGATTTTAAGTTTTCTTTCAAAAAAAAATTCTTTCTATGAAAATTACAAAGCTATTCTAACATAATTTGGTGGATTTGTTGCCTTGTGAAAGATCTTGCTACATACCACAATTCAACTTTCTTAGTTTATAGACTTATTCAAATTCATTTAATGAGAATTCACTACGATAACGCACTTGCTGTGTTCCGAACTTTTTCTTAAGAAAATTCGATAACAATGCGTTGGGTGTTTCAGAAATTGTTTTTGCTTACCAAAATCAAGATCTACTACTTGTGGTAATTTTAGTTCAGATTTAAAAAAATTTTAAAGGTTTTTTAAAAACTCCTGGAAAAATACAATTTTTATACACTAAATCTACGATTGTTCATTTCATAGTTGGTTCACATAATTTCAGTAGACCTGATAATGTCAACTTTCTACACGATAAGATCATAAGATTTAAATTTGAAGAGGTACTTATTAATAAATTAAATACTACTATAGTAGGCATGGGGAAGAGAGTTATGCAACAAATCATACAATTGCCTGTGTTGCGTTTATGCAATCTATAACGTAAGTATTTTGCATCGGGACGATGTCCATCCAAAACTTATTGGTTGGGGTTTATCTAAATCAGCAGATAACATTGACGTCTACCTGCATCAGTACGTGTTTGACTAGATGCAGATAAACTAATTTATGCATCTAGTGACCTCAATCGTTTTTGCAAATGTATGTATGTTATTAGCATATTTTACCAAAACTTAAAAGATCGGTAAGACAGAATTACAGAAAATTAGTCTAAAGTTAAAAGTATTTTATAAAAAATCTAAAAATTTGAATGAAATCGAATATTTGGCTACATTACATCAAACCTAAAAGTGTCTCTCACAAAAACTCTGCTAAAAAAGTCTGGACGCAGCAAGTGCGTTAGTGAAGTGAATTTTCATAAAAATGTGTTTAATGGCAAATATGTTTTTAATGCAAGCAGGCATCAATTTGGTTATTGGAATAACCTATATAATGGAAACAATGTACCATATTCAATTAAAATAACTTATTGTTTGAAAATATACAACAATTTTCCGGAAATAAACTTTAAAAGTTTCCGAGAAAACTGGTTTCCTAGCCAACGAACCTTAGGTTAATAGCAAATTGAGTTAGGTATTGAAATTTGAAGGATGTAATGAAAAT
Source organism: Tillus elongatus (assembly GCA_964006375.1). Taxonomy (NCBI): domain Eukaryota; kingdom Metazoa; phylum Arthropoda; class Insecta; order Coleoptera; family Cleridae; genus Tillus; species Tillus elongatus. Next base: position 22,617,814 of record OZ023263.1, on the reverse strand, counting down.
ACGTTACCGCAACGCACTGACTGCGTCTCGATTTTTTTTACAGACATGCATCATATTTCGATAAAAAAAAGCAAAAATGCAATAATTAAGGAATGTTCCGAAAAAATTTGTTGGTATCACCAACGACTTATGGGCCAGCCTGTGATTGTCAAAATAATTTTATAGGATGCAGCTCAAAACATCCTTAAGGTAGCGTATACATTTTTTTCTTGTATCTTGCATAGAAACAATAATGTTTAGCTTTACCGTATAAATGCGTCATCCTGTATATATGTAAACAGAACTGATACTAAATCCGGATATGGATTTTAGTGGGCCTAGTTTTTACTCATTTGAAAAAATCTTTTTAGAATTCAAAAGTCGCGGTCTTCTCATTAACAAATTTTTTCTACGAAAATCAGCACAAAATTATAGACCGTTAAACCCTCAACTTAACTAAAACTACTGCCAAAGCATCAAATAAAGGGTCTATGTGAAATAAATTTTCTGGAAATATTTTAGTAACGTGAAGGTTAATGACAGTTGAAGCTGAAACTCAACGGTTTATAGAACACTCTTCTTGCGATATTTTCTTTACACAACCCATGTTTGTTTCAGGTTCTTTGCCTAAATGTTGCAAATTTTGACGTTTTAAATCGCGATTTTGACGTGTTGATGATAACCCCAAATTTTTTTCTTTAAATGACTAACTTTTTTGCCTGTTAACTTACAGACCTAAATTTTGGTACATGGTTCACCTTTTATAAGAGAAACACGCGTGTTGAATTTGGTTGCCCTTGCTGTGATATTTCCGGAGATATAAAATTTTTCCGAAAGCAAACACAAAATTTTCAGTGAAAACGTGGGCCGGATTTTCCTGGCTAACGAACTTACCCAAGCCGCTTGCAAAAGGACGGTACTCACTTTTGAGTTATCAGTGTGACACACACACACACACACAGATATATATATATATATATATATATATATATATATATATATATATATATATATATATATATATATATATATATACACATACATACATATAAATAGCGAAACTGACCCCGGATATGTGGCTCTAGGGGGCCTAGTTCGCGTTCATTTGAAGAAATTTTTTCAAAATTCAAAAGTCGCGATCTCCTCATTAGTTAATTTTTTGTAAGAAAATTCACTAATAGTCCTGCAAAATGAATCATAACGTGCACATAGCCGTTATAATCTACTATTCTCAAAAAGACATTCACATGAAATGCATTTAAGGTCCATGACTCGACCACAAAGAAAATATTCGTATTCCCGTACCCATAAACTTCTGAAACGTTATATTACTCGAGTTTTAACGAAAAAAATGTTAATTTTCACCAATTCAACCGCATTAATTCCCTACCCCCTAGAGCGATTTTATCCAACAAGAATCCGAACCGTTCGTTTGTCGAGTGCTAACTGTGGGCCAAATTTGACAAATAGACGATATCTCAATTCGTTCAAAGTTATCGTGGCTACAGAGACATACAGACCAACCGAAAGAAAAAAAATCCGTTTCCAATTCATGTTTTCTATCTGTTTTGATCATTTTTACGAACGTTCAGCGAAAAAAAATTTTTTCGAAATTCTTGTCGCCGATGATACTTCCACACGTATTGACGATGTGGAAGTAATTATAGAAGACTTTCAAGCCTAAAACTCAATTTTTACAATTTTTGGCGGGAGTATCTTTTTTATCTGTCCTTTTGTCTTAAGTTTATTATGTAGAATTTATTGTAATATTCTCCGAAGTGTTTCTCTATCAAAATTTTTCCCTTGCTGTCTCTACTAGTTTTTGTACATATAATCTTTTTTTATATATTTCAACAAACACCACGAGGGATTACAGACTAAATACTATCGTACCGTGGGTGTCGCCAAGGAGGAAAGAGGCAACTTGTTAATTCTGGACTTGAAGGTTTGGAGGTTCGGAGGAGAAGGAAAAACATGTGTCGGCAAGGAATTCCACAACTTGGAAGTCCTCGGGACAAAAGAGCGGGCATAACAAGATGCCAGTAAAAGGACAGTAAAAGGGTGCATTCGCTCTGTTCCGCTGGTAGATCTGTTGGGGACAGCAGGTGGAGGAACTATGAAACAAAGCTCCTCTGAGCGGTGCCCGTGCAGATATCTATAAAAGAGAGAGAGAGAGAGAGGTCACCAACAGCACGTCGGTAGGGTAGGGTCACCGATGAGACGTATAGCTCTCTTCTGAATGGAGTCCAGGATAGCGAGTTTAGAAGCGGCAGCGGCACCCCAGATGTGGAAGCAGTATTCGAGGTTTGGCCTTATTTGTGAAGTATATGAGGTATAGAGATTAGCTGGTGAAAAGTATTTGCGAGCCCGGAAGAGGAAACCTAATTTCTTAGCAGCTGCTTCTGCAATTGATGCGACATGTTGTGATACCTTACAAACCATACATGTAACATAATTAAAGTTTATTAGTAGACAAATGGATGATTTACAAAATAATGTTTAATATTAGAGGCGGAACCAAAACGGAGGAACCAAAATGGCGGAAAATGGCGGAATGAAAGATGGAAGCCTGTGATACCTTAAGCTGACATCCCTGACATTATAAAAATGGCGGCTTTCGCTGATAAAGAATGGCGGCTTTCGTTCTTAAAGATGGTGCCTTTTGTTGATAAAGATGGTTGAAGACTCCATTATTTAAAGATACGTCACCCCAACCTAGCCGACAAATGAGAGTGAGGTTGATAAGCGAGAATAATGGTATTGCCGACAAATGAGAGTGAAGGTTGATAAGCGAGAATAATGGTATTGGTCGAAGACTCGGAAGATCCGTGAGATGTACGATGGAACCAATACATGCACGGTGTTAAGGAGGCCAAATCAAATTGGAATATACAATAAAATGGCCACTTCCGGTCTAAACTTTAAATCCTTGTATCTTTTCAACGACAAGTGATAGAAATGAACCGACTTTAAAAATGTATCGTTTCGTAACAAGCTCTACAAGAAACTGAGATAAAAAAACTTTAAACCCTTATCGCGGAAGATCCGTGAGATGTACGAGAGAACCAATACATGCACGGTGTTAAGGAGGCCAAATCAAATTGGAATATACAATAAAATGACCACTTCCGGTCTAAACTTTAAATCCTTGTATCTTTTCAACGACAAGTGATAGAAATGAACTAACTTTAAAAATGTATGTTTCATAACAAGCTCTACAAGAAAATGAGATAAAAAACTTTAAACCCTTATCGCGGAAGATCCGTGAGATGTACGAGAGAACCAACACATGCACGGTGTTCAGGAGGCCAAATCAAATTGGAATATACAATAAAATGGCCACTTCCGGTCTAAACTTTAAATCCTTGTATCTTTTCAACGACAAGTGATAGAAATGAACCGACTTTAAAAATATATCGTTTCGTAACAAGGTCTACAAGAAAATGAGATAAAAAACTTTAAACCCTTATCGTGGAAGATCCGTGAGATGTACGCTGGAACCAACACATGCACGGTGTTAAGGAGGCCAAATCAAATTGGAATATACAATAAAATGACCACTTCCGGTCTAAACTTTAAATCGTTATATCTTTTCAATGGAAAGTGATAGAAATGAACTGACTTTAAAAATATATCGTTTCGTAACAAGGTCTACAAGAAACTGAGATAAAAAACTTTAAACCCTTATCGCGGAAGATCCGTGAGATGTACGCTGGAACCAACACATGCACGCTGTTCAGCAAAGCAAACTCTATAAAACATATTCAATAAAAAATGTTACTTCCGGGTAGACACTTCCGGTATAGCTATTCTTAGAGCTACATACATGTGTGACACATCAAAATAATCGTCTTGTTGAACAGAAGAAATATAATATTTAAGTAAGTCAGAACAAGCTGTGTTAACACCTAAAACCAACACACTCTCTCTTGTGTAGTAGGTATAGATGGTATGGTATGGTATGGTTTATTTGGAGACTTTCACCTAATTATCGATAAGAACACTGGTTATTTTAATGCGACTAAGCTGTGTAAAAATGGTGAGAAAAGATTCAGACATTGGCTGGAAAATAAGAAAACTAAAAGAGTTGATTATCTATTACAACGGTCAGCTAAAGAAACAGTCTATGTACCAATCAATACCGATACCCTTAATATTTCAACCGAAGGTGTCCACTTAGAGTCACATCTAGGGGGCCGGAATTCCGGCCCCCTAGATGTGCTGGAAGCAACATCTCAACTAACACCTACAACCGCTACATACTTACACCTAAAACCAACACACACTCTCTTGTGTAGTAGGTATAGATGGTATGGTATGGTATGGTTTATTTGGAGACTTTCACCTAATTATCGAATGGAAACATCCTATAGAGTTTCCGGAGGATGTAGATAGCGGTTAATTAATCGTTGGAAACATCTGGTCCTAATGTGTTTTCCGAAGGATGTAGATAGTGTTCTCAGATTTTTAACAGTCAACCAACCAGAAGAATACAACCAATTAAAGTAGAGGGGGGAAAACCTATTTAACATCAGAGTTTACGATAGCAAGTTTAGTTTAAAAGTTCTAGCTATGAAAGCTGCTTGGAATTGTTGTGCTGAAACAATGTGTGACGAAAACGATGGTCCTGATTTCCGTGAACATCATAGGAAAAAGTTATTGTTTAACAAATATCAAGATGATACTAGGATGCTAATGGAAACAACTTTCAACATCAGAAGATCTGTAAAATTAGTAACTGGTGTTAGTGCAAGAAATGAGTTCACAATACTTGTGAAATTTGTTAACCCTTTGGCTCTAGATGAAGAAAATCAATATCTAGCATTGGAAGAGTGGCAGTTTTACGATTTTATGGATAACATACATGCATTATCTGCAAAGTGGTTTAAAGATAATGAACAAACTCATGCTGTAACTCAGACGAGCTACTGTCGAATCTCTTCTGCAACGATACTAGGTGAAAAAGTTTTATGTGTTAATAATTGTTTTACACATATGGTTATGTATCTAAATGAAGACACTGTAGAAAAGCTGGTGGAGCATGAGGAAATCATTAAGGAAAGATTTGAGTATGTAAGAGAAACACAGTTTGCTTGGATATATGACTGTTTTCTTCGCGACATCGTTCAAACATTAACAGAGCTGGGTAATTCAGATGTGAGTGCCGCGCAAACCATCCGAGTGATAAAAACCCTACTCAACAACATGTCTCCAACATTCAAGTATTACATGTCAGAGTGTTTGCATTACGCTCAAGAACAAGTGCTAACCGACATCAATAACCTCATCAATGGCACCACCTCTTAAAGCAAGCTTCGTCATCCTGACAGCATTGTGTCAAAATGTGTTTTACGTCTACAAACCACCAAATGTGAAAGAAGTGCGAATCTGTTTCGATGACTGCACCAAATGGTCTGGACTAACAAGAACATATCTGCACAACGATGAAGCGATTGAAGTTTCAACATACAACATGTCCAATATTAAAACTGATATAGTACATTATAAACTTATGTTTTTGTTTGATCATGGCACCCGAGGTGAGACAGCTGACTGGAGAACTCTTGTGTTAAATGATTCTTACCTGTTCACTTCAAATTATATTTCTATGTTTATATCAACTGGTTTTCTTATGTGTCTTGCCATATTTATGCTCATGTATTTTGGTTTTAAATATTACACTGTACTTAAAGATATTTATCGTAAACATATTTGTTAATAAAAATATATAACTGAAGATGTCTGTGTTTTATTCATTAGTTAAGCACCTATAGTTAAGATGAGATACTGTGAATCGTGCTCGTTACAAGTGAAAAAAGAGTGCTTTACGTAGTGAAATTCACAAATCTAAAGTGTGTGAACCGTGGGAAGTTGAACAAGTTTATATGTTAACTCAAGCTTTTAAAAACAGAATGGCTACCTATCGTATTAGTATGGATGGTAGTGATATACGACTTGCCATGGAAAGTGTGAAGCAGAAATTGTTTCATTTGATGGAGGCTGCTTTAGCCAAACACGATACAGTTAAAATGAATCTAGAATTGTTTGGTTTGTATGTGCTCCAAAGTCGAAATAAAAAAAAAAGAAATGAAGTCATTTAATACTAAAAATAAAAATATCACAGTGGCAACTAACTTTGAAAATATATATCAAGAATTTTACTGAGGAGGTTTACACAAAAGCTTTAGAGTTTGCTGAAAGGTGATAGCGGATGGATGTTGGAAAGACTAATGTGGTTGGAAATTAATATTAATAAATGTATTTAAAAGTAGATTAAAATAAAAAAACAGATATATTTTACAACGTTTGTTTTATTATGGCATTAAGCTTACAATATAAGTAAATAATGATATACAGTTATTTATGCTACAGATACATTTTCTATTATATCCTAAAGTATGATCCATACACAAAGGAGTATCAGGCACTAACTTTGGACAGCGTTCACTGGTTTCCAGGTTGATAACATCCACTTGATAACCACAGGTTGATAGTAAATGTAACAAAAACCTTTGCTTGTTTTCACCTTTAACATAAATTCTGTCAACACGTTGGGCTATAATATGTTTTGCTATTATGTTTGGTAATTCTTCTAAATTGATATCACCACAATTATAGTCAAGGCAATGGTGTTGTGTTTGTAGAAACTTCACTTGCTTGATTATGTCTGCAGACAGTAAACGTAATGGTGTATGCGGTTTAAAAACACAATGCACTGTTTGGAAACCATTATAAATCACAAACTCTTTAGGTGTAAATTCAGGCAGACAAAAACCCTGAGTATCAACGACCACGAACCTCATCGTGAAAGTGATTGCAACATCCTTGCAGCTACATTATATAGCGTACGATGTTGGAGAGTGGGGCATACTCGATGACGCAATCATGTATAATTACACAAAAACATTTTGTGTGATTGGGAAAGTTGGTAGTACTTTCCATTTCCAATTTGATATCCACAGTAGAAGGTTTTATAGAGTCGCTATACTTGGAGCAATCAAATACAAACATGGGATATTTTAGGAAAGACTTGTAATCCAAGGTAGGCTGTGGTTCTCTGCCAACATACGAACGTTGAAATTCAATCATGTTTTTATATGCCTCGACGTAATTTGCTTGGTTAAAGTTCAGGTTCATACCCTCTGTGGGGATTTGTTTCGAATTTAAGTGAAGTCTTATATCTCGAATACCCACATGATCAAACTCGTTGATGTCTTTTCTAACGTTACTGTATCGATCTGTTTGGAATATCACAATAACAAATCTGGGTCGTTCAGTGTTTGAGGATGTCTTAATAGACCACAAGTCTTTCGTTGAATTATTTAGATTTGGTAATTCATACATCTCCCATTTTCTATATGGTATAAGGATTTTCTTATCTAGAGCAATCGACTTTAATAATTGCTGCTGTATAACTTCACTAGGGTGGATATGTTTCACCTGCAGAGCCATATACTCAATGTTAAACTTTAATGCTTTATCTGCATCTGCGGCACCAACCAAAATAAAGCAATTTCTATCATTCTGAGCTCTAGTGAGACGTAGAAGCAATTTACTGAAAAGCACTCTTTTATAGTCTTTGAAAATATTACACAAGTAGCTAAGAGGTATGCAGTAGCAAAAACGTTCATTTTTTAACATCACATTGTTTTCGGTTGGATGCCATCCCGCTGGAATCAGAGCTCTTGCTTCATCACTGTTTGCTTCCAAAAGTGTTCTAATTGATGTAACTATACCAGGATTTCTAACATGTTCAATAATCTGATTACACATTTCAACCGCAATAGAGGAAAACAAATGAGCTGCTGCATTAGACGTTACTTCTACAGTTCCAATCGTACCACTCGTCTCGATACTACCATTTATCAGTAGAACAGATGAAGACCAATCGTAAAAAATATCTTGTTGATTGATTGCAAACTCACAGGTATCATTATGGTCAAACGATCTGGTTTGAGGAGCGTATGTGTGTATTTCTTCCCCTCTGATTGACTCGTCGTGCACAGGGTCTGCGAATATATGTAGTTTGCTTAACATCGTAACCCAATGATTGTAGAAACTGTATGTTCTCCCAAGATAGAACCGCTTTCGACTCAGGTAGCGAAGATACTGAAGCTGGAGCGGTTTGATTACTACTATTTATAATCAGCATAATATGTTGGTGTCTCTTTCAACTCCAATATCACAATGATCTCCTCACCTTGAAAGTTCACAGGTACTGAATTCTGATCGATAATGTTTACATTTATATGCGAAATGATACGTGTGGTAAGAGGCATAAAAACCTTACTATATGGTTTTATATCAATCGCATAACCAGGGTCTACCATAGGAGCAAACTCATATACTGTATGTGTAGGTTTTCCATCGTGGTAAGAACCATCTACTATGTTGCATTCCAAACGAATCGTCTTTACTCGTACAATTTCTACGGGTAAATTGGAAACGTAAAGTTTACCTGTAGCAAGACGTTGTTTAGAAAATCCCAATATTGGTGCTATCGAAGCGTCGGTAGAAAAGTCTATATCATACTGACATGTAATCTCACATTTCAAAGTGTTGTTGTTGGCTTTTAGCGAAAACAGTTTTACCACATCGATGTTGTGTTCTACTGCAGGATCCAGATGTTTATCTTTAATATAACGTCGTAACAACTCATTCTGAATGTATTTCTCGATATCACTGATTTCATATGAACCATCTGGAATACTTATTTCTTGTCGAATCTTTCTACCACTCACAGCAGAAAAATAATGAAACTTATTACACCCACGTTCTATGTTTGGTATAGTGTTATATGTATGAAAGTTTGCAAGCGCGAGCGAATACTCAAAGTGTGGTTTTAATACTAACGGTGGAAATATTTCCATCGATAAAGAGGACGAAGAACCCTTCAAAGCAAACGTACGCGCCATGACTGAAACACAGATACTACTGTTTAAGTCTTTTATTTAAAAATTTTAAACATAAGTGACCACAATTATAAGTATTATACTTTTGATATACATCATGATTATACAATATAGTACAGTTTTTAAGATAATACAACAGTTCAGTTGGCGGCTTCAAGTTTCCATATGAGTCAAAGTACACGGCCGTGTCACCACGTTTCTTAACTGCAACCCAATGACTACCTGGCTCTTTGTTTGTTTGCAAATTCATGATAAATGATTCATTCTTGCGTGATCCATTCGATGGTAAAGTATCTCGCATGTATACACCTCTAAAATATGGAATTTTCATTTTACCAGCAAATTTCACAAGATCTATATTTGTTAGAGGTCTTGCTGGTAAACACTTTACACGTTTTTTGGTTTATGTAAATATAAACCGAAACCGCTTCGCTGTTTCTTCATATACAAGCCACTACCTCGGTGACCAACAGCAATAGCCTCCATCGTTTGGTTATGACGTTTTGCTTCTTCCAATTTTTGTTTGGCTGATTTAGCATCGTTCACGGCTTTAGCAATACCCGCAGCACCACCACCTAGAGCTCCCAGCGCTGATAGACCACCAAAAATTAAAGGTAGTAGTGGAAGGAAACCGCCACTTTTCGGTACTGGAATAACTCTGGGTGTCTTGACTTTCTTACGACCGCCAGCATTTTTAATTACTTTTCTCACTACATGTAGTAAATTTTTTACAGATGGAACTTCCGCACCCACAGCTATGGCACCTTTCATTAAATTTATTATGTTTTTAAATGGTATTTTACCGCCACATTTTACTTTTTTACTGCTACGTTTACGTTTGGTTGCCGTCTTTGGGGTTAAACCCATACCAAGCTTTCTTTTAACTTTCATAGTGTTTGTAACACCCCAAGCAGCTAACTTTTCACCAAAACTTGCGTCCTTCGACTTTACTCTCTCCCAAGCTCGGTTCTCCAGCACCTCGTCAGCTCGATGTCTATCACTCAACTGTTTTGATTGAGAGTATGCGATATCGTGATCTCGACAAGCACGATCTAAAGGATTGATACCTTGATCACCTCTTGCTAAACGTTCTTTAAGTTTAGTACCCGGGCCACAAAATTGATAACCAGGAACATGCAGCTCAACAGGTAATTTGTTGATGGTAGTGTTAACAAGACCTTCACCTTGGCACACCAACATTTATACTGCTAATGAGGTATGATAAATCTAAGTATTTATATAGATGATTGCACTCGTAAAAGTTTTAGTTTAGTTAACGATGCGTATTGTTAAACACGCAAAAGCTACCCTACCAGTCACAAACATAGATGATGTTGTTACCATTCCATCACCTAAACAGCAAAGACATGGACTTCTTTTACCAAACACAGTTAGATGTTTGATATGTGGTCCAAGTGGATGTGGTAAAACAAATGTTATGCTAAGTTTGTTGTTTGAACCCAACGGTTTAAAATTTCAAAACGTATACGTATACTCAAAGTCTTTATATCAACCTAAATACAGTATGTTGAAGGAGGTGTTGGATGCTACGAAAGGTGTTGGATACTATCCATATAGTGAAAACGAGGAGATATTAGATCCTGCAGATGCAAAGAGTAATTCAATTTTTATATTTGATGATGTAGCTTGTGATAAGCAAGATAAAATAAAATCGTATTTTTGTATGGGTAGACATAAAAATATTGACAGTTTCTACTTATGTCAGACATATAGCAAAGTTCCGAAGCAATTGGTGCGTGATAATGCTAACATTATAGTTTTATTTAAACAAGATGAAACTAATCTTAAACATGTGTATGATGATCATGTAACTACCGATATGAGTTTTGAAAAGTTCAAGCTCCTTTGTGGTGAATGCTGGCAAAACAAACATGATATGGTGGTTGTCGTTAAAGATTCTGATTTAACACAAGGAAGATACCGCAAAGGGTTTGATCACTTTATATATCTCAGTTGACTGGAAAACGCTAGTATTAAGTTGTTCGACATAGAGTAAACATGTCGAAAAAATCTAAAGCTGCTCGTCACCGTAAAATAGTAGCACCACCAAATATACAACGTAAAATAGCTGATCTATCAAAGATAATTCGAAAGAAATATTTAGCTTTGAAGCTTGGCAAAACAGAGACAGATGAAACATTACATCGTTTATATAAACCCATCTTAAAACCTTTGAGTGATATATCGAAAAACACAGCATTGGCTACTGTTCAACACCAGCCGACTAAAACTACCACATCATTAGCTACTACTCAACAGAAACCTGCTACATTATTGGCTACTACTCAAACAACTGAACAGAAACCGACTAAAACTGAAGTTGATGTCAAACCAACAGCAGCAAAGGAGGAAATTCCATTCCTTAGTGATGATGAAACGTTTGAATTGGAGGCGGAGGCACCAGAACCTGAATTATGGGCTACTAAAGCTTATAGAAAATTAGATGCTGCTGCAAATACACCAAAAGCAGTGTACGAACGAATGTTAAGTTCCTATCCAATAGTTGTTAGATATTATGTTGATAAATATTTTACAGATAATCATTCCTGTGATCAAACATATGGTGTTACTTATGATAAAGCTACCAACACTTGGATGCTTGGAAACAAACCTATTAAATTTGTTGTTACTAACGTAGATTTTAAAAATAGAGAAACCTTTCAAATTGTGGTTGGTGACAGAAGATATTACGGTACTAATCATCTGTTGGAATTGATATTTTTGAGAAAACCTGGTATGAGTGCTTTGAACAATCGGGAAGCTTTACGTGACTACGCAGACATAATGGCAACTACTAGTCTTCACAGAAAAGAGAACAATCCTAAAGAAGACGTTCTACGAAACACCTCTACCAAATATCAACATGTAATAAAACCAATTTTAGAAAAACAAGAAGGTGCTAGAGCGCGATCTTCCTCGGTAACTTTAGGCCGTGGTATGCCATACATGCTACATACCAAAAAACAGAAAGAGTATGTATACTGGGATGATATAAACGAGTTGGTTGATAGACTTAGACTGTTAGTAGCTTCTCAAGCAGCTGGTAATAACGCACACAACAACGAAATTCAGTCTATTATTGAAGAACTGAAGGAAGTGGGTGCTATATAAACAGACTTGTGTGTTTTTCACCATTTTCAAAATGCCGATCGATAAATTCGGACGTTCTGCAAAGAATTTAAAACATCTAAACAGAATTATTCACAGAGAAACATTTCCGAAAACTACAAGTGGTGATTTTGATGTGCAAAACCATAAGCTGTGTAACGTGGGTGACCCTGTTGAACCTACAGATGGTGTAAGTAAAAAATTTGTCGATGTATGGATAGACGACTATCAGAAAACTAAAGTTGACTATCAGAAAACTAAAACTGATTATAAGGTGAGCAAAGATGCTGTAGCACTTCAAATTGCTATACTGCTTGACGCTGTACATAAGCCGGAGTTGGAAGCTTTAAAAAAAGACTTTGAACATAAATTTAAAAACTATGATGATTTTAAACGTGAAGTCTATAACTCATTTCCACTTAAGACTGGTGTTGATCAATCACTACAAAAGCTGCAAGAGCAATTAATGAAAAATTATATGGATCTTAAACATGAAGCCTACAGCTCGTTTCCGCTTAAAACTAACATTGATGAAACATTAATTAGTCTTAAAGAGGATATCAAGGAGTACATACATCAAACAGTGTCTCCTCTCCATAAAACGTTTACTGCTATGGCTGATACCGCTATATCTAAACTTCAAAAAGATTATATAGATCTAGCAGTTTCAAAACTTGAAGCTGACTTGAAAAATACGTTTGCTACTAAAGACGATTTAAATCAAGCAGTGATTACGATTGAAAATAAACTTAAAAAAACGTTTGTGACTAAGGAGTATATCGATGGTGCTATCGAAGGGATAAATAGAAATTTAGTTCAGGAAGCAGTGGCAGCAGTTTGGGTTATGGTGGATAAACGGATATCAAAAATGGAGTTTAGTTGGAATCAAATAAAATAAGTTCAGTGTAAAAATGTCTATCGATAAGTTCGGACGTTCTGCAAAGACTCCCAGCTTCTTAAACAAAATTGTGCACAGAGAAACATTTCCGAAAACTACAAGTGGTGATTTTGATATGCAAAACCATAAATTATGTAACGTAGGTGATCCTATCGAGCCTGCTGATGGTGTGAATAGAAAATTTGTCGATGTGTGGGCAGATGAGTATAAGAAGAATAAAGATGAAGTATCACAGAGTCTTGTCGCTATAACCCTTGAAGCTGTACATAAATCAGAACTAGCTGCTCTTAAAAGCGAGTTTGAAAACAAATTGAAAAATTTAGACAAGACGATAGCTGCTCAAGTTTTAAAAGATATTGATGTGTTAAAGAATAACAAGTTGAAAAAGAAGCTAGGTGAGATAGACAGCAAACTAAAAGATTTACATGATAAGTGGATACTTTTAAATCCAACATCGCCATGAGACGCAAAACAGTTGAACCATCTGATACCAAAAAACAAATTATTGATGAGTTATATAAACCGGCAAGAATCAATTTTAAACGTAGACGTACAATAATCAAAGGTTTAAATGATTTGTGGCAGATTGATTTAGCAGAATTTACAGACTACTACAAAGACAACTCTGGTTACAAGTATATTTTAGTGGTTATTAATTGTTTTTCAAAGTACGTGTGGACTCGCCCTCTTAAATCTAAAACTGCTGGAGAGGTGACTAAAGCTATGGCTGATATTTTATCTACTAGTACAGCGCCCTCTAACATCCAGTCTGATCTTGGTCGCGAGTTCTATAACGCTAAATTTAACGCCTTAATGAAAAAATACAACATTAATCACTACAGCACTTATAGCGTGAAGAAGGCTGCAATAGTGGAAAGAGTCATACGTACCTTAAAAGAGAAGATATATAAAAATTTCAACTTGATTGGCTCCTACAAGTGGGTTAATACACTACCTGATGTCACTGCTACTTACAACGCTACTGTTCATCGAACAACTGGTGTAAAACCTCAAGATGTTAACAAGAAAAATGAAGAAGCTATCCTGAAACAAGTTTACTCGAATCTGAAAGTGTTTAACAAAAATAAATTTAAAGTGGGTGATGTTGTACGTCTAAGTAAAGCTAAAACATTATTTGAGAAAGGTTATACACCGCGTTGGTCAACGGAGCTGTTTAAAATCACTAAAGTTCACTGCACTAATCCAACCACCTATTTAATAGAAGACATGCAAGGCAAACCAATCAGTGGTGGATTTTATGAAGAGGAGCTACAAAAGACTGCAACCCCTGATTATTATTTAGTTGAAAGAGTAATCAGAAAGAAAGGCGCCAAGTCGTATGTGAAATGGCTTGGTTTTGATAAATCTCATAACTCATGGATAACTAGCAAAGATATAAAATAATTTGTATTACAATACTTTATAATAAAACAAACGTTGTAAAATATATGCTTTTATTAAAATAAACATTGTAAAATATGTGTTTTTTTTTTATTTCAACAACCTACTCAACACAAAGCTAAACGTAAAGTTTTCGTTATTAGCAAATTTATGACAAGTCGCTTAAATATAAGCAGTATTACAATTGATTTTCAATTTCTACAATCACTTTAGACGTTATAACACGTCTTTAAACTAAATATTTTCACAAGGAAATCTTGAAAGAGTATAGAAACTAATATTAGGAACGTTTGACTAGATAAGTACATAAAGAAGTAAATAAATAACTATATAGATAAGTACATAAAGAAGTAAATAAATAAGCCTAACCTAAATGAGCTGCCTTATGAAGACGAATTGGATTTTTTACAGGTATTGGCGAGCTGGATAAATATTTTAGATCGTAAAAAAAAAAGTAGTCCTCGTTACTTTTTCACGATCTGTGTATGAAACCTCATAGCTGACGCAAGTTTTTGTGAAATTAACCGTTAACCACTATCTACATCCTCCGGAAACTCTGTAGGATGTAGATAGTGGTTAATTAGTTGTTGGAAACATCCTATAGAGTTTCCGGAGGATGTAGATAGCGGTTAATTAGTCGCCGGAAACATCTGGTTCTAATGTGTTTTCCGGAGGATGTAGATAGTGTTCTCAGATTTTTTATTTTTAAACAGTGTTGACACATATCCTTGTAAAAATTATTCAATAAAACGAATATATTTTTTACAATTTCTTTATTACAATTTATACATTTAAAATTTGCGATAGTTTACAATATCATTAAGTACGTGTTGGTATTTTGTAACAAATTCACATACCATGCTTAAAGTATCACTATATCTTTCTCTAGCTACGAAAAAGGCACATCTAATTAGGGAAATGTCTCTAAATTTAGCTAATTCGGTCCTTAAATCATTAGCAAACATCTTCAAATTAAAGAAACTTTTACAGCTTAGTTCTAACAATAAATCCTTAGCTACACATCCGATATCTTCTAGTATTTTAAGTGATTGAATTGACAAGTTAAAATTAATTACATATTCCTTACCACAGAGTTTCAGCTTAAAACTTACAGTTTTTCTTTGTGATTTAACAAGATAATTGGTTAAAGTATATGTTTCACTAGTTTCTATAGATTTGTTTTCCAAATTGTAAATTATCGTAGGTAATACGTTTAAAAATTCTTCAAATGTCCACACATCAAAAAACACAGGTATATTAGAGTTTTTCTGAGATAATTTAATTAACGGCAAAAAATTTAAAACTGGATTAACGCCAATGCTAAGCAGCTTCTCGCCGTTCGACGTAAGAGAAAAAGTTGTTTGACACATCAGTTCACAGTCTTCTGTTTTCAATTTTTTCTCGATGTTTTTATTATTGATTTCCACCAGCTTCTGATTGAAAATATCTTCTTGCGTAGGCTGATAGGGTGTTTGTAGGTTTGTTGGATATGCTGCATTAATTATATTTTCTATAGCCTGATTCTGCTGCTCATCAACTTCTGCTGTTGGATATAATGTACAAAGTTCACTTATCATGTTTTCCAACGTTTTTGGTTCTTCTTTTGGAATAATACTTTCTATTGCATCACCCAGTAAGACGTCTTGTAGCACTTTAAGTTTTTTACCACCACTATTTTCTGCTTTAGCAGATTTTCGTTTTCTACCGTTGTTCACCATATTATACTCGGTCTGCTTCAGTTTTCAACTAAATGCTCCGTTTGAAATTATCAACTTTTATACTTATCTAATTATTATTATTACTCTTACAGCTGAGCTTTGTTGCCGTGTTGAGTTTTATTGCTTTTAACTTACTATGTGAATCAAGACGATTCATTTAATACCAAACACGTAGGACTTTAATAAACAAATTACTTGTACGCATGCTCTAGCCGCCATATTTACACACGTCATTTAAATGGTGATCTTCGTTTAAGAATAGATGCATAGATGTGAAACCGTGATCGATACACAAGGCTTTTTTTTTTTCACTTAGCACCTTTGAATAGGTTATGTGACAGTAATTAAGATGATGCACTATAAAGCTATTTTGGCTCGTCTTCACCTTTAAGATATTTCCTATACAGCTCACGTATGTTGTCTAGGAAATCGTAAAAATCCCACTCTTCCAATGCCAAATATTGGTTTTCTTCATTCAACGCCAACGGATTGACAAATTTCACAACATTTGCAAAGTCGTTTCTTGCACTGATGCCGGATGTTGTTCCCTCCACCACAAACGTCGGTTGAATGGTTCTGAGTGGTTTCCTGGTAAATTTTACAAATCTATTGCGATCACTAAATACTTTAACATATTTCGTGCTACACTGCATGATCATCCAGATATTTCTGCCAGACTTTAACAAACTTGTCTACAACAACACAATCTTTGTTCTCATATCTATCCCAATCAGCATTGGTTGGAAGACTGTCGAAATATTCGTTACAAATTGTATATAACATGTCGGTGACGTCTGTACGGTGAAGTTTTCGTGTTAGAAAATTAATGGATTTAGTACGTTCAGCATCATCATCATTTAAATTAGAACTGTGCTTTAATATATCGTTTAGGTGGTCTGCAACCTTGTGGATGTCATCACAGCTTGAAAACTCAAATTCTTTATTAAACCCTTCTCTCATCGTTTCGAGTGTTTCTTGTTTGAGTTCTTCCTCGCAGGGCGGTTCAATTTCAATGTTCGTTGTTTCGAGTGTGACCTCATCAGCATCATAATAATATTTGTATTGATTTTTTGCTTCTTCGGGTAAATATTTAAAAAATGGTTCACTTAACAGGGCCCCCGGTTGGTGTTGAATGAGTGCCACAGCAAAATATTGTGTTGAACAAAATCCACTTAAATATAAGTCACACAACTCTACCATATGTCTATTTTCATATTCTTCGGCTTCGGACTTACGCCCGTCTCGATAAGCTTGTTTTTGTATCTGTAACACTAACAGTCTAACTTTTGTGGTGTCGTTCTCACTATTCATTCTTGTTTCATCTGTATACCACTGGGCTTTTGTATAAACTAAATAGCCTCTGTGTGGACGGTTTGTTTATCGTAATAACGTATGTATTGATGTTTTGCTTCTTCGGGTAAATACTTGAAAAACGGTTCACTTAACGGGGCCCCCGGTTGGTATCGAATGAGTGCCAAAGCAAAAAATTGTGTAGAGCAGAACCCACTTAAATATATGTCACACAACTCGACTATATGTCCGGCTTCATAATTTTCTCCTTCAGAATCACGTTCGTCGATAAAGGCTTCTTCTTGTATCTTTAACACCAACTGTTTTAATTCAAATTCACAGTCTTCTTCAAACAATCTATTTTTGTGTCCATACCATAAGACACTGTTAAACGACATGGTACAACAACTAATAAGATAACCGAACTTGCTCACTTATTTATATAATAAGCTAAAATACATGGATGATGTCATCCTTTCGGTTTGTACTAGACAAGCTCAAACACGAGTAATGGGGGTGATTGAACAGATATAACACAAGATAACATTCACCAAGGTCATCAACTGACACGTTATTTACCCTAAGCGGGCCTCTCTCTTGCGTATATTAAACAGATACACAGACAAGTTCAAACACAAATAATGGGGTGATGTCATTCAACGGAAATTACACTAGATAACGCCCGTACAGACAAAGCTCAAACAGGTTTGTGGAACAGGTTTGTGGATGATGTCATACTTCTAATGGCTGTATTCTAGACAAGCTCAAACACGAATACCATTTACCCATCAAGGGGCCCCCTACAGTATGTTTCTGAACTTCATGCGAAATCTAATAGTCTAATATTAAACATATTAATTATTATGTCTTATGTCTAATAACAAAAGCTTTATGAATGGTTTGTTTTAATGGGGGACGTAACTTTAAATCATTTTATCTCATTTTCTTGTAGAGCTTGTTACGAAACGATATATTTTTAAAGTCAGTTCATTTCTATCACTTTCCATTGAAAAGATATAACGATTTAAAGTTTAGACCGGAAGTGGTCATTTTATTGTATATTCCAATTTGATTTGGCCTCCTTAACACCGTGCATGTGTTGGTTCTCTCGTACATCTCACGGATCTTCCGCGATAAGGGTTTAAAGTTTTTTATCTCGGTTTCTTGTAGACCTTGTTACGAAACATACATTTTTGAAGTCAGTTCCTTTCTATCACTTGTCGTTGAAAAGATATAACGATTTAAAGTTTAGACCGGAAGTGGCCATTTTATTGTATATTCCAATTTGATTTGGCCTCCTTAACACCGTGCATGTGTTGGTTCTCTCGTACATCTCACGGATCTTCCGCGATAAGGGTTTAAAGTTTTTTATCTCATTTTCTTGTAGACCTTGTTACGAAACGATATATTTTTAAAGTCGGTTCATTTCTATCACTTGTCGTTGAAAAGATACAAGGATTTAAAGTTTAGACCGGAAGTGGCCATTTTATTGTATATTCCAATTTGATTTGGCCTCCTGAACACCGTGCATGTGTTGGTTCTCTCGTACATCTCACGGATCTTCCGCGATAAGGGTTTAAAGTTTTTTATCTCATTTTCTTGTAGAGCTTGTTATGAAACATACATTTTTGAAGTTAGTTCATTTCTATCACTTTCCGCTGAAAAGATACAAGGATTTAAAGTTTAGACCGGAAGTGGCCATTTTATTGTATATTCCAATTTGATTTGGCCTCCTTAACACCGTGCATGTGTTGGTTCCAGCGTACATCTCACGGATCTTCCGCGATAAGGGTTTAAAGTTTTTTATCTCATTTTCTTGTAGACCTTGTTATGAAACGATATATTTTTAAAGTCGGTTCATTTCTATCACTTGTCGTTGAAAAGATACAAGGATTTAAAGTTTAGACCGGAAGTGGCCATTTTATTGTATATTCCAATTTGATTTGGCCTCCTTAACACCGTGCATGTGTTGGTTCCAGCGTACATCTCACGGATCTTCCGAGTCTTCGACCAATACCATTATTCTCGCTTATCAACCTTCACTCTCATTTGTCGGCAATACCATTATTCTCGCTTATCAACCTCACTCTCATTTGTCGGCTAGGTTGGGGTGACGTATCTTTAAATAATGGAGTCTTCAACCATCTTTATCAACAAAAGGCACCATCTTTAAGAACGAAAGCCGCCATTCTTTATCAGCGAAAGCCGCCATTTTTATAATGTCAGGGATGTCAGCTTAAGGTATCACAGGCTTCCATCTTTCATTCCGCCATTTTCCGCCATTTTGGTTCCTCCGTTTTGGTTCAGCAGCCTCTAATATTAAACATTATTTTGTAAATCATCCATTTGTCTAATAATAAACTTTAATTATGTTACATGTATGGTTTGTTTGTAATTAAAAGTCGTATATATATATACCAACCTAAAACAATAAATTAACAAGCGTCTGCTTAGCTTAACGGGTAGCATCGTTGCCTCCCATCTGAATGCCCCGGGTTCGAAACTCACCTGCTCCAAATGGTTTTTTTCAAAATATAATAATTTAAAGTAATAGGTTAGACACTTTGGAATGTTTGCATGTGACTGTCTGGCCCAAGTCGTGTGACGTCACAGTTTCCTAGACAGGTCAATGACCTTAGGAATAACACGGATGTGACTGTCTGGCCCAGGGCGTGGCTGGGCGCCGGCGCCGGGGCGTGGCTAGGCGCCGGGGCCGGGGCAGGCGCCGGCGCCAGGGCAGGCGCCAGGGCGTGGCAGGCGCCAGGGTAGGCGCCAGGGCGTGGCGCCGGCGCCGTGACGTCACTTCCTGTGACGTCACTGTCTGCTCAAAGTGCCGCATTACCTACTTGTTATGTTAAAAATTACGCGGCAGAATTTCATGTACAAATGTATAGGTACGTGAAGAATTATAAGTTGTTTACTTGAAGCAACTCTTGCAAAAAATCATAATCACTTGAAACCCAGATGAGAAGACGATGAATTAAATTTCGCAGACCGTTATCTATGTTCTTTGAAAAAGTAATCAAATGGTTCTAAACAATTTTTTCGTGCTACTGGCAAAAGACGCTGTTGTTTTTTAAATCGTGTCTGCGACGAATTAAGTTCTGATACATGAAGCAAAACTATTGCTGAAACGCTTATGATTAATGTCTGAGTACGTATTACGAAAGTCAATAGAAAAAAGCTCCCAGACAGAATTTGTAATAGTAACCGCGCACTGAGGAATTTAATTTTGTTTACTTTTTCATCGGGATTTCATATAACGTCAGCATCCCAGCACTGTGTCGCTTATTACGATGGCAAAGCAAAAGTCTGTTCGATATTGGTGAAACACGTATTATGAGGTCAAGTAGGGAAAAGTGGGAGCTCTCTAGCGTTTTAATTAAACATTTTATTTTCTACTAAATGAAAATTTCAGTCCACTTTGGAGACAATATTACTATTTACATTTTCAAGCATGTACATCTCTTTGTTTCGGTTGGGTTTGAAAATTACAAAACCAAGAAAAACAGTCTGGACGCACCAGCAGTGAATTTTCATAAAAAAGTTTTTTATATCAACTATGGCTTTTAACGAATTTTACGTAAAACGAAAAATTCACCCATAAGGAGATCTATATATAAATATATATATATATATATATATATATATATATATATATATATATATATATATATATATATATATATATATATATATATATATATATATACAGAAAGATTTCCGCGGTCTTTAATGTGAGACATACTTGGTTCTCGGGTTGAACCGCGTCCAGAATTTATGAAAACTCGACGTTTCGGCTCCTGTTTTGGGGCCATTTTCAAGAGGTAAAGGATATATGTAAGGACACTCTAAGGCCTCAATCTGCCTACTCCTAAGAGTGGTGGACAAATGTGGGTAAAGGAAATATGTAAGGACACCCTAAGGCCTCAATCTGCCTACTCCTTAGAGTGGTGGACAAAGGTGGGTAAAGGAAATATGTAAGGACCCTCTAAGGCCTCAATCTGCCTACTCCTTAGAGTGGTGGACAAAGGTGGGTAAAGGAAATATGTAAGGACACTCTAAGGCCTCAATTTGCCTGCTTCTTAGAGTGGTGGACAAAGGTGGGTAAAGGAAATATGTAAGGACGCTCTAAGGCCTCAATCTGCCTACTCCTTAGAGCGGTGGACAAAGGTGGGTTGGGTTGTTGTAGCTCGATTACGAGACCTCAATCTGCCTACTCCCCAAATCTCGCCGGAGATCGTCTGTGAGGTATCAGTGTGTTCAACCCAGATCTCTCTGAGGCCTACGGTTGAACACATTATTGAGCGACAGTAGCTTCCAGGCTTACAGGTTTTAAACGAAAACCCTCCGCAATCTGTTGGGTTTTATGGTGAACAAATTGACGTTCCAAAAAGTACAATATACCGTGTATTAAAACAAAGTCATTACCATTCATACAAACCTACAATCTACCCTAAGCGACTTCAATTCTGCAGATGGTATCAAGGACAATGTCAGCAAGATGAAAATTTTCATTTGAAAATAATATGGACTGATGAATCCAGATTTACAAATGGTGGTGTGTATAATCGCCATAATAGGCATTATTGGGCAAATGAAAATCCCCATATAAAGGAAGAAAGGCGATTGCAAGACAGATTTGGTATTAAGGTTTGGTGCGGCTTATTATGTAAAAAAACTGTTATTTTTATTTGTAGATTAGACAGTTAATTTTAAAAAATTTCAGGTAACTACATTGTTGGTCCGTTCTTTTTTTGAAAATAATTTAACTGGAAAAAGGTATCTTAATCTATTGAGAAATGCTATCTTACCAACAATTAGAAGAGTTTATGATAATTTAGACGAGATTTGGTACCAACAAGAAGGTTGTCCAGCTCACAATGCTAGGACGTCAAAGAATTTTTGTAACAAAATTTTAATAATCGTGTCATCTGTAACAATGGGCCGGTTCATTGGCGTGCTCGATGTCCTGATATAACACCCATTTATTTTTATTTTTAGGGTACTCTGAAGAATGATGTGTATAAATTCGATCCACCACAAAATATCAATGAATTACGAAACAGAATTATAGAAGCTATAAATCATATTAACTAAAACACCCTCACCAGAGTTTGCAGACATGTTTCAAAAAGGTGTATAAAGTGCATTGAACAAAACGGTGGCCATATTGAACAATTTTTTAGCGTATTTTTAAATTTCTATTTTATTATTTGTTGAGTTTCATTTCTAATTGTGTTGTTTTGTGGAGTTTAAGTTTCTATTTGTTATTGCCGGGTTTCGTTATTAAACTGTTTCACATAATATTACCTAGCATTATTACCTAATTAAGTATTGTAAATCAAATCACAATATTTTTTTATCGTGAATCATTACGAAAAATTATGTTAAAAGTACAAGTATATTGTTAGACTCCATGGCATACTGCTTTTTGAACACTTTTTTTGTCATTTGTTTTCTGGTATTGGATTTCATAGCCTACTATCCTCAAAACGGTTTTTCTCAAAATTGTCAGTACAATTACAAGATTTCTTAAGCATGTTGTACATCATTGGAAAGTTCTCTTCACATGCTATCACATGAGCAAAAAATCCAATATGGCTGCCCTAATAAAAACAAACGTTGATACCTGTAGCTCAAAAACAAATGACAATCCAAAGTTGAGAATAGCACAAAAAGATTACTATGTAAAAAGTGTCCTGATAATGTGCAAGTCTTAGACATGTCAGATCAACGCCTACTTATATATTAAAGAAAAAAGAAATCGACAAATGTTGGTTTTTTCAAAATAACTCGGCTCCTGCCTTGGAGCCATTTTCAAGAGATAAAGGAAATATGTAAGGACACTGTCATATTTCCTTTACCTCTTGAAAATGGCTCCAAAACAGGAGCCGAAACGTCGAGTTTTCATAAATTCTGGACGTGGTTCAACCCGAGAACCAAGTATGTCTCACATTAAAGACCGCGGAAATCTTTCTGTATATATATATATATATATATATATATATATATATATATATATATATATATATATATATATATATATATATATATATATAAATATATAAATATATATATATATATATATATATATATATATATATATATATATATATATATATATATAAATTGAAACTGACTCCGGATATGGGTTCTAGGCGTCCTAGTTCGCGCTCGTTTGAGGAATTTTTTCTACCAAAATTCACTAAAACTGAAAAAGTTTCGCGACCGACGCTTTGAATGTTTAGGAGTTTTTCTATATATGGTTGGGTCAAGCCATCCATATAAGGCTCGACTTCTCAGCGGATAAATAAATAAAAACATCTGTACATCATCAGGAACCCCCTATTTGTTAATGAAAAGGAATTCTGCTTAATATACTTTCAAAATAAAAACTTCAAGTTGTATGAGGATTCCAGATTTCAGCTATGATTATATTCTGGTGTTCAAGAATGCGTTTAGCGTAGAAAACACCTTACTTGTAAAAAGTAATCACACGCTCTGGATGCTAAAAGAAATATGATATAAATATGATAACGAAATTCAGGTGTTACTCTAAATTAAATGCGTGAAAGAAACTGAATCCTAGAACCGTTTTAATCGCGTCATAAATTCCGGCAATGGACTACATCATAAGTTAACATGGTTATCAACTCCCACATCTCTGAAAACCCTATTGTTTTAAATTTAACGAGTCGCTAACTTCAAATAATGGAAAACTTACTAAAATTACAGATTGTTATAAAGCCAAAACTGATGGTTTGTTCTAAATTACGACAAATTATTTCTAAGGCATATTTATCATCCGATTTTTTGTGGTCTGGCAAAAACGTTTGGAAGTTAGATAATAAATTACGTGTACATTCTAATTCCAATTGTTTTTTTATGTAAATTTACCCGCCAAGAACTGAATAGAGATTGTTATAACAGCAGTCTGGAAATTGAATTATGTTTCTTTTATACAATGTCAACAATAAATTATCTCGTAGACCGTCAAGCGCGTTTTCCTGCGTATGAAACGAGTGCGTTAATTTGTGGCCTTATCTTATTATTATTCATCAAATTTAGAACAGCCGAGTAATTTGAATCCAGAACCACTTAACTCTATACAGCATGTCCTAAACTGAGTGACATCCTTGCCAGTATTTTATAATTTAAAACTAATCTTAACCTAATGAAGGCAAGTAGATATCGCTTGGCTCTTTTTTTCCTCCCTCAGGGCTCATCCGCGTCTTTGCCGCCCCTATAGCACCGCAGCCTTTGGCTTATTGTGCACGCCCTTTGTCTTTTCTACTCCACCCATTCCAAAATCACTGTGCCTTAAAATAGTCTGCACAGCTAAGTGAGTGGTGGACGTGCCGCCACCTAGTTGCGGAACCAAGTAGTATGTTGTCACGCCAGCTCCAAATAACACAAAGTGTTAAAAAAATAGAGAATGTATACAACTAACAATTTAGAAAATTGTCAGCCCTGGCCCATTTCTACCCCAATGAGAGCGAAACTGGTCTACGGTTCTAATTGTTGCGAGAATGCATCTAGCCTTACATACTTTGTCCATATATTGGGGTAAAAATGGGCCAGGGCTGACAATTTTCTAAATTGTTAGTTAGTTGTATACAGTCTCTATTTTTTTAACACTTTGTGTTATTTGGAGCTGGCGTGACAACATACTACTTGGTTCCGCAACTAGGTGGCGGCACGTCCACCACTCACGTAGTATTTTAAGGCTGGCTATACTATAGCCGTATTATTTTGGTGCATTTTTGCTACAATTAGTATGCCGTACTGAAGAGCTCTAATGAGAGCGAAACCGGTCTACGGTTCTATTTGTTGCGAGAATGCATCTAGTCCTGCACAGCAATTGGTAGGGTGAAGTTTTATATTGCCCTGTCTCAGGTCTAGGCTGTCCGTAGATCAGTTGTCTTTTGCGGTCCAGAGCTTTACACTCGCACCAGATGTGCTGAGCTGATTCCTCCCCTCGCCGCAGAGTCTGCATGCCAGGTCCCACTCGAACTGCCCCATTTTATGCAGGTGTTTCTTGACGGCCATGTGTCCCGTCAAGAGTCCTGTTATGTTCCTGAGCTGTCCTGTGCTAAAATTTAGCAGCTCCACAGCTCTCTTTGGACTGGGTTGCCCAATTAATGAATTCCCGTGTTTAAACCCTGGAGGACCGGTTCTGGTCACACAAATGGTTCTGCTAACCCTCTCTTCGCGAGACTGTCAGCGTTTCATTGCCTTTGACCCCCGAGTGACCCGGCACCCAGATGAAAGTGGCCTCATTCTGCCCAGCCAGATCGCTCGTCTCGCCTCGGCATTCACTGACCAGCCTGGAATATACCCGTGGGTTACTTAGGGCCTTAAGGGCTGCCTCGCTGTCTGTGGCTATGAGGATCCGCTTGTTGGTGTAGCCCCTCCTCTTGTTCTCCCGGACACGGTGCAGGATGGCGTACATTTCGGCCTGAAACACCGTTACATGGGCTCCCAGGGAAATACTATGACTTACCCTCGGTCCCTCCGAATAAACACCTCCCTCCGTCCCTCGCTCCCCGCCGGATCCATCCCTGAGCCAGACGAGCGCGCCCGGTGGTAATCCCGGCGTCTCCTCCCACCATGCCTCGCGGTCGTGGTCGCTTGGCTCTTGGTGAGGCATCTTATTTAAAGTTAAAATGTAATAAAGAATTTTCATAGGAATCTTACACTATTCGTCAGACATATCACTAAAAGTAATACTTTTAGATTAAACAAACGTCGAAGATCGGGTTTAGAAGTCTTAATACAAGCTCATTTGACGAATTGCGCCATTTTTGTTATCATAAAAAATATTTAAATCTTGTGTTTTTTAATAACTTGTTTTGGCCTCGAGCAAAGCTCTTTTAGCCACGGTCACTACAGGTCAACAACTAGTGCTTCAGCTCCCTACTATATTACGATGTTTTAGATAAAAAAAGAACAAACAAAAGGGATTCTCTACGCTATCTTCTACCAAGCTCAGCAAGCACACCCTGAAATTTTGTTTACTTTATATAAACCAATAATAATTTAGGAAGAGAGACAATGCCCATCATACTTTACATTTTGTTTTGTGGGCAAGGTGTATGTGTTTGAGTCATCCTAACTAGGCTTATAATTAATAAATTAAAAAAAAATTAATTATAATTAACAGCAGAGAAAGATGCGGAGGCAAAGACTATCCACTGCCATGAATCAACTCGTTGAAGGATGCGACAAATGGAATCATCCTGGTGAAAGCAGACGATAATGGCAAAAATCTGAACGATTGTGGCGTAGCCAGAATTCTGTGGCCCAAAATAGATAATAATAGAGCCCAGCCACAGCTAAAGCATGAGCCAAACTAGGTGTATACAGGTGAGATGCCAAGAGTTTTTCAATAACTGAACCGATTTTAATTCGGAAAATTTCGATTCCTAGGTTTTCGGCCAAGCACAATTAAACTAAAATATTTTTGGTTCTACCGGAAGTGTCCATCAACTTCGTTATTTTAAATACAATATGCCACTTTTTAATAGAAATTTGAATTCTACTCGTTATTTAAGGTAGACTTTCACTAGCATACTATGTGTCTAAAATTAACGATTTTCAAAATATTTCGTTTTCATCGAAAATTTTTGCAGAATCATAGTTGCACTTTATACCTGATAACTTTAAGGAAAAATAAGCTATAAGATTCATCTTTTTCACACAACACACCAGTATGTGTACCTTCACCACACGTATTACGGTTTTGCGTTGCAACATACAGGGTGAAATAAATTGACGTGGCAACTTGACAAAATTCAACTGATCAAAACTTGCGATTTTCAAATGGGACACGTGTATTTTATTAACTAGGTTAATTGGCATTTCGAATCTCTTTCGATTCACATTAGCATTCCCTATACCTAAATCTAACCGTTTTGGAGATAAATACATATTTATTCGAATCACGGTTGTAAACTTGTAACAATGGTAGCCTTTGGAATTCAATTTGTCAACCAAGTGACGTTTGCATGCCAGAAGTGCACGCGGTGAAGTTTGTTATCGAAATTACAAAATAGGCCCTTAATAGTGATCAAAATGGCCAATTTATGATATGCAAACTATAATTTTATGGAGCTATTAATTATTTATGGTGAATGTCATCGAATAATTGGTCGCACATGTCGTGTTCTCGCCGAAAAGTATCCAGCTAGTTCGAAGCCTAGTCCGGACACAGTAAGAGATTATTGAGGAATTGTTCAGGTTACGGGAGCTTTATCCCCAAAAAAGATAATCCAAACCCAAGTGTTGATAATGAGGTAAACGAAATCAACCAACCCAAAATCTTTGTCATTGAAAATTCTATAAGAGCTTCTTATTAGCAATATGTAAATAGCAGTCTTATGCACAAAATGATATTGAAAAACTCTGTACGCAGCAAGTGCGTTATGGTAGTGAATTTTCATAAAACTATTTTTTAATAGCAATAATGTGTTTTTTTTAAGAAAGCAGGCATCACATTTGGTTACCAGTATAATCTATATAGTAAAAACAATGTGCCATGTTTCATAAAAATAACTATATTGTTTGAAAATGTACAAAAATTTCCGAAAGTAAACTTAAAGTGTTCCCGAAAAAACTCGTTTCTTGGTCAACCTTATAGGTTAATAGCAAATTGAGCTATTCAAATATTAAGCATTTGATCAAAATTCGCTACCATAACGCACTTACTGCGTCCAGAATTTTTTTTCTTACAGACATGCATTATATTTCGATGGAAAATACAAAAATGCAATAACATAAGGCGTGTTTGATTAAAAAAAGAAAATTTGTATCACCAATGACTTATGGGCCAACCTGTGATTGTAGAAATAATTTTTTAAGATGTAGCTCAAGACACCCTATAATTAATATATACAATTTTTTTTCATATCTTGTATAATAACAGATATATTAAGCTTTATTGATTTTTTTTTACGAAAATTCTACAAAAATTATATACCATTAACGATAAACTCTATAGCTAAGACTACTGCCAAGCGTCAGAGAAAGGGTCTATTTGAAATGAATTTTCTGGAAACATTTTATTAAAATGAAGGACAATGACGGTTGAAACTAAGACTTCAGGGTTTGTAAAACATTCTTCTTAAGACATTTTATTTCCATTGCCCGTATTAGATTCAAGTTCTTTTCCTAAATGTTGCCAATTTTGACGTTTAAATCGCAACTTTGACGTTTTGTGAAAAACCCCAATTTTTTTTTTAAATGCCTATAACTTTTTTGTCTTTTGACCTACAGCGCTAAGTTTTGGTAGGTAACTTGTCTATAATGATATAAACCCGCGTGTAAAATTTGGTTTCCCTTACTTTGTTAATTTTGGAGATATAACTTTTTTTCGAAAGAAAACACAACATTTTCCGATAAAACCTCGGCGCATTTTCCTGGCTAACGAACTTATCTAAGCCACTTGCGAAAAGAAGGTACTCACCAATTTTGACGTTTAAAATCGCGATTTTGACGTTTTGAGGAGAACCCAAATTTATTTTTTTTGAATGCCTGTAACATTTTTGTCCTTTAACCTACGGAGGTAAATTTTGGTATGTAACTTGCCTATAATGATGTAAATGTATGAAATTTGGTTGCCCTTACTTTGTTAATTTTAAAAATATAAATGTTTTTCGATTTTTTTCGAAAGAAAACACAAAATTTTCTGGGAAAACCTCGGAGGATTTTCCTGGCTAACAAACTTATCCAAGCCACTTGCGAAAGGAAGGTACTCACCAAGTTTTATCAATGTCGGTCCATTATTTTTTAAGTTATAGGTGTGACACATAAATATATATATATATATATATATATATATATATATATATATATATATATATATATATATATATATATATATATATATATATATATATATATATATATAAACATATAAAGTCTGAAACTGACCTCGGATTTGGGTTCCGGGGGTCCAGATAGCGCTCATTTGAAGAAATTTTTTCAAAATTCAAAAGTAGGGATCTCCTCATTAGTGAATTTTTTTTAAGAAAATTCACTAAAAATCGACTTTCATGCAAAAAATGTACTTTTTCAAAGAAAATCGACGTGTTGGAGGTTTCTTTTCCTTATACTCCATTAGTTCCATATGTTAGTCGTTCATTGTATTATCGCATGATTTTGAGGACATATGCTTACAATTTATGAAAGATGCAATTAATCACCTTATTTCCTCATCAACCTGAAGAATTTCATGTGGCATTGACACAAGTCGTGTTCTTTAGCTTAGCGTTAATGCTTGTAGGAGAGTGACTATTGAGTTGGGTACCACGCGGAAGTAGTGAACTGAACATATCTAACTCGAGATAAGACCGTGAAGGCTACAAGCACTCTGGTGCACTGCAGCCTGCTGGGATTCTAACATACCACATTATTATTTTAATAACACTGTTTATTATTTTATACATGTACTTGATGTTAGAGAACAAAGCAACACAATGTATGTTATGCGTATGGTACTTCGCACCGAGAGTCATTGACATTCTCACAGATATCAAAATGTGTTTCTATGTTTTGTTTTGTTTAGTTTTTCATATGTTACATAGATTTATTATACAAAGCTGGCCTGAAAGTGACAGCGACACTTTGTACTGAAGTTTCGTATGAGATCACGACTGAATTTTGAAAGAAAATCTTCAAATGAGCGTGGACTAGGCCCCCTAGAACACATATTCAGTGTCACCTTTAATATATATATATATATATATATATATATATATATATATATATATATATATATATATATATATATATATATATATATATATATACAGTGTGTCCCAAACTGGATGGGAAAATATTGCTATCTCCGTTATTATTAGAGATAGGGAGACGGTTAAATCAGCAATGTTTTGTAGAATTTCATGCTCTTTCCAAATATGACGTGTATTTTGCCCTGCCTCTTTTCGTTTTCGAGTTATTAAAAAAAACAAAATTTGTCGATTTCTTTTTTCTTCAATATTAATATCTAAGTAGGCGTTGATCTGACATATATATATATATATATATATATATATATATATATATATATATATATATATATATATATATATATATATATATATATATATATTAAACAATAAATTTGATCCTACAAACTTTACGCACGAATTAGAAATTAATAATAAATTACGCTTTCTAGATGTACTAGTTATCAAAAATAAAGACATTTTAGAATTCAAAGTCCATAGAAAGGAAACCACCACTACAAGCTACATTCCGAATGACTCACATATCGTTTGGCACTACAACTCCGCGAACTGGGACTAAATGCGGGATTACTTTTCCTCATTTCCATGGACGTCTGTCTGCTTCTCTCATCATGACCCCTCTGATATCTCACAAAACGTCATCGAAATTATCTAAGCTGGCATAGAATTATTTATTCCACGTAGAAAGAAAACCTCTTCAGCCACTGGAAAGCCCTGGTTCTCTAAATCCTGTGACAATGCCATACTTGAAAAGATCAAAGCTCAAAAACGCCTCTACACAATCTCAGTCAAGAAAACCGTCAAGCATCCAACGACGCAAAAAACCGCTATGTCCGCATTCTTTCTGAGGCAAAAAACTCGTTTCATAATCACACCAAAAACAAAGTCCTCTCAAGCACCAACGGCAAAAAACCTTTCTGGACTCTTGCTAATCTATTGGGAATAATTTCTGCAAGGCACGTTCCCTCCTCTTGCTTCAGGGGATGAAATCGTTTCTACCGCCCTGGGCAAGGCTGAACTTTTTGCCTCGTTGTTCGCCCACAATTCTACTCGCAACCCACCTCCAAATGTTTAACCACCAACAGTCCCCAATGTCGCGCATAAAATGACGGATATCATTTTCAAAACTAAAAAGGTACGAAATATGATCTCTTCTCTTAATACCAGGAAAGCCACTAGCCTTGACAAGATCCCAGCAATTGTTCTCAAAAAATGCGCACCAGAACTTGCTCCTGCCCTGACTCGTCTGTTTCAGAGGCATATTCCCTAGTAACTCGAAAACTGCTCGAGTACAACCCGTCCCCAAGAAAGGATCCAAAGGGTTTCCTAGCAACTACAGGCCTATTTCTCTCATTTCAGTCGTCTCTAAAGTGATGGAAAATTATATAAACACCGAATTACTGAAATTTCTTGAAAACACAGTCTAATCCACGACAGGCAGTATGGATTCCGTCAGCGCAGATCAACTGCCGACCTCCTTTCCTTTGTCACCCATTCTTGGAACAAGTGTATGGAACTACACGGTGAATCCCAGATTGTCGCTCTAGACATATCTAAAGCATTTTACCAGGTCTGGCTCGCAGCGCTGTTTAATAAACTTCCGGTCTATGGCCTACCATCAAATCTCTGTACCTGGACAGCAAATTTCGTCTCCAACCGGAGCATTTCTGTTGTCGTGGATAGCCATTCCTCTAAGCCGTATCCAATTAATCCATCAGTCCCTTATGGTTCAGCTTCAGCCCCTACTTTGTTTCTTCTCCACATCAATGACCTCCTCTCTAGCACATCAAACCCAGATCACAGTTACGCGGATAATAGCACCCTTCACTCAAATATACAATATTCTAAGCCTGCCTCTTTAGCCCAATTAGATGAGGATCGCAAACTCATGGAGGGTTCTGTCTGTGTCGATTTAAAAAAAATATTAGACTGGGGAAGTAGAAATCTTGTACAATTCAACTCCACCAAATCTCAGTCTTGCTTTCTATCTTATAAGAGATACACCAGCCCTAGGCCCATCACAATGAACAACCAATTTATTCAAAGTAATGAGCCCTTTTCACTTGTTGGCATTTCTGTGGATCGAAATCTCAATTGGCACCAACATGTCACATCAATTGCAGAAGCGGCTGCTAAGAAATTAGGTTTCCTCTTCCGGGCTCGCAAATACTTTTCACCAGATAATCTCTATACCTTATATACTTCACAAATAAGGCCAAACCTCAAAAACTGCTCCCACATCTGGGGTGCCGCTGCCGCTTCTACATTCGTTATCCTGGACTACATTCAGAAAAGAGCTATACGTCTCATCGGTGACCCTACACTCACCCAAAGGCTGCCAACGCTTTGCCACCGACGTGCCGTTGGTTACAACTCTCTCTCTCTCTCTCTCTCTCTCTTTTATAGATATCTGCACGGGCACTGCTCAGAGGAGCTTTCTTCTATAGTTCCTCCACCTGCTGCCCCCATCATATATACCAGGGGAACAGAGCGAATGCACCGTTTTATTGTCCAGGTCACCAGACATAGAATATCTTGTTATGCCCGCTCTTTTGTCCCGAGGACTTCCAAGTTGTGGAATTCCTTGCCGGCACATGTTTTTCCTTCTCCCCCGAACCTCCAAACCTTCAAGTCCAGAATTAACAAGTTGCCTTATTTCTCCTTGTCGACACCCACGGTACGATAGTATTTAGGCTGTAAGCCCTCGTGTTGTAGAAATATAAAAAACAGTGGATCTGCATTCTTTGTTTCTGAAGTAACGGCAAAATTGTGGTCTAGCTGAAAGATCAGTTGGAAAATAATTATGTACGGGTGTGAAGTGATACATCCTGAGAATCAATGTTCTACTCACAGCAGCAGCCCTTATTTTTCTTGGACTAATTTCTGGATTATCTTCTTTCTTGGAAGCGATATCTTTTAGACGACTTAAAGTGTCTGGTTTTAGATGAAACGAGCCAGTCTCACTTAATGTGTTATAAATATATTTTAAAAATCTGTGATGCAGCTATACTATTTTCTAAGCAAAACTCTTTAGCGACGTTAGCAAGAAGTGTGAGTATTTTTTAGATTAAGGGTACGGCAACCACCGCCGTCTTTCCGCTATTATTAAATCAGTCAAGGAAATACTCTGAATTTCTTATAGTTTTGATTTTTTGAATGAAGTAGGTTCGGTTGAATCGTAATTTTATGATGCCAATAACGATTATTTGTACTTTTTGACCATTCTATAGACATGGACAAGCGCAGTAAAAAACTGTGAGTGAAAATACAAGCATCGCTTGTAATTTGAGCTACATAGTTACGAGTAAAGCAAATGTAACAAGAAATACGTTTCTATTAGATCTCTATGTGTTTACTAAATGATGTTTACATTTATATGTTACTGTTGCATCGTAGAACTGAATTCAATGAACCTGAAAGTAATTTGCTTATGTCAGTATCCTCTGAGAGAAAAACATCCACGGTTCAACGACTTTCAGAATTAACCAAATTGAAGATAAACAATATTATGTAGTTGCAACGTAATTGCAACAAAGTGAATATGTTATTGTTGCATCCAAAATAACCAAGTTCCAATTAACCTTTCGTAGGATTGGTGCCCGTCAGCCTTCAGCTTGAATGATGTTTCCGGGTTGTGATTACTGAGTCAATGGCTTTTGAAAATTATATTATTCATGTTTGCATCTAATATGTATAGAAAAAGTTCCCATGTAATAGGTCTCTCTAATAAAATATACAAAGTCTGGAGCAACAAGCGCGTTATGCTAGCGAATTTTCTGTAATATCTTTCATATTTTGGTATTACCTGTAACGTAAGTTTTAAACATAATCTTTAGTAGAGGCTGTACCATCTAATATTTTATATGATACTTAACGACACTGCGAAAGAAGGAGAACTCAAGTGTTTTGAGCTTCCATCAACCACCGAATTTTTATGCATAGATAACATAAAGAAACTGAAACGTTTAATGCATCTGAAACTAAAGATGCTTTACACATTCACTAGCAGAAAGAGAGTAAGTTAGGAAGGGCTTGTTCGTAGTGTAATTTTATAGTAAAAGATTGATTATATTTAATACAGTGCATATTAGTTTATGTGAATTTTGCAGCTCAGGTGAGTACCCACTCGCTAAGTGTCTTGGTTCATTATAGCTAATAATATAATTCAGATAGCAATAATTATTAGGAAAATATACCTGGGTGGGTTATTATACAGGGGAATTAAATATTTACTGACAATTGCTAGATTTGTAGAAATTATATTAAGAGCTACGTGTGCTGTAGTTATATGGTTACTAATTAGACTGTCTCACGTAGTTAAAGTGATCGGGTCTGCTTTGTCTGGCCGGCAGGAGTCAAGTTGAGCATCCCAGCGCGGGGCACACAAATGTAAGACCTATAATGGTCTGTAAGGTGTCATAACCTCTAGGTATGTAAAGTTACAGGTACGTTTGGACACTGTGCATGGTCTGCTGTACCCAGGCCACGCTACCTTAGGCCTAAGGTAAAGGCTGGGGCAAAGCAGGGCCCCTTTGTAACAATGCTGACATGATATGTTTGAATAATGAGTTGTTGCAATTATAGAAATATAAAGACAGTTGTTTTAGTACCATATTTAAGGGATATTTAAATTATTGAACCGGTCTTGATTTCAATCGGGGATTTAGGTTAGATAAGGCTGGACACTTACAGTGGTTTATTATTTGTTGCACAGGTTTATAAACTACAAGCACGTCCTTCTCTTCTGTTAGCTAAGCCGGTGGGTGTCGACTAATATGTGTTTGTTTACTTAAAAAAATATCCTGACGGCCCTCTATCGTGTGTTACATACCTAGTTTGTTCTAAGGTAAGAACCCTTACATGATGCTGTCACAAAGGTGTACCTTTGTACTAAATTTCTTCGAAACAACTACTATTTTGGAGACACAAATTAAAAGAAGACTTGAACCCAGTACCCTTCGGTTCAGAGGCAGACATTCTTACCACTAACCACCGAGGCTCTTTTTCGCTTACTTGAACCACCCTTAATCGTCCAGGTCGAGTACCTGCACGGAATATAAACGCAGTTGTAGTGGTCAAACATTTCGAATTTTTCATCCTCTGATGATGCTAACTTGGTTAGTGAAACGATCGTCAGGTTTCTTTAAAATGTGTTGTGGTGATTTGGGTTCTCGAAGTGTACTTATCAGTGCTCATCACAGGTTCCAATCTTCACTTGGTAAATAACTGATGAAGATGACTAACCATGACTAGAATCACTTCAAATGTTTGGCATTGCTCTCTTCAATACATTTAAAATATGTATTCAACTCCCTGACAATCATCGCTTGAAGCGTGTATAAAAATATTTTTTGTTGTTAGAAAAACTAACTATACCATGAAATTTATTTTAATAAAGCTGCCAACACTGAATATAGCTGGTGGACTTCCGGTTATAAATAACGACACCATCATGTAGTAGTGCTGCCTCTTTCGGTTCAAGGGTTAAACAAACTGAGACCTTATACATGATTTTAAGTCAGATCTATGGAGTAAGCAGATTGATAACCCGAAATCGAACTACAACCACCAAATCTACCGTTTTTTCACTCTCCCTCAGGGCTCGTCCGCGGCCTCGCCGCCCCGATAGCACCGCAACCCTTGGTTGATTGTGCATGTCCTTAGTCTTTTTACTCCACCCACTCCAAAATCACTGTGCTTTGAACTAGTCTGCACAGCGATTGGTAGGGTGAAGTTTTATAATGCTCTGTCTCCGGTCTAGACTGACCGTAGATCAGTTGTCTTCTGCGGTCCTGAGACTTACACTCGTACAAGATGTGCTGGGCTGATTCCTCCCCCTCGTCGCAGAGTCTGCATGCGAGGTCCCCCTCGAACCGCCCCATTTTATGCAGGTGTTTCTTGACGGCCATGTGTCCGGTCAAGAGACCTGTTATGTTTCTGAGCTGTCCTCTGCTAAGATTTAGCAGCTCCACAGCTCTCTTTGGACTGGGCTCGTCAATTATTGACTTCCCAGGTCTGAGCCCTGGACAGTCTGCCCAGTACACCTTGTGTTGGTTTCTGACCCAGAATTTAATGGCTCCCCTGGCAGTGCTCTTTGTCACGCCCAGAGCCGGTTCTGGTCCAATAAATGGTTCTGCTGACCCTCTCTTAGCGAGACTGTCAGCTTCTTCATTGCTTTTGACCCCCGAGTGATCCGGCACCCCGATGAGGGTGACCTTATTCTGCCCAGCCAGGTCGCTCATCTCGTCTCGGCACTCACTCACCAGCCAGGAATTTACCCGTGGGCCAGTTAAGGCCTTAAGGGCTGTCTAGCTGTTTGTGGCTATGAGGATCCGCTTGTTGGTGTAGCCCCTCTTCTTGTTCTGCCGCACATAGTAGAGGATGGCGTACATTTCGGCCTGAAAGACCGTTGCATGAACTCCGAGGGAAATACTATGATTTACCCTCGATCCTTCCAAATAAACACCTGCCCCCGTCCCACGCTCCCCGCCGGATTCGTCCGTGAACCAGACGAGCGCGTCCCGTGGTGTGCCCGGCGTCTCCTCCCGCCATGCCTCCCAGTCGGTGATTTCCACTGTAAAGTTGTTTTCCCTGCAGATTCGCGGGCTCGCGAAGTCTGACCTCATTTCAAGCATGGGCTCCTTCAGTTTTGCAGTGGCCCCTGAAGCCTGGGTTGATCTTCAGTCTACCATTACAGGCTAGTCTGTATAGTCCTAGCCTGGCCTCCTCCATAATAAGTAAATGTGGGGAAGGGGGGGGGGTGGGGGTCCATATTCAGCAACACATCCACCACTCTAAGTGGTAGGTTGATTAAGTCCTTGGAAATGGTTCAAAAATAGAAAACCATCTGTAGAGCTTCAGGACACGGTTCAACCCTAGAACCAAATCTTTCTCATATATATCTATATAAATAAAAGAAAGTCGGATTAGTTACACCGTTTATAACTCAAGAACGGCTGGACTGATTTTAATGATCTCTGATTCGTTGGATTCGACTCTGTCCCGAATAGCAGAATAACTATTAAAATATCGGTAAAATTAACAGGAAATATATATATATATATATATATATATATATATATATATATATATATACATATAAATAAATTTTAAATAAATTAGGTTTGGAAGTCCGCCATCTTCCCCAATTGACAGCTCAAGTGACGCACGCTTATAGGTTATTTGTAATAATTGATGTCCACTGCAAATCAGTGACATCTATATAAGGTTTGGAACTCCACCATCTTCCGCAATTGACAGCTCACGTCACGCACGCGTATAGCTTATTTGTAATAGTTGATGTAATATATCAATATATCTCTGAAATGGTAAGAGATAGATATAGGAAAGTCTAAACAAATTTTAAAGAGATTTTAATGTGCAATAAGGCGAATGAGAAATAAAGTACGGGACGCATCAAGTGCGTTATGGTAGTGAATTTTCATGAGAATATTATATATATATATATATATATATATATATATATATATATATATATATATATATATATATATATATATATATATAGTGATTTAGCCTCGTCGTAGAACTTATAAATACTTTATTCAATTACGAACAGAAAAAAATCTAATCTCTTGCTGACACGCCATTGAAATACTTGATATTTGTACTTTTGTTGAATTTTTATTTTCTTTATATATATTATCCTTATAAAATATTGAACTTAATACATTTTTAGTCTTCATTTTATTAATAAAATCCTAAATGAAGTTTAGCTAAAATTTAACACGACATTCATTGACTATTAGGCGGTGCGAAGTTCGCCGGGACAGCTGGACCAAATATTTCATATATATATATATATATATATATATATATATATATATATATATATATATATATATATATATATATATATATATATATATATATATATATATATATATATATATATATATATATATGCATGTATGTATGTTCGGAAAGATTTCCACGGTCTTTAGTGTGAGACATACTTGGTTCTCGGGTTGAACCGCGTCCAGAATTTATTAAAAGTCGACGTTTCGGCTCCTGTTGTGGAGCCATTTTCAAGAGGTAAAGAAAATATACAAGAACATGAACTCTAAGGCCTCAATCTGCCTACTCCTTCGAGTGGTGGACAAAGGTTGGGTTGTTGTAGCTCGATTACCGGGCGTCAATCTGCCTACTCCCCAAATCTTGCCGGAGATCGTCTCTAAAGTCTCAGTGTGTTCAACCCTAGGCCTAAGAGAAATCTGGCAGTTCGTTGCAAGTTTTGTTTTGTATGTATCATTTCGTCTACCTGCTTCGCTATTAGTGTAAGAGTCGGGTCACGGTCAATTAAGTCAGGGGCTTTCGTCACGGTACTATAAAATTAGCCGAATTTTTAGAACCCATATTATGATAACCATATTTACAACAGAGCAAAAACTGATAAAAGCTCTTAAGGGTACGATTCCAAACGAATCCCACTGAGTTTAAGAAATTCCTTGTTCCGACTGTTCCCGAACTTATGTAGGACAAACAAATAGACGCATCCACATATATGAACACACCCTCGCAGCTAGAAAATCCGACCCCTCATCGGCGCTGGCAATGCATCATATTCATACCGGACACAAAATATACTTCGACAATGCCAAATCAATAGCCTCGGTTTACAACTTCAAAACCAGAATTATCCGCCAAGCAATCGAGATCAAAAAACGTCCCGATTGTTTAATTATGAGAGATGATGGTGTTCGTCTTCCGATTAATTATTTTTTTGTTCCCTCAGGGCTCGTCCGCGGCCTTGCCGCCCCGATAGCACCGCAATCGTCTTCCGATTACTTGCAAACCTATTATATCTCCATTACAAACACACAAAAAGACAATAAATTCAATAGACAATTTTATTTTCCCACTACCTAACTCAACAAATACCTGCATTCCTCTTAGTCCTTTAAGTACCGTGACCTGACATAATTGAAGGTCATCAGGCTCATTATACTGATAACGAAGCACGTAGACGAAACGATACATACAATACAAGACTTGCAACGAACTGTCAGAGCTCTCTTAGTTCTAAGGTTGAACACACTGAGACCTTAGAGACTATCTCCGGCGAGATTTAGAGAGTAGGCAGATTGACGCCCCGTAATCGAGCTACAACAACCCGACCCGCCTTTGTCCACCGCTCTAAGAAGTAGGCAGTTTAAGGCCTTAGAGTTCATGTCCTTACATTTTCCCCTTACCTCTTGAAAATGGCTCCAAAACAGGGGCCGAAACGTCGAGTTTTAATCAATTCTAGACGCGGTTCAACCCGAAAACCAAGCATGTCTCATATATATATATATATATATATATATATATATATATATATATATATATATATATATATATATATATATATATATATATATATATATATATAATAAAATAGGTGTTTCAACGATTACGGAATTCAATTACACGACAGATTTTATTAATTAAATGCGAAGTTTAAGATCCAGTGAATATCCTTATGCATTTTTAAATACCCAATAACTATCATGATATTGACACATTAAAGATACTGATGGTCGTCGAGTTGGCGCCAAACTTTTACGATTTGCAATTATTCACAAACCTGTATGTATGCGTGCCTGTCTATATGTTTGTGTGTGTGTAATTGTGTGCGTGTGTGTGTGTTCACAGTGAAAGGTTAACGGACCTCAGCAAACTAGATTCAGACAAGCGAAACAGGTAAGAAAACGTACTGTGGGCCACAGAATAACCTTGTGTTGCATAATACCATTCCATAAATTATTATACACACAGTGATTTGTTATACACGCGATTGTAAACGCGCCAGTGCGCTGTTCTTTACTTGTGACGTAATAAGCTGAAACTTGGAAGTGACATTATAGGTGATATAAGATGGGTTGTCTGAACTTTGAACTAGACAATGAAGTTTTGTACATATTACATCTCTTAATCAACAGAATGGGGACCTAACTTTTATATAGAAGTGATCGTGAAACGTATGCAATGCAAAATTATTGTTGCCTAGGATATGAATAGTGGTTAACATAAAAAATTCTGGACGCAGCAAGTGCGTTATGGAAGTGATTTTTCATACAAATGTTTTTAATAGCAAATATGTCACTCTAATGCAAGCAGGCATAAATCTGGTTACATCTATAGCCTATACCGTAGAAACAATGTACCATATTTTATCAAGATAACTTATTGTTTAAAAATGTAAAAAAAAATATCCGAAAATAAACTTGAAATGTTTACGAGAAAACGGGTTTCGTAGTCAACAAACCTTGGGTTAATAGCAAATTGAGTTATTGAAATTTGAAGCATTTAATGAAAAATCGCTACAAAAACGCATTTACTGCGTCCTGATTTTTTTTTTCTTACTAACATGTATAATGTACGCCATCCTGCACTGTGTGCGGGAGAACAAGAGGAGGGGCTACACCAACAAGCGGATCCTCATAGCCACAGACAGCCAGGCAGCCCTTAAGGTACTAAGTAGCTCAGGGGTAAATTCCTGGCTGGTGAGTGAGTGCCGAGACGTGACAAGCGACCTGGTTGGGCAGAATGAGGTGACCCTCATCTGTGTGCCGGGTCACTCGGAGATCAAAGGCAATGAAGAAGCTGACAGTCTCGCGAAGAGAGGGTCAGCAGAACCATTTATTGGACCAGAACCGGCTCTGGGCGTGACAAAGAGCACTGCCAGGGGAGCCATTAAGTCCTGGGTCAGAAACCAACACAAGGTGTACTGGGCAGACTGTCCAGGGCTCAGACATGGGAAGTCAATAATTGACGAACCCAGTTCAAAGAGAGCTGTGGAGCTGCTAAATCTTAGCAGAGGACAGCTCAGAAACACAACAGGTCTCTTGACGGGACACATGGCCGTCAAGAAACACCTGCATAAAATGGGACGGTTCGAAGGGGACCTCGCATGCAGACTCTGCGGCGAGGGGGAGGAATTAGCCCAGCACATCTTGTGCGAGTGTAAAGCTCTGGACCGCAAAAGACAACTGATCTACGGTCAGTCTAGACCGGAGACAGAGCAATATAAAACTTCACCCTACCAATCGCTGTGCAGACTAGTTCAAGGCACAGTGATTTTGGAATGGGTGGAGTTAGACTAAGGGTATGCACAATCAACCAAAGGTTGCAGTGCTATCGGGGCGGCAAGACCACGGACGAGCCCTGAGAGAGAAAAAAACACGTATAATATTTATATAAAAAATGCGAAAATGCAATAATATAAGGGTGAAAAAAATTTGTAGGTATCATGAACGACTTATGGGCCACCTGTGATTGTCAAAGTAATTTTATAAGATGCAGCTCAAGACACCCTATAATTAACGTGCACAATTTTTTCTCGTGTCTTGCATAATAACAATTATATTGAGCCTTACCGTAGAAATTTGTCACCCTGTATATACGTAAGCAGATATAACTGATGCAAAACCCGGATATTGGGACTAGTTAGCGCTCATTTGAAGAAATCTTTTTAAAGTTCAAAAGTCGCGGTCTCCTCATTAACGATTTTTTTTTCTAGAAAAATTACCTAAAAATCATAGACCGTTAAACCATAAACTTAACTAAAATTACCACCAAAGCATCAGAGAAAGGGTCTACAGCTACAGTGGAAATCCCTGATCGCGAGGCATGGCGGGAGGAGACGCCGGGCATACCACGGGACGCGCTCGTCTGGTTCACGGGCGGATCTGGCGGGGAGCGTGGGACGGGGGCAGGTGTTTACTCGGAAGGACCGAGGGTAAGTCATAGTATTTCCCTCGGAGCCCATGCAACGGTGTTTCAGGCCGAAATGTACGCCATCCTGCACTGTGTGCGGGAGAACAAGAGGAGGGGCTACACCAACAAGCGGATCCTCATAGCCACAGACAGCCAGGCAGCTCTTAAGGCACTAAGTAGCCCACGGGTAAATTCCTGGCTGGTGAGTGAGTGCCGAGACGAGACGAGCGACCTGGCTGGGCAGAATGAGGTGACCCTCATCTGGGTGCCGGGTCACTCGGGGGTCAAAGGCAATGAAGAAGCTGACAGTCTCGCGAAGAGAGGGTCAGCAGAACCATTTATGGGACCATAACCGGCTCTGGGCGTGTCAAAGAGCACTGCCAGGGGAGCCATTAAGTCCTGGGTCAGAAACCAACACAAGGTGTACTGGGCGGACTGTCCAGGGCTCAGATATGGGAAGTCAATAATTGACGGACCCAGTTCAAAGAGAGCTGTGGAGCTGCTAAATCTTAGCAGAGGACAGCTCAGAAACACAACAGGTCTCTTGACGGGACACATGGCCGTCAAGAAACACCTGCATAAAATGGGGCGGTTCGAAGGGGACCTCGCATGCAGACTCTGCGGCGAGGGGGAGGAATCAGCCCAGCACATCTTGTGTGAGTGTATAGCTCTGGACCGGAAAAGACAACTGATCTACGGTCACTCTAGACCGGAGACAGAGCAATATAAAATTTCACCCTACCAATCGCTGTGCAGACTAGTTCAAGGCACAGTGATTTTGGAATGGGTGGAGTAAGACTAAGGGTATGCACAATCAACCAAGGGTTGCGGTGCTATCGGGGCGGCAAGGCCGCGGACGAGCCCTGAGGGAACAAAAAAAAAAAAAGGGTCTACAGCAAGTCCCCGTTTAACTTCCTATTTAGGGATCTAACAATCGTGACGGTAAGTGAAACGACGTAAAACGAATCATTGGAAATAA
This sequence comes from Tillus elongatus, assembly GCA_964006375.1. Classification (NCBI taxonomy): domain Eukaryota; kingdom Metazoa; phylum Arthropoda; class Insecta; order Coleoptera; family Cleridae; genus Tillus; species Tillus elongatus. The sequence goes on along the minus strand of OZ023263.1, from coordinate 22,575,038 downwards.
ATATAATGTACATACATAGTATGTACATATTTATGATTGTAAAATGATTTAAAAAAACAGTATTCATTTAGGTATGTATTATGTACATGCCTACACATTATCTTATGTACTCATTTTTTACTTACTATTTTAGACTTTTTTTTAGAATAACAACGTTATACCGAATCAGTTTCAACGTTAAACGATACATTTGCCTACAACAAACTGGACGCTATAATGAAACAACGTTAAAAAAGACGACGTTATGCGAGGACTTACTGTATTTGAAATGAATTTTCTGCAAATATTTTAGTAAAATGAAGGACAATGACGGTTGAAGCTGAAACTTTGTAGAATACTCTTCTTGCAACATTTCCGTTTTATAATCCGTATTTGTTCTTTGCCTAAACATTGCCCATTTTGACGTTTCAAATCGCGCCTTCGACATTTTAAGGAAAACTCCAAATTTGTTTTCTTTAACTGCCCATAAATTTCTTGTCTTTACACTTACAGACCTAGTATATGGTTCACACTTTATAATACAAACAGGCGTACCAAATTTGGTTGCCCTTACTGTGTTATTTCCGGATATAAATTTTTCTCGAAAGAAAACACACAATTTTCCTGGACAACCCGGGCCGATTTTTCTGGCTAACGAACTTATCCAAGCCACTTGCAAAAGGAAGGTACTCACCAAATTCGATCAAAATCGGCCTATTATTTTTTGAGTTATCGGTGTGATACATACATATATATATATATATATATATATATATATATATATATATATATATATATATATATATATATATATATATATATAGTAACTATATTAACATATAAAAATTGAAACTGACCCCGGATAAAAGTTACTTATGTAACTTGTGCGTGACATTTCAGTTCCCCCAAAAAAAAAAAAAAAAGAATTGCTGTGCTGACAAACGAAAACAAAGATGCGATCCATACTATTCATATGCGACACAATCGTATGCAAAGCTGTTTATTATACGCTTTGTTGCAAACACATGTCCCAACTGCTACGTTTGAAGACAACAGGTATATTATTTTCGATTAGTTTCTTACTTTTAGGTATAGGAAGCATAAGAACAGGTTACTCGCAAATAACCAGAAGCAATGTCGCCTTCTTACAATCAATAACTCCTCATTATATACATACACACATGCAAATATAACTACACGAGAAGACTCATCTCTACATTGGATCTCAGTATCCATCTTTTTAGGAATGTTGGTAAGATATTAAAGACTTTGGGTAGATAATAAGTAAAATATTTTTGTGTCATTGTTTTATTTGCCCTGGGTATAATACACAATGGGTTGTATTTTGAACGCGAGTCATATCTATGCTGAAATACATGTAATGTATTTCGATTTTTAAAGAAATAGTTCAGCATTTCCACTATATATAACCGCCCAACACTCATAACTTTGTACTAAAAAAATTTTGACGGATATCTCATTGGTTTGTTGTAAATTATTTTTATTAACATTTTTTGTATGGCCAGAATTTTACCGACATTTTTATTATACGTACCACCACATGCTACGATATCGTATTTAATAAGTGACTGAAACAATGTATAGTAAGCATTTTTGAGAAGTTGTTTATTTAGTATATTCCGTAAAACTCTAAATAGATACAAAAATTTGCGCAGTCGTTTTGCTAATCTATTTATGTACAAATCCCATTTAAATTGGTTGTCAATTATTACCCCTAAGTATGTTATATGATTAACTTTTTGAATTGACTCACAGCCCGCACAGTCATCTTCACTGCAGCTATTTCGATGGATTTTTATTTGAGGAAGATCAGGTTGAGTCCGCTTAGTGCACGTGAAACAAATAAATTTTGATTTATTGTCGTTTACTTTAAGTCTATTTATGTCAAATTTGCCGAATTGACCGCTCAGCAACATGCTTTACCTCTTCCCAACTATTTCCTTCAACGTATACCGTAGTATCATCTGCATAGGATACAACTTTAACACCACCAGCTTGTTAAAATAGATCATTCACGTATGTTATGAATAGGGGACCAAGCACTGTTCCTTGAGGTACTCCACATTCTATTGTTAAAGAAGAACTTTTCACCTTATCAATATGTACTACTTGTTTTCGATTGGTCAGCTGGCTCTTTATTAAAGTATTTGCTCTACCCCTTATTCCATACGTATCTATTTTGTCTACTAAAACCTGATGGTTAACGGTGTCGAAGGCTTTAGCTAAATCTAAAAACATTACTAGTAATGGTTTTGATTTGTCAAGGTTGTTCTGAATTTCATTTGTAAATGCAATGCTGGCATCCTGCGTGCTTTTTCCTATAGAAGTGAATTAAGACTAGTCTTTCTAAATTAATAATGCTAATGCACGCACTTTAGTTTAATTCAAACATTTAGTATTTCGCACCAAATCATTTAGCCCTTTTCCTGAACCGTACAATTGCACATTCTTGTTGTATTACTTCTATTCTTAGGTAACGTGTCTTTACACAGATTAAGATTTATTTGCATAAACTTAGGTAGGTCCAAACTATGCTTCTTACCATGTACAAAATATAAAGTTTTTACGTTAATAGAAAATCAAGTTATTAGGGCCAATATTTGTTAAAAACATTTTATGAATATTTAGCACCATAACGCACTTGCTGCGTCAAAGCTTTCATCAAAATCAAATTAACAGACTTGTCGCGATCAACAAAGTAAGACAAATTTCAGTCTAACTCGAAGTTAATCTTCTATTTCTATCAGCATATTTTATATTTTTTCGTGTTTTTTTTCTTAATGCTCTCAATTATATTATAAGTCACAGTATAATTGCCAACATTTGAAAACAATTGCTCTTTTAATTTTCAGTTGGCGTATATTTTAGTGAATACTGGAAAAGTAATCCATTTAAAATGACTTATAAAAATGCGATGTTTTATTTGTAAAAATTCAATTAGAGGGGATTCTGAGCTGGATGAAATTTCAATTTGTTAAGTAGCTGGTAGCACAAACGCTAAATTAGGTTTAAGAAGAGCAATCAAGTATGAATCACGACTTGTATAGAGTTTGTCAAAATACTGAAATAAAATTAACTTTGTTTCATTCGATCGGTTGAACTGGCGAGACCTTTAAATAACTGAACTTAAATAATACGTATTTTTTTTACATAAATCTAGAACATTCTAATATACATTTTCTGCAATATTTATTTACCATTCATAAACCCCAATAGTTATACTAATTTACACGTTTTACATTTCCAGTTTAATCTTTGTTGTTATCCGTGATCCAGTCAGTTTGTCTAAGTCGTCCTGAAGGGCCTCTGGACGCAAAAGTGTGTCCCTGTCTATCCCATATACATGGTTTGGAAAAAAATTAAAAAAATAATACAAAAATATATATAAAAAAAACAAAAAAAAGAAAGGAAAAAAAGAGAAAAATTACAAAAAATAGAAAAAAAAGCAACAAAAAAAAAGATAAATTAGAAAAAAAGTATAAAATATTAAAGAAAAGAAAAAAAAAAGAAAAAAAAGAAAGAAGAGGGAAAAAAGAAAGCAAAAATTATTATATGTATAAATAAGTTTAGATATTATATATTTGTATATAGGTAACATAATTCTGTCTTCTAGATTATTAAGGTATTTGTATATATTTGTGTATATAAAATAGCAAACGTCTGTGTCTGATGGAATTACTGTTCCAAGGTCATAAATACCTCCACCATTACCACCACCACATCTCCAGTTTGTCATTTACAGGAGAAAAATCATAAAATTTTTAAAGTCATTTTTCGCGTATTTCATCACATTTTTGCGCCATGAAAAAATAAACGTTGTCTATAATATTAAATAGGTTTTGTTTAACACATAATTTATATTGGTAATCGTCTTCTCTGACTTTTAGTGTCACTAAAATTTTGCTTCAATAAATGCCTATAACTTTTATTCTTTTAACTTAGAGATCTAAATTTTGGTGTATAGTTTGGCTTTTACAGTGTAAACCTACTCACCATTTGGTTGCCACAGCTCTACTATTTTCGGAGATATGAAGTAAAATTTTCCAGGAAAAACTGGTCAGATTTTCCTGGTTAACGAACTTATCCAAGCCACTTGCAAAAGGAAGTTACTCACTAAATTTTATCAAAATCGGCCAATCATTTATCGATGCAATATATATATATATATATATATATATATATATATATATATATATATATATATATATATATATACAGGTGTCCCAATAGTGTGTAATTCCTCTATATATCCCGTGCCCTAAGAGCTAGCCAAAAAATCTTTGAACAAAATTTTCTTCTGATTTTCTAAGCTATATCGAGAAAATATATTCAGCTTTGTGGAACTTCCGGTTGCACCGTAAGTAGGTAACAACTTTTTTAAATGGCATGCTATACTTCTTGTTGCATTTTTGGATATTGATTAAGCAATAAGTGTGACTTTGTGTAGCATTCCCTATAGCTATATTTGATATTTGTGAAAATATTACGACTTTCTTTTTTTAGCCCCGATTGGTATGTTACTTCAAACGTATGCTATGTTCTAAGTTTTGAGTTTCCGTGCCTTAAGTTCGAAATATCAATAGACGACATTCAGTTCTTTCAAATAGTTGAAGAATAATTTATCATCATTGTACATGGTGTATTTCTTTTGGGTTACAAAATGCCTAACTTTAAAGTGGCATAACTTGTGTTTTTCAAATGAAACATCCTATATTTTATGGATTGGTGACGTAAGTCATTCCTTTTCTGCATTGATGTAGTATGAGTTACCCTATATCTATAGTTGATAGTTTTCGAGTTATAGTGGTTTGTTTTACTTTCGCTTGTAAAAACTGTATTCTGTCAGATACAGGAGGCATAGAGAACGTAGGAACTGATATTTCTTGTGAGATGACAGATAAACGTTATTAAAATTTGGAATAGTTTTAAAATATCGTCTATTTTACATTATCTTTTTATGTTAATGACTGTGGTCTATTATTAATATATTATTATTATTATTATTATATAATAATAAACCAGTCATTAGCATAAAAAATTATCGAAAAAAGACGAAACGTTAGAACTATTCGAAATTCTAGTGACGTTTATCTGCCATCTCACAATAAATATCAGTTGTTACGTTCTCTGTGCCTCCTGTATCTGACAGAATACAGTTTTTACAAGCGAAAGTAAAACAAACCACTATAACTCGAAAACTATCAACTATAGATATAGGGTAACCCATACTACATCAATGCAGAAAAGGAATGACTTATGTCACCAATCCATAAAATATAGGATGTTTCATTTAAAAAAACACAACTTATGCCACTTTAAAGTTATGCATGTTGTAACCCAAAAGAAATACACCATGTACAATGATGGTAAATTATTCTTTAACTATTTCAAAGAACTGAATATCGTCTATTGATATTTCGAATATAAGGCACGGAAACTCAAAACTCAGCCCATAGCATACTTTGAAGTAACAAATCGGGGCTAAAAAAAGAAAGTCGTAATATTTTCACAAATATCAAAGATAGCTATAGAGAATGCTACACAATGTCACACTTATTGTTTAATCTATAGCCAAAAATTTAACAAAAAGTATAGCATGCCATTTAAAATAACAAAGTTGATAGCTACTTCTGGTGCAATCGGAAGTTCCACAAAGCTGAATATATTTTCTCGATTTAGCTTAGAAAATTACAAGAAAATTTTGTTTAAAGTTTTTTTGGCTAGCTCTTAGCGTAAGGGTTATATAGAGAAATTACACACTATTGGGACAGCTCGTATACATATACAGTGTATATATATATATATATATATATATATATATATATATATATATATATATATATATATATATATATATATATATATATATATATATACAGATTGTCCGTTATTCGACCTCTCAAGCATGGGTATCTCGGTTATTATAAAAGTTAGAAGATCGGTTGAATTAGAAAAAAGTTGCGCATTTTTATAATGATCAATAATCTGAAAAAATGTGACCTGTCATTTTAAATTTTTCAATTATCGCAAAAAAATTAAAAATCCTGATTTTTTTTTAATAGCAAAAACCGACAAAGTTCGACGTTTTTAACCGAGACATTGTCAAGGCACTTTTTTTACAGGGAATCTAAATCTGTCATTGCATTTTCCATGGCATACTAGATGTAAAAGTTACTGTACTTAACTTTGTTTTTTCTTATGGGCGCCACATTGGATTTTTACTTTTTTTTATTACAATTTTTTTTCTGATTATGATGATGTATCACACGATATGGTCAAGTCTTATATTTTGACTAAAATTAAAAAAAAAAACATTTTTGCACAGAGTACATTGGAAACAACGAAGCAACATGAATTGTAACAATAATTTTGTTGAACACAATTTTGACAGTTCATTCACAGTTGTCACATTTCGATAATTGACGCGAGTAATTTTTATATTTAATCAATAAAAATGCTATTTTCCAGTGAAGAAAAATGGAATGTGTTAGAAATTTATTACGCTTCGCGTTGAAATGTGCAAATTACTTCTGAAACATACCTGCAGCGGTATCTAGAAAGAGAGCAACCAGCTCAAAACTACTTTTTATCACTTCATAGAAATTTAGGCGAATATGGTTTCTTTTGCAAACCTAGAGGAAGATATTGATTTAGACAAAATGAGAATGAAGTTGCAATTTTACAAGCGGTAAGCAAAACAATCTCAATAAATACCACCTAATATGTATGAGGTCCCATATCTAAGCTCATCTAATGAGTTTTTTTACTAGGTTCAAGAAAATCGTTCTACTTTCACACGGGAAATTGCAGCGCAGCTGAACATATCGTATCAAGCGATGTGGAGAGTCCTCAAAAAATTATCGACCGTTTAAAATGTATATCACCCAAGTTCTCCAAAAAAGAAATTTTAGCAGTTCAGCGTTGGCCGACAGAGACTTAATTGTCAGTGGTAAAACTGGACTGGTAGATCTCTGTGATATTTTTTGGTTTTTTGGTTTAATGACTCTGTATATACTTTTTGGATGATATTTAATGTAGTTTGTTTGAGGTGTGGTTGTTTTTGCATTGTACATTATTATACGACTAGATGCAAGATTTTAAAAACTGTTGTGACTATGTTATATATATATATATATATATATATATATATATATATATATATATATATATATATATATATATATATATATATATATATATATATATATATATATATATATATATATATATATATAAACACATAAAAATCGAAACTGACCCCAGATATCTGTTCTAGGGGGTCTAGTTCGCGCTTATTTGAATAATTTTGTTCAAAATTCAAAAGTCTAGATCTCCTTATTAGTGCTTTTTTTAAAGAAAATTCACTAAAAAACATTTTCTGTAAGATTTTTAAGCAGTGTATATGTGATTATCAATTTATCCGAGATTATTTTTTTGTTACCTAGAAGCTATATAAATTTTAGCCATCCATGCATAGAAATGAGCCATAACAAACCCAATCCATTCATTGGAAACCAGCGAACAATCTTTTTAAATCAACTCACATTGCTGGTAGACATTTGTATGCACCTACTTTCTAAATTACAAAATATCGTCTGCAAATTGCAACCGTAAAATCGTTAATTTTTACATCAGACTCGCCGACAGCTCTATGATTAGTACATTCTAATTCATGTGGAATAGTACATCATTAAAGTTATTATAGTGTATCATACAAGCAATTACTTTTGTTTTTCATAGTAATGACCGTGAATACATGCAAGTTAGTTACAGACCGAGATAAATTGCTTAGCACTGAAATCAATACATTTAGAGGCAAGAAGACAAAGAGCATTAAGGTAATGTGTTTAAATGTAAAAACAATTGAACTGATGAGCATAGTGAGTCTTACGACAGTGTCGCCATCGATGGCGTAGCCAGGTAATACGTTGTCATGGCAGCTCTAATAAACACTAAGCGTTATATAAATACAGACTGTGTACAACTAACTAACGATTTAAAAAATCGCTAGCGCTGGTACTTTTTTCCCTAATTTAGGGGCCATGTATCTATAAGGCCATATAGATACATACATAACTTGCTGTTGGGTGTATTCTGGCTGTAATTGGTATGGCGCACTGATGAGCTGTAATGAGAGCGAAACCGGTATGCGTTTCCAATTATAGTTGGAATGCAACTGGTCTTATACAGGGTGTGGCGCCAAGACTTTTAGTTAGCCGTTTATCAATGACTAGTGCGATTTGAAATTTGAAAATTTACACACATACGATCGAGACGAATTCCAGTTCAGTGAAAATAGTTTACTTTATGTCAAACTTACGGTTTAACCGGAAGTCACCATTAACTTGTTTATTTTAAATACAACATGTTAATCTTCATTATATTTTCGAATTCTATATTGAATTTGAGATAAATCATTACTAATCAAAAATCAACCGTTTTCGAAATTTTCGATTTTTTTGAAAATTCTCGCGGAAACCAAGGTGAACGTTGCACGCCATCTCTCTGTGGAAATACAACTGTCAGTTTTTGTACAGATTACCCTCAGACTGGCACCTAAACGACACGTTTGATAGCGTTTTTTTCAAGTATACAGGGCGATGAGAATTAGCCGTTCCATTTGGTAAAATTGAAATCAAAATTACTCGCTTATTTCAAATGGAACACCCTATATTTTATGAGCTATTTCGGTTCGCATCCGGTTTCCCCTTCAACGTGTGTTAGCACCTGTACCTAAATTCCACCGTTTCCCGAATATTTCAATTTTATTGCCACAATAAATTTAAAGCAGGCTTTGAAACTTGATAATATGCTTGTTGACGTCTACATGTCAAAAAATCGTCAAGCGAAGCTTATTGTCATAAAAATCGAGATACTATCAATCAACGCGGTGCAAAAATGGCAAATTTGCAGTACAAAAACAACGATTTTTTGGAGCTTCTAATTATTTATGGTGAGTCAACGAATTATGGGCCGAACATGTCGTGCATTTGCAGAAAAGTACCCGAATAAACCGAAAGCCAGCCACGACATGATAAAGAGGTTGCTGCAAAATTGTTCACAGCATGGAAGTTTTCGCCCAAAAGTACAGAAGCGTAAGCCACTCGTCGATAACGAGGTAAACGAAGTGAACGTATTGGCATTTTTTGTTGCTGATTCCAAGGCATCTATCAGGGATTGCGAAAAAGAATTACGCTTGTCAGCGAGAATGATTCACATAATTTTGAAAAAGCATCATTGGAGACCCTTCTCGTACCACCTGATACATGGTTTGCAACCAAACTATCTTCCTAGATGTGTTGCGTTCTGTGAATGGTTCCTATTGAAAACACAAGAAGATGGTAATTTCTGCAAGAGAATTATTTGGTGCGATGAGGCAAAGTTCTCCAAAAATGGCATGCACAATCGCCACAATAGTCACTTCTGGTCAACTGAGAATCCCCATGTTACCCGGATCAACTATTTCCAAGACAGGTGGTCATTCAATGTGTTTTGTGCAATTAAGAACGATAAGATTTTTGGGATTAAAATATACGATGAAAATCTCACTGGTATGAGTTATAATGATATTTTGCACGAAGTGATTCTAGTTTCACTCAACACATTAACAGTTTCCATTTAACTCATAATTTTTTGCAACAACATTTTTAAGACAGGTGGATTACCAATAACGGCCCACATAGATGGCCACCACGGTCCCCTGACTTAACACCTCTGGATGCAAGCATCTGGTGCTACATCAAAAATAAAGTTTACCACGAACCTGCCAACACAAAAAAGGCATGATGGGTAGAGTTTTACGTGCCTTCAATTCACCGAATTCGAGACAAATCAGAAAGGCTACGAACTAAAACATTATAAGACGAATATCAAAATGCCTCCATGTCAGTGGGAGTAATTTTGAGTATTTGTTATAAGTTCCACAATTTTTTTATTTGTTTTTGTGTTTTAGTTTTCCACTAGCTATTAGATAAGTTCTGTACTCATTTATAATAAATAACTACCTACCTTGTTGTGTTGTATTTTGGTTTTACAAGTTAGTTGACAACACATTGATTTTACAGAACTAAAACAAGGGAAATGCAGTGATTTGAATGCATACAAAGTGTTCTCTTTTTTACGCGAGAAGGCTCAACAAATGTCATGTTCTCATTTGTAAGGGGTGGGACTTGACATGTAGACGCCAACAAGCATATTATCAAGTTCCAAAGCCTGATTTAAATCTATTGTGACAATTTGAATCAAGTGAATACAATAAAATTTAAATATTCGGGAAACGGTGGAATTTAGGTATAGGGAATATCAATACACGTTGAAAGGGAAACCGGATGCAAACCGAAATAGCTCATAAAATATAGGGTGTTCCACTTGAAATAAGCGAGTAATTGTGATTTCAATTTTACCAAATGACACGGCTAATTCTCATCACCCTGTATACTTAAAGGAAACGCTATCAAACGTGTCGTCTAGGTGCCAGTCTGAGGGTAATCTGTACAAAAACTGAGTTTTCTCAGTTGTATTTCCACAGAGGGAGAGCGTGCAACGTTCACCTTGGTTTTCGCGAGAATTTTCAAAAAAATCGAGAAATTTCGAAAACGGTTGATTTTTGACATATGGTGTATTAGTAATAATTGATCTCAAATTCAATGCAGAATTCAAAAATATGATGAAAATTACCATGTTGTATTTAAAATAAGCAAGGTCACTTCCGGTTAAACCGGAAGTTAGACATAAAGTAAACTATTTTCACTGAACTGGAATTTGTCTCGATCGTATGTGTGTAAATTTTTAGTGAATTTTCTTAAAAAAATTCACTAATGAGGAGATCTCGACTTTTGAATTTTGAAAAAATTTCTTCAAATGAGCGCTAATTAGGCCCCCCAGAACACATTTCCGGGGTCAGTTAAATATATATATATATATATATATATATATATATATATATATATATATATATATATATATATATATATATATATATATATATATATATATATATATATATATATATATATATATATATATATATATATATATATATATATATATATATATGTATCACACCGATAACTCAAAAAATAATGGGCCGATTTTGATCAAATTTGGTGAATACCTTTCTTTTGCAAATGGCTTGGATAAGTTCGTTAGCCAGGAAAATCAGTCTAGGTTTTCCCAGAAAATTTTGTGTTTTCTTCCAAAAAAAATGTATATCTCCGGAATTAACAAAGTAAGGGCAACCAAATTTAGTACGCAGGTTTACATCCTTACATGTAAGCTACATATTAAAATTTAGCTCTGTATGTTAAAAGATAAAAACGTTATAGGCATTTGAAAAAACATAAATTGAGGTTTTTCACAAAACATCAAAGTTGCGATTTAAACGTCAAAATTGGCAACATTTAGGAAAATAACTTGAATCTAATACGGGCTATGGAAATAAAGTGTCTCAAGAAGAATGTTTTACAAACCCTGAAGTCTTAGTTTCAACCGTCATTGTCCTTCATTTTAATAAAATGTTTCCAGAAAATTCATTTCAATTAGACGCTTTCTCTGACGCTTGGCAGTAGCCTTAGCTATAGAGTTTATCGTTTAATAATATATAATTGTTGTAGAATTTTCGTAAAAAAATCAATAAAGTTCAATATATCTGTTATTATACAACATATGAAAAAAAATTGTATATATTAATTATAGGGTGTCTTGAGATACATCTTAAAAAATTATTTCTACAATCACAGGCTGGCCCATAAGTCGTTGGTGATACAAATTTTCTTTTTAGTGAATTTTCTTAGAAAAAATTCACTAATGAGGAGATCTCGACTTTTGAACCCATATCCGGGGTCAGTTTCAATTTTTATATGTTTATATATATATATATATATATATATATATATATATATATATATATATATATATATATATATATATATATATATATATATATATATATATATATATATATATATATATGTATCACACCGATAACTCAAAAAATAATGGGCCGATTTTGATAAAATTTGGTATGTACGTTTCTTTTGTAAATAGCTTGGATAAGTTCGTTAGTCAGGAAAATCGGACAAGGTTTTCCGGGAAAATTTTTAGTTTTCATTCGAAAAAAATTCTTATCTCAAAAAGTAATTAGCCGATTTCAATAAAATTTGGCATGTACCTTTCCTTTGTAAATAGCTTTGACAGGTTTGTTAGTCAGGAAAATCTGACAAGGTTTTCCGGGAAAATTTTGAGTTTTCATTCGAAATAAATTTTTATTTCAAAGAATAATAGACTGATTTTGATAAAATTTGGCATGTAGCTTCCCTTTGTAAATGGCTTTGACAAGTTCGTTAATCAGAAAAATGGGACAAGGTTTTCCGAAAAAATTTTGAGTTTTCATTTGAAAAAAAATTTTTATCTTAAAAAATAAAAAATCTATGATAACCAAATTTGGTAGGTAGGTTTACGATATAAAAAGTAAACTATACACCAAAATTAAGATTTCTATGTTACAAGAAAAAAAAGTTATAATAAAATATTTTGTGCCAGATCATTTCTATGAAAATTCACTACCATAACGCACTTGCTGCGTCCAGGCTTTTTTTTAATCAAACACGCCTTATGTTATTGCATTTTTGCATTTTCCATCGAAATATAATGCATGTTTGTAAGAAAAAAAATTCTGGACGTAGTAAGTGCGTTATGGTAGCGAATTTTGATCAAATGCTTAATATTTGAATAGCTCAATTTGCTATTAACCTATAAGGTTGACTAAGAAACGAATTTTTTCGGGAACACTTTAAGTTTACTTTCGGAAATTTTTGTACATTTTCAAACAATAAAGTTATTTTGATGAAACATGGCACATTGTTTTTACTATATAGATTATACTGGTAACCAAATTTGATGCCTGCTTTCTTAAAAAAACACACATTATTGCAATTAAAAAATAGTTTTATGAAAATTCACTACCATAACGCACTTGCTGCGTCCAGAGTTTTTTAATTTCAACTCGGAGTAGTTATTGAGAAACGGCTATATAGGTACTGGTTGATTTTTTTAAGTGTCTCACCTCCGTAATTTCTTTATTACCAGAGATATCAAAAAAATTACAACGCCATCTGACAAACTACCATGCGATAAATTCAAACATTGCGACAGAAAAACAATTACGCATCGCCGTCATAGAAATCCATGGCCAACGTTGATTTTCTTAAATGGAACGATAGGCCTCAGACACATACAGTCGATGCAGAATCTAAAGCTGCCTACATTTCTGAGTCGAGCCGTTTCGGAAACATGACGTCACAAAATTTCAAAATGTTTATTGTTTTTTTAAGTGTCCCACCTCTGTATTTTTTTATTATGAGAGATAACAAAAAAAATACCATGATAGCGGTGTAATTTCCCGGAAAATTTTGTGTTTGCTTTCGGAAAAAATGCATATCTCCGGAGAGAACAAAGTAAGGGCAGCCAAATTTAGTATGCGTGTTTCTATAATAAATAGTAACCCACGTACCAAAACTTAGGTCTGTAAGTTAAAAGACAACAAGTTATAGGCATTTAAAGAAAAAAAGGAGTTTTCCTTAAAACGCCAACGTCGCGATTTGAAATGTCAAAATTCGCAACATTTAGGCAAAGAACATGAAATAAATACGGATTATACCAAGAAAGTGTCGCAAGAAGAATGTTCTGCAAATCCTTAAGTTTCAGCTCCAACCGTCATTGTTCTTCATTTTACTAAAATATTTACAGAAAATTAATTTAAAATAGACCCTTTCTCTGATGCTTTAGCTGTATGTTTAGTTGAGTCGATGCTTTGGTTGTAGGTTTAGTTAAGTTTATGGTTTAACGGTCTATAATTTTTAGTTAATTTTCGTCGAAGAAAATCGGAGACCGCGACTATTGAATTTTAAAAAAATTTCTTCAAATGAGCGCAAACTAGGTCCCCTAGAATCCACATCCGGGTTTACTTTCAGTTTTTATCTGTTTTCATATATACAAGGTGACGCATTTCTGCGATAAGCTCAATATAATTGTTATTATACAAGATACGTGAAAAAATTGTATACGTCAATTATAGCGTGCCTTAGCTGCATCCTATAAAACTATTTTGACAATCACAGGCTGGTCCATAAGTCGTTGGTGATCCTCACAACTGTTTTTTCGAACAGCTTTATGTTATTGCATTTTTTAATTCTTTAACGAAATATGATGCATGTTTGTAAGAAAACAAATCTACACGCAGTAAGTACGTTTGGTAGCGAATTTTCAATAAATCCTTCAAATTTCAATCACTCAATTTGCTATTAACCTAGGGTTTGCCGGCTAGGAATCAAGTTTTCTCGGAAATATTTTAAGTTTATTTTCGGAAACTTTTTGTACATTTTCAAACAATAAGTAATTTTGATAAAATATGGTACATTGATTCTACTATATAGGTTATACCGGTACCCAGATTGATGCCTGCTTGCATTAAAAAGACATATTTGCTATTAAAAACATTTTTATGAAAATACACTTCCATAACGCACTTGCTGCGTCCAGACCTTTTATAAATTAACATTACATCTCAATGCTTTTCCTGTCCATAAACTATTTGTATTTGTATAACATATCTATACACTTATATATTGAATGCATTATCTTTTTCGTTATATATATATATATATATATATATATATATATATATATATATATATATATATATATTTTCTTAAAAAAATTGTGGGAAAGCCACAATTTTTTTAAAAAAATAACACTATTACCGTCACGAAAACTTAATACTATATATATATATATATATATATATATATATATATATATATATATATATATATATGTATATATATATCGGGCCGAGCGATCTGCCACGGCCATTTAAAGACACACAAGCAAAACCACACAATGGAAGGTATATGTACAGAGAAAAAGACAATAGGAGACTTATTTTAATCAACATTATTCTTTTCAGTGAATTTTCATTAAGAAAATTCACTAATAGAGAGGTATCGATGATGAGACTTTTGGAAAATTTCTTCAAATGAGCGCGAATTAGAGCCCTAGGACCCAAATCCAAGGTCAGTTAAAAAGTATATATATATATATATATATATATATATATATATATATATATATATATATATATATATATATATATATATATATATATACATATATATATATATATACATATATATATATATATATATATATATATATATATATATATATATGTATATATATATATATATATATATATATATATATATATATATATATATATATATATATATATATATATATATATATATATATCGAAACCAAATTTGGGAATTCCTTTAATTTTGTTAATAGCTTGGATGAGTTCGTTAGACAGTTCTGACACTTAAATACGTTTAGAAAAAACGCAAAAACTGCTTGAAAACGTCATATCTTTTTAACTACTAGAAATATTAAACTAAAACTTGACAGGCACGTACACATTGTCCAAGTGGTCCTACGTACTAAATTTGAACTTAATTGGTTTAGTAGATCTTGAGTTATAACTAAATAAAAAATCAATAATCCACGATATGACCTGAAATTACCTCTAAATGGATGCCTATAATGTTAGACAAGGTCAGACAGATAAATCAAGGTTCCGCTGTTATTTCAAACAAAATTTCCAAATTAAATTTTAAAAGAACAAGCTACGAAAATATGTCACAATAAACAAGAGGCGGGGTTGCCATTTACCACAACTCTCATCTAAATCTGTAGAGGTCAGAAAAATGTAAATAAATAGCGCTGTCACAGGGTAGTTATTGATCGATCCTTGTAGTTGGGACTTGGTGAAAGGTAGATCAACAGGTAAACCTATGAACAACTTGGTCCAATTGGTGCAATTCAGGAGATACAATAAAATGAAAAGAGCGTTTAGACACAGAGAATCATGGTTGCGACATTGCCTTTAGACTGTGATTGTTATAATGATATTACCTAAAGCACAAAATAGTACCTTGTCTATGGTGTACCGTGTACCTATCTATAAATTTTTGCGGTAGGTGCATATTTACCTTTACCAGAAGACTTGTTAAAGAGACATGAGTCATGAGCCTCTTGCATATCTTCATAAGTTCAGTATATTATAAGTTACTGTATGGACACAAAATGCTCATACGTCACTATGAAATGATAACCTGTCATCATTAATAATACAGCGTTTCTCTTGACAACACATCATAACGTTAGACGCATGTCGTCGTTTTCCATCTATGAGTATCTTAACATTTTCCTGTCTTTTTTCCAGCCTGAGGCAAGCTTATAGTGACTCGAGATTCATCGTAATTGCCATCATTATCTAGTGGTCGTGTATGCAGTGTATGTATGCAGGTTATATGATGACCTGTTTGCGGCTTGTTGTTGCTAAGCGAGTTTTCTTTCGCTGAACACAACTCACTTCTTTCTCGTCTAGTCGTCTAGCTCTTTATACCTCATCTAGCCTTGGGTACCGTAGAACCTAGTCTTTTTCCAATGATGTGCGTAAATTTAATCAACAGACAAATGATTTAACCAATGTAATGCTTTCAATAACTTATTTTAAATACAGGATCGTTGGGCATCGCTGATGGATCAGTGATAGAAAGTCAGTGCTCGTTCACCCCTTGATGGAGATTTTGCTTGAGATAACAAACATCTTGACAAAGCAACATAAGATACACTATTCTGTTACGCTACCAATTGTTTGATTACAGAAAACTGTTTAGAACATTTATTTTATTTATTATCATTTGATTATGATCATGATAAGTTCAGTTGAAGAACCTAAACTACCACAACACATTAAAAAAAAACTTGACGATCGTTTCACTAACCAAGTTAGCGTCATCAGAGGATGAATAATTCTAAATATCTTACATCTAAAACTTTGTTTATATTCTTCTGCAGATAGCCGATTTATAATAATTGAGCGGGGTTCAATGACACACAAATTAACATATTTCATTTGGCGGAAATTCGGATTCTTTTATTATCTATCGGACGTGCTTCTGTCGGTCTTTCTTGTAAAGTGATTGATTAATAAGTTCTCAATAGACGGCGTAGCCAAATTCATACACTTTTTATTATTACTATATTTAGCATATATATATATATATATATATATATATATATATATATATATATATATATATATATATATATATATATATATATATATATATATATGTACATATATATATATATATATATATATATATATATATATATATATATATGTACATATATATATATATATATATATATATATATATATATATATATATATATATATATATATATATATATATATATATATATATATATATACACTTTCGAAAGCGACTAGCCGTCCTGGTTGTCTAAGACTTTTTATTAATTTTTGATTCTTCTTATCTACGTGGTGATTATTATCCCAAATAAGCCAGGCAACGGAAGATATATCTATAGTGCCGTATCTTAGTTGTGCTAAGTGTTTTTGAAATCTATTTAATCATTGCTTTTTATACTGAAGCCATATCTGGTGGAGTTTAGGCGGTTTGATAGTGGATTCAATGCAAGGCTGAACCACAATGGGCTTAGCGAGTCACCTTGATATATCCCTCTTCTAATTGGGATCGTGCTGGTTACGAAGTTGTCACCCGTTTGTACCCGTAACTGAATCTTTGTTCTCCAGGTAGACACTGTGTGCTCAAGCAACCTCAGGATGCAAGTATCGATCTTATAGATTTTCAGCACACTTATGGGCCATTCGTGTGGAACTGAATCGAATGCGTTTTTATAATCCACGTAGGCAGCAAAGAGATTGTGAGCATGATTGCACACAACCGAATCAATTATTAGCTGTTTTAAAAGTATTATTATTATTATTATTATTTCAATAAATATGTTGGGCAACCGTTAGGGGCTCCGACACACTCTGATGTCCACCCAACGTCATTACACCCGTGCCCCCGCCCCGCTCCAGCGGTGGTAAGAGAGCACGGGGCCGGAAATAATTAATCCAGGCTCAGAGAACGGAGGAGACGTAAAGATCCAAGGACGACAGATTTCTGCATCCTGCAAGCTAGTGAATATGCAGCGGCGTGCATGCGGGAATTTGGTCGAGTTCCCGCAGCAGCGTATTGGGCACACCCGCTAGACAGCCAATAATCAGAACGACGAGTCGTATATTGTGTCCCGGATAAAGCTGCCTAAGCTCAAGCATAAGGTCTCTATACTTGGTCCGTTTTTCCCTCTTCTTTATACTAACGTTAGCCTCAGCAGGAGCCGAGATCTCTATAACAAACAGGATTTTATTTTGTTTGTCGAGAAGGATAATGTCAGGCCTATTAGCGACTACTGGTCTGACAGTGGAGACCGGGAAATTCCAGTATACACGGCATCTCTCGTTCTCCACCACGGACTCATTATCCCCCGGTTGGTGAGGCAGCACTGGTGTTTGGTCTATCCCATACGAATGTCAAAGATGGTAATACAACACTCGAAGAGCCGCATTATGCCGGTACACGTAATTAGCAGACGCCATCACCGGACATGTACTCAAGAGATGCATAAGAGTCTCCGGCGATTGGTGACATATTCTGCAGCTGTCATCTGCCACGTCCATCCGCATCCCTCGCTTGCGGTAGACCAAGGTGTTTATAACACCATCTTGACAGGCCACGATGAAACCTTCAGCCTCCGATCGGAGCCCTGCTGATTTAAAAAAAGAAAATGTCAGCCTCGTTGACAAGCCGTGTTCTTTTATATGCTGGAAGAACATTCCGTGCAAAGGCTTGTCAACATGCTGCCCCAATAGGTATTTTTGTAGGGCATCTCTAACTGTAGCTCTTAAGGTCGGAATGTCAAGGTCAGTCACCAACGGGCGATCATCTTGCCTTCTTTCCGACCTGTGATCGAAGCAACTTCCGAGCTCACCTGCTGATCTGCCTGTTGCCTTGAACAGGAATGCCACTGTTTCTGCGACTTGTGTGTTTGGACAATTCGCAGAAGAGGATCCGAGCTTTTAAGAATCCTGCAACTCATGTCAAGGACCTCTTTTCCGTGTAACCACTCCATGTTTGGTAGTCCTCCACCCCCGAGATGTCTTGGGAGGTATAAACGAGGAACTGACGACATCGAGTGCAAGCTTAGATGTTTGTGGACAAGCTTGCGGGTATCCCTATCCAATTGGCGCAACTCTTCCACTGTCCACTATATCTCTCCAAAGGAGTAACGAATGACTGGAACGGCAAGTATGTTGGTAGCCAGCACCTTGTTTGGCCCGGACAGCTCTGAATGTCAAATTTGCCGAAGCCGCTATTTATACCTACCGCGGAGAGCCTCTTTCGTTTTTGCAGCGTCCATAATGCCTGATTGCTCAACACCTAAGTACGTATAAGTCTCTCGGGCACCTAGATGTTTTATGGTGCGTTCGTCGATGAGCTGCGCATCATTTGGGTACCCTTGAAGTCGCCCCCTCTGTATATGGACCACAGCGCACTTGTCCAAGCCAAGCTCCATCCCGGTGTCAAGCATAAACTCCTGTACCACCCTAAGAGCTTGTTGGAGCTCGCTCTCGCTACAGGTATAGCTTTTTAAGTCATCCGTATAAAATAGATGACTAATCCTGTGTCTTCTGTTTGAGGGTGGCCCACAGAGATAACCGCGGGTTTTTCGGAGAGCCGCACTCAGCGGTAGCAGCGAGAGGCAAAATAGGAGAGGGTTAAGTGAATCTCCCTGAAAGACTCCCCTCCTATATGATATCGGTTGTGCAAGGGTTGTTCGGCCGCCGGATGTTATGACAAACCGTGTCCTCCACAATGACATCAGATGTTCTATACATTTCGCTAGCGGCTTTGGTACAGCAAGTTTGCCGAACAAGCAGCGCAACATATCATGCGACGTCGTGTCGAACGCCTTGCGGTAGTCTATCCAGGCCATGGACAGATTTCGGAGATACTGCCGTGCGTCTTGTGTAACGCAACGGTCAATCAATAAATTCTCCCTACATCCATCCATTATTATTATTATTATTATTATTATTATTATTATTATTATTATTATTATTATTATTATTATTATTATTATTATTATTATTATTATCATTATTATTATTATTATTATTATTATTATTATTATTATTATTATTATTATTATTATTATTATTATTATTATTATTATTATTATTATTATTATTATTATTATTATTATTATTATTATTATTATTATTATTATTATTATTATTATTATTATTATTATTATTATTATTATTATTATTATTATTATTATTATTATTATTATTATTATTATTATTATTATTATTATTATTATTATTATTATTATTATTATTATTATTATTATTATTATTATTATTATTATTATTATTATTATTATTATTATTATTATTATTATTATTATTATTATTATTATTATTATTATTATTATTATTATTATTATGATTATGATTATCATTATGATTATGATTATTATTATTTGATATAAGCGTAACACTTTCTCAGTATTACTACTGGAAACCTTTTGACCGACCCCCCGCGCGCGACATTGAGGTTAGGCTCGGTGGATGGGGATGAAATCCATCATATCCCATTATGTCGATATTATTATTACAGTCTGACTCCCGGTGCTTCAACACAGCATACGTGTTTGAGGTCGCCACTTAACTGAGAAATTTTCGCACTATGTGACATGTCTGCAGCAGAACCGCCCTCTGTCCATGTTTAGGATGTTATTTGGTAATCTGAGTTCCTTTAGATTTCCCATGAAATTTTGATGACTATTCCTTCCGCCGATATTACGAAAGGATATATAGCGACCTTCTGAAGCTTCCATATGTTTTTTATTTCATATGCCAAGTTTTCATACCTGATGATCTTTTCAATTTCAGTTTTCTGAATGTTATGGGACAGCGGTACAGCAATGTATATGATCACAGCAAGCCTCATCTGTTTGTTTATCAGGACAATGTTTGGCCTATTGAAGTCCACAGTGCGGTCCGTTATCATGAGTCGGTCCCAGTACAGGAGAAAGTCCGCCGACTCCAGCACCGCCTCCGGAGAATACGTGTAGTAAG
Source organism: Tillus elongatus (assembly GCA_964006375.1). NCBI lineage: Eukaryota > Metazoa > Arthropoda > Insecta > Coleoptera > Cleridae > Tillus > Tillus elongatus. The sequence goes on along the minus strand of OZ023263.1, from coordinate 22,553,953 downwards.
CTGGTGTTGTTGACGGGTTCAGGAGGCTGTATTTCAAAGCGATTTGTTGATGGATGATCTTGGCGAGCTGCTTATGTCTGCCTAAGTAAGCTGAGTCTGCGAGAGCAGGACATGCTGCCATGACGTGTTCCATGGTCTCTCCAACAACTGCGCAATTTCGACATTTATCCACCACTTCTATTTTTAGGCAATGCTTCTCGTAGTTTTTAGTTTTTATAACCCTATCCTGAATGGCCATCACAAAACTCTCAGTCTCCGGGTAGAGATGCCACTCGACCAACCATATAAGCGAAGAGGTTTTATCAACACTATCTGCCTGCAGGTGTTTAGGGTACCTTCCATGCATAGCCTGGTCGCCGCACCGGACTACACCGTCCTGGTCAGCCGGGGCGTCCAACTCATAGTTGCGCTGACCCAGCCTAAGTGGAGTATAATCATTATCCTCGCACACCAACAACCTCATCAGTTCATCCTGCGATGCAAGAAAACGTTGTCGCGTGTTTCTTTCTTGCTTAAAACAGAGGTTCTTTATATGGATTAACCCTCTGCCGCCTTCTTTTCGAGGTGACTTCTTCTAACAGAAATTTCGTGAGAAGCCTTCTCGTGAGTCTGTCCAGTTCATCCAAGTCGGTGTTAGACCATTTGACAACTCCAAAAGAGTATTATTATTATTATTATTATTATTATTATTATTATTATTATTATTATTATTATTATTATTATTATTATCATTATTATTATTATTATTATTATTATTATTATTATTATTATTATTATTATTATTATTATTATTATTACTATTATTATTGACGCTTTGAAAACTTTTTATATTTGGAAACATAGGTACTTGGAAAATAGGAAATGGTAGGCAAGGAGGGAAACGTCTGGAAAACCTGGCCCAAGTGATGAAACCTGAAATTATGTATTATTTCTAAACGTCATAACGCCTGGTTTGACATGGTTAAAGGAAATTAGAGGCTTTTACTACCAGACAAACTTTAACCATGAAACCTGAAAGCTACAATGAAACGAAAAGAGCTACTGGAGACAGAGAATCGTGATTACAACGACAATACGACATATCGCCTTTAGACTGTGATCGTGCTGGTCAAAAATATTTTAGTTACTCAAAGTAAACAACTTAGTAAAATATTTACTGAATTTCTGAATTGTATTTGCATAAATAAGGAATAAATACTTACATGTTGGCAAGCATAAATAATGAAGAAATACTTACACGTTGGTAAGTAATTAAAACATACTGTATTTTACTGCAAATTACTTTGTAATATTCATTATCTAGTGCAGCAATAGTTGTTTTGTGTGGGCTTTTTTTGCTAGACATGCATTTTCTACTCTGTACTGAATTTCCTTAATTTCCGGTCGAGGACTATTCTAACTGTCGAGAAGTGCGATAGAATACAGGATAAAGTACCCCGGCTAGAGCTACTATAGTCTGTTTCTACATGCTTGTAGTGTAAACACAGCTTTCACAGTGGCGGCATGTCAAGGGGTAGGGAAACTGTAATATATGTACAGTGATAGACATAAAAAAATAGTAGTGTTGGTGCGACTATTGCTATCTCCAAAACGGCAACAGTTCCGAGGTCGGTTGAATTAGAAAAACTTTTTTAAGCCTTTTAGAGCGCTGTCAAATTGTTTTTACTTTTCTAGATATTAAGGAATATGTAAAGTCACCAAAATGTTCAATCGATAATATTCCAAAAACTATCAGCCTAATAAAAAAGTTTAATATATAATTTCTTTAATTTTTTGTTCTTTACAACGTAGGTTTATTATTTGCTCAGAATGTTTTCTTAAATAGATTTTTTATGTCACCATATGAAAGTCAATTCAATTATAAATTCAACCATGTTATCACAAATATATGCCTTCCGTCGTTTTGGTACCGAAAAATCCATCATTAGTATTGTTTTGAATTCCGCCGTTTATACGGTCATGCATCATGCGCTTGGTAAGGTAGAAAAACTTTAACTTCACGTTTTACTACGACTAAAATTAATAAGAAGTAAATTGGTTGTTTTATTGAATTACAATTGGTATAAACAATACCTAAAAATATATACAGTTGACTTAGCAGAATGTTTTTAATAACCAGATTACTATTAAATTAAGCTATCAGTCTATACGTTCAAAGTGACCTCCATTACTTTTCAAACACTTTCGAGCATTTCTTATTACTCTTCTTTGAATATTCTGCAATATTATTGGATTTATTTTCTCACATGCCTCCCGTATTTTTAAAATTAACTCGTCCAACTCTCCAGCTGTTGTCTTATAAACGTTATCTCTAATAAAACCCCATATGGGGAAGTCAATATCCGCTTGATGCGCAGGCCAGTTTATCGGTCCATTGTTATCAATAATTAGACTTGAACTGATTAAGAAATCGAACACAATGTGGTAGCAGTGTGCTGGTGTCCCATCTTGTTGGAAATAAACAAAATTACCGAGCACGTCAAGTGGCAGATCGTATAACAAATCGAGTTAAGTATTGTTACAAAGCACTTCAATAGACGTAGGTGCGGTGTTGCCGCATCTCCAGAATTTCCCCAACAACTGGGAATTATTGCAGAATCTGGGCACACCGCCTCCCCACCCCCCTGGGGGTGCCTGTGGTGACCCCCCTCAGGCGAAGTCTCAACCCTCTAGGACCAGAAATAACGAAGTTACCAACTTGTACCCCGTCGGAACGGATAACTGAGGTCTGCACATTCCGAACATCCTGTATATACACCCTGTATACGCAGAGAACCCTTACACCCTGTATACGCAGAGAGATCTTATAGTTCGAGAAACACCTCTTGTGTAACATAGGAGTGGTGACCACATTTGGATCATCCTGTATATACATCCCCCTGTATACACACGGGACCGATCTGTATTCACAGAACCTTCTAGTAAAAGAAGGTCCTGGAACGTTCTGGAATGGAACGCTCTAGAAAGGAGGGGAAGGTACGGCGAGTATATAAAAGCGAAAGCAAGCCAGCCCGAGTTAGTTCAGTTCAGTAAGAGAATGTGGTAGTGACTTGAAGAAGCAGTGTAAAGTGTTAAGAGAGTAGCTACTGTAGTACCAGTGTAGAGACTTGTGTGCAGATTAGTAATTGTAGACAGTAAATTAAGTGTTTTGTGAGAGAGACATTCTAGAAACTTTATTTACACTCTAAATATGGATACAATAAAATTTCTAGAATGTCTCTCTCACAAAACACTTAATTTACTGTCTACAATTACTAATCTGCACACAAGTCTCTACACTGGTACTACAGTAGCTACACTCTTAACACTTTACACTGCTTCTTCAAGTCACTACCACATTCTCTTACTGAACTGAACTATCTTGGGCTGGCTTGCTTTCGCTTTTATATACTCGCCGTACCTTCCCCTCCTTTCTAGAGCGTTCCATTCCAGAACGTTCCAGGACCTTCTTTTACTAGAAGGTTCTGTGAATACAGATCGGTCCCGTGTGTATACAGGGGGATGTATATACAGGATGATCCAAATGTGGTCACCACTCCTATGTTACACAAGAGGTGTTTCTCGAACTATAAGATCTCTCTGCGTATACAGGGTGTAAGGGTTCTCTGCGTATACAGGGTGTATATACAGGGTGTTCGGAATGTGCAGACCTCAGTTATCCGTTCCGACGGGGTACAAGTTGGTAACTTCGTTATTTCTGGTCCTAGAGGGTTGAGACTTCGCCTGAGGGGGGTCACCCCAGGCACCCCCAGGGGGTGGGGAGGCGGTGTTGCCAGATTGTGCAAAAATCGCCAGTTCTTGGGGGAAATTCTGGAGATGTGGCAACACCGCACCTACGTCTATTGAAGTGCTTTGTAACAGTATATATTAGAAAACTCAACTACATTTTACCTGTCCAACATTTGTGGAAAAAGTAAGGACCCACTACTTTCAAATCCAGTATTCTAAGTTAAACGTTAATCCCAAACCCTTCTTGGAATGCTGTTTTGCGACTGATGTGTTGATTTCCTTGCCTCCAACGACAACGGGAATTCCTCTTGAACCATCCATTATTGTAGAATCTGATTTGACCAGTCCATAAAATTATTCTGCAAATTTCAGGATCCTGCAGTCTCCGTAAAAAATACACCGACAAAATATCTTCCTTCGTGGGTAATCTTGCGACATTTTATTCAACATTTCTTGTTTACAACATTCATTTGCTTCAGAATCCTTGTGTAATGATCGCCATTTTGGCATTTAATTGTTGCAAAACAAACATTTGCAACTTGCCCTGTGATTGGCCAAGGCCTACCGACCCGCCAATTATTTCGTAGAATTTAATTCTTTATAGTTCTTTAATATATTTTGTTGCGAAATTCACTAAAAATTATGGACTTATAAATTACAAACTCCATTACTTAAACTATTGCGAAAGCATCAGAGAACGGGTCTATTTAAAATAAGTTTTTTACAAATATTCTAGAGCCTCGGTGGTTCAGGGGTAAGAACTAAAGGGTACTGGGTTCGATCCCAAGGTTCTCCTAGCATTTTTTCAGTACAAACTGTAACATTAACATCAACCGAGGTTCTGGCATTGTACTTGAGCAAGTTGAATGTCTCCACGTTCCGCCCTTCGGAGGGGACATAAAGCCGTCGGTCCCGGGTCCATGCGATGTTGGGCACGTTAAAGATCCCTACCCTCCCTACAGAAAGGCGGGGTTCGGCAAAATTTCCAGTATAGTGAGGTGAACCTGCTCCCTGGCGTCGGTGATTGGCCATAGTCGCGGAAATAGGCTGATGTTAAAGAAAGAAGAAAAAAAACACACACAAATATTCTAGTGTAATGCACGACAATGACGGTTAAAGCAGAAACTTTGGGCTTTGTAAAACACAGTTCTTGTGAAATGTCTCATACATAACCGCACTTGTTTCAGAAATTGCCAATTTTGCGGTTCAAAATTGCAACTTGACGTTTTAGGAAGAACGAATATAAAATTTTCAAAGTGAATTTTCTAAAACTGCTTCACCTTTTTGCGCCAACAAAACTTAATCTTCGTTTTTAATGTTCAATGGATTTTGATAACCAAAAACTTTTTTAAAATTTAAGTGCATATATATATTTTTTTCAACTTACAAACCTGAATATTGGTATGTAGGATACGCTATAGTAGAAATTTGCGTACAAGATTTTCCAAAAAAAAAAAAACACAAAGTTGTCCCGGAAAAACTGAACTGATATTCCTGGCTCTCGACCTTATCCAAGCCAGTAACCAAAAAGGTTGGGACGCAGCAAGTGCATTATGGTAGTGAAATTTCATAAGAAATGTAGACTATTAGTAAGATATTATATTAAAATTAATTCTTTAAATTTAAATGGATTTTAGAGATTGGTTTCAGAGGTCCCAGTAAGCGATTACTTGAAGCAATTTCTATTTTCTATGGAGCTAGAAAATTAAAATTTTGTACATATACGTAAATACTGCAAGTCGCTTTAAAAAAATTGTGTTACAAATTTCATTGGTTACAAAAGTTTTCCAGAAAAAAAAATAATTATTTACAAACAGAATGTACGTGCGAAATTATCAATATGAGAGCTATTTTTCCTTATTAATTGCTTGGATGGTTTTGTTTTAGTCAACCCAATCGAACTAGTTTTTGCAAACAAAACAACTAAAGAGGTATTTTACATAGGTTTTACTATGGCTCAAGATTGAAGATTATAGCTTAATGGGAAAATGAGTTATCAGATTTGAAATCTTTTAACGAAGATTCTCTACCACAATGAACTTGCTGCACCCAGACCCTCTTCATCGCTTATTAACTGTTGCTGTATACATACTTTTTTAAATGATAAAATATTGTAGCTCTCTATGTAAGACTGTTAAACAAGGCATCCTTAAATTCATTTTTGGATAAATATTTTAAACAAATGAAATGAGTTAACAATTTAAACATAAATTGAGAATCTTGGTTCACGGCTTCGTCACGGGAATTCTCCCCCTTCTATATGCCTACAACGACCCTCAATGCATAAACAAGAACAATATAAACAAGTAAAATTTCTTCGGGACAACCCCCAAGAAAGTTGAGCGACCTGCGGTGAATAAGGGTTCTGGGCGAAGTAAACAGGATTTTAAGGAGGTATAGCTGCAAAATGAGTAGCTTATAGAGGTCCAGCTAATCTGATTTTTTCGCACGTTCCGCTCACATTTCCTTTTTATCTTCCTCCCTGCCCAGCACCCCTATTCATTCCTGGTCCTGTAACTTTCTTAGTGGCCGTTTGCAAGAATTTTTTCTTGTGGCATCTGCATCCAGAAAGGGTTCTAAGCATGTTTAGGATTTTTTTTTAAAAGTCGCCCGTGTGCAAATTTACAAAAAATTTAATTTTTCTTTCCAAAAGGCATGTGCCTGCTAAATTATAATCGTGGAAGGTATTTTTCCTTATTAATCGTTTGGATGATCCAGTTTAGTCAACTCAATTATATATATATATATATATATATATATATATATATATATATATATATATATATATATATATATATATATATATATATATATATATATACAGTGAGGACCTAAAGTCCCCCCCCCCCCTCTAATTCCTGAACCGTCCGGTATATTGTGGTTGAAACTTGGAACGATGATATATGAGAAAGGTCTGCGTTTTTTGTCATATCAATGACAGCTGTAAATGTCAAGGCGCTTACGGAATATTTTTTTAAATGGAAACGGAGGTCGAGTGATATCTCATTTTCAAGGTCTTTTTATGCTCAGAACATTCTCCAGTTTTGAAAACGTTTGGTTCAGTATTTTCCAAATGAGAATCCATAATATCTGTTTGAAACAATTGAAATAAAAACTAAAGGCACAAACTTTTGGAGTGGTTACCTCAACAGATGTTGAAAATCACCACCTTGGCCCTCCTGACAAATAAATATTCTACGGGTAAATTCTTTGACATTTTGAAGCATCTGTGGCGTTATTCTTGAACAAACATCTGTAATTAGTTGCCTAAGTTCATTTAGTGAGCCGTTTCATAATCCTCAGATTTAACGTACTACTAAAGAAAAAAGTCTACAGGCGTGAGGTCTGGGGATCGATCTGGCCATTCCGTAGGACCTTGACGACCAATCCACCTATTTTCATAACCCTCATCCAGGTAATTTCTGACTTGTCTTAAATAGTGAGGTGGGGCTCCGTCTTGTTGAAATATAATCTTTTGAAACTCATGTTGGTTTTGGGCAACAACACCATCAATATGTGGAGTAATTGTATTTTGTATATTAAACGTAGTTATAACGTAGAAACCGATATTATTGATTTTTATTTGAAAAACACTAAACCAAATGTTTTCAAAACTGGAGAATCTTCTGAGCATAAAAAGACCTTCAAAATGAGGTATCACTCGACCCTAGTTTCCATTTGAAAAAATATTACAAAAGCGCGCGCAGCTGTCACCTTGACATTTACAGCTGTCATTGATATGTCAAAAAATTCAGACCTTTCTCATATATCATCGTTTCAAATTTCATCACAATATACCTGACGGTTCAGAACACTATGTATATATATATATATATATATATATATATATATATATATATATATATATATATATATATATATATATATATATATATATATATATATATATATATATATATATATATATATATATATACAGATCTTCTGGCGAATTTTTTCTACGTAAATTCGCTAATACAATTCTGTCACCCGCATAAAATAATACTAGAATCTACTGTGAAATTTAAAGGTACATGTTATGAAAAAATAGAGCCCAATATAAAATTGTTTGCATTGATTACTAACGAACCGCCACTGGCAGACACACAGACACAAAGAGGAATGCAAGCAGGGTATATTGAATAAAACGGATTCAACAATTTGAACATGCATCCCTTCAATTAAGGATAGAGCAGTTAAATTGCAATCTTGGTTGGCGCACAATGGAGTCAAATTGCAAGTGTAATAATAAGCTGCATTGGTTGATGGTGACAGAGAGACACTGGGAGTTACCGTGTCGCGGCCGGCTGAAACGGCAAACACTCGTTTATGATCACCATCATGAGTAGACGGCGACTTAATACAATTACCAGTTGCACTTTATCTAATTGGATGCGACCTTTGACCCAACTGTTTGCTATAATTAACCGCAAGATGCGCAATTTTACACTGACTCGTGACAACACCCTCATCAAATCCTTCTACAAATAATACATTTACTGAAAACGACAAGAAGCCTGAGTAAAACTTGTCTGATGACGTCACGGAAAATATGTTAGACTACCACCATCTTTCCCGAAGAAAAATATCACTTTACATTCATTTATACAAGGCGGACACTTGAAAATGAAAGAGACGCGTTTTAAGGCACCTATTAAGATTTTGTTGAAAATAGCTTAACCCTTTGCAGGCAGCATTTAGAAGTAGTCGTTTCTTGTATATGGTTAGACAATGAGTGAATTTTCATAAAAATGTTTTTAATAGAAAATATGTCTCTTTAATGCAAGCAGGCATCCATTTGGTCACCGCTATAACCTATATAGGAGAAACAAGGTACCATATTTTATCAAAATAACAAGATGTACAAAAATTTTCAGAAAATAAATTTAAAATGTTTCCAAAAAAACTCGTTTCCAGCCGACGAACCGTAGGTTAATAGCAAATTGAGTTATTGGAATTAAAAGCATTGAATTTTGAAGCATTTAATGAAAATTCGCTACCAAAACCCACTTACTGCGTCTCGATTTTTTTACAAACATGCATCAGATTTCGATGACAAAAAATGCAATAGGAATGTTAAAAAAATTATAGGTATCACCAACGACTTATGGGCCACCCTGTGATTGTCAAAATAATTTTATAATATGCAGCTCAAGCACCTTATAAGTAACGTATAAAATTTTTTCTCGTATCTTGCATAATAACAATTATATTGAGCTTTACAGTAGAAATGCGTCACCCTGTATATATATAAACAAAACGTAAACCCGGATATGTATTCTACGGGGCTTACTTTGCACTCATTTGAAGAATTTTTTTCTAAATTCAAAAGTCGGGATCTCATGAGTGAGTTCTTAAAAAAAAATCACTAAAACAAGCACTTGTGAAACCACGGGAAAAGTCCACGACTGTATTAAAATGGAACAGTTTCACTAAATCAGGAACAAACAACCAGATATGCTATTCAAATTGAATTAAGTCTTAAGGTCTCCTCTTTATTAAATTATTTTTTATACAAAAACTCGCTAAAAAATTGATCGGAATAACAACAATCTGATCAGATAACGGTAAAGTGAAATTAGACTAAAAAATAAATTGATAAAAAGTGAAGTCACTAACTAGAATTAGAACTCGTCATGTAGGAGTCGATTATCCGATGTACAAGCCCAGTCAATCACTCAACTACGGTCGACCTGTATGTACTGGCAGGTATATCCGGTAGTACCTATGCTAATTGTCTACCGTCTTTACTATTTACACCAAACAATTTTTATTTACAATGGATTTTTTCCTCATATTTTAACGAAATGAAGGAAAATAACGACTTAAGACACATAACTAGGAGCTTGTTAGTCCTTTCGTGTCGTATCGGTACATAGGATACCCTTTATGAAAATTCATCTTGTACAACACATCTTGTACAACAACGGAATGAAGATAATTTTGATCGGCGGCTAGAGTTTTGTGAAGTTATGACTGCACGAATAGCTGATAAGGGGAACTTTCTGTTCAATATCTGTTTTTTAGACGAGTGTACGTTTTTATTAAACTCTACAGCCAATCGTCATAATTGTCGTTATTGGGCAGATAATAATCCAAGAAATTTTCACGAAGTCCACACTCAAACTCCACAGAAATTGAATGTCTGCACTGGCATTTTTTGAGACCGTTTAATCGGACCCACTTTTCTTGATGGCAATTTGAGTGGCGAAACGTATTTGGAGTTACTAGAAGATATCGTTTACCCTCTACTAATTGACATTGTTGAAAATGGTGTTATCTATCAAGAAAATCAAACAGTGTTTCAACAAGATGGAGCTCCTCCGCATTTTTCACAACGTGTTAAGGAGTTTTTGAACAGAGAGTTTCCAGAGCAATGGATTGGGCGTAGAGGTGCTATTTAGTGGCCCCCTAGATCACCGGATTTAACTCCTATAAACTTCTTTCTATGGGACCATTTAAAGAGTAAAATTTACGCAACAGAACTGGAGTCTCCGGAAGAATTACGACGCCTTGTTGAAGAATGCCAGAGCTCGTTTTAAACAAAATTTGTACTTTTGTATGGGAGCTGGTGGTCAACAATTTGAACACTTACTTAACTGAATAAACATCTTTGAACGTTTGGTTTTGTTTTTTAGTTTTTTTTAACGAATATTTGGATAATTAGTGCATTTCTTATAACAATGAATGAAATACGTTCTTGCAACTCCAACTGTGAATAATTTTAAATGGAGTTGATAAAACAAAAAAACAAAAAATAGTGTGCTGAATTCAGAAAAGAAAGAGCTTTCAAATGATGTAACACTCGACCGATGTTCCCTATTTAAAATATAAGGGTTGTTATCACCACCCTTAAGGAATTGATGTGACAAAGTTGAGTTTTATGTCAAAACATGTCCCCATCAATATTAAAATTGACGTGTTTCAGCGTTACTTAAAAAATCTCTGGACGCAAATCGGTCTGTTTCGTTTTCAATGCGCCACCCTGTATATATTTGTGTGTGTCTATACAAAGTATTTATTAAATGCATTTATATGTTAGGTATATTTTATATTACCCTCCGAGAAACTTTTGTTATCTACGCCCTTGTATGTTACTATAACAAACAAAAAATTGTTTTAACTGAAAAATCAATTTTTACAGAAGCTGAACCGCGTTTCTAATCTGGTTTGTACATGTATATATTCTGTTATTATTAAATCTTCCACCCAATTACTGGAATGAACGCATTTGTTTACTACATGGTCTGATTTCGGAACTGTACGCAAATTCTTGAAACCCAATTTCCGCATAGAACATAGAACTTTGGCCGTTGTCTAATTATATCTTATTATTATGATAGCAATAAACATGTGCGATTTAGAAAGAGTTGAGTAAGGAGAAATACGTAAGGCGCGTGTGTAATAAAGTCGTAAACTGTTTGTTATGTTGTGTGTAATAAAGCGAGCTAAGGCCCTTGGGCAATTATATTTATTAGGATTACTGACACATGACACGCCTTTAGGGGTATAATAAGGCTGCTACTGTTAAATAGTTGTAAACATCGAATACGGGAATCGCGTTTTGATTGTGTTTGGGTTTATCTTGTATATTTACACTACTCTATTATTTTCAATCTCATTCGGTCAAATAATGTAGTCGTCGCGATTGAATTGAGATAATCGATTTACGAGGGTGTAAATTGTTATGTTGTTATCATTCATTTGACAGATAACATCGTTAATAGAGTAAATGAGAGGGGGGTACAGTGTGCAAGATGAGGAAACTCATCGCGACTTTTAAATTTTGAAAACATTTCCAAAATGTGCGCGAACTAGGCCCCCATAGAATCCATATCTGAGGTCAGTTTCAGCTTTTTTATGTATGGTATATATATATATATATATATATATATATATATATATATATATATATATATATATATATATATATATATATATATATATATATATATATATATATATATGCTTTTTTATTTGTTTACGTGGACTGCAGTTTCGAACCGTCCTGGTTCATTACCAGCACGATTCTGATTGTGATCGTTCCTGTGTAGTAGTGATGGGTCGTTATTTAACTGTCAGCTATTTTTAAACGGTTACCGAGCCGTAACGATACCCACCAGTTATGGATTTATAAAAATAACGGCTTAAAAAGTAAAGCTTTTTACACTAACCTAGAATCGGAGTCGTGTCTGTTTCAGTTCTACTGCAACTAGGAACTAGGTTCGATGAATAAACATCGGTTTTCATCGGCAACTGTTATTTAACCATTTAACGCGATGAATAGCCTTGAGATTGGGAATGCTCGCTCTCGCTCACAGCTTTAGGGACGTACGATCTTCGGTACAATAAAACGGTTTAATTTTAATTTTAACTTTAACCGGTTGTTGATGGGGATACGGCATACGGACACTACTACAAAGAGTTATTCTGTTAAACTGAGAAGCTGTTTTCAAACAGTTGAGTTTCCCACTAGTATGTAAAGCCAAATATTTGATAATAAAAAATGTTGGGTGAAAAGATGAATTTCTGTAAAAAAGTGTTATTACTTTCACTATATACAACGCAAAATAGGGTTATTTCACGTGAAATTAAAGTACTTATTTATTTAAATTTATATACATTACCTAAGAAAACAGTTAACACGTCATTTTCGTTTGTCTGATAATAGTTATCAAATTGACAAAAAAAATGATACAACATTTTTTAATATCTATATACATTTAAATATAAAAAATTAAATGAATATATATATATATATATATATATATATATATATATATATATATATATATATATATATATATATATACACACAGAGTGATTCTTTGGAGAAAAATAAGGGGTGTCTTTTTATTAAGTTTTTCTTGAAACCCCTTCTCCTCCAGGTTACAGCCCTTTGAAATTTTTGAAACCAATTTTAAAATAACGAATATTAAACTAAGTAAATAAACAATTAATACTATATATATATATCTTCCAATTTTTTTTAAAACTCAAACTCAATTTTTTATACTGTTGGCTGTTGTTTGCACAGTTTTTAAAAGTGGACTGATAAAGATGACCAGTGAACCGAAAATGCAACTAGAGATAGAGATCTTTCTAAGAAAGAATGAAAGCATAATGTAATAACACACCATATGTACAGAATAAAGGCAAATTTCTTTACCGAAATTTTATGAGCTGCGTTATGTTATGGAGTTCTTAGAATCACTCCCTGTGTAGCAATAAAAGTTCTAACGTCTAACGTCCCAAGACGTGATAAATAATGATATTTATTGATTCTTGCTGTGGCAATGACATTTACGTAAAGACCCCTCATAAAATAAATTTGTTAGAAATGACTAGTTTATAATTCCTAAAACATCTAAGTAAATACTAGATTCCTTTCTGATTTCTAAAAGTTTCACCTCAGAGTGGCAAAAGATTTACGACACGCTTATTATAATTTCTTAACCCTTTGTTTCCTTTTTATATCGACAAAATTTGAGATTTATACACTACGTGAAATAACGGGGTAAAAATACAATGCATTTCTACTAGTGTGCTCGCTCTCGCTCACAGCTTTGGGAATGTAGGATACTATCGATCGACTATCCAGTTTAAAATAACTGAAGCCGTTATTTTTAACAGTTATTATTAAATAACGTTACCGGCTTCGACTGTTAACAGAAAATAACCGTTTTTCCCATCACTACTGTGTAGTCTATATCTGAAATTGTACGTGACGTCTGCGCGTTGAGCTTCTATTGCTCGGTTTACTGTTCTCGGGTGGTTTGTGTTTTCGGACTGTGTCGAGTGTATCGGTTTCCTGTTTTGATTATTGTGGTTTGATAATTTGTCTATTTCTATGGCTTTTATTAAGTTTTGTTTAAATGTTTGTACTTGAATTTGTTCTGAGATTAACTGTTTCTTATTGTTTGTTTATTGAATGTAGTATTGTTCCCAGATTTCCATTTGTTTTTGTGGTATTTAATATGTTTTATTAGTTGTAATTGGTTGATATCTCGTTTTTGGTGTTTTCTGTAAATGTGTGTAGCTAGGTATGTGTATTTTATCTAATGCTATTATATGTTCCTTGAATCTTGTTTCTATTGATTTTTTGTCATTCCTCTATATTTTTTATTGCATGTGTTACATCCTATTTGATATATTCCTTTTAATTCATGTGGCTTGTGTTCTTCTTTTTTATTTATTTTGTTTATTATTTTGTTATTGGTTTTGTAGCTCTTTTCTAAGTTATATCGTTTGAGTGTTTGTGTTATTGTTTAACTTCATTAATGGTGATTTTTGACTGCTTCTGGAATATTTGGCTCTCAACATCCGAGTAAGAATGTGGCTTCAATTGTATGGCGCGCCGGCTCATTTTACAGACATAGTGAGAGAATATCTAGGTAGAAAATTTCCAGATAAATGGATAGGGAGAGGTGGTCCCTCTCGATGGCCTCCTATATTCCAGACCTAACCCCCATGGACTTCGTTATGTGGGGTTATATAAAAAATATTGTATGCAGTACTCCTCCAACAACTGCCGATGATATGAAATAAAAAATTACGTAAGCTTTTGCCTCTTATTACAACAAATATGTTGCGTAATGTAAGGAGTTATCTTGAGCACTGAATCAGGCGTTGCATTCAACTGAATGGACATCATGTCGAGCACTTGCTTTAGTAAAGTTTCTGTATTCTGATGTAACTCACCTAACTTTAATAATGTTCCTAAGGTTTTATAAGTAAGTTGTTTTGTTTGTTTATTTCTTTCTATTAAACTATTTTATAATTCTTATATTCTCTTATTTCTAAAATTATACGCTCAAACAAAATATTTTAAATACGTAGCAAACAACACTTACTTCTTTCATCTTACTAGTCTTTAGTATTTTTCAAGTTACAGTTCTTATCATGAATAAAAGTTCCTTTGAAAAAACTACCACGAAGGAAGAGATGGGTGTGATTAGAAAAGAAATATAATAAATGAGGAACTCGTTCATTTCAGGGGAGAGAACAATTAGAAAAATATATGCTTTTAAACTGATTTTTACAGTCTCAACTCAATACAAAATGTATTTACTAACTACATTAGTGGAAAACGTGTTAAATGTACATATCGTCCATGCTCTTACAATAAGTTCTCTAAATGTTGTCCTTCCATTTCGATACATAAATTCATTATTTTCAGAAAGTTGCGACGGACCCTGAAGAATAGGCAGTCCTTTGCTGTTATTATTGCGAAACTGTCAATAATTCGTTGCCTTAGTTTTTCCACGTTATTCACAGGCGTTCTGTATACAAATGACTTAACATAGCCGCAAATCAAAAGTCGACCAAGTTCAAGTCTGGCGATCTGGCAGCCCAATCTATGAATCCACCGCGCCATATACACGCCTCTTAGAGAAAATGTCATTGCGGTACTCCCTAACTGCTAAACTGTAATAAGACGGTACATCGTCATGCAGTAGCCACATTGCACGTCGCACTACAGTAGAAACGTTTTCCAACAAAACGGGCTGATCATTTTAAAAAAAAAGTGTAGGTAAGCCTCACCATCAAGGCTTGGTATAAAGAAATGTGGCATAACTAAATGGTCTCCCAGGATGCCCGCCCATAAATTTACAGAAGATTTATTCTGAAACCCACGTTACACCATTAAATGATGATTCTCGTCACACTAATAATGTTTATTATGGAAGATTTGTTACACAATAATGCCCGAATCCAGCTTCATCCATGAAAAGAATGGAATTGATGAAATTTCTGTTGCCATCATGGAGAGTCATAATTGTCCTGCAAAATTAAGTCATGAAAGCGGATCTGCAGGGCGTAGGTGTTGGACGTTTTGCTTCCATGGCCTTCTGGCTCCCCAGACTTGTCACCAATCGAACATGTGTGGGATATGGCAATCGACTGGGTAATTTACCTCCACCATCACATAACCTAGTTGACCTTCTTCACCGAATTCAAGAAGCCTGGGATGGCATTCATCACACCATAAATCATATAATTTCAAGCATGCCTCGAAGAGTTATCGAACACATAAGAAACAGCCGTGGATACACTCATTATAAAAAACCTTTGTTATTTTTTAATATTTTGAGCTGAAAAATGTGATTCTTTTTCAAGTTTAGTGAAAAACACACATGACGTATTATTTTTTTTAATCGATCAACTCTTACTCAGTATATATATATATATATATATATATATATATATATATATATATATATATATATATATATATATATATATATATATATATATATATATATATATATATATATATATATATATATATATTAAGCCCACAAACATATTACTGAATAATTACGTCTAGGAGAGCTAGTTCTAGACGTCCATAATAAGTTATTTTCACAGTTAATTATCAGCAACATTACAATGCTTAGTTAATATACTAGAACATAAAGCGTATCTGTGTGAACACATGTGTGTATATCTAAGCGTATGTATGTGTACATATACATAGAACCAGGAAGTACAGGGGCATGCAGCGGCGTTGTTGAATGTACATAGCAGAAAAAACACCTTATGCAAATAGCGGGGAACAAGTGGGGAAAGGAAAGGGGGGTACAAGGGCATTGTGAGGCGCACATTACACTAGAAGAGTGCATCTGTTCAACATCCGCAAAGGTGAACCCATTCACTCTTTAACGACCTGAAAATCCTTATAACCTGATTAGTCTATAGATGGAGTATAAATAGAAGTTCGTTTATCTAAATACGAAGAAGTCTGTCAATAACATATTTTGATGAAAAGATGAACATATCATTCTTCATTAGGCATCAACTCAACTGTTGATAGTATAAATAAGTATATATATTTGTGTGTGTGTGTGTTTTCGGAAAGATTTCCGCCGTCTTTAATGTGACATACTTGGTTCTCGGGTTGAAGCGCGTCCAGAATTTATGAAAACTCGACGTTTCGGCTCCTGTTTTGGAGCCATTTTCAAGAGGTAAAGGAAATATATAAGGACATGAACTCTAAGGCCTCAATCTGCCTACTCCTTAGTGCGATGGACAAAGGTGGGTTGGGTTGTTGTAGCTCGATTACGGGATCTCAATCTGCCTACTCCCCAAATCTCATCGGAGATCGTCTCTAAGGGCTCAGCGTGTTGAACCCTAGGCCTAAGAGGAATTTCTCTTAGGTTCAACCCTAGGCCTATGTAAAAAAATGGAAAATTTTCATGAAACAGCAGATTGTTTACAAATATTCATGTAATCATTTTTTAAATTTCTGTCAAAAAGCATTCTGTGAAAATTTATATCTTGGCTGGTGTAGTTTTTGTGTAAAAATTACGTGGATAGGTTCGTTGGCCAAGAGAGTCGGACTTCTTTTTGGGAAATGTTTGTACTTTCTTGTACTTACTCTACTATAGAGGTTACACTATCTACTAAATTTCATGTCATTCTTTAAAGAAAAACACATTTAACATTAAAAACAGTTCTATGAAAATTCGCTACAATAACGCAATTGCTGCGTCCAGACTTTAATGAATTTTACTAAAATATTTGCAGAAAATTAATTTCAAATAGACCCTTTCTCTGATGCTTTGGCAGTAGTTTTAGTTTAGAGTTTATGGTTTAATAGTCTAACTTTTAGCACAAGATCGTAGAAAAAATCTCAATACATCCGTTAATATACCAGATACAAGAAAAAATGGTATACGCATTTTTCATTGAAATACAATACTTGTCTGTGAGAAAATAAATTCGGAATGCGGCAAGTGCGCTTTGGTAGTGAATTTTCATTAAATACTTTAAATTTAAATAACTCAATTTGCTATTAACTAGAGGTTCGTTGGCTAGGAAACCAGTTTTTTCTGGAACATTTTAAGTTTATTTTCGGAAACTTTTTGTACATTCTCAAACAATAAAGTTATTGTGATGAAATTTGGTACAGTCTCTACTACAATACTGGGAACCAAATTTGACACCTGCTTTCACTAAAAAAAAGTCTGGACGCCGCAAGTGCATTATGGTAGTGAATTTTTATTAAAATGTTTTTAATAGCAAATGTGTGTGTTTTTTTTTAGGAAAGTAAACTTAAGGTGTTCACAAAAAAACTGGTTTCTTGGTCAACCTTACAGGTTAATAGCAAATTGACCTATTCAAATTCGAAGCATTTAATGAAAATTCGTTACCATAACGCACTTGCTGCGTCCTGAATTTATTTTCCTACATACATGCATTATATTTCCATGGAAAATGCACAAATGCAATAACATAAATCGTGTTCGATTAAAAAAAAAAGAGAATTTGTATCACCAACGACTTAAAGGCCACGCTGTAATTGCAGAACAAAAATTTATGATGTAGCTCAAGACACCCTATAATTAATGTATACAATTTTTTTCGTATCTTATATAATAATGGACATATTGAGCTTTATTGATTTTTTACGAAAATTCGACAAAAATTGTGTACCATTAAACGGTAAACTCTATAGCTAAGACTACTGCCAAAGCAACGGAGAAAGAGTCCATTTGAAATGAATTTTCTGGAAATATTTTAGTAAAATGAAGGACAATGACGGTTGAAGCTAAGACTTCAGGGTTTGTAAAACATTCCTATTGAGACATTTTGTTTCCATAGCCCGTATTAGTTTCAGGTTCTTTGCCTAAATGTTGCCAATTTTGACGTTTTAAATAGCTGCTTTGACGTTTTGAGGAAAACCCCAATTTAGTTTTCTTTAAATGCCTATAACTTTTTTGTCTTTTAACTTACAGAGCTAAGTTTTGGTAAGTGATTTACCTATAATGATATAAACCCTGAGTGATTTTCCTGGCTAATGAATTTATCCAAGCCACTTGCAAAAGGAACGTATTCACCAAATTTAATAAAAATCGGACCATTATTTTTTAAGTTATCGGTGTGATACACCGATTTATGAAAATTCACTTCCACAATGCGCTTGATGGGTGCAGACTTTTTTCCAATCAAAAGCTTTCCAAGCGATTCTAACAAAAAAAGGGGATTATTTTTAAAATTTGAAGGTTAATGCAAGCAGCAGTGTCTCCTCACCGCTAGAGAAAAATTGGAAATGAAATATTTTTATCACTATGAAATAACTGAAAAGTATTTGACATATTTTCTTAAAAATTGTTACAGATGAGTTTTTCATAGAGAAAAAAAAAGTATATATATATATATATATATATATATATATATATATATATATATATATATATATAACGTAAAAAATATTGGTCTGATTTTAGGCAAACGAAGCACGCGTGGTGCTTTAGTCAATAGCTTGGGCAAGGTAGTCAGTCAGGAAAATGTGACCAGGTTTCCATAGAAAATTTTGTATTTTCTTTCAAACATGTTTTGTGTCTTCGAAAATAGTACGGCTATTGTAAAAAAAAATATGTACGCAGTTTTTTATCATGCAACGTATCGTACATGCGAAAATTCAGAAGTCTAAGGTAAAAGAAAAAAGTTATAAGCATTTAAAAATAAAAATTTGAGGCGGACTGGAGGTCGAAGCGAGGCAAAAGATAAAAATATTTTTGTAGTAAGCAAAACCTATTGAATCATAAAAATAAAGATTAAGTTTTCTTGGAGCAGAAACGTCAAGAAGTATAACCAAAGTCTCAGATATTTGTCAGGTCTAGGGTTGAATACAATGAGACTCTAAGACGATTTCTAGCCAGATATGGGGATTAGGCAGATTGAGGCCCTGTAATCAAACTACAACATCCCAATCTACCCTTATCCACCGCTCTACGGAGTAGACATACCCAGGCCTTAGTGTTCTTTTCTTTTCATATTTTCCTAGCCTCTGCAAAACAGGATTCGAAACAAAACAGGTGACTAACTGGAGTCAAGAGCGGAGTTCTACGGGACACTCCTATGCTTTACCATTGGTGATATTTGTGACAAGTACACTAGCGCCACCTCGCGTGAAGTACTGACAACGGGTAATTTGAATTGTATATTTACCTGCATATTCTTCATTTAGATAATTGGTTTATTATAGATGACTATAAAAACTTGTACGTGACAAAACAGTGAAAAATTTCTGATTATATAGTTATAAATAGAATTTGTATCAACAATCAGCTTGAGCCTAAATGAATTCAGCATGAATAATTCTGAAAATTTCTCTTACCCATAATCTTGTTTCATCATAATTTAAAGTACTATCTTGAAACCGTGGTTAAACTACTATTTCAAGGGTATGCATAGGAATATACTGAAAGCTGTTTCTGAGGATATTAAGTTACAATATGTACTTACCTATTAATAATTGTTCTAGGTATAAATGGTAGCACAGTACTCAATTTGCTATATCTAAACGTGAAAACTGTCTGATTAATCTAATATTTTAAAATATGTAACTGATATACTTAGTACATAATTAAGAAATTGTGCAAATGAAAGGTGAGACTAACTCTTACTTCCGTAAAATAAATTATAGGGCTGAATCTGCTATTTATACTTAAAAAACTTGCCTTGAGAAGATAATTAAAAGCCTTTACCAAGTAAAATAATTATAAATGTGAAAAAATGTGACAATTTATGCCATACTGAAATAAAAAAGGACACAGAAGAATATAGAAAAACAGTTTTCTTATACCATTTATTATTAAGGCAAAACTTTTTTGCCTTCATATTTCTTTTTTTTTTCTTTTGATGCACTGGAAGACAAGGTATGATAAAAATCTTTCAACCACCCGTTTACGAAGTTTATCTATAAATAGGTACATGATGGTAAATATTACACAATAAATTATCTTCTGCGAACTTTACATATTGGCATAAAAGTGATCCTGAATTTGTCTTCTGCTTCAAATCATATTCACGTTTCGCCATCCTTTGGCAAACTACGAAATGTCTTTGATAGATTTAGCACGTTATATTTCGAACAATTATAGATTGCACACACCCAACTACTAACATTTATTGTAAAAAAACACAGCTCAAACTTCATTATACACAGTTAAACACCAGCAATTGCTAGTGTTACGACGTAACATCAGTACTATCCGCTAGAGGCGCTGATATTCTTGAAACACGAAATCAGCCGGAGCGTCCTGTATTGTCATTATATAGTATTTGGTTATACTGCCAACCAGATGTCCTTTTTTAAAAAACAAGACATATTTGGCATTAAAAGCATTTTTACGAAAATTCGCTAACATAACACACTTGCTGCGTCCAGACTTTTTATTGGTCTCTTTTTGTTGCATCTTAATCCTTGAATCAACCCTGTGTAATATAACCTGCTACCAAAATTCTGACCATTAACAAACCACATATTGATTTTCTTGCATTTCAACAGTTTAGAGACCTTGCTACTCCAGTCGTTAAGTTATCAGACTGAAGATTATCAGATGCAACGGACCATTAGAACTGTAGTAGACGATGAAGCGAAAAACTGCAAATAACTTTATTGGATGGTCCAGTAGTTCTCCTTGATGCCTGGTGTTTCGCCTTGGCACAAACCTGCCTTAGCGGATGACGATGTTGCGTTGTTGCTATATGCATTTCTAATTTCTAATGGCAAATCCAATTCATGGGCCCGTCTGATAATTTAATCTAGACTTTAACAATCAGCAAGTACCTCGCACACATCTTTTTACTTCAGGCAGCAACTCGCGTAACCTAAAAGTGGATAACTTTATGGTTGTTTTCCCTAAAGCCCCAAAGCATGATGCACTACATCTTTTTACCAGTAGCGGCTCGGGACGCAGCAAGTGCGTTATGGTAGTGAATTTTTATTAAATGCTTCAAATTTAAATACCTCAATTTTCTATTAACGTAGAGAGTTTAATTTTAACACGTAGTAAGGTCTTTCCTAAAGCAAGATATCCACAAAATTTCATTAAAATAACTTTGTACCTAATTTTCGGAGAAAAAAATTATTTTCGAAAGAAAATTTAAAATTTGAATAACTCAATTTTCTCTAAACCTATAAAGTTGAATTTTGATACCTAGTAAGATCTCTCCTGAGGCAACATATATAATAAATTTAATTAAAACAGCTTTGTTACTTTCGGAGAGAAAAAAATTTTTCGAAAGGAAACTCAAAATGTTCCCGGAAAACCCCCTTCGATTTTTCTGCGTAACGAACTCATTCAAGCGATTTATAAAAGAAAGGCACCTGCCAAGTTTCATCGAAATCGGTTAATTATTTTTTGAGTTATCAGACGGATATCTATATATATATATATATATATATATATATATATATATATATATATATATATATATATATATATATATATATATATATATATATATATATATATATATATATATATATATATATATATATATATAAACATATAAAAATTGAAACTGACCCCGGATATGGGTTCTAGGGGTCCTAGTTCGCACTCATTTGAAAGAATTTTTGCAAAGTCTCACCATCGATACCTCTCTATTATTGATTTTTTTAAAATAAAAATTCACTAATTATGCATTTATGCATATTGTGCTTTCTCAATATTCTGTGTATTGCCCAGATAGATAAACCCAAATCTTGAGACCTACTTCTTAACGAACTTTGTAGACATGCTTCAAAATAAGCAAGAACTATAATTTCATTCATTTCATTGTCTTCAATTTTGAAACGTTTAACAACGCGTCGTGACAGTATTATTCCATGACTTGACCACTTACTTTTAATTCTGCTGAATTTTATTCTATTCATTGGAGCCAAATAAAGGAATCTGTTGTTGAATGTTCGAATTGTTGTCTCAACTATTCTGTTACATTCACCATATATTGAAAACAAATTGAAAACATCATCTGCAGAATAACAAACTAGCATGTACAACATTAGTTTTAAACACTGCCACTGCCTATCCTCTCATGTGATCCTGATACTAGAGACGTGAAAATCGTCTCGTCGTTTCTACGATTTCTGTGGTAAAAACTTCATGTTAAATATTAAATGCTTCAAATTTGAATAACTCAATTTTCTATAAACTTAGAGAGTTTAATTTTGGTGTGTAGTAAGGTCTCTCCTACGAGACGAGCGACCTGGCTGGGCAGAATGAGGTGACCCTCATCTGGGTGCCGGGTCACTCGGGGGTCAAAGGCAATGAAGAAGCTGACAGTCTCGCAAAGAGGGGGTCAGCAGAACCATTTATGGGACCAGAACCGGCTCTGGGCGTGTCAAAGAGCACTGCCAGGGGAGCCATTAAGTCCTGGGTCAGAAACCAACACAAGGTATACTGGGCGGACTGTCCAGGGCTCAGACATGGGAAGTCAATAATTGACAGACCCAGTTCAAAGAGAGCTGTGGAGCTGCTAAACCTTAGCAGAGGACAGCTCAGAAACACAACAGGTCTCTTGACGGGACACATGGCCGTCAAGAAACACCTACATAAAATGGGGCGGTTCGAAGGGGACCTCGCATGCAGACTCTGCGGCGAGGGGGAGGAATCAGCCCAGCACATCTTGTGCGAGTGTATAGCTCTGGACCGGAAAAGACAACTGATCTACGGTCACTCTAGACCGGAGACAGAGCAATATAAAACTTCACCCTACCAATCGCTGTGCAGACTAGTTCCAGGCACAGTGATTTTGGAATGGGTGGAGTAGACTAGGGGTATGCACAATCAACCAAGGGTTGCGGTGCTATCGGGGCGGCAAGGCCGCGGACGAGCCCTGAGGGAACAAAAAAAAAAAAAAAAGGTCTCTCCTATCTCAAGATATCTACCAAATTTCATCAACATAACTTTGTAATTTTCGGAGAAAAAAATTTTTTTCGAAAGAAAATTTAAAATTCGAATAACTCAATTGTTTATAAACTTAGAAAGTTGAATTTCCGTACGTGGTAAGATCTCTCCCAAGGCAACATATATAGTAAATTTCATTAAAACAGCTTTGTTACTTTCGGAGAAAAATTTTTTTTCGAAGGAAAACTAAAAATTTTCCAGGAAAACCCCGTCTGATTTTTTTGGCTAACGAACTTATCCAAGCCATTAATAAAAGAAACCCACTTGCCAAGTTTCATCAAAATCGGTTAATTATTGTTTGAGTTATCAGACGGATACATATATATATATATATATATATATATATATATATATATATATATATATATATATATATATATATATATATATATATATATATATAACATATAAAAATTGAAACTGACCCCGGATATGGGTTCTAGGGGTCCTAGTTCGGGCTCATTTGCAAAAATTTTTGCATAGTCTTACCATCGATACCTCTCTATTAGTGAATTTTTTTTAAATAAAAGTTCACTAAAAAGAAGGGCTCCCCTCTTTTTTCCCCGAAAATGTATTATAAAATAATTTACTTACTAAACCTAATAATTATTAACTACTTACCAAGTTTTCCTCTAGTTAGTTATAGGCTATAGTAGTTAAAAAGTCATTTCCTTTGATAATTACTAACTAACTATATAATTTTTAATATATTGTTTGATATAAAGACATGACAATATGTGATCTTTGTCATTTTCACGTATCTTTTCAATTTTACTATATATATATATATATATATATATATATATATATATATATATATATATATATATATATATATATATATATATATGTTCAGAAAGATTTCCGCGGTCTTTAATGTGAGACATGCTTGGTTCTCGGGTTAAACCGCGTCCAGAATTTATAGAAACTCGACGTTTCGGCTCCTGTTTTGGAGCCATTTTCAAGAGGTAAAGGGAAATATGTAAGGACACTCTAAGGCCTCAATCTGCCTACTCCTTAGAGTGATGGACAAAGGTGGGTAAAGGAAATATGTAAGGACACTCTAAGGCCTCAATCTGCCTACTCCTTAGAGTGGTGGACAAATGTGGGTAAAGGAAATATGTAAGGACACTCTAAGGCCTCAATCTGCCTACTCCTTAGAGTGATGGACAAAGGTGGGTAAAGGAAATATGTAAGGACACTCTAAGGCCTCAATCTGCCTACTCCTTAGAGTGGTGGACAAAGGTAGGTAAAGGAAATATGTAAGGACACTCTAAGGCCTCAATCTGCCTACTCCTTAGAGTGGTGGATAAAGGTAGGCTGGGTTGTTGTAGCTCGATTACGGGGCCTCAATCTGCCTACTCCCCAAATCTCGCTGGAGATCGTCTGTGAGGTCTCAGTGTGTTCAACCCTAGGCCTCAGAGAGATCTGGCAGTTACACCCCAACAAGAACAAACAGCGTCCACACAACAACACACAGCGTTTTTACCATACATTAAAGGTGTCACCGACAAAATCAGCCGAATTTTCAGAACCCATAATATCAAAACCGTATTCACAACAGACCAAAAACTATCAAATCTTATAAAAACTCCCAAGGATACGATTCCAAACGAATCCCACGGAGTTTACGAAATTCCTTGTTCCGACTGTTCCCGAACTTACGTAGGACAAACAAACAGACGCATCCACAATAGAATATACGAACACACCCTCGCAGTTAGAAAATCCGACCCCTCATCGGCGCTGGCCATGCATCATATTCATACAGGGCACAAAATAGACTTCGATAATGCCAAAACAATAGCACCGGTTTACAACTTCAAAACGAGAATTATCCGCGAAGCAATCGAGATTGAAAAACGTCCCGATTGTTTAAATAAGAGAGATGATGGTCTTCGCCTTCCGACTACTTGGAAACCTATTATATCTTCTTTGCAAACACACAAAAGGGAAATGAATTCCACAGACAATTTTGTTGCATCATTATCCCCCCACTTAATTGACGGTGACCCCACTACTTTCACTGATGACGCAACAGGTAGACGAAACGACCTATATAAGACAAGACTTGCAACGAACTGCCAGATCTCTCTGAGGCCTAGGGTTGAACACACTGAGACCTCACAGACGATCTCCAGCGAGATTTGGGGAGTAGGCAGATTGAGGCCCCGTAATCGAGCTACAACAACCCAACCTACCTTTATCCACCACTCTAAGGAGTAGGCAGATTGAGGCCTTAGAGTGTCCTTACATATTTCCTTTACCTACCTTTGTCCACCACTCTAAGGAGTAGGCAGATTGAGGCCTTAGAGTGTCCTTACATATTTCCTTTACCCACCTTTGTCCATCACTCTAAGGAGTAGGCAGATTGAGGCCTTAGAGTGTCCTTACATATTTCCTTTACCCACATTTGTCCACCACTCTAAGGAGTAGGCAGATTGAGGCCTTAGAGTGTCCTTACATATTTCCTTTACCCACCTTTGTCCATCACTCTAAGGAGTAGGCAGATTGAGGCCTTAGAGTGTCCTTACATATTTCCCTTTACCTCTTGAAAATGGCTCCAAAACAGGAGCCGAAACGTCGAGTTTCTATAAATTCTGGACGCGGTTTAACCCGAGAACCAAGCATGTCTCATATATATATATATATATATATATATATATATATATATATATATATATATATATATATATATATATATATATATACTTTTTTTAACTTGAATTTTAAGACTGAATGAATTTTATGAAAATACGCTAGAATGCCGTACTTGATAGACTAACTTATTATAAATTTTGACTAAATAATTTAATAGACTTTAAAATGTCTAAATGTAAGATGCTATTCACGAGAATCTAATCTTTAGTGTTATATTTCTTCTACTAACACTATATTTAATTATCATTTTTTCAATTACGTAATATTTTGCTGTATACAAATCAATAATAACATTGCTTTAAGAAAGATAATACGGTACTGGCGATAAAATGAGCGATTACGCCTGTGATTAGAGAACAGCATAACTGTATGCTGAGTCCCACCTCAGTTAAGCTGGAGCGTGGAGTCAAAGATTCTATTCTCACAACATCAAAGGGCCGCCCTACAAGATTCAGTGCTGGGTCTTATTATGCTGTGCTGCAAGTGTGGAATTTTAAATCGCACAACGGGATTGCTTATTCGGTCGTTTTCGACGAAGACAGTCGATCATTTCGTATTAAAGTTTCCCATTTAGGTAGAGCGCCGAAGAATACACACCGACGAAGGACTGTGTATAGGGATGTATATAACGTCGGCAACCATTAACACACTATACTTATGTATTAATGGCTGTCGACCCTGCTCCTCGATATACTAATTTGGTTTGTGTAGAATACAGGAGGTAAAAAAATATAAATTTATTAAAATATAGCATAGCAAAAATATTATGTTTCCCCGGCAGGCGGCAGTGTGCGCGCACGGGCACACTTATTGAGGAGCCGCCCCTGATTTTTACCCTAAAGGTTGATAGACTATGCAAATAGTTTTCTTTCGCTTAGAAAGAACTTAATAGATTTATAACGGAGCAGGAAACTTAACAAAATTAGACGCAGCTTAGTTACCGAATATTCATTCAATGTTTTTTTGGTCTAATAAGTCAATTTTCAATTAAGCTTTGAATCTCAAATGTTGACACTCGTGGTGGACTAGTAGACTTTGTGAAAATCTACATGGCCCAAAAAGAAATTTATAGATTCATAACGGAGGAGCAAAACTAAACGTGTCTGGATGGATTTTGCTTATTATGGTAGCGAATTTTCATTAAAAATATTTTAAATTAAACCCAATTTTTCGTTAAGCTAGAATCTGCAAAGTTGACACAAGTTAAATCCTCAGACCAAATATGTTTTTGACCATTTGATTTATTATCGTTTCAACGTTGCAAAATATTGGTTATAAAAATCCGAACGCAGTAAATGCGTCATGGTAGCCAATTTATTTCAAACTTAAATAACTTATATATATATTTCTATTAGTGTAGGAAGTTAAAATTTGGCATGTACATAAATTTCTATCAGAGCTACATATGTATCGTATAACATCGTAGTATATATTGTTGCGTTTTCTCCGGGTTCTGGATAAGTGAGACTTTTAATTTTAACAAAACAACTTTATTTACACTCTAAATATGGATACAATAAAATTTCTAGAATGTCTCTCTCACAAAACACTTAATTTACTGTCTACAATTACTAATCTGCACACAAGTCTCTACACTGGTACTACAGTAGCTACTCTCTTAACACTTTACACTGCTTCTTCAAGTCACTACCACATTCTCTTACTGAACTGAACTAACTCGGGCTGGCTTGCTTTCGCTTTTATATACTCGCCGTACCTTCCCCTCCTTTCTAGAGCGTTCCATTCCAGAACGTTCCAGGACCTTCTTTTACTAGAAGGTTCTGTGAATACAGATCGGTCCCGTGTGTATACAGGGGGATGTATATACAGGATGATCCAAATGTGGTCACCACTCCTATGTTACACAAGAGGTGTTTCTCGAACTATAAGATCTCTCTGCGTATACAGGGTGTAAGGGTTCTCTGCGTATACAGGGTGTATATACAGGGTGTTCGGAATGTGCAGACCTCAGTTATCCGTTCCGACGGGGTACAAGTTGGTAACTTCGTTATTTCTGGTCCTAGAGGGTTGAGACTTCGCCTGAGGGGGGTCACCCCAGGCACCCCCAGGGGGTGTGGAGGCGGTGTTGCCAGACTGTGCAAAAATTCCCTGATGTTGGGGAAATTCTGGAGATGTGGCAACACCGCACCTACGTCTATTAAAGTGCTTTGTAACAATATGTATTTCATCAAAACACATTTATTATTTTCGTAAATATCTATTCTTCTCGAAAATTATGGGAATTATTTTTGTTTTTAGTGAATTTTCATTAAGAAAAACCAAAACCAACTAAGCAAATAATAAGGAAAAACACTTGTCATATTTATAATTTGACAGGTACATTCCCTTTGTAAATAATTATTTTTTTCTGAAAAACTTTTAGAACTTTAATGAAATTTGTTTAACACGTGTAGTACATACATATTATATCTAAGACCAAATGTTAATTTTTTAGCTCCATATGAAATATAAATTTTTCCAAATAATCGCTAACTGGGAGTCTAAAACCGATCTCCAAGGTCCATTTAAATTTAAAGAATTAGTTTTAATAATATATTTTATTAATAGTGTACAATTCTTATGAAAATTCACTACTATAAAGCACGTGCTGCGTCCCGAACTTTTATTATATTTCACTTTGCATCAAAGGGTAGTGTCGTCGCGTTTAAGAAACTGGAACATGAGCAAAGAGACGAGGGTACAAATATCAGTGGTGATTGAGTTTTAAATTATTTTTTTTGTCCTTGATTTAAATTTAACCCAATTTCATCAGATTATATAATTCCATGCGTTATTGAAATACGCTACCAAAACGAACTTACTGCGTCTCGATTTTTTTTCTTACAAACATGCATCATATTTCGATTTAAAAAAATGCAAAAATGTAATAATATAAGGGTGTTTGAAAAAACCAATTATAGGGATCACCAACGACTTATGGACCAGCCTATGATTGGAAAAATATGTTTATAAACTTCAGCTTAAGACACCCTATAATTAACGTATACAAATTTTCTCTTATCTTGTATAATAACAATTATATTAAGCTTTACCGTAGAACTGCGTCACCTTGTATATATGCAACAGATCAAAACTGAAAGTTAACCCGGATATGGATTCCAGGGGTCCTTATTTACACTCATTTGAAGAAATCTTGTTAAAACTTAAAAGACGCAGTCTCCTAATTAACGAATTGTTTCTACAAAAATTAGCTAAAAATTATAGACCGTTAATATAATATAAATGTAACTAAACATACAGCCAAAGCATCAACTTAACTAAACCTACAGCCAAAGAATCAGAGGAAGGGTATATTTGAAATTAATTTTCTATTTTAATAAAATAAAAGACAATGGCGGTCGAAGCTGAAACTTAAGGATGTCCAGAACACTCTTCTTGAGACGTTTTCTATACATAATCCGTATTTGATTCAGGCTCATTGCCTAAATGTTGTGAATTTGGACGTGTTAAATCGCACTTTGACGTTTTGAAGAAAACCACATTTTTTTAAAATTTAAATGCCTGTAACTCTTTTGTGTTTCAACTTACAGGCATAATTTTTGGCACGTGGGTCACTATTTATAACACAAACACGGGTACCAAATTTGTTTGCCCTTACTTTGGAGTTAATCGGTGTGATACCTATACATATACATACATATACATACATACATACATACATATATATATATATATATATATATATATATATATATATATATATATATATATATATATATATAAAACTAAAAAAACAAAACCAAACGTTAAAAAATGTTTATTCAGTTAAGTAAGTGTTCAAATTGTTGACCACCAGCTTCCATACAAAAGTACAAATTTTGTTTAAAACGAGCTCTGACATTCTGGAGCATTTGTGGAGTTATTAGACGGCATTCTTCAACAATGCGTCGTCGTAATTCTTCCAGAGACTCCGGTTCTGTTGCGTAAATTCTACTCTTTAAATGGCCCCATAGAAAGAGGTCTAAAGGAGTTAAGTCCGGTGATCTAGGGGGGCACTCAATAGCACCTCTACGCCCAATCCATTGCTCTGGAAACTCTCTGTCCAAAAACTCCCTAACACGTTGTGAAAAATGCGGAGGAGCTCCATCTTGTTGAAACACTAATTGATTTTCTTGATAGCGATCATCATTTTCAACAATGTCAATTAGTAAAGGGTAAACGATATCTTCTAGTAACTCCAAATACGTTTCGCCACTCAAATTGCCATCAAGACAAATTGGTCCGATTAAACGGTCTCCAAAAATGCCAGTCCAAACATTCAATATCTATGGAGTTTGAGTGTGGACTTCGTGAAAATTTCTTGGATTATTATCTGCGCAATAACGACAATTATGACGATTGGCTGTAGAGTTTACTAAAAACGTACACTCGTCTGAAAAACAGATATTGAGCATAAAGTTCCCGTTATCAGCTATTCGTGCAGTCATAACTTCACAAAACTACAGCCGCCGATCAAAATCATCTTCATTAAGTTGTTGTACAAGATTAATTTTATACGGGTGAAATTTATGATGCTTCACTATTCGCTGAATAGTTCTTCTTTTGATGTTTGAAACAGTGGCCAATTTTCTCGTGCTCAAAGTTGGATCTGCAGCAATTTGTCCTAAAACTTCAATCTCAGTAGTCTCATTTCTAACCGGAAATTCACGTTCAGGATCCCGTTTTTTGTCGTTTACTAAAACACTTTGTCGAAACTTTGCAATTAACTCCAAAATGTATTTTCTGTTAACATGTCTGTTTGGATGTCGTTCATTAAACAAATGCGCGGTACGGTTTGCACAGTCGTCGTTTTTTAAAAAAAAGAGTAATTATTTCAACTCTTTCTTCTACAGAATACACCATTGTGAAATTAATTTTCGGTAGTACTATCAAGTATCAAACCGACCGATAAACTGAAATAATAAACCGCATTTCTCTCATTCCGATAAGAAATGTTCTGATAGTCAATTTTTTGTATACAAACCAACAAAACATTGACTATCAGCACATTTCTTGTCTGAATGAGTGAAATGCGTTTTTGCATTTTCAACTGTGGATAATTTTATATATATATATATTATATATATATATATATATATATATATATATATATATATATATATATATATATATATATATATATATATATATATATAGTGGCGCATTGAAAACGAAACAGACCGATTTACGTCCATAGAAATATTTTTTTAAGAAACGCTGAAACACGTCAATTTTAATATTGAGGGGGACATGTTTTGACATAAAACTCAACTTTGTCACATCAACCCCTTAAGGGTGGTGATAACAACCCTTATATTTTAAATAGAGAACATGGTTCGAGTGTTACATTATCTGAAAGCTCTTTATTTTCTGAATTCAGCACACTAATTTTTTGGAAGTTTTATTACCTCGTTTAAAAATTATCCACAGTTGAAAATGCAAAAACGCATTTCACTCATTCAGACAAGAAATGTGCTGATAGTCAATGTTTTGTTGGTTTGTATACAAAAAATTGACTATCAGAACATTTCTTATCGGAATGAGAGAAATGCGGTTTATTATTTCAGTTTATCGGTCGGTTTGATACTTGATAGTACTACCGAAAATTAATTTCACAATGGTGTATTCTGTAGTATATATATATATATATATATATATATATAGGTATATATATATATATATATATATATATATATATATATATATATAAATTGAAAATATATAAATTGAAACCGACCCCTATGGGTTTTAGGGGTGCGCTCATTACAAGAAATATTTTCAAAATTCAAAAGTCAGGATCTCCTTATTAGTAAATATTTTTAAGAAAATTCACTATAAATCGTAAGTATATATGCCAATACTGAAAGGACACCACATATACGAAGTGCAGCTGACATTCTTTGGTACAAAACTAACTCAAACTGTTGACTATTCATAGACAATTAAATAAATAAATGAACGCAGGTAATTGTCAGTGCAGTCAATAAAACTATAAAAATCATAGGGCGGAGCTGAAGGAGTGAATGCAGAGAGGAAACAATAAGTTTAGTCATTGTGTCCAGTGACAGCACTGACAAAACAGTACAATGATCCTTTGTGCAGCATGAATTTCCATTTAGAAGAGTCTCAATTGAACGAATGCAAACAGAATGTTTAATTAAAATAATACCACCACACCGCATGCACTCATATTTTCATTAAAATGCAATTATGTGTGTGGTTTTTTCGGTCTCTGACATTATCGTTAATTGGCGCCATGCTTTGAATTTAGTATGTGACGTGCATCTATTTATTTAAATCGCCAACAGTTATATGATACATATACATACATAGGCTAATAGGAGGCAATAATTGTAACACACATTTTTGCCAATTATAATTTTAATAGGCTTTTTTACGAGAACTAGTGAGACATTCGAAAAGCCTCTTATAATGGACACTTCATTTTTTTTAATCTTCAACGTCGACCTATTTCCGCGACTATAGCGAATCGCCGACGCCAGGGAGCAGTTTCACCTCACTATTCTGGAAATTTTGCCCAACCCCAGCCTTCCTGTAACGAGTGTAAGGATATTTAAGGTGTCCAACACAGCATGGACACTGGAGCGACGGCTTTACTCCCACTCCGAAGGGCGGGACGTGCAGGCATTCAACTTGCTCAAATACAATGCCACAACCTCGGTTGAGATTGTTGTACGGTGTGTACTGAAAAAGTGAAAGGAGAGCCGTAGGATCGAACCCAGTACCCCTCGGTTCAGAGGCACACGTTCTTACCACTGAACCACCGAGGCTCTGACATCATATTATATATATATATATATATATATATATATATATATATATATATATATATATATATATATCTATATCTATATATATATATATATATATATATATATATATATATATATATATATATATATATATATATATATATATATACAGGGCCTTCATTAATTCCCGAGTCCCACGTGACCGCTTAAGTTAGGCAACCCAGCATACACGGTTGTACAACCTGAATAAATGAAATCCCTAAGTTGCCAGTGTCGTCTCATATTTCCTTTGGGGTTTTATAAAAATTATAATAAGTTGAAACAGTAAATGTCTAATGGTATTTATTATTTAGTATTTTTAACAGCAAGTCTGTTCATGTATGGTTTACTGTTGTTGATTGTTAAAAAAATAAATTAAAAACATAATAAAATATTACTTTTATTTTGTATAGATATTAGAATTTTGTAATGTACGTAAACAATTTGAGGTCCGATTATTTAAACTTCTAATTTACGGTTTTAGGAATGTGTATTGTGTAACATGTAACAAATATGTACCTAAGTGAAGATTGGAACCTGTGATGAGAACTGACAAGTACACTTGGAGAACCCAAATCACCACAACACATTTTAAAAGACCTGACGATCGTTTCACTAACCAAGTTAGCGTCATCAGAGGATGAAACATTCTGCATCCTCTGGTGATGCTAACTTGGTTAGTGAAGCGATCTTCAGGTCTTTTAAAATGTGTTGTGGTGATTTGGGTTCTCCAAGTGTACTTATAAATATGTACCTGTTTGGGAAGATTACCGACGAACAGATTTGGTAGTGCTTCGTTCCATGCGATGTAGAATATTGTTAACAACATAACCTTAACATACCTACACTTTTAACCTACGTAAAAACACAATGAAAATGCTAAGTTTTGATAAAAACTGTTTATTTTTATTGTCCAACAGATAGAAAATTATTTGAAGAAGGTAAACACTGGTCGAACTTGGAAAATGCACAATATACATACAAAATAACCGTCAAAGGGGAATTGAGCGCCAATGGACTGAACTGTCAATTGTGAATTGATTTAGTAACTTTAGGGTCCCTAGCCTGGTGGTTTTTTTTGGTTACTTTTTGACTGCCAACTCATAAAATCATATTCCACCAAGAGAGAGACAGAATCCGGTCACGTGGGACTCGGGAATTAATGAAGGTCCCGTATATATACGTATTTAGATATACATATAAAACTTAAAACTGATTCCAAATATGGGTTCTGTGGTTTATTAGAGCTCATTTTAACAAATCTTCTTCAAAACTCAAAAGTGGCGGTAACAAGTAACATACCTACTAAAAGTATGCGTCATCTGTCAGCTATTATCCCTCAAAGCATTATATTTCAAAAGCCTAAAGTTCAACAGAAATAATTTTTTAATTACAAAATCTTAAAACTTACCAATGATATCAACAGGAAAATGTGAAGAAAGGAAGTTACTCACCTAAAACAATAGAATATGTAATTAGATATTTACATACAATTTTAACCAATATTGAATAGTATTATTTTTATTTTATTTTAATAATATTATTGGCTGCGGCATCTTAGGCCATTAGCACATTCATTTCCCATCATTTACCATTTTTTCTAATTTTCCAGACAAAGTCAACTTTTCGTTGGCTCGCACAGGAATCGAACCCAAGACCTCTCGCTTAGCAGGCTGGCACCTACCAACCTGCGCCACGAGGGCGTCTATTGAATAGTAAAAATGTTAAATATATATTATACTTTCAAATCAATTAATAAATGCATAAATAAGGAAGGTAGTAGAAAACATATTAAAAATTAATAAAACCTTTGTACCCGTCTGTTTGAATGTGAATTTGAAAGTGGCTATTTAACTTATGAATTTAAGTAACGCTAGATGCATTTTCACCACAATTATAACCGTAGACCGGTTTCGCTCTAATTAGAGCTCCTCAGTACGGCATACTAATTGCAGCGAAAATAAACCTATAAAGTAATACAGCTATGGTAGCCAGACTTCCAAAACTAAGTGACATGTAAGACACCAAACACGTGCCGCCATCTCGTTGCGTAACCAAGTAGTATGTTGTCACGGCAGCTCCAAATAACACGGAGTGTTACAGTCTCTATTTTTTAACATTCTGTGTTATTTGGAGCTGCCGTGATAACATACTACTTGGTTCCGCAACGAGATGGCGGCACGTGTTTCGTGTATTACATCTCACATAGTTTTGGAAGGCTGGCTACCATAGCCGTATTACTTTTTAGGTGTATTTTCGCTGCAATTAATGACAAGCTCTAATTATAGCGAAACCGGTCCACGGTTCTAATTGTGGTGATAATGCATCTAGCCTTACATACTTTGTCCCTATATTGGAGTAGAAATGGGCCAGGGCTGACAATTTACTAAATTGTTAGTTGGTTGTATAGAGTCTCTATTTTTTAACATTCTGTGTTATTTGGAGCTGCCGTGACAACATACTACTTGGTTCCGCAACGAGATGGCAGCACGTGTTTCGTGTATTTTTTTTTGCTTCAACAACACACCACGAGGGCTTACAGCCTAAATACTATCGTACCGTGGGTGTCGACAAGGAGGAAAGAGGCAACTTGTTTATTCTGGACTTGAAGGTTTGGAGGTTCGGAGGAGAACGAAAAACATGTGCCAGCAAGGAATTCCACAACTTGGAAGTCCTCGGGACAAAAGAGCGGGCATAATAAGATGTTCTATGCCTGGTAACCTGGACAGTAAAAGGGTACATTCGCTCTGTTCCCTTGGTAGATCTGTTGGGGGCAGCAGGTGGAGGAACTATGGAAGAAAGCTTCTCTGGGCGGTGCCCGTGCAGATATCTATAAAAGAGAGAGAGAGAAAGAGAGAGAGAGAGAGGGCAAGAGGTGTCAGCATTTGAATGAGGGTAGGGTCACCGATGAGACGTATAGCTTCTGAATGGAGTCCAGGATAGCGAGTGTAGGAGCGGCAGTGGCACCCCAGATGTGGGAGCAGTATTCGGGGTTTGACCATATTTCTGAAGTATATAAGGTATAGAGATTAGCTGGTGAAAAGTATTTGCGAGCCCGGAAGAGGAAACCTAATTTCTTAGCAGCCGCTTCTGCAATTGATGTGACATGTTGGTGCCAATTGAGATTTCGACCCACAGAAATGCCAACAAATGAACAGGACTAATTACTTTAAATAACTTGGTTGTTTATGGTGATGGGTCTAGGGCTGATGTATATCTTATTATATAGAAAACAATACTGAGATTTGGTGGAGTTGAACTGTACAAGATTTCTACGTCCCCAGTCTAATATTTTTTGGAGATCCACAGAGACAGAACCCGCCATGAGTCTGCGATCCTCCTCTAATTGGGCTAAAGAGACAGACTTAGAATATTGTATATTTGAGTGGAGGGTGCTGTCATCCGCTTAAATGTGAACTGAGTTTGATGTGCTAGAGAGGAGGTCATTGATGTGGAGAAGAAACAAAGTGGGGGCTAAAGATGAACCTTGAGGGACTCCTGCATTAATTGGACACAGTTCAGAGGAATGGCCACCCACGACAACAGAAATGCTCCGGTTGGAGAGGAAATTAGCTGTCCAGGTACAGAGTTTTGGTGGTAGGCCATAGGCCGGTAGTTTACTAAGCAGCGCTGCGTGCGAGACCTGGTCGAATGCTTTGAATATCCAACTGTTTACAAATATTCAACACTCTTCTTCCACCTTGGTGTCCTGGTAGGGTTACTCGTTCGATGGCAATACGGGTGTGTTGGTTTTTGGATTTTGTTAGGAGTGTTCGCACCTTCCGTTGTGGATTTTCGATGTTTCTTTACTCCAGTTCACAATCCCACATGGCCAGTTATTTGCAGAAGATGCGTATGTATTAAGAGCTTTAGTTAGGTTCTTGCTGTTGAGATGTGCCCCCATAACCTGTATACTAAATTCGTAAACTCATTTCTCAGATAGTTCTTATTACTGAGGAGTTTTCCTCGTTTGCTGTATTCCCAGGGATTTATAATACTCTTCTGCATCAATCGAGGGAATTTTCTGGCCACTTTGCATTTCATATACACGTTTAATATTATTTTTTACTATTGTTGTTGTTACTTCTATTATTTAAAAAACGATTTTTGATTCCGCCTTTCTTCGTTCATTTATTTTCTAAGAATGACTTTTTGACGTTTCCGCTATTAAGGTTATAATGACTTGAAGACTGGACTATTCAATTTTTTTATGCTATCTATCTAGGAATATCAACTATTTAAAAAGCTAAACAGAAGCGGCATAAGTCATGCTGAACAAAAACTTGTTTTGTTTTACTTTCCGTGAAAATATGTGAAATCGGCGAACTATCCAACCGCATCTAATTGGAATGGAAATGAAGTGTCAGATTTACGCCGTGTTTTATGTCTTTGGCTCTTGCATCAATTATTTAAAAATTCAAATAAATACTTGTATTTTGGTATGCGCTTAGTCTAAAACGAGTAAAGTACTTTTATTTCGAGTAGGTATTTGGGTCGCCATCCGTATAATAATAAGTATAACAAACATATTTACAACATAAGCAACACCACACCTCGGAGTACATGCGTGTTTTCCTTTAAGGAATTCCAGACAAAATAACACGTTGTTCACACTGAGTGATTTAGAGATTATAATTAAGACAGTAATTAATGCATGTGCTACCATTGTTATTCGTCACTGTTACATTGGAATTTGGGTGTTTTTAGAAAACAGGGGCGATAAGGAATTTAAAAAGTAACGACTAAATAAACCAATCACTGTGAAATCTTGGAATGTTGATATGTTTTTCATTCATAACTACAGTAAAGTTAATCGTTCATGTGCTGATTTATTTAGCGCGTTTTTATCAGGTTAAAAGTCTGGACGCAGCAATTGCGTTATGGAAGTGAATTTTCATAAAATGCTTTTAATAGCAAATATGTCTTGATAATGCAAGCAGGCATCAATCTGGTTACCGGTATAACCTATATAGTAGAAACAATGTACCATTTCTTATCAAAATTACTTATTGTTTGAAAATGTGCAAAAATTTTCCGAAAATAAACGTAACATGTTGGTTTCCTAGCCAACAAACCTTCGGTTAATAGCAAATTGTGTTATTGAAATTTGAAAGATTTCATGGAAATTCGCTATCAAACCGCACTTACTGCGTCTCGATTTTTTTCTTACAAACATGCATCATATTTCGATAAAAAATGCAAAAATTAAATAATATAACGCTGTTGGAAAAACAATTGTAGGAATCACAAACGACTTATGTGATTGTCAAAATATGTTTACAAGATGCAGCTTAAGAGACGCTATAAATAACGTATAGAATTGTTTCTCGTATCTTGTATAATAATAATTAGATTGAGCTTTACCGTAGAAATGCATCACTCCGTTTATATGTAAACAGATAAACTGAAAGTAAACCCGGATATGGTTTCTAGGGGGCCCAGTTTGCGCTCATTTGAAGAAATCTTTTTAAAATTCAAATGCGGCGGTCTCCCCTTTAACGATTTTTTTCTACAAACAATAACTAACATTATAGACCGTTAAACTTAATCAAACCTACAGCGCAAGCATCAGAGAAAGTGTCTATTTGAAATGAATTTCATCCAAACATTTTATTAAAATAAAGGACAATGATCGTTGAGGATGAAACTTAAGGGTTTGCAGAACACTCTTCTTGCGAAATTTTCTTGACATAATCCGTATTTGTTCTTTACCTAAATGTTGCGAATTTTGACATTTCAGATCGCAACTTTGACGTTTAACTGCCCATAACTTTTTGTCTTTAGACCTACATAACTAAATTTTGGTACATGGTTTACCCTTTATAACACAAATATGCGTACCGCCCTTACTTTGTTATTTCGGCAGATATATTTTTTTCCCCAAAGAAAACACTACAATTTCCAGGAAAACCTGGGCCGATGTTCCTGGCTAATGAACTTATCCAAGCCACTGGAGAAAGGAAGGTACTCACTAAATTTCATCAAAATCGGCTCATTATTTTTTAGTTATCGGTGTGATACATATATATCAATCAACAAATTGACGAGATGCTTAAACTCGTTGTCATTGTGTCATGTAGTTCTCCATGGTGTTCCCCTCTATGGCTCGTCAGGAAGAAGGATAATTCCTTTCGGGTTTGTTTTGATGGGATAAAATTGAACTCTGTCGCAGTACCAGACTCTTATCCACCTCCATTTATTGACTCTATTATTATGAAGGTACGTGACTCTAAATTTCCCTCTTCCATAGACCTTAAATCTGCCTCCTTTCAAATCCCTTTGGATCAGATTGAAGACAGCTTTTGCGGTACGCGGCAGGGGTCTGTTATGCTTTTCTGCTGCAAACGTCTCCCTTTTGGGTTAAGTAATAGTGGCAGCGCCATGTGTAGATTACTAGATACTGTCATTGGTCCTGCATTGGAACCATATGTCTTCTATTATTTAGATGACATTATTATTGCAACACCTGACTTTGAAACTCATCTTAAAATTCTCCGAGAGGTTTACGTCAATTAAAAAAATGCTCACCTTACCGTCAATTTTAGCAAGTGTAATATCTGTCGTCCATCACTTAAATTTCTAGGATTTGTTGTTGACGACCAGGGTCTCAGAACTGATCCTGAGAAGGTTTCTGCCATCCTTATTTATCCCACTCTTACAAATACCACACAAATTCGACGGTTAATAGGGCTCATAGGTTACTATAGACGCTTTCTAAAAAAATTTGCCTCCATCTCATCCCCAATAAATGACCTTCTAAAGGGAAAAGCCAATGGCCAGCCCATTACCTGGACTCCCGAGGCCGATGAGGCTTTCAAGCAGATTAAGCTATTACTAACCACTACCCCAGGCCTGGCTTGTCCAGACTTTTCTAAGCCTTTTTCCATAATGTGTGACGCATCTGATTCTGGATTGGCGGCAATTATTTTACAGGAGGCGGATGGCCTAGAGCACCCTATTGCTTTCTTCAGCAAAACGTTAAATTCAGCCCAACGTGAATATAGTACAACAGAAAAGGAGTC
Organism: Tillus elongatus; assembly: GCA_964006375.1. Lineage (NCBI taxonomy): Eukaryota > Metazoa > Arthropoda > Insecta > Coleoptera > Cleridae > Tillus > Tillus elongatus. The sequence goes on along the minus strand of OZ023263.1, from coordinate 22,514,023 downwards.
GAGAACACGCATTTCAGGGTCATCTCAGATCATTCTTCGCTTCAATGGCTTCAAAATATGAAGAACCCCTCTCCTCGTCTGGCCAGGTGGCTGCTTAGGTTGAATCAATTTCATTTCACTATTATCCATCGAAAGGGCAAGGAAATTCCTCACGTTGATGCCCTCTCAAAATCAGGTATTGATAGTTCTCAGGTAGCTGTCCTTGACCTTACTGAGTTACACCCAGATAAAGGGTATAACTCAATGTTGCATAGGGTCAGAAACCCCCCGAGTTATTCCCCTCTTTTAAGGTAGAAAATAGTATTCTGTACAAACACATTTTACCAAGAAACTCTTATACCGATTCCTTCCCGGCATGGAAAATTGTCGTCCCGACACCTAATAGGGCCGTTATCCTGAAAATGTACCACTCTAACCCTACAGCTGGTTATTTTGGTGTTTTTAAGACTTTCTCTAGAATTTCACACCTCTATTATTGGCCTAGAATGAGAAAATCCGTCCAACTTTATGTTCGGACCTGTAAGACCTGTTTGCAATGCAAGCCTGACAACTTGCCTAAAGCTGGTTTAATGGGAAGGTTCCGAAACGTGAATTTTCCATTCCAAATGATATAGGCTGATCTTTTAGGTCCATACCCTCGTTCCAAGAAGGGAAATCGTTTCTTATTGGTAATTTGTGATTAGTTTACTAAATTTGTTTTGGTTCACCCCAATGCCTAAAGCTACCGCTGCCTCTATAGTCAAGTTTATTGAGAACAGTGTTTTTATGATTTTTGGAGTCACACAGATCTGTGTTGTCGACAATGGTCCGTAATTTTTGAGCAAGGAGTTCAAAGCCCTTATGAGTGCATACAGGGTACAAAAAGTAATGTATAATGCTAGATATCACCCTAGAACTAATTTTTGTGAGAGGGTAAATCGTACTATAACTGTTGCCATAAGATCACATATTCGTCAAAATCATAATACTTGGGATGATTCTATTTTTAAAATAGCGCATGCCATTCGACACGCTAGACACGAGGTCACTGGCTATTTCCTCTAGCTACCTTACCTTCGGTAGAAATATTCTGGTCGACGGCTCATATTACGGGTGTATTGGGGAGAATGCCCAGAATCGGGTGCAGATCTCTAAGAGACTTCTGGATCCTGATTTTGTGCAGAATCTACCTCAAATCTATACCAAAGTGCAAGAGCGAATTCATCGTTCTTATGAGAACAATGTTCGCCAATTTAATTTTCGAAGGAGGGATGTCAGGTTTCAGGTTGGTGACCGAGTGCTAAAACGTAACTATGTTCTATCCAAGGCTGCCGATGATTTTTGTGCTAAATTAGCGCCGAAGTATACCCCTTGTGTCATTCATAAGTAAGTACACTTGGAGAAAACCCAAATCACCACAACACATATTTCAGAGACCTTACGATATTTTCGTTCAGAGGAAGAAAAATTCTCTACTGAATTTTTCTTCCTCTGAAGATGTTGACATGGTCAACGAAACGATCGTAAGGTCTCTGAAATATGTGTGGTGGTGATTTGGGTTTTCTCCAAGTGTACTTATTAGTGCTCATCATAGGTTCCAGTTTTCACATAGTCATTCATAAGGTTAAATCACCATTAGTTTATATTTTAAAAGATCTAGATGGTAACACATTGGGCGATTTCCACGTTAAAGATATCAAGCCAGATTCATCACATTATGTAGGCGACATTTTTGGTTAGAATTGCTATTGGTCAGAAAACTTCCAGTTTATTTCAGTGTATCTTCTATATTGCTTCTCTCTCTTCAATAACATAGGAATTTGGGTAACAATACAGTTTCTTTCGTAATTTTGAATCTCGTCAATGACCCGAGGCATGTCCCTAAACTACGTCCAAACAACATTAGATGCATAGTACATCTAATTGGCGTTACCATCTCGTCAAGGACCCGAGGTATGTCCCTAAGCTACGTCCAAACAATATTAGATGTATAGTACATCTAATTGGCGTTACCATCTTGTCATGGGCCCGAGGTATGTCCCTAAACTAGGTCCAAACAACATTAGATGTATAGTACATCTAATTGGCGTTACCATCTCGTCATGGACCCGAGGTATGTCCCTAAACTACGTCCAAACAACATTAGATGCATAGTACATCTAATTGTCTAATTGGCGTTACCATCTCGTCATGGACCCGAGGTATGTTCCTAAACTACGTCCAAACAACATTAGATGTATAGTACATCTAATTGGCGTTACAATCAAGTCATGGACCCGAGGTATGTCCCTAAACTACGTCCAAACAACATTAGATGCATAGTACATCTAATTGGCGTTACCATCTCGTCATCGACCCGAGGTATGTCCCTAAGCTACGTCCAAACAACATTAGATGCATAGTACATCTAATTGGCGTTACCATCTCGTCATGGACCCGAGGTATGTCCCTAAACTGCGTGCAAACGGTATTAGATCTATTACATCTAATTAGCATTAACATCTCGACTTGTGGTACGTCGCTAAACTGCGTCCAAACGACATTAGATGCATGATAACCTATTATATCTAATTTGGCATTACATTTTGTCTGGATGGTCCATTCTTCAAATGGACCATCCATTTCATTCTATTTTTCCCCTGTTGTTGCTGCGAAAATTCTTTCTGTCTCGTTCTCACTGTGTTGAGGTACAAAATTGTACCATTTAAATTTCCAGAAATTCACTTCGTTTCAGGTAATGATATTGTCAATTTTATTTTAGACCAGCCAATATATTAGTATTTTTGTTTCTTTTGAACCTCGGCGTATGTCGTATACTGCCGATGGGTATTATGCTCTGGATGCTGCAGTTAGCATTCGTATTTTTAGTTGTCCCGGGGCGTTTTGCTATAGATAGCACTTTCTGGAGTTTGTTCTGTCTTGGGACATATTATTTTTTTGTCAGTCATCCAGGAGCTCTTGAAATCAGATTAAGGGCCCGAGCTGGTGTGCGTTTAGTTCCTGAATCTCTCAATAGTGCTGTCATATAAATTTGGCGCTTTGAGGAATTTTTCAGAGAAGTCTCCGGTGCACCTACCTTGGCCTTTGGCATTAAATTTATATATATATATATATATATATATATATATATATATATATATATATATATATATATATATATATATATATATATATATTTGTGTATATACATATGTTTTGTTTATTTTTTTCTTAATGAGGAATTGCTTGGCTTTGTTTTGGAACCTATGTAACTTTTGGTTCCGTTTAATTACCTTCTCAACACAGTGGAATATATCTTTCATATTGACCATTAGCAATGATGTTTAAAATTCACTAGGCTAATTTATATTTTTGTGCCTACATACATTGGCTATTTAATTTGGTTTTAACTAATAATAGTGTGATGGTGACAGGTTTGTCGATTTAAAATAATGATCTAGGTAGCGAGAATATGTCATGTCAGCAAGACAACAGCGAGTGGTCATAAAGTATGGGCCACGTTACCATTTCATTATTTAAATGTGAAGAACCGATCTTCACTGGCGCCCTTTATTTTTTTATGTCTGCAATACTCTCTTCATTGTTGGAATTCAACTTTGGTGTTTAATAATTTATTAAGGCTCAGGGATCGTACGCAGCAAAGTGACCCTACGCCGATTTATTGCGTATTAATTTTCATTCTTCCATTTGTTAATTAAATTCCATGATATAATTTTCTTTCAAACCGTTTTCGCTATTTGTAGATTTTAGTCAATATTATCCTTTTTCTTATAAATCATTGTTATTAATTCAAGTTTAAACCTTCAATACCTTTTCTTAAATTCATTCAATAAATAATTTTACCTCATTTTAAATTGTTCTTCAATTATTACAAATTTACTTAAACTTCTCAGTAATTTTTCTCAAGATTCATTTAATAATTAACTTACTTTATTCTAGATTTTTAATAGTTACAAATCAATTTCAAATTCTCATGTTATATAAATTGGTGGAGCTGTGTTCAAAAGATTTGGCGGGGTATGCGCTGTCCAGGAAGGCACGGACGGGTAGAGTAAACCTTGTTGCGTCGTTGTATTGTCCTTCAGACTCCCCTTTTTGATCACTCATTTATTAAGGTGTTGTCTTTAAGACCTTTATTTTTTTTTGATTACTCAATGTTTCTCTCCTCTAGCTCACTATTCTGATTGGTAGCTTTTTAATAATTTTTTCGAGACGATTTTGACAATTCATCTAAGTTAGCTTATTTTTTGTAAGGTGTTGTCCTTCAGACTTCCTTTTTGATTACTTAATTACTTCACTTTAACATCCATTTGGGAAGCAATTGCAGGTGTTGATGAATTTAGGTTGTATTATTAATTTCTTTAAAGCAGTTTTAACTTCGGTATCATACGGAGTATATTTAGATACAATTTGTTTTAAGTTTTTTCGGATTGTTCGTAATTCCACACAGTTTTATCAAAATCGGTTTCATAACGCAATTGATGCGTCTAGACTTTTTTCTCTCCGTCATTCTTGCAGTCTGGATGTCAAAAGTAGCAAGCAGCCAATAAAACAGTCGAAACCTCTTGTTAATGCTAATAACTTGTTATCAATTGGAAACACTAGTGCCATTCCTTTAGATTAGTATGCAGAGCTACTGGAAACAATGAACACCAATAAACCATTCATTTTCTTGACGTTCATATCGACTTTTCGCAACCAAATTACGTAAATTTGCTATGCAAAGCTGCAATTTAATACGTGCCACGCTTTCAAATTATTAACTAACTACTAAGGTCCCCATTACTCTACAGGGTGATATCCGAGGAACAAGCTTATAGGAATTAATTAAAATTTTAAAACACTTTGCTGAACACCTTTCAATTTTAGATGAGTAGATAGTGAGTTAAACTACTCTCTAGTTTTATAAACAACAACTACTGCTACCAGTCAGTCCCTTCCCATTAAAAGGTAGGCACACCACAAGAGCCTACGCTATTCAGTAAAAATCTTGCTTCACAAACTTATTCTACATTCATAGATCTCCGCATACACACTATCTTATTACGTAACTACTGGGCTCTTTCTTCTTTAATATATCACCCACATCATCCGACCAAGGTTTCCTGGGTCATCCAAGGTATCTTTTTACCATTTACATGCTCTCTATAAATTTTACTTGCCATTCTATTATTATCCGTTCGTTCCATGTGTCCAAACCATCTAAGCACGCTGCTCCCGTACTTACATTTAATAGACTTTTAGAGAATTAAAAGAAAATCACTCAAAAAATAATGGACCAATCTTGATCAAATTTGGTTAGTACTTTCCTCTTTCAAGTGGCTTGGACAAGTTCGTTAGCCACGAAAATCGGACCAGGTTTTCCCGGAAACTTTTATGTTTCCTTTCTAAAAAAAATCATATCTCCGGAAATAAGAAAGTAGTGGAAACCAAATTTGGTACGCGTGTTTGTATTATAAAGAGTGAACTCTGTACCGAAATTAGGTCTCTAGCTTCAGAGACAAAGAAGTTATGAGCAGTTAAAAAAACAAATTTTCGAGTTTTCCTCAAAACGTCAAACTCGCAATTTTAAACGTCAAAATTGGCAATGTTTAGGCAAAGAACGTAAAACAAATACGGATTGTAAAAAGAAAATGTTGCAAGAAGAGTGTTCTACAAACCCTAAAGTTTCAGATTCAACCGTCATTGCCCTTAATTTTACTAAAATATTTACAGAAAATTCATTTCAAATAGACCGCTTCTCTGATGCTTTGGATGTCGGTTTAGTTAAGTTGATGCTTTCGCTGTAGGTTAGGTGAAGTTTATGGTTTAACGGTCTATAATTTATTTTAGCTAATTTTCGTAGAACAAATTCGTTAATGCATTTTAGCATTTTTTATTGAAATACGATGCGTTTGTAAGAAAAAAATCTGAACGCAGTAAGTTGCGTTTTGGTAGCGTATTTTCGTTAAATTTGCAGTTTAGCTCCCGAACGCTTTTCAAAAAACTGTTTTCAGAAACCTGCCTAGGGCCCCCCTGGATCCACAAACCCCAAGAAAAATGTCTTGTTCACATCCCCCAAGGAAGTTACGGGACCAGGAGTGAGTAGGGGTGCTGGGCGGGGTAGGTAGTTAAAAGGAAATATGAGCAGAAAATTCGAATAAAACGGGCTTGAAAGCTGTCTTTTTCACATTTTGAAGCCATATCCCCATTAAACACTGCCTACCCCGCACAGCACCCCTACTACCCTAGGTGCCGTAACTTCCTTGGCGGGTAGGAACAAGACATTTTTCTTGTGGTTTATGCAGCGAGGGTAGTTGTATGCACGCGAGAGGGAAGGAAACTCCCCACGACGAATCAGTCACCCCCCATCCCTGCCGCAAATCGAACCGGGGGGGTGTCTGCTTTGTAGTAGTCATTTTCCTTCCCCCCTCGTGTGCATACAACCACCCTCGTTGCATAAAACACAAGAAAAACTTCTTGTTCATACCCCCCTAAGGAAGTTATGTGACCTGGGGAAAATAGGGGTGCTGCGCGGGGTAGGCAGGGTTTAATGGGGATATGGCTTCAAATAGACAGCTTTCAAGCAGTTTTCTTTGCATTTTATGCTCATATTTCCTTTTTACTACCTACCCCGCCTAGCACTCCTATTCACTCCCAGTTCAGTAACTTCCTTGGAGGGTGTGAACAAGAAATTTTTCTTGTGGTTTGTGCATCCAGGTGGGGTCCTAGTAATGTTTATGAAAACAATTTTTTGAAAAGCATTCGGGAGCTAATCTACAAATTTGCCGAATTGTCATTAAATCCTTGAAATTTCAATAACTCAATTTGCTATTAACGTAAGCTTTGTTGGGTAGGAAACCAACATTTAAGTTTATTTTCGGAAAATTTTTGTATATTTTCAAACCATAAGTAATTTTGATAAAATACAGTACATTATTTTTACTACATAGGCTATACCGGTAATCAGATTGATGCCTGCTCGCATTTGCTATTAAAAACATTTTTATGGAAATTCACTTCCATAACACACTTGCTGCATCCAGACTTTTGAAAAATGTTTATATATTTGCAAACAATAAAATTATCTCTATGAAATGTGGTACATTGTTTCTACTATATAGACAACCAAGTTTGATGCCTGCTTTCATCAAAGAAAGACATTTGCTATTAAAAATGTTTAAATAAATTCGCTATCATAACGCACTTGCTGCGTCCAGACTTTTTTTGCATTACATTCACTAAGAATATATTCATTTCTAACTCTGCATTTCCTTGATTTACCCGTCACTCGTCTCTGGTAATCCATTACAGCAGCTTTCAATTTTCTTAGATACTTTTACTGGCACACCCAACTTTCAGACCCTCATAGAACAGGCGGTACCAGTACTCAGCCATTTTGGCCTGTCTAGGTATAATGTATATATTGAGAATTAAACAGGCCAATGTCACCTGAATGACACAGGGAGGCTCATGTACATCTACAGGTTAACAATAAAAATAACATAATACATACAATCATATAACAATTGGAAGCAGAAAGCAGTGGTCCGAATCAATGGAAGACTAACCGATGAATGTCGCATTCAACGAGGCGTCAGACAGGGATGCTTTCTCTCCTCGCTATTGTTCAACATCTACTCGGATACAATCTTTAAGAAGGCTTTGCAAGATGAAGACCCTGGAGTGAAGATTAACGGTGAACTGATTAATAACATTCGATATACCGACGATACGGTCATCTTGTGCGATAGTGTCCGGGGCCTTCAAGAGTTGTTGGATAGTGTAAACATGACAGGAAGGGAAATCGGTTTGAAAATAAATATCAATAAGATAAAATTTATGATATTCAGTCGCCAACCGCACGCCGATGCTTCCCTACAGATAGACCAACAAAACATTGAGAGAGTTACCCAATTCAAATACCTTGGTTGTTATATCACAGAACACTTAGACCCTGATAAAGAGATAAAGTGCAGAATTGAAACAGCGCGCTTAACTTTCATGAGAATGAAATCATTTTTCTCTAACGACAGCTTAAACCTAAGATTGCGTCAAAGAATCATCAAATGTTATATTTGGTCCGTGTTGTTGTATGGAGCTGCGACCTGGACTCTGAAGGCTGCTACGATCGGTCGACTGGAAGCGTTTGAGATGTGGTTGCACAGAAGAATGCTTCGAATACCCTGGACAGCTATGCAGACCAACGAAGCAGTATTAAATAGAGCGGATGCCGTCCGTGAATTATTTGTCACTATTAAGGTGCGAAAGATATCATAGCTGGGACATGTTCTTAGAGAAGACCGATACAAGGTGCTCCAGCTTATAATGAAAGGTAAAATCGAAGGCAGCCGAGGAATTGGAAGGAAACAGATGTCATGGCTAAAGAACATTCGCGATTGGACTGGAATACGCAGTGCCGAACAACTATTCAGATTAGCCGAAAACCACCAACAACTCGCCAATGTAATTGCCAACGTTAGGGGGACCTGATATGGCACCGAAAGAAGAAAGAACAATTAAGAAAATTTTTCCTCAACTAACATATAAAAGTAAGACAAAAATAACTACAAAACATACAAGAACGTTCAAAAGAAAAGTTGCGCAATACAGATATTACATAAATTCAATATGGTTTTTTTAGAAACACCAGGTGCACAAGTCTTATACAATGGTAATTATATTACTAATAGAAAGTGCATATTACTGAAAATTGAGAATATTAGATAGTTTGGTGGATGTTTATATGTAAAAATCGTCCACAGAGTAAAATGTCTTGATTAGGAGGATTGTTTTCACTTTCTTCTTGAAAGCTGGTAGAGTGTCTACATTCCGTACATCTTCTGGCAATGCATTAAACAACTTGCAGCCATTATTGAACAGTGACTTTTTGTACAGAGCAGTGGGATGTTGTCAGTTTGCAGGTTATTTTAACCTCTTGTGGTATAGCCATCTTCAATTGCATATTGTGTGTGTTTGGTCTTGTTCTGAAAAACATGAGTTAGCACTTCCAGGATGCAGATGCTGGGAATTGTAAGGATACCCTGTTCCTTAAAAGTGTTTCTGCAAGTGTGTCTATGCAGGATATTGAATATGATTCTCATTACTTGTTTTTGCTGTTTGAAAACTCGATTTGTTTCATTTGCTAAGCCACAGTGTATAATAACAAACCTTAGTTGTGAGTAGAAACACGCATAATACAGTAGAGGTACTTGCATGCGAAATGGATGAGCTTCGCGAGCAGACTTTATCGATGTGGGCATTCTATTTTAACTCACTACCGAGATGAAGTCCTAGTTATTTCGAAGAGGTCTGGAGAGTTACAGTCTGGACGTCAAGTTATACATCTTGTCCAATATCTTTTTGTGATTTTGGGGACATAAAAAGCACGCATTCTGTCTTATTCTTATCAAGTGCAAGCTTGTTTTTATCAACCAAGTTGGAAAGTCAAACCTTAGTTGTGAGTAGAAACACGCTTAATACAGTAGAGGTACTTGCATGCGAAATGGATGAGCTTCGCGAGCAGACTTTATCGATGTGGGCATTCTATTTTAACTCACTATCGAGATGAAGTCCTAGTCATTTTGTAGAGGTGTGGAGAGTTACGGTCTGGGTCAAGTTATACATCTTGTCCAATATCTTTTTGTGATTTTGGGGACATAAAAAGCACGCATTCTGTCTTATTCTTATTAAGTGCAAGCTTGTTTTTATCAACCAAGTTGGTAAGTCTTTTGGAAGTTTTGTCGGCATCAGCCAGAATGTCTTGAACATTATCAACCCATCAGAAAGTTGGTATCATCAGCTTAAGAGGTGACCGTCATTTTGTTGTCTGGATTGATGTTGTTTCCAGATTGATGCACAATGTACCTAAGTAGGCTGTTGGGCATAAATAATGTACAGTGTGGGTCCAAAAACTGTTCCGTGTGGCACCCAAACCGTCACTCCGAAAGTCTTAGATGAGTAGGTACTGGTAGAGTTAGATATTACAACTCTTTGTGTCCTGTCTGTAAGATAACTTCTAAACCAGTACAATACAGTGCCTGTAACTACATACTTTAACAGTGAACTTTTAACAGTCTATGTACTGCTAGTGTTAGATATTACAACTCTTTGTGTCCTGTCTGTAAGATAACTTCTAAACCAGTACAATGCAATGCCTGTAACTCCATACTTTAACAGTGAACTTATAACAGTCTATGTACTGCTAGAGTTAGATATTACAACTCTTTGTGTCCTGTCTGTAAGATAGCTTCTAAACCAGTACAATGCAGTGCCTGTAACTCCATACTTCAACAGTGAACTTATAACAGTCGAGGTACTGGTAGAGTTAGATATTACAACTCTTTGTGTCCTGTCTGTAAGATAGCTTCTAAACCAGTACAATGCAATGCCTGTAACTCCATACTTTTACAGTGAACTTATAACAGTCTATGTACTGCTAGAGTTAGATATTACAACTCTTTGTGTCCTGTCTGTAAGATAACTTCTAAACCAGTACAATGCAGTGCCTGTAACTCCATACTTTAACAGTGAACTTATAACAGTCTATGTACTGCTAGAGTTAGATATTACAACTCTTTGTGTCCTGTCTGTAAGATAACTTCTAAACCAGTACAATGCAATGCCTGTAACTCCATACTTTTACAGTGAACTTATAACAGTCTATGTACTGCTAGAGTTAGATATTACAACTCTTTGTGTCCTGTCTGTAAGATAACTTCTAAACCAGTACAATGCAGTGCCTGTAACTCCATACTTTTACAGTGAACTTATAACAGTCTATGTACTGCTAGAGTTAGATATTACAACTCTTTGTGTCCTGTCTGTAAGATAACTTCTAAACCAGTACAATGCAGTACTGCAGTGCCTGTAACTCCATAATTTAACAGTGAACTTATAACAGTCTATGTACTGCTAGAGTTAGATATTACAACTCTTTGTGTCCTGTCTGTAAGATAGCTTCTAAACCAGTACAATGCAGTGCCTGTAACTCCATACTTCAACAGTGAACTTATAACAGTCGAGGTACTGGTAGAGTTAGATATTACAACTCTTTGTGTCCTGTCTGTAAGATAGCTTCTAAACCAGTACAATGCAATGCCTGTAACTCCATACTTTTACAGTGAACTTATAACAGTCTATGTACTGCTAGAGTTAGATATTACAACTCTTTGTGTCCTGTCTGTAAGATAACTTCTAAACCAGTACAATGCAGTGCCTGTAACTCCATACTTTAACAGTGAACTTATAACAGTCTATGTACTGCTAGAGTTAGATATTACAACTCTTTGTGTCCTGTCTGTAAGATAACTTCTAAACCAGTATAATGCAGTGCCTGTAACTCCATACTTCAACAGTGAACTTATAACAGTCGAGGTACTGGTAGAGTTAGATATTACAACTCTTTGTGTCCTGTCTGTAAGATAGCTTCTAAACCAGTACAATGCAATGCCTGTAACTCCATACTTTTACAGTGAACTTATAACAGTCTATGTACTGCTAGAGTTAGATATTACAACTCTTTGTGTCCTGTCTGTAAGATAACTTCTAAACCAGTACAATGCAGTGCCTGTAACTCCATACTTTAACAGTGAACTTATAACAGTCTATGTACTGCTAGAGTTAGATATTACAACTCTTTGTGTCCTGTCTGTAAGATAACTTCTAAACCAGTACAATGCAATGCCTGTAACTCCATACTTTAACAGTGAACTTATAACAGTCGAGGTACTGGTAGAGTTAGATATTACAACTCTTTGTGTCATGTCTGTAAGATAACTTCTAAACCAGTACAATGCAATGCCTGTAACTCCATACTTTTACAGTGAACTTATAACAGTCTATGTACTGCTAGAGTTAGATATTACAACTCTTTGTGTCCTGTCTGTAAGATAACTTCTAAACCAGTACAATGCAGTGCCTGTAACTCCATACTTTTACAGTGAACTTATAACAGTCTATGTACTGCTAGAGTTAGATATTACAACTCTTTGTGTCCTGTCTGTAAGATAACTTCTAAACCAGTACAATGCAGTACTGCAGTGCCTGTAACTCCATAATTTAACAGTGAACTTATAACAGTCTATGTACTGCTAGAGTTAGATATTACAACTCTTTGTGTCCTGTCTGTAAGATAACTTCTAAACCAGTACAATGCAATGCCTGTAACTCCATACTTTTACAGTGAACTTATAACAGTCTATGTACTGCTAGAGTTAGATATTACAACTCTTTGTGTCCTGTCTGTAAGATAACTTCTAAACCAGTACAATGCAGTACTGCAGTGCCTGTAACTCCATAATTTAACAGTGAACTTATAACAGTCTATGTACTGCTAGAGTTAGATATTACAACTCTTTGTGTCCTGTCTGTAAGATAACTTCTAAACCAGTACAATGCAGTGCCTGTAACTCCATACTTTAACAGTGAACTTATAACAGTCTATGTACTGCTAGAGTTAGATATTACAACTCTTTGTGTCCTGTCTGTAAGATAACTTCTAAACCAGTACAATGCAGTGCTTGTAACTCCATACTTTAACAGTGAACTTATAACAGTCTCATGATTTACACAGTCAAAGGCTTTAGAAAAGACTATAAAAACTCTTAAAGTTTTCCCTATTTTGTCAGTGTGTTCGAAACAAAAACACACAATATTATTCTTATAAAATCTGTTCCCACTGAAAGATCCGACATGCTAAAAACGAACACTCGTTACTATATACTCTGGAATCCTGGTAACTTTGAATTAAAAAAAAAGTAAATCACCCTGTATAAGGCGGTAAAAAGATAAAATTACACTCCTGACAGAAACAATCATCGGTTCTTCAGTTTACAACTTGTTAATGCTGAATTATGTTTCTGTTTGGCTGCATGTGCCTTTTGTATATTCAGGACCATTGTCTGATTTTTCGTTTTTGTTTTGGCATCATGTTTATGAATTCTTGATGAGTTCGCTGTATGAATTTGAATCTGACGACTTAATTTAGCTGTTGGTTAGCCCGCACAAGAACGCAAATTTGAGATTACAAGAAGACACATACGAGTATAAACAGGTGATTTCTTTTGGCTAGCGTTAAATAAAATATAGGCATGGCAACATAAAATGTAACGAAAAGCGTTTGAAACGTGATTTGTTAACCTGTGGCGAGCACTAATAGGACTTTTGTCTATTTCAGTCTCTATCAATATAAACTTCAAGCTATATGAATAATGAAACTGTGTGTGTGTGTGTTTTGTTCCTTTAACGTCGGCATATTTCCGCGACTATGGCCAATAACCGACGCCAGGGAGCAGTTTCACCTCACTATCCTGGAAATTTTGCCACACCCCTGCCTTTCTGTTAGGAAGGTAGGAATCTTTAACGTGCCCAACATCGCATGGACAGGGGACCGACGGCTTTATGCCCCCTCCGAAGGGCGGAACGTGCAGACATTCAACTTGCTCAGATATAATGCCAGAACTTCGGTTGATGTTAATGTTACAGTTTGTACTGAAAAAGTGAAAGGAGTACCCTATGATCGAACCCAGTACTCTTCGGTTCAGAGGCACACGTTCTTACCACTAAACCACCGAGGTTCTACAATGAAACTGCAACCGATACTGGGAAAATATGGTTCCCAAGTAACTTCGAGGAAATTTTAAATATAAAAATATCAGAGAGGGGAAAGATGATCCTTCAGTGACATCACAAACAATCTTACACACAGACGGATCCAAGATGGAAACAGTTGTTGCTTTATCGAAGGCCAATAACTATTTATTTATTTATTTATTAAAATTGATCTATAGATCTCTACAAGATATAGTAATAGTAAACAATCAGCATTCTAAAATAACATAATTAATACCGAAATAAACAAAACACACAATAAAAACTCAAAATCCACAAATAATCCATAAAACACAAAAAACAGCTTAGGATCGTTGAAATTTAAAACACTCGTCTACAGAATAAGAAGAATACTTTCTAAAAACGGTTTTAAAGTAAGCTAAAATTCCCCGAGGCTGCTCAATGTTTTAATGCTATCAGGCAAATGATTATACAGGATTAGTTTAAAGTATGAAAACATCTAAACAGGGGCGTCGCCTCAATAAGTGAGCCCGTGCGCGCGCACTGCCGCCTGCCGTGGAAAAAATAATATTTTTGCTATGCTATATTTTAATAAATTTTTATTTACTTTTTTACCTCCTGCATTCAACAAACAAAATTAGTATATCCAGAAACGCAGAGAGTCGGTAGCTATTAATACAGAATACAGAATCAGAATAAGTCATAAGTATAGTGTTAATCGTTGCAGACGTTATATACATCCATATCCATATAAATCAGTCAGGCGGCGGTGTGTATTTTTCGGCGCTCTCCAGGAAATGCGATACTTCAGTGCGAAATGATCACCGATCATCGTCGAAAACGACCGAATAAGCAATTTGTTGGGCGCTATAAAATTACACACTTCCAGTTTGGAGTGGACTTTTGGTAGAGCGTGTGTACCTACTACCTAGTAATTTTCGTCTTCGCGTCGGATTGATTTTTAATTATATCATTTGGTTGTTGTTTACATGTTTTAACAAGACAATTATTATTATTATGATGGCCACTACCTCGGGTTGCTTAATAAGTGGACAAAATAATTGTGATATTGTGATTAATTCAGTGGATTCAGTGGATATTATTAATATTATTAACTACTTACTAAGTTTTCCTCTAGTTAGTTATGCGTTATAGTAGTTAAAAAGTCCCTTAAAAAGTTAACCTGTAAATTAAAATATCCACTGAATTAATCACAGTATCACAATTATTTTGTCCACATATTAAGCAACCCGAAGTAGTAACCATCATAATAATAATTGTCTTGTTAGAACATGTAAACAATAGCGAAATGATCTAATTAAAAATTCATCCGACGCGAAGACGAAAATTACTAGGTAGTCCACTACAAACTGGAAGTGTGTAATTTTATAGCGCACAACAAATTGCTTATTCGGTCGTTTTCGACGAAGATCATCAAGATTCGGCGATCATTTCGCACTGAAGTATCGCATTTCCTGAGAGCGCTGAAAAATACACACCGCCGCCCGAGTGCTTTATATGGATATGGATGTATATAACGTCTGCAACGATTAACGCTTTCTGTATTCTGTATTAATGGCTGCCGACTCTCTGCGATCCTCGATATACATATTGTGTTTGTTGAATGCAGGAGGTAAAAAAGTAAATAAAAAATTTATTAAAATATAGCATAGCAAAAATATTATTTGCGGCAGTGCGCGCGCACGGGCGCATTTATTGAGGAGCCGCCCCTGCATTAAATAGACAAAATACTCTTGCCATCAATGAACAGTTTTAATTGGGACTGACGAAGAAGTTAATCAAGTCATACGTATAGACTATTATGGGACAGAAAGCTGGACTTTGACTAAGTAGGACAAGATGAAAATAAACGCTTTAGAAAGATGGGCAGGAGCCAAAATGACAAAAACAACGTACACCGATATAAAGAAGAATAAGACGATGCTAGAAGATGTCAGAAAAGAGAGATGCTTACTGAAAAAAGTAAAAGAAAGGAAACATATATTTAAAGAACATATTCTTAGAAAAGGGAAAGAGATACACCAAGAAGAAAATTTTGAAAAACCTAGCCCAATTGATAAAGTGCGTAAGTTACAAAAAAATGAAACCAGACGCTGGAGAGAGGGTGATGGTTTTGTCGACCAGGCGACATCGCATTGATACTGTGATAATATGCTGTTAATGTTATTACTACACAAGAAGGATAAGGTAAAAAACAAAATTGAAAACAAGAAATCAGAGAAAATAAAACAAACAAAAATCTTTGTATATAGTCTTTGTCACGTTCTTATAAAGCATTTTTATCCCCCCATATACATATATGTGTTTTTAAGTATATAAGATTTGAAAATAACCATGGGTATGGGCTTTAGGAAACCCAGTGGCGATCAATTGAAGAAATTTTTCTAAGAAAATTCGCTAAAAGAGGCAGGAATATAAATGTAATCTAAGCCTGCAGTCCTTTTTTTACAATCTTATATCCAGACAGTTTCCCTACTGGGTTTCCAGGTTATAGCGGCAACAGCGCACACGCGGCAAGAACAGCAGGATTAATCAGCAGCAGGAGCAGGAGGCACGAGAGTAAGCAGGAAAGCAGTGCGGAAGGAGAGGGTGCGTATCTGACGGAATCGTTACGCAGGATGATGGTGTGTTTGTGTGTGTGTGTGAGTGTAACGTCGGGAGGGCGACGACGGCGACGGCGATGACGTCACAGCGTCCCCTAAGCTGTGCCGGTCGTCATAGCAACCTGGGGCACACGCTTCACACACCACGTAGCAACAGTGCGTGGTGTGCACCCCTTTACGAGTTCTGCCACCAAGGTGGTTCTTTGCCCTTTGGCCTGGTGCGTTTTTACTTTACTTACATTGCTTCTTTTGTCTTGAAATGTGTCGAGCGTAAACTAAAGTCTAATAGAATGTTTTTATGAAAACATCACTATGTAACTCGGCAGCGCTGTATTTCTAGGAAAACTAGGTTAACTTAAAGAATATAACTTTTCTGGAAAGTATAAAAACCTACATAAAGGACCTTGGTTTTGGAGTAAGATTTCAGCACACAGATTTGTGTAAAAATGTTTTTTTCTCTATTAAAATAATAATGGTAAAACATCTAAAATATCAAAACCAAAATTCTTGTAAATCACCATTGAATTGTCGATAAAAAAAATACAAATTAATAATAAACGGATTGATTTTTGATGAAAACACAACATGCAACATAAAACGTTTTAGATGATATTTTTTTAACAATTACTTTAAAAGATTTGAAACGCCTCCAAAAAAGCCCTAAAAGAGAAAAGTAAAATCTGTTGTTTCTAAACAATTTTACCCAATCCCCAGGGCGCGACGAGGGAATCGAACTGATTGAGTGAACTGCATTATTGCACGATCATCGATGAAATGGGGTCTTTGCAGAATTTCTTGATTCCGAACGCTTCCTGATTCTCGGGGCTAAGAAGGGGTAGGCGGCCTCTTTAGCCAATCAGACAGAACATTCTCACGGCTCTGATTGACCAAAAAGGTAAATCGCCAGGCTGACATCTTCGGGTTGACGTGTTCAGGGTCACCAATCTATTTTGGTGTCCATAGTCGGCACGTGCATGTGGCAAAAAAGGTGTCGAAAATAACGACGGAACAATGATAGTTTATTTAATGTTATGCCAAAACTCTTAGTCCTCGCATACAACAAAAACCAGAATCAAAGTTAAAAATATTTTTTGCTAGCTTTTTTTTTAAATTTTTAGCTTAATTGATATACCCTGTTATAATAATCACGCTTGGATTGTAAAGAGAAAAAAAAAAAAAATCGAGAAGACTGGGTCGATTCTTGCTGTTAAACCATCGAAACGTGTTTGTCCAGATCGTTGAGCAGAAAACATCACGGCTGTTCGCCATAATGTGGAAACGAGTCTAAGGACATCCATTCATTATCGTGCTCATTTCAAGAAGCACCTTGTATTCATACGAAAAATCTGCGCCTTTGTGCCTACAAAATCAAGCTGACTTAACAACAAAGATTGCGGGCCATACGCGGCGAAGAGAGTTCGTCAATTCGGCAACAACATGTAGACGGTGAGTTGTCCAACAAAATCATCTTCGGCCATGAGATCCATTTTCCTGTTGATGGCTTCGTAAACGAACAGATTGTCGCATTTGGAGTGACAAACACGCACGTGTCTTTCATAAAAAAACAATACATCCCAAATGTGTCACTGTTTGGTGCAGATTATGGACTGGAGGCACCATTAAACAATATTTTCGAAGACGTTACCGGGAATGTACAACGGTGGGCCGCATCGGCACATGACAACCCACGTTTTTGTGCCTATATTGGATGGTATGGATCTCAAAGACATATGGTTCCAATATAACGATGCTACTTGCCACACATCACTTGGTAGTTGTGGTGATATAGGGGGAGGATGATGAAGATCCAAAGGATTGCTTGCCTAGGCATCACAGGGGCCATGTCTTCAATTCCAACAGTCGCCACACACACTTAGTTATTATGTGGGAGGCCAGGCTAGGACCATACAGACTAGTCTGCAATGGTAGACTGAAGATCAACCCAGGCTTCAGGGGCCACTGCAAAATTCAGGAGATCGTGAAGGAGCCCATGCTTGAAATGAGATCAGACTTCGCGAGCCCGCGATTGTGCAGGGAAAACAACTTTACCGCGAGGCATGGCGGGAGGAGACGCCGGGCATACCACGGAACGCGCTCGTCTGGTTCACGGACGGATCGGCGGGGAGCGTGGGACGGGGGCAGGTGTTTACTCTGAAGGACCGAGGGTAAGTCATAGTATTTCCCTCGGAGCCAATGCAACGGTGTTTCAGGCCGAAATGTACGCCATCCTGCACTGTGTGCGGGGGAACAAGAGGAGGGGCTACACCAACAAGCGGATCCTCATAGCCACAGACAGCCAGGCAGCCCTTAAGGCACTAAGTAGCCCACGGGTAAATTCCTGGCTGGTGAGTGAGTGCCGAGACGAGACAAGCGACCTGGCTGGGCTGATTGAGGTGACCCTTATCTGGGTGCCAGGTCACTCTGGAATCAAATGCAATGAAGAAGCTGACAGTCTCGCGAAGAGAGGGTTAGCAGAACCATTTATGGGACCAGAACCGACTCTCGGCGTGACAAAGAGCACTGCCAGGGGAGCCATTAAGTCCTGGGTCAGAAACCAACACAAGGTGTACTGGGCCGACTGTCCAGGGCTCAGACATGGGAAGTTAATAATTGACGGACCCAGTTCAAAAAAAGCTGTGGAGCTGCTAAATCTTAGCAGAGGACAGCTCAGAAACACAACAGGTCTCTTGACGGGACACATAGCCGTCATGAAACACCTGCATAAAATGGGGCGGTTCGAAGGGGACCTCGCATGCAGACTCTGCGGCGAGGGGGAGGAACCAGCCCAGCACATCCTGTGGGAGTGTAAAGCTCTGAACCGCAAAAGACAACTGATCTACGGTCAGTCTAGACCGGAGACACAGCAACATAAAACTTCACCCTACCAATCGCTGTGCAGACTAGTTCAAGGCACAGTGATTTTGGAATGCGTGGGGTAAGACTAAGGGTATGCACAATCAACCAAAGCTTGCAGTGCTATCGGGGCGGCAAGGCCGTGGACGAGCCCTGAGGAAAAAAAAGGGGGAGGTTGGCTTCCTGGTTGCTTATAGCTTTATCCACAAAAAATACACAAACTCGGCTAGAACAATAGTATTGTTGATTGAGGCGTTTCCTGGTCGAATAATCCCCCGTTTAGACGATCAAAATCGGCCTAATAGATCGTGCAAATGAACGCTTCCGGACTTCGGTCTCTGGGGTTCTTTGAAGTAAAAAAAATATTACAACAAGCCCGCTATCATCCAAGCCTTAAAGGAGAAGATTATACCAAACCCTAATCTAAAATTTCAGCAAAAGAACCTAAACCTGCCAGTAAAGCCGAGGAGGGCATTTACTTGACGTGTTCTTCCACACATAATTCCCACATGTCTGCTGTATGACTTAATCAGCATTTTGACATTAAACTGAAATAAAAACTGTTTTTGGAAGTTGGATTTTCTGCTCTTGTTGGGTCACATTTATAATAGTAACGGATTGTTTTGTGACCAAAAACTGGCACAATACTGCTAAAAAAAACCACAATCTACATTGGGTATAGCTGCTGCGGAATATCTTTGCTGCTAGTAACATGCTTACAATGTTGCAACAGCAGCAGTAATTAGGCTTGGGTTTCCGTTTTCGATTTAAGGTTTGTTTTCATCACAGAAGCATATTACGCTGTATAAAGCACATATACGGCCACAGTTAAAATAATGTTCTCATTCATGATGTGCTGCCTATAAGACCATCTTGTCCCTCCTAGATTCTATTCAGAAACGAGCTCTTCGCGTTATATATATATGTATCTACCACAACCAATCTCATTGCTCCAGACCACAGGAGAAATATTGGATATCGCTGCCGCTTGTATCCATATTGCTATTGGCATTGCTCCTGAATTGCCTCATTAGCACTTTTACTTGCTAGCTTTAATCTGCAAACCCTATTTTAGTCGTAAAGTGCACGCTTCTAGTGTCAAATTACCCACTTGTCGAACGGTTCGTTACGAATTCTCGTTCTTTTCTAGAGCATCTAAGCTTTGAGATGTCCTCCTGGGATACATATTTCCGAAGAAAAATAATTTCCAAATATTCAAGATACAAGTAAACACACATTATGTGACACAACGATCCAGTTCACGTACTTTGGAAGTGTCTAAATGTCCTAAGAAAGCATATAATATACTCATAAATAAAAAGCCTGGACGCAGCAAGTGCGTTATGGTAGTAAATTTTCATAGAAATGATCTGGCACAAAATATTTGATTATAACTTTTTTTTCTTGTAACATAGAAATCTAAATTTTGGTGTAAAATTTACTTTTTATATCGTAAACCTAGCTACCAAATTTGGTTATCATAGCTTTTTTTTATTTTTTGAGATAATTTTTTTTCGAATGAAAACCCAAAATTTTCCCGGAAAACCTCGTCCGATTTTCCTGACTAACTAATTTTTCCAAGCCATTTACAAAAGGAAGGCACGTGCCAAATTTTATTAAAATCGGACCATTATTTTTTGAATTATCGGTGGGATACACACACACACACACACACACATATATATATATATATATATATATATATATATATATATATATATATATATATATATATATATATATATATGTATGTGTGTATATATATATATATATATATATATATATATATATATATATATATATATATATATATATATATATATATATATATATATATATATACATACTTTATTTGTTTGCTGTACGTTTGTGATTTCTTATTGGTTTGCGCGGGCTGCAGTTTCGAACCGTCCCGGTTCATCATTAGAACGCTACTGACTGTTATCGCTCCTGTCTGGTCTACGTCTGAGATTGTACGTGGCGCATGCGCCGTGAGCTTGTATTGGTCGGTTTCCTGTTCTCTGATTGGTTGTACCTTCGGACTGTGTCGTGTGTATCGGTCTCCTGTCTTGATCACTGTGATTTGATAATTTGTCTATTTGTATAGCCTTTATTAAGTTTTGTTTAAATCTTTGTGCTTGGATTTGTTCTGGCATTAATTGTTTCCTATTGTTTGTTTGTTGAATGTAGTATTGTTCCCGGATTTCCATTTTTTTGTGGTCTTTAACATGTTTCATTAGTTGTAATTGGGTGATGTCTGGTTTTTGGTGTTTTGTGTTGTGAATGTGTGTAGCTACATTTGATTTGTAGCTAGGAATGTGGATTTTATCTAATGCTAAAAAAAATTATTATAACTTTTTTTTCTTGTAACATAAAAATCCATATTTCGGTGTATAGCTTACTTTTTATATCGTAAACCTACCTGCCAAATTGGGTTATCATACTTTTTTATTTTTTGAGATACAACAATTTTCGAATGAAAACACAAAATTTTTCCGGAAAACCCCGTCCGATTTTTACCAAAATCGGCCCATTATTTTTTCAGTTATCGGTGTGATATATATATATATATATATATATATATATATATATATATATATATATATATATATATATATATATATATATATATCTACAACAGGATTTATAACACGACATTTCTGTACTATACAAGGAGAAAGGGTTAAGGGCAAAGCCGTAAGGAGACAGCCGCATACACGTGTTTCAAGCTTGTTAGCCATCATCAGCACGGTATAGCCAGGTGAAGATGGGAACACTCTGGATGAAGATGCAAAATATACACGGAGTCACAACAGGCAACCAGTGCACATTTGCAGCAACATTTGGAAGACCCTCAATCCGAGGGAAACAAAAAGCTACGGTGATTTCTGTACCTCCGTAGCTTTTCGGGTTGTTTCCCTCGGATTGAGGGTCTTCCAAATGTTGCTGCAAATGTGCACTGGTTGCCTGTTGCGACTCCGTGTATATTTTGCATCTTCATCCAGAGTGTTCCCATCTTCACCTGGCTATACCGTACTGATGATAGCTAACAAGCTTGAAACACGTGTATGCGGTTGTCTTCATGCGGCTTTGCCCTTGAACCTTTCTCCTTGAGTATATGTGTATATATATATATATATATATATATATATATATATATATATATATATATATATATATATACATATACACAAGGAGAAAGTGATAGCTAACAAGCTTGAAACACGTGTATGCGGTTGTCTTCATGCGGCTTTACCCTTAAACCTTTCTCCTTGTGTATATATATATATATATATATATATATATATATATATATATATATATATATATATATATATATATATATATATATATATATATATATATATATATATATATATATATATATATATATAAATTGAAACTGACCCCGGATATGGGTTCTAGGGGTCCTAGTTCGCGCTCATTTGCAAAAAAAATTTTCTAAATTCAAAAGTCGAAATCTCCCCATTAGTGAATTTTTTCTACGAAAATTCACTAAAACAAAAATGGGAAATTTAGATACAATTTATTTGACTTCACAGCAAAGCCTATGTAAGTAATGACAAAGTACTCTCAGGTACAAAAGAAGCAAGTCCTTCGAGGAAGGTGATTACCGCAACACGAGACCAGCCTACGTAACCTTTGAGATTTATGTGCCTTTTGTTATATCTGCGTCATTTAAACGAGATGTGAACTTTCTCTCGCGCCAAAAGCCCAAACCATTGACTTCTACGACGCTTATGATATATTCCACGTGTTATCATATTATGGTTGCAAAAAGTTACCGACATAAATCATGTTCTTGTAAAGTTTTAGAATATGTTATGAATTTTATACTAGTTTTTTTTTCGGATAAATCGTTTAATATAGTTTCTCAAAAGATGTGAATAAAACTCATAGCCTGTGCATTATTTTTGGCATAAACTTGACCAAGATAACTATATCTTGGTTATATGCTCCAGTTGCTTAAAATCCACTCTCTACCTAACTGTTCTACTGTTTTATTTGAGTTTTGTCATAGAACTAAGACAATATGTTCCTGCCGTAGCAACAATTTTGTTGCAGCTTCTGTACTTTACCAGGTTTTCCAGAAGTTTTCCTCTTGATCTGCTTCTTTTGCTTTTTCAAAATAAATATCCCTCACATTATGTCGTCAGAAAGGTACCTATTATGTCCCAAACATTTGACATGGTGCCTTTAATTTGTTTCAATAAGTATCTGTCATATTCAAAAAAACTTTGCATTTTTTCCATCAAGGTAATTCAGTTCATCAATAATCTTTCTTCTCTTGCTTTTTCTAGCACCCTAGTTTTTCCCTCAGGGCTCGTCCGCGGCCTTGCCGCCCCGATAGCACTGCAACCTTTGGTTGATTGTGTATACCCTTAGTCTTACTCCACCCATTCCAAAATCACTGTGCCTTGAACTAGTCTGCACACCGATTGGTAGGGTAAAATTTTATATTGCTCTGTCTCCGGCCAAGACTGACCGTAGATCAGTTGTCTTTTGCGGTCCAGAGCTTTACACTCGCACAAGATGTGCTGGGCTGATTCCCCCCCCCCCCCTCCTCCTCCTCCTCCTCCTCGCCGCAGATCTGCATGCGAGGTCCCCCTCGAATCGCCCCATTTTATGCAGGTGTTACTTGACGGACATGTGTCCCGTCAAGAGACCTGTTATGTTTCTGAGCTGTCCTCGGCTGATATTTAGCAGCTCCACAGCTGTCTTTGAACTGGGTTCGTCAATTAATGACTTCCCATGTCTGAGCCCTGGACAGTCTGTCCAGTACACCTTGTGTTGGTTTCTGACCCAGGACTTAATGGCTCCCCTGGCAGTGCTCTTTGTCACGCCCAGAGCCGGTTCTGGTCCCATGAATGGTTCTGCTGACCCTCTCTTCGCGAGTCTGTCAGCTTCTTCATGCCTTTGACCCCCGAGTCGTCCAGCTATTGGTGTAACTTGTAATATTTATGTTATTAACATAAATCTACAACTTATAAAAGAATACTCTTAATACCAAAAGTAAAAGATTTCGGGACGCAGCAAGTTCATTATGGTAGCGTATTTTCATAAGAATTGTACACTATTATTATACGGCATACTAGTAAAATTAATACTTTAAACTTACACATACTTTGAAGACCGATTGTAAAGGTCCTAGTACGCGCACATTTAAAGAATTATTTCTAAAGTGTTACCATCGATATCTCTCTATTATAAAAAAAATATTGCGTTCTAGCTCCTTTTGAGAAAAATGCCCAAAACACAATTTTCTATGAAGCTAAAGAACTAAATTTTGCTGTATCTGTAGATAGTGTAAGTCTCTTCAAAAGAAACTCGTATTACATATTTCCTTAAAGTTATACAAAAGATTTCTAGAAGGAAACTTAATGCGTATTTAGAAAAGTAAAGTATCTGCCAAATTATAAACGTAGCAGTTATTTTTCCTTATTAATCGCCAGAATGATTTCGTTTTAGCTAACCTAATCAAACCGGTTTTTTCAATATCAACAATAACAAAATTATAATTCAGACTCAAAGGTGACAAATTTTTTTAAGCGTTTTAAACAAAAATGAGATTTTGTCTAACACGTATGAAATATGTGTACTATTGTTTCTCTAAATGTCAAAATAGTACAATAAAAAAAAACATTCATCGAGTTCGATTCGATCGCGTAACCTTCTGCTTAGGATGCAAGCGCGATGCCCCCTACGCACACGTCAACTAACCTATTTATTTGCGTGATACTTTAGATAGGCTTCTTGCCTGGGATATTATATTCAAAGTATACGTAGCAATTAATTACAGAATTAATAAAATTACCATTGAAACACATCCCATGAATGTTTCGGTCTTATATGACGTCTTATGTTTAAGTTTAAAGACAAAAGGAACTATTTTAGAATCAATTTATAGAGACTTGGCTTGATTTTGTTTACATTTCTGCTATATTATGCGACAGCATAATATATCTATGCTGCGCTAAAACTGTATTTGGGGCCGTTAATAAAGCTACAAACATAGTGTATTTTAATAATTGATTGAATTCCCCAGTTAAATAGCAATTACTTGGCAAATTTTTAATTTCATGTTGTCTGTCATTTTCCATAAGTGCGGCCAAGATTTCACGATTGTTGGTTCGGGTAGTATGTTTTATGCCTGGTGTATATTTAGTTTGGTTACCGTTGATGTATGGTTTATACCTGTTGTATGAATCAATCTACGCGTGGCAGTTTACTACTCTGTCTGTCAGGCATTGGACTTAACCACTAAGTCGTTTCAACGCATGTCTTTGGGATTTTATTTTTAATTTGATAAAAACTCTAATTATTGTGTACCAAGTTACTTAAAATTCACAAGATATGTTTATTTGCACTATTTCTATCCACATGTAAAGTTAGTTACTCTGATACTGATACAAAAATATAACGTTTTCAAAAAGTTTTCCCTGATTTTCCACCGGAAAAACTTGAGCATAAAGGCTGATTAACGAACTCCACCTCGGTTTTCGCCCACACAAGATTTTTTTTTTCAAGTTTTATTGAAATCAGTGTAGTATTTTTTGAGTTATCGCTCATCTGAAGAAATTTTTTTCATCGTGACCTTTCCATTAGCGAATGTTTTTCAATAAAAATTCGCTAAAAGGAAATGGGTTGTAGAGACTGGAATGATTTAGTCCCTTAATGAGGTTAGTTCCAATGAAAGAAAACTTGAAAATGTGAAAGATTACATCTGATAATTAATACTCATGTTATTGAAAAACAAGTGCAGCGGAATATTTTTGTCCATTCTTGCTTTAAATATGTGACTACACTCTCGGTGGACGTGTGCCGCTAAACTGACGCCAGAAAGAGTTTAATCTCACTATCCTGGAAATTTGCTGAACCCCTGCCTTTCTGTAAGGAGGGTAGGGATCTTTAACGTGCATAACATCGCATGGACACGCTTTACGCCCCCTTCGAAGGGCGGAACATGCAGCCATTCAACTTGCTCAAATACAACGCCAGAGCTTCGGTTGATGTTAATGTTACTGTTTGTACTGAAAAAGTGAAAGAAGAACCCTGGGATCGAACCCAGTACCCTTCGGTTCAGAGGCACACATTCTTACCCCTGAACCACAGAGGCTCTTACATAAATATTAATGCAGGATATATTCAAAATGCATGCCTTGAACGTCTTGGTAACATCCTAATCGTAAATAAAAAGTCTGGACGCAGCAAGTGCATTATGGTAGTGAACTTTCATAAAAATGTTTTAAATAGCAAATGTTTTTTTAAGAAGACAGGAATTAAATCTGGTTACCCGTATGACCTATATAGTAGAAACAATGTACCACATATAATCAAAATAACTTTATTGTTTGAAAATGTACCAAAATTTTTCGAAAATAAACTTAAAATGTTCCCGAAAAAAACTAGTTTCCTGGCCAACGACCCTTATAGGTTAATAGCAAATTAAGCTATTCAAATTTGAAGCATTTAATAAAAATTCGCTACCATAACGCACTTGCTGCGTCCAGAATTTCTTTTCTTACAAACACGCATTATAATTTCGTGGTCGAAATTCGATACATTAAAGGTCAGCTCAGACCTGGCACGGACTGGGAATTCGACTATCTAATTAAAACAAAGCATCGTTTAATATATTTTAACTAAGCAGTTTTTAATAAAAATCCGCTACCACAACGCACTTGCTGCGTCTCGAATTTCTTTTGTTACAAACATGCGTTATAATTACGTGGTCCAAATTCGATACATTGAAGATCAGCTCAGAACTGGCACGGACCGGGGAATCTGACCATCTAATTAAAACAGAGCATTGTTTAATCTATTTGAACTGAGCAGTTTTTTCTGGCTAAGGAACTTATGCAAGCCACTTGCAAAAAAGAAGGTATCCACTAAATTTCATTGTCATCACCGTATTATTTTTTGAGTTAGCGGTGTGACAAATATATATATATATATATATATATATATATATATATATATATATATATATATATATATATATATATATATATATATATATATATATATATATATATATATATATATTAAACATATAAACTCTGAAACCGACCTCGAATTTGGGGTCCAGGTGTCCTAAGTAGCGCTCATTTGTAGAATTTTTTTCAAAATTCAAAAGTCGCGATGTCCTCATTAGTGAATTTTTTCAAAGAAAATTCACTAAAATGTCTTCTAACGTTAATCAACATCTAAGCGTGGCCCACCTAATCGTAAAGTTATTTTTTTTCAGTTAAATTGCCAGGTTCAGTTTTGCATATCATAATTTTTCACATATCCACATAAGAAGTCTAATAGCGTGAGTTCGGGTGATCGTGCTGGCCATTCTAACCATCCTTGCCTTTCTATTCACCGATTTGGAAATATTAAATCGGGTACTGCCGGATATTTCTACTTTAACGCACTTGCTGCGTCCAGGCCTCTGTTTCTTTTTTAATTGCAATAACATGTTACAACCCACAACTAAACATTCCACAATACACTTGAATAGCTGGTGTGTATCAAAGCGACTTACGCTAAATCAAAATTCTGCGACAAAAAAACATAACCGCAGAAGTGAGATTATAACAAAACAACACAACAGAAAGGCATATTTACATAAATATAGGATCTCACTTTGACAACACAAGAAAGGACTAACACCATTTAAGTGATCCTTCTTTCATATATAACCCCCAAGGAATATTTGGCACAGAAACAGGCTTATGTTAATCCCAGCATTCTGCCTCTTCTTGAGTGATTCCTTCTATGTGAATGCGTACACGCACTAATACACGTGAAGGTATAATGCGAACCAATTGAGTTATGAAATAATCACAAGCTAAATACTCTGCTCTGATGAGCAAAGGTGCTCGTGTGGAGAATGAATCGAATCACATTCTAATGGTGTGACGCATAAATACAGGTCAGGATTGACAAAGAAGCACATAAACAAAAAGGTTTATATAGAATATCTGTATTTGTGTCAGGAAATAAAGTGCTCACATAAAAACTTTCATGACTCCTTCATTTGATATTCGAAATATTTTTAATAAGTTGATTCATCATTATTGATCTTACTTCGTGAAACTATTCGATTGAAATTAAATTTTTTCCTGTCTGACGAACCTGGAGGGAAAGGGAACTTAATATCTGAAAATGCTAGACAAACATTATCTGGCGATGGATTATCTTAGAAAGAGGTAGATAATATTTCAGGAGCTAGTCAAAGAAAATAAAGATTTATCACTTATGGATGAATTGTTATTATTAAAATCGAGGAAGAACAAATAAATAAGTCTTGGTAATTTCCTCAACTTAAAGGATCCACCTAGTTTTAGACGTTAGAAGATGAACCAGAAAAAACAAATCAATACGTAGTAACCTCATTCTAATAATAAACCAATCACCTCCGGACTGGGAACACTCAGAAATAGAGGCGCCGCACAGGCGGGCATCTAGAGTAGACTGTACCGTCGCTAAAGAGGTGGTTACTGGAAGCAAAGTCAGATGGGCCATTTAACAGGTTCAAGCTATTCAAATCCCCTGGATTTGATGGAATATTGCCCATTATGCTCCAACAGAGTATAGTTATACTGGCGCAGGCGCTTACCCTTATGAGGGTGGTACTGGCTCTGGGGTGTATTCCTGGGACACGGATAGTGGCCAGGGTTGTAGTAGTTTCTAAACCTGGGCATTCAACAGACCAGGCAAAGTCCCTGAGACCAATAAGTCTCATGTCTTCTTGCAATGGAAAAACTGCCCCACCGACACATTAGTGCCGGTGTACTGGAAGCATATCCTTTACACTGCGGACAATACGCATACAGAGCAGGAGTCTCAACAGAAACAGCACTGGTGCTGAAACTGGAGAATACGGTGGAGGACAGGGAGGTGGCGCTGAGGGCCTACCTAACCATAGAGGGGGCCTTCAGCAACACCTCATTCGGATCGCTACTGGCATCTGTCAGGGAGAGGGGAATAGAAGAGACCTGTTGCAGGTCGATCGGTTCCATGCTTAGGGACAGGGCGGTGTTTACCTCACTCCCGGGGAGGACTCTGCTGGCGGGGGTCGCGGATAGGTGCCCGCAGTGGAGCGTTTTGTTTCCCCTGCTCTGTTGCCTAGTCGTGGATGGTCTGCTAAGAAGGCTCTCGGGAGGAGGGTACGAGGTATGTACGGGATAGTATTGTGCGGTTATTAAATATTCTTTTGAAACAAAAAAATTATAAGGGTCATACGTGGTGTCTCCAGACTCACTATCTGTCAAGAGTTTTTCAAAGAGCATTGTATCCTGACCGTTGTCTCGGTTTTTGGAACCTG
Organism: Tillus elongatus; assembly: GCA_964006375.1. Lineage (NCBI taxonomy): Eukaryota > Metazoa > Arthropoda > Insecta > Coleoptera > Cleridae > Tillus > Tillus elongatus. The sequence continues at coordinate 22,484,680 of OZ023263.1, read as the reverse complement.
TCAAATATGTCCGTTAGAATGGTAAAAGGTTTTCGGCAGCCAAAGAGTGTCAATCATACGAGACCCGAAAGAATAGCGGGTTTACTATCAAACAACATTCAAATATCAAGACTCAAATACCCAAAAATTACATGTGTGTTAAATTATAAAACAAATTGCCGTAGGAATCAATAGTCTCCTCAATACGAGTTTTGTACAGGGTGTCGGGACGCTGCTTTTATATAGTACTATGCTATATAGTACTCATTTTATAGTGTGTTTGTAAACGAGGGCGGGTCAATAAGTCAGTGACTTTTTGAATTTCCCGCCTCTTCACAGGAAGGGCAACACTCATCCTGTTGTTGTTGTTGTTGTAATTTGGTTTGGCCTCGGACCGTTAGGTCCATTAGCCACAGACAACACTCATCCTGTCAACAAGCATCCGTCAGTGGACACCTGTCAAATTTTGAACAAGCTGCGTCATTTAGTTTGTGTTAGATAGCCATTGGAAGCAGACAACCTTTTGAGTTATCACGAAAATGGAAAAAACTGAATTTCGTGTGATCATCAAACATTATTTTTTGCGGAAAAAAAACATCACTCAAACCAAGGCTAAGATTGATAAATACTATTGCGACTCTGGACCATCATTTTCCATGGTAAAAAAGTGGTTTACTGAATTTAGTTGCGGCCGTACAAGCACCAATGACGCCGAACTTTCTGGACGCCCAGTTGAGGTCGCTACACACGAAACAATTGAAAAAATTCACGATATGGTGTTGGCCGATCGGAGATTGAAAGTTCGGGAGATTGTGGAAGCCATAGGCATATCACATGGCTCAGTGGTTTCGATTTTGCATGATCCCTTGGGTATGAGATAGCTATCCACAAGATGGGTGCCGCGTTTGCTCACAATTGACCACAAACGCAATCGTGTGACAACTTTGAAAGAGTGTTTGGCGTTGTTCAACCGCAATAGGGGATAGTTTCTCCGCCGTTTCGTAACCATGGGCGAAGCACGGATTCACCATAACACACCAGAGGCCAAGCAGAAGTTAAAACAGTGGGTTCCTCCGTGAGAATTGACGCCGAAGAAGGCCAAGGTGGGTTTGTTAGTCATGGCGACCGTTTTTTGGGATGCACGCCGTATAATCCACATTGATTACCTTCAAAAGGGAAGAACGACCAATGGCGAATATTATACTAACTTATTGGACCGATTCAATGACGATTTAAAGAAAAACCGACCGCATTTGGCTAAGAAAAACTTCTTTTCCACCAAGACAATGCAAGGGTGCACACATGTGTAGTCTCCATGGCTAAATTGCATAAATTGACCCACGAATTACTCCCTCGTCCAGCCTATTCTCCGGATTTAGCCGCGAGTGACCATTGCTTGTTTCCAAACTTAAATAAATGGCTCAGCGGAAAGAGATTTGACTTCAATGATGAACTAATCTCACAAACAAATACCTATTTTGAGGACCTCGACAAATCTTATTTTTTGGAAGGGATAAAAAAATTGGAGAAACGTTGGACGAAGTATACAGAGCTCAAAGGAGACTATGTTGGCAAATTAAATTATTTTTTTGTCAAAAAACCTGTCTTATTGACCTGCCTGCGTATTTGAACTGTGATCTCGATGATTTGTGGTGTTAGTGTAGCGTTTCTCTGGTCTTATTTCTACCCCTTGTTTTAGGCTTGGACAGTTTGTGACATTGATTTTTTCTTACATTTGTATTCTTCACTTTATGTGATTGTATTTTGCATTTTATTGATGATCAGTCAAGTAATAATTGATAATAAATAAATAATGTTATAGTTTTTTACATTAGTCCCCTGTGGGGACTAACTAAAAGAATAGGCCCAAGGTAACTCCTGCCTGTCGTAAAAGGAGACTAATTGGAATCAAACACTGGCAGGGGTCTTGTCCATGTGGACCTGGAGGGAGGCAGATATCTCTGGGGAGTGATGTACACCCGGATTTTGAGGCCTCCACTCTGGGCTTAGAAATGGATGGTTGCCCGCGCTTGGTTGCTACTCGGGAGCGGGGTTCCAGATGGGTGCCGCCTTGGGTTGAGTGCTGGCGGGTGTCGTGTGTCTAGACGACCCGGAGGGGGTTGACAACTCTGATGAGTTATAAACACCCAGAGTTTGGGGCCCCCACTGTGTGCTTCGGAACGGACGGACGGCCTCGCTTGAGCGATACTAGGGAGCGGGGCTCGATGGGATGTCGCCTTGAGTCTAGCACTGGTGGGTGTCGGGTCTAGACGAACCCGGAGGAGAGCTGATATCTTTAGGGGAGGAATATAACTAAGGGTTGATGCCTCTTCTGTGAGCTTCGAAACGGACAAACGACCTCACTTGGATGCTGCTGGGATGGAGGACTTCATGATACTGCACCGAGTCAAACACTGACGGATGTCTGGTCCAGACGAACTCAGAGAGAGGTTATCTCTCTTTGAGCTTCGAGACGGGCAAGCGACTTCGCTCAGATGGCAGTACATCTGCCAAACAAAGTTTCACCTCGCAGGTGTCGATTTGTTGGGTGAAATTTAAGCTCACGCTGGCAGGTGTTGGACCTGGACGAACCCGGAGGTGGCTGGGGTATCTAGGGGTGGATTACGCCTGGCGACTTGGGCCTACTCTGTGAGCATAGATATAGGCTAACGACCCTGCCTGGATGCTGCTCGAGGGCGGGACTTCATGATACCGCCTCGAGTCAATAAAACACTGGCAGGGGTCTGGTGCAGGTGAGGCTGGGGGGAGGCAGACATCTCTGGGACGTGATATGCACCCGGAGTTTGGCGCCTCCACTGTGGCCTCAGAGACTGACAGTTGGCCTCGCTTGGTTGTTACTCGGGAGCGGGGTTTCAGATGATACCGCCCTGGATTGAGCCCTGGCGTGTGTCGTGTGTCCAGACATCCCGGCGGGCTCTTATCTCTGATGAGTGGCAAACACCCGGAGTTTGAAGCCCATACTGTGTGCTACGAAACGGACGGACGGCCTCGCTGGGGTGATGCTCGGGAGTCTTCACACTGTTAGGTGTCAGGTTTGGAAGAGCCTGGGGGGAGCTGAGATCTCTAGGGGTGGATTACACCTGGAGATTAGATGCTGCTCGAGAGCGGGACTTCATGATACCGCCTCGAGGCAAACACTGACGGATGTCGGGTCCAGACGAACTCGGAGAGAGGTTATCTCTCTTTGAGCTTCGAAACGGGCAAGCGACTTTACTCAAATGGCAGTACACCTGCCAAACAAACTTCCACGCTCAAGACAAGATCGACTCCCTCAGGGAGCTGGAATTGATGGGTGAAATCTAAATAATTAACGTGAGCCACAATAGACCTAAGGTCGCGGTGGAGGGATTGAGATAGCCCACTCACAATAAAATCTAATCTAATCTAATCTTGTTACATTAGGTTAGTTACAAAAGAAGCGCAAGCTGGATGAGTTTATTTACATAACACAACGTCATTATATACACCATGAAATCTTAAAAAAATAATTTTGATTAAGACGCTACCCCTGTAGCTACGCCTTGTCAGTTTTCTATAACTAAGATACCTTAAGGGTCACGTAAAATTTCAGGGTAATGTTCTAAAAAATCTCATAAAAATTTGCTTATAGCCTCCCGACAAATCTTTTCTTCCCCCATGGGGAATTATCCATGGTGCCTGCTCTGCATATCTCGGTGTTGCTATCGGCGTTAGTCCCGCGTGTACACGCACTATGAAACTGCAAGAGCTTGAAGAGGAAACACGTATGGGAAGGGCCCTGGTAACCCGCTTGCTCTGACCTACTTTATACGGTCATTAATAACAGAGCAGTGCTTATTGCTTCAGCTCTCAACCCTTCGCTCCCTTTGGCTACCAATACAAGTATGCATATTCGTACGTACATATGATCCTATGCACGGATATTTTGCATATTACAAGTGCCCCTCTAGTATGGTAGTGCGTTTCCTTTCATGCTAAGAGCTATGTATTTACCAAATTATGCGGAAATGTGAGAGCTAATAAAAACCAGAGGAATTAAATACATATCAACTAATTGCCTTTAAAAATTAATCTATCTAATTAAAGTGAGCGATCTTTGTACTGAATTCAAGCTAACTATGCGTGAAAGCCACAAAAAAGTTTATTTCAGAAAAATCCAAAAACACATTTATAACATATATAGATGGATTTCAATGATTATATTTAGTTATTTTTTATGGTTTATTATCAGTTTTGGTATTGAAAATTGAACAGAGTGGTACAAAAGCGCACCCCCATTATAGTGTAAAAAACAACCCACAAACAGTAGTCGATGTTGCTAAAGATTCTAACTCTAACGTAATAAGAAATTGAAGGATTTAAAATTAATAGCGAGTAACGGGATTCCTACTGTCCCTGCCTATTTTATAGCGGCGTATTTAAAGTGAGATTTTCGTCAAAGATAACTAAATTGTGAGCTATTTAATGGTTGTATATATATATATATATATATATATATATATATATATATATATATATATATATATATATATATATATATATATATATATATATATATATATATGAGTTTTCACAAATCGCCTTTAATACTCATTCTAAGAAATAAACTTTGACGTCTCCAGTTAATATAATAAGTACCTAGAACATTGTGAGATGTACGACAGGGTCACCATCTGGGTGCAAAACCAGGCAGTATGTTGTCACGACAGTTCCAAATAACACAAAATGTTATAAAATAGAGATTGTGTACAACCAACTAACAATTTTATAAATTGTCAGCCCTGGCACATTTCTCCCCCAATATAAGGACAATGTATGTAAAGCTAGATGTACTCTCACCATAATTATAACCGCAGACCGGTTTCGCTCTAATTAGACAGGGCTGACAATTTACAAAATTGTTAGTTGGTTGTACACAGTCTCTGTTTTATAACATTTTCTGTTATTTGGAGCTGTCGTGACAACATACTGCCTCGTTCCGCACCGATATGGCAACTATGTCGTACATCTCACAATATTCTAAGAGGCTGGCTACCATAGCCGTATTACTTTATAGGGATGTTCTCGCTGTAATTAGTATACCGTACTGATGAGCTCTAATTAGAGCCAAACCGGTCTGCGGTTCTAATTATGGTCTAGCCTTACACAATAAGTACCTGTTTGATGTTCAATTTTGCTTTAGACAGCGTATTGGGATTGTGAAGAAATATGATTCTATAAAATTTACTCACGAATTAGAAATTAATAATAAATTACCCTTTATAGATGTATTAGTTGTCAAGAATAAAGACACTTTAAAATTCGATGTCTATAGAAAGGAAACCAACACCATAAGCTACATTCCGAACGACTCACATCAAACGTACGCAGAAAAAATGGCCAGCCTGTATTTTTTAGTAAATCGGTTAATTAATTTTCCTTTAAACAAATGTAGATATACCAAATAATTAAATTATATCAAGAACGTGGCCGAATATAACGGATACACTGCTTGCCTGGTGGAAAAAATAATCAACAAACAGAAAACAAAGAAAATGTTGACAGAATCAACAACGTTTAAAAGAGAGAAATCCGAAATAAACTTTGTTTGCTTACCAATTGAACCTCGAATCACGAGGGGTCTAGATAACATTTTTAAAAAAGTCAACTTGCAGCTAACATTTTCGACAAAAAATACCTTAAAAAACTTGCTAGGTAACCCAAAAGACAAGGATAGCACGGAGAAAATGTCGGGAATTTATGAAATAAGTTGTAAAGATTGTAATCTTAAGTACGTCTGGCAAACAAAAAGATCGATTGGAGTTAGATTCAAATAACACTTAGCCCAATTACGTTACGGTACTATAGATAGATTTACTGTCGCCCGACATATTTGGGATAATAATCATCACGTTAATGAAGATAATCTGAAATTAATAAAAAATGTTAGAAAACCAGGACAGCTAAATTCCTTCAAAAGTATATATATATATATATATATATATATATATATATATATATATATATATATATATATATATATATATATATATATATATATATATATATTGCGAAATATAGTTACAACAAAAATTGGATGAACGTGGCACCACAGCCGATTACGAGCCACCTGATCGATTGCTTCGCTAAATAAAAATTCCCACGTTTTTAACACGTCCTAGAGATAACATAATACAGATAGTTCCGACAAAGCAAACTATGTTAATTTAGGTGTCGATGAACCTTTCCAAAATTACTAAAGATGGACACATTTTAGATAAGTTAGTAGGGACAGTGCAGACCTCGTCCCGCGATAAAAAATACAATACACTGCAGAATTTGCCTGTGTTTATTTTTCCATCTCAGTTCGGTCCCTTTACCTAAGATCCGGTATATAAGGTGATGTTAGTTTTTAAAATAGTTAGAATTTTTCATCCTCTGATGACGCTAACTTGGTTAGTGAAACGATCGTCAGATCTTTTTTAAAATGTGTTGTGATGATTTGGGTTCTCCAAGTGTACTTGTGCTCATCACAGGTTCCAATCTTCACTTAGTGGTTGTACTATCTACTAACTTTGATCTCTTTCTTAAACAAAAACTATTTAACATTAACAGTTCTAGGAAAATTCACTAGCATAACGCACTTGCTGCGTCCAGACTTTTTTTATTCTAATTATAAATTCAACTACAATCAATATTAAATCTGATTGATCTATGTACGTTCCAGCGGCTTTCTTTAAGCTTTTTATCTGATCATAAAAATACCAAATAAATAAACAGAAGAACAAAAACATTTACGCAAGAAACATTACTTATTCATAGATGACATATCTTCAATAGTGTATTTTATGTCTTTCACATCAAACATTAATAAAGTAAAATGGACTTTGATTGAATAGACAATGAATCAAACAGCGCTAGCGTGACTCAATTGCACATGACATTTGAAAAAATTATGACATACGAATAGCAGAGGGTCCGCCATTGGGTCATTGCAGTTCATTGTCTTTACCGATGTAAAGGAAAACAGAACGCGTCAAAGAACAATTCATCGATATGCAGTTTTGATTGATGGAATTGACGGATATTAATATGACAAGTTGTGAATTCAACGCCGTTGTTCTAACTTATCGCGCAATGGGAGCATTTTTATACCACCGGAAACCCCAAGAGGGTGAGAATATTTACGGGTGGTTGTGTTCATACTTACCTATACAGTATGTCCCAAATTGGTGGTTTATGTATTGGGATCTCGGAAACTATAAGACATACGAAAATGGTTACATGGGAAAAGTTGTAGGTAGTGAATGCAGTTCTGAGGTTATATCCGTTCGAAGGCTGGTTGTAGAAACCCTACATTTAGACCAGAACGTTGTGCCATTTTTAAGAGGATCTATTAATATATTTTTCTACCAAGACTATGAAAATCGTACAATGGCAGTTAGAAATATAGCGTTTAGGCTTGAACTGGAAAGTCTATTTCCAGAAAGGTATGAAATATATACAGATGATTCCAAAATTGATATAAAACCGTCTGTGCTTGTCACCATCCTATTGCCAATAAAAAAATGCTTTGTCTAGAGGAACGCATGTCCATATATACGGCGGAACTAACTGCTATTAAAGAAGCCATTGACTATATTGAGGAAAAGCAAATAAACCAAGCCATAATTATAACAGATAGTGAAAGTGAAATTCAGAAAATTCAGAATGTGTGTTTTCACCCCTTCGGGAATTACGTAACTCAGTCAATTGTTAATAAAATACATTCTATGAAAAGTAATTGTCAACTTGTAACTATAGCATGCTTAACAGGTCGTTGTGGCATACAATGAGACTGTTTATGAAATTGCTAAGATGTCGGTGGTTAGTGCTGAGAAGGCAGAATACAAAACTCCATATTCAGATTTCTGTAGCATTACTACAAAAAGACAGAAACAACTATAACAAATAAAATATAGGGTGACACATTGAAAACGAAACGGACCGATTTGCGTCCAGATAATTTTTTTTAAGAAACGCTGAAACACGTCAATTTTAATATTGAGGGGGACATGTTGTGACATAAAACTCAACTTTGTCACATCAACCCCTTAAGGGTGGTGATAACAACCCTTATATTTTAAATATAGAACATGGATCGAGTGTTACATCATTTGAAAGCTCTTTCTTTTCTGAATTCAGCACACTAATTTTTTTGGAAGTTTTATCAACTCGTTTAAAAATTATTCACAGTTGGAGTTGCAAGAACGTATTTCATTCATTGTGATAAGAAATGCACTGATTAGTCAATTTTTCGTTAAAAAAATTAAAAAACAAAACCAAACGTTCAAAATTGTTTATTCAGTTAAGTAAGTGTCCAAACTGTTGACCACCAGCTTCCATACAAAAGTACAAATTTTGTTCAAAACGAACTCTGTCATTCTGGAGCAGTTGTGGAGTTATTAGACGGCATTATTCAACAATGCGTCGTCTTAATTCTTCTAGAGACTCCGGTTCTGTTGCGAAAATTTTACTATAAATGTATGTACGTATCCGTCATGACTACCATTTTACCTACGCAAACCTTTAGCAGCATTTTCTTGTAATAGATGCTGGTGAGGCCCAAGTCTAGCATTACGAATTTCTCAGGAAATGCATTATTGATATTTAAAAAATCCATATCTTCTAAACGAGTAGACCGAATTTCAGAAGTTGAAAAGAAATTTGTAGGGAATCAAAAGCTCTTTGCAACGAGCTATCACATGACCCACTAGTCCCATTTTTTAAAAAAAATTGAGAAATGACACCCCCGCTTAGGAGGGTAAAGTTTGGGCTATACTTTTTGCGTCTCCCTCACAAGAAAACTTGACGTGTTTCAGGTTTTTTTCGACAAAATCCTTTCCTGGCAGTTATTACTGCCACCTCGTTCTCAATGGGCCACCCTATACATATAAACAATTAAAAATTGAGATTGGTCCCGAATATCGGTTCTAGGGGTCCCTCTTCGCGCTCATTTGAAGCATTCAAAAGTCGCGAGGTCCTCATTAGCGAATCTTTTCTAGGAACAATTAATAAAAGATTTTCGATCAATAAGCGTAAACTTACCCCCCTACGTCAACTTTTTCTGTGAGACAAAACTTATTATGAAAATATGGGAGGTTATTGTAAAGTTAGAAGGAAAGCCTTTACGTCAATATTTATATAAACAATTTTGAGTAATATTTTCTTTCAGTAAGGAATCGTCTTTACACTTTTGACGTGCATGTACCTAAGAAACACGTTGTCTAACACATATCAGTATCAATTACGGCAAAACATCTTTACACCTCTAACAGAAACTATTTTAGCGAATTTTCATTAAGAAAAATTTGCTATTAGAGAGGTCAAGATAAAAAGCTTTTGAAAACATTTCTTCAGATGAGTCCCTGGAACCCAAAACCAAGGTCTGTTAAAATTTATATATATATATATATATATATATATATATATATATATATATATATATATATATATATATATATATATATATATATATGTATGTATGTATGTATGTGTATCCGAGCGATAACTCAAAAAATACTAAGCTGATTTCCATCAAACCTGGCAAAAATCTTGTTTGGGCGAAAAACAAGGTCGAGCTCGTTAATCAGCCTTTATGCTCAAGTTTTTCCGGTGGAAAATCGGGGAAAACTTTAAAAAAACGCCACTTCTTTGTAAGTATCATAGTAACTGGAATGAGACTTTACATGTGGCTAGAAATAGTGCATGTTGTGAATTTTAAGTCATTTGGTACACAATAGAGTTTTTTCCAAATAAAAAGTAAAATCCCAAAAACATGCGTTGAAACTTTGCGGTTAAAGTCCAATGCCTGACAGACAGAGTAGTTAACTGCCACGTGTAGATTGATTAATATAAAAGGTATAAATAAATCAACGGTAACCAAACTAAATATATATATATATCAGGCATAAAACATACTACCCGAACCAACAGTCGTGAAATCTCGGCCGCAGTTATGGAAAATGACAGGCGACATTAAATTTAAAATTTGCCAAGTGATTTTTATTTAACTGGGGGATTCAATCAATTATTAAAATACACTATATTTGTAGCTTTATTAACGGCCCCAAATACTGTTTTAGCGCAGCAGAGATATATTATGCTGTCGCGTAATATAGCAGAAATGTAAACAGAATCAAGCCAAGTCTCTATAAAATGATTCTAAAGTAGTTTCTTTTATGTTTAAACTTAAACATAATACGTCATATAAGACCGAAACAGTCGTGGTATATGTTTCAATGGTAATTATACTAATTATGTAATTAATTGTTACGTATACTTTGAATAAAATATCCCGGCCATGAAGCCGATCTAAACTATCACGCAAATAAAACGTTAGTTAACGTGTGCCTAGATGGCGCAGGTGACATCGCGCCTGGATCCTAAGCAGAAGGTTACGCGATCGAATCCAGCTCGATGAATGTATGTTTTTCTATGTTTTATTTTGACAATAGTGCACAGATTTTATGCGTGTTGAACAAGATCTCATTTTTGTTTAAAACGCCTAAATAAGTTTGTCATCTTCGAGTCTGAAATTATAATTCTGTTATTCTCGATATTGAAAAAACCAGTTTAATTAGGTTGACTAAAACGATATTATAGTGGCGATTAATAAGGAAAAACAACTGCTACGTTTATAATTTGGCAGATACTTTACTTTTCTAAATATGAGTTAAGTTTCCTTCTGAAAATCTTCTGTATAACTTGAATGAAAGTTGTAATACAAGTTTCTTTTAAAGAGACTTACATTTTCCACAGGTATAGCAAAATTTAGTTCCTTAGCTTCATAGAAAATTGAGTTTTCGGCATTTTTCTCAAAAGGAGTTAGAACGCAAGATTTTTTTTTGATAATAGAGAGATATCGATGGTAACACTTTCGAAACAATTGTTAAATGTGCGCGTACTAGGACCTCTAAAATAGATCTTCAAGGTTTGTGTAAGTTTAGAGTATTAACTTTACTAATATGCCGTATAATAATAGTGTACAATTCTTATGAAAATTCGCTACTATAACGCACTTGCTGCCCCCGAATTTTTTTTTGGTTAACGAACTTTTATTAAATCTGTCATATCATTTCTAATATAACGCTATTAACTAAAAACCTGTCAACCTGGTATTGCCCTTCCGGTCAATGTAGGTCACGTTGTTTGCGGCCGATGTCACGCGGCGGCGGCAACTCACGGCAGTAACCCGCCACCGACAAACACCCCCCTAAATCATCAGTTTCTCTTGTGGCACGTACAGGTTAGATTATATAGCCTATACCAGCCACCGGGGACCGTCTTATCTGCTCTGAAATTTAGTGCCGCTTAAATTTAGAGACTTTGCCAGGCGAAATTCCTTCGAGAAAATTGTTAAAATATTCTCCCAGGCAAATGCTTTAAAGAAAATGAGACATCCTTGTGATCAATTGAGGTAATTTTATTCGCTTGTGTGAACTAAAGAATCTAAAGTAACTCAGTAGTTTTTGAGTTTCCTAAGACAATAGACTCGTGTGTAATTAAAGCCTTTTTTGCAAGACTAGACGCATTTTGACTATATTAGCAACACATACAGGTTGCGCTCTTATTAGAGTTCGTCAGTGTGCTACACCAATAATAATGAAAGCACATCCAAAGTAACTCGGCTTAAGGTATCCAGCCTCAGAGGACACTGTGAGTAATTTATTATGACTAACAATATTCGGACTATAAACACATCAACTATTGTATCTCTATTGCCAAATGTCTATGGTGGTGGTGGTGGTGGAGGTATTTATGACCTTGGAACAGGAGTTCCATCAACCACAGACTTTTGACATTTTATATTTCCAGATAATGTACATACAGATATACAAATACCTATACACTATTTTGTATTAATAATTTAGAAGGTAGAATTATGTTACCTATATACAAATATAGAATATTGAAACTTATTTATACATATTATTATGTTCGCTTCTTTTTTCGCCTTATTTCTTTTTTTTTTCCTTTTTTTTTAAAGTTTTTTTTTACTTTTTTTCTTTCTTGTAATGCTTCTTGTTTTTATTTCTTTTTTTTTTCTTTTATTTCTTATTTATTTTTTTCGTCTTTTTGTTTTGTTTTGTTTCTATAGAAACTATAGATTCAAAACTAGAAAGGTACGAAAGATGCTCTCTTCTCTTAATACCAGGAAAGCCTCTGGCCTTGACGAGATCCCAGCAATTCTTCTCAAAAAATGCGCACCAGAACTGGCTCCTATCCTGACTCGTCTGTTTCAGACATCTTACAATTGAGGCATATTCCCTAGTAACTGGAAAACTGCTCGAGTACAACCCGTCCCCAAAAAAAGATCGAAAGCGCTTCCTAGCAAATACAGGCCTATCTCTCTCCTTTCAGTCATCTCTCAAGTGATGGAAAAGTATATAAACACCGAATTATCCACGACAGGCAGTATGGATTCCGTCGGCGCAGATCAACTGCTCCTTTGTCACCCATTCTTGGAACAAGTCTATGGAACTACACGGTGAATTCCAGATTGTCGCTCTAGACATATCCAAAGTATTCGACCAGGTCTGGCACGCAGCGCTGCTTAATAAACTACCGGCCTATGGCCTACCACCAAAACTCTGTACGTGGCAGCAAATTTCCTCTCCAACCAGAGCATTTCTGTTGTCGTGGATGGCCATTCCTCTAAACTGTATCCAATTAATGCAGGAGTTCCTCAAGGTTCAGCTTTAGCCCCTACTTTGTTTCTTCTCCACATCAATGACCTCCTCTCTAGCACATCCAACCCAGTTTACAGTTACGAGGACGACAGCACCCTCCACTCCAATATACAATATTCTAAGCATGTCCCTTTAGCCCATCGCAGACTCATGGAGGGTTCTATCTCCGTGGATCTCCAAAAAATATTAGACTGGGGAACTAGAAATCTTGTACAATTCAACCCCACCAAATCACAGTCTTGCTTTCTCTCTCATAAGAGATACACCAGCCCTAGACCCATCACAATAAACAACCAAGATATTCAAACTAATGAGTCCTTTTCACTTGTTGGCATCTCTGTGGATCGAAATCTCAATTGGCAGCAACATGTCAGATCAGTTGGAGAAGCGGCTTCTAAGAAATTAGGTTTCCTCTTCCGGGCTCGCAAATACTTTTCACCAGCTAATCTCTATACTTTATATACTTCACAAATAAGACCAAACCTCGAATACTGCTCCCACATCTGGGGTGCTGCTGCCGCTTCTACACTCGCTATCCTGGACTCCATTCAGAAGAGAGCTACACGTCTCATCGGTGACTCTACCCTCACCCAAAGGCTGCTATCCCTTGCCCACCGGCGTGCCGTTGGTGACCTCTCTCTCTCTCTCTCTCTTATATATATATATATATATATATATATATATATATATATATATATATATATATATATATATATATATATATATATATATCTGCACGGGCACTGCTCAGAGGAGCTTTCTCCCATAGTTCCTCCACCTGCTGTCCCCAATAGATCTACCAGGAGAACAGAGCGAATGCACCCTTTTACTGTCCAGGTCACCAGACATAGAACATCTTGTTATGCCCGCTCTTCTGTCCCAAGAACTTCCAAGCTGTGGAATTCCTTGCCGGCACATGTTTTTCCTTCTCCCCTGAACCTCCAAACCTTCAAGTCCAGAATTAACAAGTTGCCTCTTTCCTTATTGTCGACACCCACGGTACGATATTATTTAGGCTGTAAGCCCTCGTGGTGTGTTGTTGAAATTAGAAGAACTATAATTACTATACGCCTTCTATGATCGCTTATCCCACACCAACACTAACTCACTACTGACTGCTCTATCTGCGGCTTGCCTATTTATACTGTCCATAGATATTCTAGACCTTTCCGCATTGTTCCATGCCTGTCACTTCCGGCTCTTTCTAGATATATAAATCCAAAGTGTTCGCTGTTACCAACACGCTTTACAAGATGCCTGCGACCATAGAAGTAACAGAGTTCATAAACTTTATTCTCATAGAGACGGGTGTGACACTGCCCCCTTCTTACATTTGACTGTCCCGGTCGCATTCTGACATCTATTGGGGTGGCTTAAGCCTATGCATACAGACCACCTTAATCTTGCTTTTTTGGGCTACTCTGAATGCGATATACGTCGTTGATCCTTTTAACCACCTTATACCGACTTTCCCAAAATTTATGTAGTTTCGGTGACTGGCCGTCCCTTGCACCGTACTGGATTTTAGAACCACACCCGCTCTGCTTCTTTAAAACCAGCTGAATTAGCTCGCACGTGATAACGGGTCTTCATGCGGTCGCTTTCTACTCGTATATGCATTCTGACAGCTGAATGGAGGACTTCTATTCTTCTTTCCGCATCTTTGATGCATTCATCAGTTAAACGTGGAACATCTGTGGGTTCTCCAAATATATGATCAGGAAGAAGTCTTACCTCTCGCGCAAAAAACACGCTGGCTGGAATATATTCGGTAGTCTCATGTACGGCCGAGCGGTATGCCAAGAAAAATAGTGGAATGTGCGTGTCCGAATCCGTTTGGTGTTCATTGACAAATATTATTAAATGGAACTCCAATGGAGCGTCGAATCTTTCCACCATTCCGTCAGATTGAGGATGCATGGGTGTACTTCACGTTTTTCTGATTCCCAGCAGCACAAAAACCTTCTGAAATACAGCCGACTCAAAGTTGCGTCGCTGGTCAGAATAGAGCGTTGCGCCAAATCTGCAGAAAATCTCTTTCACCAATACTTCTGCAATGGTGGTGGCCTCTTGATTCGGGACAGCAAACACCTCTGCCCACTTGCTAAAATAATCCATGGCGATTTGCAAAATCTTTTGTTGGAGGTAGACAGTCTCTATTTATAACATTTTGTATTTATTAGAGCTGCCGTGATAACATACTTCCTGGTCACGCACCGAGGTGTCGACTCTGTGGTTCAGCTACTTGGCAGCTACTTCGTTGTGGAGGTTTTTCTTCGTATCCCGCATGCCTACAATCACCGTCGATGCATAAACTACATGGAAAATTTCTTGGACACAACGTGCAAGAAAGTAACGGGACGTGGGTCGAATGCGGCCTAGACAGGGTTTAGAGGAGGTATGACTGCAAAATGTTAAAAAGGCAAAGCTGTTTTTTAACTTTTTTTGCACTTTTCGCTCATGTTTTATTTTTAACCCTTTTACTGTTTTTGTACCTCGGGAGGGACATCACTTTGTATGATATCATATATACTAACTGTAAAGTTAAAGTCGACTTAGTGTATTTGTACCGACGCAGGGACATCCCAGTGAACGCTTGGGAAGGTGGCGGGCTCTACGGAAAGAAGATGTAACTAAATATTTGCAGATAGAAGCCGTCGTGTTTCCCAACCTAAGTTGATTGTGTATTGTGTGTTGGTGCTGTTGTGAAAATTATTGGTTAGTTTTTAGGAAAATAGAAGTTTTTCACAATCAGTGGTAAGTAAACATTCTAGTTTATGATACCTATAGTTTATTTTATGTATGTTGCAATTCTTTAGATGTTTACATTGTCATAGAAAAGTTATGTCCCCCTATAGGGACAAATACAGTTGGTGAAGAAATCTTCCGATTTTATTTGATTTTACGAAACAGCGTTTTTGAGATATAAGGTTGGTTACAAGCTTTAATTTTCTTTACAGAAAATGTCTGATAAAAACAGACATTGGAAAATAAATAAAAAACTTCTTACCCACGAAGAGCTTCTTCAGATCTTGGATAATGATAACGATTCAGATATTGCCGATTTATTGGATGAAGCTGACTATGGTTGGGATCAGGATTCGGACAAACAAAAGGAAGACATAAATGAATTATTGGAGTTTATGGAGAGGAGTGAGGGGTCAGATGAAGACAACGAGCCTGAAGATGATATTGGGAACCTGAAAATGGAGAAAACAGTGAAGAAACTGCAAACACTGAATCTGAATATAAGGAAGAAAATAATATGCTTGCAATTGAGAATTTCAAGACAAAAACGAAAAAAGAGCAGAGAAGAAGCAAAGAAAAATAAAGAAGAAAAAGCCAAAATCACGAAGAAGTTTTATGAAAAATACGGTCTTACGAAAGAAGAAGACATCAAATGGCTAAATAATGTCCAGTACGAAACCAGAAATATTGACTGGCACCGGCAACAACATTTACTAGTTGTTGATTTGCCATTACCTGCAGATTTTTTGGAAGGTAAATTTCTGATGAGATATTCGAAAAAATGGCAAACATGACAAAGTTGTATGCCGTTCAAAAAGATGTGAGTCGGTTTCCACCAACCACTATCGAATAAATAAAAACATTTCTAGGAATTCACATTGTGATGGGGAATATGAAATTTCCCCAAGTTGAAATGTATTGGAGCCCGTCAGCTGGAATTCGCCACGTAAGTAAAACATGAATCTACGTAGATTGTACAAGCTTAGACAAACTCTTCATTTAGTGGCCATAACTAGTCGGGAAGAAAGTAATTCCGATCGATTGTGGAAGCTTCGCTGTTTGTATGATTCAATCAGAAACAGGTGTCATGAGCTGCCTTTGGAGCGAAACTTATGTGTGGATTAACAGATTGTGCCATTCAAAGGCAACACCAACATAAAGCAATACAATAAAAAAGAGCCCAAAAAGTGGGGAATAAAAATGTATGTATTGGCTGGACAAAGTGGTCTAAATTACGATTTTTTGATATACCAGGGGTCAACTACAGAAACTAAGCCTTTGTATACACATTGTGGTACCGCAGCAAGAATAGTAATGCAACTATCTGAAAGAATAACTGAACATAACCATGGGCTGTAGTTCGACAATTTTTTCAGCACATATCAATTGTTCCAACTTCTTGCCGCTAAGTCTATTTTCAGTGTAGGAACAGTTAGACTAGATCGTTTTGCTCATCCCAAACTGCCAAGTGATGAAGAGATGAGAGAGAAAAGAAGCTCGGGGATCTGCTGCTGTTTGTCTAAGTAAAGATGGGATAGTTCTAACAAAAGGGTATGATAACAAAAGTGGTGTAACAGCATCTAATTTTGTTGGTATTGGCCGGACAGATTATTGCCAAAGATATGACAAAACAAAAAAGGAGTATGTACAAGTTCAAAGACCAGAGGCAATACAGTTGTATAACACCAATATGGGTGGAATGGACAAACACGTTGTTTTTTTTAAGTATATATAGATCGTATGTAAGATCCAAGAAGTGGACTATACGAATGATAACACACGCTGTGGATGTTGCCTTAGTGAACTCTTGGATACAGTCTAAAAACCAAGCTGATAAATTGGGTATTCAAAAGAAAAACAAATTTGATCTGCTTGCATTTGGGCAGTCCGTAGCGGAAAACCTTATACTTTCAAGAAATCCCCCTAAACGAGGAAGGCCTTCCAATGGTGTAGATTCTCCCCAACCTCCCAAAAAAAATCTAGTGAGACTAGACCAGTCAATCAATCACGATACGATATAATCATCTTCCAGAGTTCGACAACAACAAAGACAACTCGCGGATGGAAGGTTGTAAGCTAAAATCTTATGTGTTTTGTACTAAATGTTAGGTTTCTCTGTGTTTCCAAAAATCTCTGTACGCAGCCAGTGCGTTATGGTAGCGAATTTTCTTTAAAATAGTTTTAATAGCAAATGTCTTTCTTTAATGAAAGCAGGCATCAATCTGATTATCGGTATGTCCCATGTAGTGGAAACAATGTACTATATTTTATCAAAATTACTTATGGTTTGAAAATATACCACAATTTTCCGAAAATACACTTAAATGTTGGTTTTCTATCCAACAAAGCTTACGTTAATAGCAAATTGAGTTATTGAAATTTGAAGGATTTAATGAAAATTCGGTAAATTTGCAGATTAGCACCCGAACGCTTTTCAACAAATTGATTTCAGAAACATTACTAGGAGCCCACCTGCAGGTTTCTGGAAACAGTTTTTTGAAAAACGTTCGGGAGCTAAACTGCAAATTTACCGAAAATTTGCTACCAAAACGCACTTACTGCGCCCAGATTTTTTTCTTACAAACAAAATCATATTTTGATAAAAAATGCAAAAATGCATTAACGAATTTGTCCTACGAAAATTAGTTTTAAAAAAAATATACACCCCTACTCACTCCTGGTACCGTAACTTCCTTGGGGAGTGTGAACAAGAAATTTTTCTTGGGGTTTGTGGATCCAGGGGGGTGGGGGCCTAAGCAGGTTTCTGAAAACAGTTTTTTGAAAAGCGTTCGGGAGCTAAACTGCAAATTTATCGAAAATTCGCTACCAAAACGCACTTACTGCGTCCAGATTTTTTTTCTTACAAACGCATCATATTTCGACAAAAAAAATGAAATAATGCATCCACGAATTTGTTCTACGAAGTGTAACAAAAAAACAAATTCTGCACCCCTACTCACTTCTGGTCCCATAACATCCTTGAGGGGAGGGGGGGTAGGGTTCTTGTTGTGAACAATAAATTTTTCTTGGGGTTGTGGATTCAGGGGGGCCCTAGGCAGGTTTCTAAAAACAGTTTTTTGAAAAGAGTTCGGGACTTAAACTGAAAATTTACCGAAAATTCGCTACCAAAACGCACTTACTGCGTCCAGTTTTTTTTCTTACAAACGCATCATATTTCGATAAAAAATGCAAAAATGCATTAACAAATTTGTTCTACAAAAATTAGCTAAAAAAATTATGCACCCCTACTCTGGTCCCGTTGGGGAGTGTGAACAAGAAATTTTTCTTGGTGTTTGTGGATTCAGGAGGGGGGCTAGACAGGTTTCTGAAAACAGTGTTTTGAAAAGCGTTCGGGAGCTAAACTGCAAATTTACCGAAAATTCGCTACCAAAACGCACTTACTGCGTTCAGATTTTTTTTAAGATAAACACATCATATTTCGATAAAAAATGCAAAAATGCATTAACAAATTTGTTCCACGATAATTAGCTTAAAAAAAATTATAGACCGTTAAACTTCACTAAACCTACAAATAAATATCCAAAAGCCACCAAACTTAACTAAACTGACAGCCAAAGCATCAGAGAAATGGTCTATTTGAAATGGATATTCTGTAAATATTTTAGTAAAATGAAGGGCAATGACGGTTGAAGCTGAAACTTAAGGGTTTGCAGAACAGTCTTCTTGCAACATTTTCTTTTCACAAACGGTATTTGTTTTACATTCTTTGCCTAAACATTGCCAATATTGCGAGTTTGACGTTTTGAGGAAAACTCCAACATTTGTTGCTTTAACTGCCTATAACTTATGTGTCTTTAAAGCTAGGGACCTGAATTTTGGTACAGCGTTCACTCTTTACAATACAAACACGCGTACCTTGGTTGCCCTTACTTTGTTATTTCCGGAGATATGATTTTTTTTATAAAGAAAACACAAAATTTTCCGGGAAAACCTGGTCCGATTTTCCTGGCTAACGAACTTATCCAAGCCACTTGCAAAACGAAGGTACTCTGCAAATTTTATCAAGATCGGTTCATTATTTTTTGAGTTATCGGTCGGATATATATATATATATATATATATATATATATATATATATATATATATATATATATATATATATATATATATAAACACAGATCTCCCCATAAGCGAATTTAAAAAAAAAAATCGCTAAAATTATTTTTCTAAGTTTCATTAACGATAAGTATTTTGTATGTAACTTTTTCTTGTAAGTTTATTAGATATTCCTGAATAAAGTTTACTTTTGACATTAGCGTTTCAATTTTTGCTAGTGTTGCACTGACTGTGTTTGTCCCTCCCGAGGGACATGCTCCAAAACACGAGAGGGAAGGGAAAATAATTTTTTTAGCAAAAATTACCAATTTTTATTCACTAGACTCTAAAAAGACAAGAAAATTTTTGTGTTTTGCCTCATGTACAGTGAAAGGGTTAACTTTCCCTACCAGCACCCCTGGTCCCGTAACTTTCTTGGGGGTTGTGTACAAAAAAAAATACTGTTGTTTCTGCATCCTGCTCTAGTTCTAAGCCTGTTTCTAAAATAAACTTTCTAAAAAGCCTTCGAGAGCGAACTGAAAAATTACCAATAAAGGGGCTGCTAGAGATGCAGAGTATGTCTGTGACAAGGCGACCCCGCCTTCAGACTGTGGTGATAATGAGTTGAAAGAGATCTTAGCAAATGTTACTAAATCCTAATAAAAATTTACTGCCTTCATTCCAAGCTGCATTTTGTATAAAACAAGTTCGATAGAGTAATGAAAGTTCGACATTGTAGCAGTGAGGTAACAATGGATGCACACATACCTATGTTTTAATCGTAAACTGGATTTCTACAGCGCCATCAAACACATTCTATCCCACTAAAGTTTTTATTCTCTTTACAATGTATTATTTTTGATGATGTAAAATGTATCGTCGTTAAATCTAATGGTGCAAGTTATTGGTTGAATTTTCCTATAGCAGGTAATGATGTAGGCAGTGATATTGTTCACTTTCAACATTTAATACCATACATGGTCTATTATAATCATTAAATATTTTTATTATGCATCGGTTTAGTAGCTCAGATGGTAACACAAGATGACCTTTCGCCGATGGAATGAACGCATAAATCGATGTTGCTATAAATTGGTACTTTTGATCGTTTATAGCTCCTTGTGCATTAGACGAACATAAACTCATTTATGTGAACACATTGTATTTACTAGTATTAAAATTGTCTATGACGAAAACCGTTATTGGTATTTATACGAGAGCATCAAAGTTGCTTTCTGGTCTTTTTCTTTGTGTGATACAGTCTGATGTGATTTAACTTTATCTGTGTAATTATGTTTAGATGAAAAGTAATCAGAACTAGTAAAAACAGGACTTTCAAAAATATATAAAACTACACCGCCAATAAGTTAGATCAAACAACAAGAGCCACTGTTCAAGCATTCGATAAAGACACCTTGATTAAAAAATAAATAAATAAAGCTTCTTGAACAACTAAAATAAATATCAAATGTTTAGTATGAAAAAAGTCCAAGTGAAATTGTGGAAATAGGATAATATTCTTACATATTTTATCAATGTGGTAATTTTGGGTTTCAAAACTCCAATATCAAATTTTGCACTTTCTTCCGTGTGTTTTCCGCGTTTCACGTTGTGATAGTTCTCTAAGTGTTTTATATTTCATTATTTCTACTTCGGTCATCTAAAGCGTTAGTCTTCTGATTTTTATCAAGAGCTCTTTTATATTGATGATATTATGAATTCTTGATAGTAGTTTAGATTCACTTCATTATTTCCCACTCGTCCCAATTTCTTTACACTATCGTACACAATGCGTTGCGACATTAAGGTTTTCTCTTGTAGATTACAATACAAGTACCCATATACAAATACCTAATATTTTCCCTCCAACTTTAACTCTTTACATGATCATAAGGTTAAAATAGAATAAACGCAGACAGCGCAGCTCTATGCCGCCAATAACTAGAAAGTAATTTGCATTTTACACATTCAAGGAAGAATATATCAAGTGAGATAAACAAATGAGACATATTTGAGACAGAGGAAGAAGAAGCTACATTTATTTTGGCGCATGATGCGACATTAGCCTGCGTTTTTTTGGCGGTTAAAATTAAATTACCAAATGGCGGCCGCAATGTTATCAGGTATTTTTCCCTAAGTAGAAGAAAAATATTTAGGTGAAAAAGATTCATATAGTATATTTATATCATTTAAAATCAAAATAATCTGCTTGTGACGGAATTTTACAAATATATAATTTCCAGGTCGGCTGAATAATTTCCATGACATTTGAGTAAAACCACAAATTTTCCTGACATTTCCCTGGCATTTTAGGGGGTACTTCAAATTCCCTGATTTTCCCAGGTTCTACCGGTTTTCCAGGTCGCTGGGTACTCTGTATTATAGATGATGCAAAATGCAAATTTTAAAATTAACACTTAAGCTGGAGGAGGCGCCCCTCGCTCTCCGCTCAAACGAGAATGCACTTTTGCGTTTTATTCAGGAAGCTCACAGACCCTGAAAATAAATGAACAGAAGTGAGAAGCGCAAAGGAGGCAAAAAGATAAAGGAAACAACCAACTCCTGTTGCTCAATGTAAGGTACCATAGAATCCTACTTACTCTATGACCAGACACTGCGTTTCGTAGATAGACTGCACCAATGATTTCGACCAGTTCCCCTAATACATTAATATGCCATGTCAAATCTAACAAATGTCAATATCTAAGCCCAAAATTTTAATTTCAATTGCACCCCTACAATAAAGTTAATAAAGTATTAAAGTATCGTACTGAGTTATTAAATGGCCGAGTGAAGATTGGAACCTGTCCACTTGGAGAACCCAAATCACCATAACACATCTTCTAAAGACCTGACGATCGTTTCACTAACAAAGCTAACTTCATTAGGGGATGAAAAATTATTATTTTTAAGGTGTAACGGTCTCCTTCGTGTTTGTCATCTTTACCAGAAGACTTATTTCTATTTTTTGTATATTTTCGTGGAAACTAACTAACTTGGTAATTTGATACTCTGAAAAGTTACCTATTGACAGTTAAAAATAGTTTAACAAAGGTCTTTAAACACCACTTTAATAACAACACAACAATTTCTATATCAGGCATGAAGAAAATGTTTTACTTTTCTACCAATAGACATATCATTACATTATTTGAGATTTTGTGCCGAAATTGCGGCCATCTTCGTTTATCTTTCCCGCGACTTGGCCTCAAATTATTAAAACCTGTTTATTCAAATCTCATGCATTTGTTTATTTACTGATTCTAAATTTTATACATGTGTATATAACTGGCATTATGAAAAACCCACAGGAATGTGCTGGTGTTATTGTGGATTTACAATGCAATTACTGCTTACATTGTAAATCTGGCAACAAAAACATAATACATTTACATACAATACAGATTCCTGAAAGGATTAGCTGTTCCTACTTTCACAATTTACACTCCATAAACCAAGAGTGTAGTTGAAATAATAAACATTATTGCATTCAAGTAGGCTCTGACTTCGAAGGTATCCATCCTGGGGTGAACAGAAAAAAATGATGCATTCAATAACATTGCATAATATAGTCAGTCATATTAATATTCTGAGATTCTGTATGTTCTCCATCATTACTGTATAAAGGCTACGTCACCCTGTCAGCAACCATGACTATCCCTATAGTAGGTTTAAGTAAATTTTTATTTAGAAAATTTACTAATAGAGGGGCAAAGACGGCAAGACTTTCGGAAAATTTTTGAAATGAGCGAGATTTAGGGCTCCTAGAACCCAAATCCAAGGTCCGTTTGAATTTATATATATATATATATATATATATATATATATATATATATATATATATATATATATATATATATATATACATCGGAAAAGTCTAGATATTTTTAAATAACACAAAAAAGGGAACAAATTGACATTGGAATCAGTCAACTTGCACTCACTTGTATTTATTTAATCAATCACTCAATATAAAACCATCTGTTGTTAAAATAAAGTTAAAATGATACCAAAATTGATGAACCCGATATATGATAAAAGTAGAATTTTCATATGCACCGTTGAATTTAGTTTCGAATTCAGTCATTCTTCAGTTGTTGTTTAGTGGCTGCATTTAAAATATTGTGTTTTACTATGGAACGGCGACATTTGTCTTTAGACGAAATGAATCGAGCGGTAGGTCTTCTTCAAGCGGGCATGCGGCAGAATGAAGTATCTGAGCAGATGGGTGTTTTCCAAAGTGTGATAAGTCATTTATGGAGGCGTTTTAGGGAACCTGGCAGTCCGGCCGAGCACCATCCAGGACGAGGACGCTCTAGAACGGCAGGTCAGGATAGATTTTTTGTTTAAGTATCAGAAGGCAATCTACAGTTACAGCACCTGAATTGGTTACGACTCTGCAAAGGACGCATAATGCAACCATTAGCCGAGATCCTGTAAGAAATCTTCTTTACGAAGCAAGCCTCTCTAGTAGACGTACACTCAGATGTCCACCTATTTTCAGAGGCAATCGCGCTGCAGGATTGGACTGGTGTCAAAATTATCTGAATTGGCCTGCAAATAGTTGGGCCACAGTTTTACTCACAGACAAATCTAGGTTTGGTTTCCATCCGGATTCTCGTCTAATAAGGGTGTGGAGACGATCTGGAAATGCGGTACGCTTAAAACATATTCAGGAAGTGTACACATACAGAGGTGGTACAATAATGACATGGGGCGGAATGATTATTGGCGGCAGAACCAAACTGATTTTTCTAAATCGCTTCCTAACAGATCAGCTCTATCTGGATACCATTCTTCAACCCATCGTGCATCAATTTGCAGACGCTGCTGATCTAAACTTCCGCCTAATGCACCATACTGCCCGTCCACATACCGCAGGGATCGTAACCAACTGGTTGGATAACGCGGGAATTCAAGTTTTACCATGGCCAGCACAATCCCCGGACCTGAATCCGATAGAGCATCTCTGGAATATGCTTCAACGAAAAATTACTCCACACATGGGCAACATCCATAATGCGTTTACATTCCAGGAGCTTCTGACAGCAGAGTGGGCACGTTTACCACAAGGAGACCTTGACAATCTCTTTTTGTTTATGAGCAATAGATGTAGAGTTGTAATTACTCAACGTGGAGGTCATACTTTGTATTAAACTTTTTTCTCACATGCTTAGAAGTTTTTGAAATATTCATAAAATATTATCTTTCATTGTATATATGTATATATATATATATATATATATATATATATATATATATATATATATATATATATATATATATATATATATATATTAGATATATATATATATATATATATATATATATATATATATATATATATATATTTACCAATCTTTTAGGTTTTTTGAATAAAGCATTTCATAAACGAGCTGGCAGCCATGACTGCCAGGAAAACATTTTATCGAAAAAAAAAAAACCGGAAACACGTCAAGTTTGCTTGTGAGGTTGTGAGGGGGACAACTTTGGACGTAAAAAGTATAGCCCAAACTTTACCCTCCTAAGCGGGGGCGCCATCCCGCAATTTTTTTTAAAATGCGAAATAGGAATCATGTAATAGCTCGTTGAAAAGAGCGTTTAATGCCCCATATATTGACTTTTTATTTTTGAAATTCGATCCATTCGTTTAGAAGATACGGATTTTTGAAATACCACTCATGCATTTCCCGAGAAATTCTCAATTATTGAGTTGGGCCTCACTAGCGTCCATTACAAGATAAAAAGGTAGTTAAAGGTTTGCGTACGTAATAACAAGTCAATCAGATTAAGGTTCTCCAAAAAAACCTCAACAAACAGAATGCGTTAAGAAACCTCACCAAAATATGTCTTGTGATAACGCAGGACTTTCGGAGTGTCACAGGGAACAGTTCTTAGGCCTACGCTGTACATTCTACAGCCTACTTTAGTACATGACGCACAAATCTGGAAACATTAATCCAGACTACAAAAGAACGGTCACCTCCTATGCTTGATACAAACTTTCTAATGGGTAGACATAATGTTCAGGACATTGTGACTGACGCTGATAAAACTTTCAAAAGGCTTACCAACTGGGTTGATAAAAACAGACTTGCGCTTAATAACGATAAGACAGCCTACGTGCTTTTTAAGTCATCAAACAAATAAGATATTGGACAAGATGTAGAACTTGATCGCCAAACCGCAACTCTGCAGACCTCTACGAAATTACTAGGACTTCACATTGATAGTGAGTTAAAATGGAATCTTCACATTGATGAACTCTGCTCGCGAATATCATCCATTTCGTATGCAATAAGAACACTAACCCAAAGATGCAGTACCTCTACTGTGTTGTCGCTGTATAATGCGTCTTTCTACTCAAAACTAATGTTTGGTAGTATACACTGGGGATTAGCAAGTGAAGCAAATCGAGTTTTTAAACAACAAAAACAAGTAATGATGATCATATTCAATATCCCGCATCGACACACTTGCATAAATACTTTTAAGGAATAAGGCATCCTTACATTGCCCAGCATCTACATCCTGGAAGGGCTAACTAATGTTTTACATGGCTATACCACAAGAGGTAAAAATAGCCTGCAAGCTGACAAACATCGCACAGCTCTGTACTTAAAGTCACTGTTCTACAATGGCTGCAAGTTGTTTAATGCATTGCCAGAAGATGTACGGAACGTGGATACTTTACCAGCTTTCAAGAGGAGAGTGAAAAGAATTCTCCTAAACAAGACATGCTACACTGTGGACGATTTTTACATATAAAATACGAGTGTGCGTACAAAAAATTCTTTGATATACACGAAAATTTTGTTAAGACGATTGTGAACCTTAGAACCCAACGTCAGTTTAAATTTGTATGTTATATAATCTATTTTATCTTTACAACAATTATATAGATTTAATCGGTGTGCGTATGCATATATGTCTGTATGCACAGACAATTTTTAATTTTACAGTCACAATGATTTTATTTATACAACAGGTTTTTTTTAAATATATTTATCTATATAGTATTTCTATGTAAATGTGTCATCTATATCCATCTAGTTTTAACGCGCCGTGTGTTTATTATAATTCTGCAGCCCCAAAAACAAATCCTCTGGTCCTTCTTAATTTATGCAAACTGAGTAATTTGAACAACCATTCTAGTCTTTTAAAACTAATCAATCTAATCCACTCATTTTAATGTAACTTAAACACGTTTGTCCTGTCGACCCATTCTGAACAAACCATTTGGTCCTTCGAGCAGGATATACTTTGAACAAACCAACATGTTAGATTAGAGATTAGATTTTATTGTGAGTGGGCTATTTCAGTCCCTCCACCGCGACCTTAGGTCTATTGTGGCTCACGTCTAATTATTTAGATTTCACCCATCAGTTCCAGCTCCCTGAGGGAGTCGATCTTTTCTTGATGGTGAGAGTTTGTTTGGCAGGTGTACTGCCATCTGAGTAAAGTCGCTTGCCCGTTTAGAAGCTCAAAGAGAGATAACCACTCTCCGAGTTCGTCTGGACTCGACATCCGTCAGTGTTTGTCTCGAGGCGGTATCATGAAGTCCCCCTCTCGAGCAGCATCTAATCTCCAGTTGTAATCCACCCCTAGAGATCTCAGCTTCTCTCAGGCTCTTCCAAACCTGACACCTAACAGTGTAAGCACTCAAGGCAACATCCCATCGAGTCCCGCTCTCGAACATCACCCCAGAGCGGCCGTCCGTCCGTTTCGTAGCACACAGTATGGGCTCGAAACTCCGGGTGTTTACCACTCATCAGAGATCAGAGCCCCCCGGGACGTCTGGAAACACGACACACGCCAGGGCTCAATCCAGGGCGGTATCATCTGGAACCCCGCTCCCGAGTAACAACCAAGCGAGGCCAATTGTCAGTCTCTGAGACCACAGTGGAGGCGCCAAACTCCGGGTGCATATCATTCCCTAGAGATGTCTGCCTTCCCCCAGCCTCACCTGCACCAAACCCCCGCCAGTGTTTCATTGACTCAAGGCGGTATCATGCAGTCTCGCCCTCGAGCAGCATCCAGGCAGGGTCGTTAGCCTGTATCGATGCTCACAGAGTAGGCCTAAGTCTCCAGGTGTAATCCACCCCTAGAGACCTCAGCCACCTCCGGGGTTGTCCAGGTCCAACACCTGGCAGCATTAGCTTAAATTTCACCCAACAAATTGAGCTTCCGACAGGAGACGACACCTGTGAGGTGAAACTTTGTTTGGCAGATGTATTGCCATCTGAGCAAAGTCGCTTGCCCGTCTCAAAGCTCAAAGAGAGATAACCTCTCTCCGAGTTCGTCTGGACCAGACGTCCGTCAGTGTTTGACTCGGTGCAGTATCATCAAGTCCTGCATCCGAGCAGCTTCCAAGTGAGGTCGTTTGTCCCTTTCGAAGCTCAAAGAAGAGGCCTCAACCCTTAGTTTTATTCCACCCCTAAAGACCTCAGCTCTCCTCCGGGTTCGTCTAGACCCGACACCCACCAGTGCTAGACTCAAGGCGATATCCCATCGAGCCCCGCTCCCGAGCATCGCACAAGCGAGGCCGTCGTCCGTTTCGAAGCACACAGTGGGGGCCCCAAACTCCGGGTGTTTACCACTTATCAGAGTTGTTAACACACACACACCCCCCCCCCCCCCCCCCCGGGTAGTCTAGACACACGACACCCGCCAGCACTCAACCCAAGGCGACACCCATCCGGAACCCCGCTCCCGAGTAACAACCAAGCGCGGGCAACCATCCATTTCTAAGCCCAGAGTGCAAGCCTAAAAATCCGGGTGTACATCACTCCCCATAGATATCCGCCTCCCCCAGGCCCACATGGACAAGACCCCCGCCAGTGTTTGATTCCAATTAGTCGCCTTTTACGACAGGCAGGAGTTACCTTGGGCATATTCTTTTAGTTAGTCCCCGCACCCACAGGGGACAACCAACATGTTAACAATTTTTATGTCTATTTGGCTATAATTAATTTAAATTCACTATGTTTGACTGCCTATGTGACATCGCATTATTTCGATTAGCTCCACTTTTCAGACAGAGCGTAAGTTGTCGTAACTTGTATACCATATGATGCTGGAGCCATTAAAGCAAATACTGTGTTTTTAGCTGCAATATTTTATAATCTTGCGTCAAATAAATGCGAAAATTAATAAGCTATCAGTGATCGATCTGAACAATTTTATTTAACGTTGCCTGTACAAGTTTTACTTCAGACCAATTTATTTTGTAAGCGCTCAAAAAATCCTAACGACCTTATTTGGTTTATCCTTTTTTATATCATTTTCAAGAGAACCAACAGTCTGAAATCAGATGATTTCAGTAAATCTTCGTTGTAAGAATATTGCGAGAAGAGAGTGAACGGATAGAGCTGGCACATCACTTTCACTGCAGGCCGTCCTTCGTCCTAGTCTCCAGCAGGCGGCGGACACTGTTGCGAGACTGTGCAAATTTTAGGTGCATCTACAGACTTTTTTGTCGCCTTTTCTACAAAATGCAAATACAAGCCTCCAAAATAACGGCCATGTTTAAAACGTTACACTAACTCACGCGGATGGACTATAGCTTCTTGCTGAGACTAAATCTAACTCAACAAAGTATTTAAAAACTATACAAGCGGGTTGTGGAGCATGTAAAGTTATCTCTTTAAAAAACGGTTTGGACAGGTCGATTTTGTCTTTGAGGGGAGAATAATTTAACGCTGATATCAAAGCCGCTACTTCATTACTCCGAAACGAGCGGGCGACCTTCTTCAAATTTTTAAATAACACATTGTTGAGATTATTTCTACATCTTGTACTCGGTTTTGAAACTGCTTAAAATTCTCGCGGAGAAAATTCAAAATCAAAGTTGAAAAATACACCTAAAAATTAATGACATTGAAAAAACAAAGGGGTTTTATTGTAATACAAAAGCATTGGTTTGCCAAGCACCTGAAACATAAGTATTTGTGCTTGCAATAAACACAATTTTGATTTCTGACTTGCCTAAATCCACATCTTGCTGCTGTCACATTTCTAATTTTGTTCAATATTCAATAACTTTGAACTTTCTTTCTGTCACTAACAGTTGCACTAACACTCTAAATGTTCAGCTCCCATTTTACAATAACTTCTCCTCGTAAACCAGAAAATTCTTCCAAAATACGGATATCAATTCCAACAACAAAAATTTTGACATTTTGATTTGACAATTGAATCTTATATACTTTATTATACGTTTTTCTTACTGCATTATTCAACAGCACAGGTTGTACCAATTTAAATACTGATTGCGCCTTTGGTGTTCACGAAAAGCAGTTAAAATCTTCACAAAATTCCTACCGATTACAATCAGCGTTCTAAAAAATCTTTTTATTAATAAAATGTTAATGAGTCCGCTAAAAATAACACTGAACATATTGAGAAAATGCTAAACATGACATCCATCAGACTTCATACAAAATCACAAATTTTGTGCAAACAGATTTCTCACGTTCTGAAACCATGCAAGTGTTATGAAAGGACATTCAGCAACAATGCGCTGGCGCAAATCATGCAGGTCTGCGGCTAAGTTGCATGGAATTGCATCTTTTGATGTCCCTATAAAAAAAGTCCAATGGTGCTGAGTCCAATGTCAGCGGTGACCATTCAATTTGACTTCGGCTTACTGTCCATCTGTTTGGAAACCTTTTACCAAGATACATTGTCTGAGCGTAATGTTGGGGAGCACCGTCTTGTTAGATTGCTAGGCGGTTTTTTTATCATAGCGGTCGTCATTTTCTATAATATCTGACAGCATGTAATAAGTGTTTTCCTACAGTAGATCTAAATATATTACAGCGGTTAAATTTCCCCGGAAGTTATACGTTATAAAACTAGCGAGACGGTTAGGTCAGGTCAGGTCATATTAACAGAGATAGCTCAAATAACTCCATCTGTTTGGAAACCTTTTACCAAGATACATTGCCTGAGCGTAATGTGGAGGAGCACCGTCTTGTTAGATTAGGGTAAATGCACCGGTTGTGGCCACTTTAAGAGGTTTACATTTTTTAACTTTGAATAATTTCCTAATTTCAAAGCAGTTGCCAACCTTAACTGGATAAACCGAATGAACCATTGGTTCTGTATGTAGAAAAAGACACAAAATACAGATACA
Source organism: Tillus elongatus (assembly GCA_964006375.1). NCBI lineage: Eukaryota > Metazoa > Arthropoda > Insecta > Coleoptera > Cleridae > Tillus > Tillus elongatus. The sequence continues at coordinate 22,454,050 of OZ023263.1, read as the reverse complement.
ACATACTAGACAGAGCTAAACTAAATAAATTATTGCCAAGTACTGTTTTGCTAGTTGTGGCCATCACTTCACTAGATGTGGCCATGGGATGAACCACTTGTGGCCATTGTGGTTAAAGAATACAAGTATCAACATCATATTGCAACTGTTTTATTAGAAATATTTAAAAAACAAGCAAATATTGCTTCAAAAATGTATAAATTATAAAAAATCATCTTTAAACTTCAAGACATAATTATTAATTTAAATAAATAAAGTTCCATTTCAGGTACTGTGTAAACGTCCCTTGTATTAATAACTTTAGGTTCAGTTAGTTCAAAAAGAAGATCTTCTTCGCGGTACCAAAGATCGGGTGGATCGGGCCACTGCCAGTTATTTCCACTTTTGCACATTGCACAGCAAAAAAATTCACGATTTTCCACACTGACAATTTTGGTCGGATAAAAGTTTCCGTCGTATCGAAGTATGACAAATGGTCCAACTCCTAGTGGTTGTTCTTTGTTTATGAAGACAGCAGCTTTTTCCTCTTTATTTTTATCTGCAGTACTTCTCTCCATGGTAATATTTCCTTCTTCAATATTTTTTCCGTAGCCCCCTCTCCAATGGTTTTTTCCAGTGTCTGTATCCACCCAGAATCCGAAACTCCGATAGCCCAATTTTTAGGAGCCGACACAGCGTATATTTTTGGCAGACGTTTAAACTTGTAAATTGTGAGTGGTGGCGCAATCATTCCTGCTGCATTCACTGCAATTAACGTTGTAACGTTATCTTTGTCACAAGTACCGACATCATAAACATTCTTGCCCTTAGGACCAAGAACTAGCGTACCCTTTGGTGACAGAAATATGGCCGTTTCATCCATGTTAAATATTCTATTTGGATAGTTCAAAACATCTAAATTAGGTCCCAACAATTCACTCGTGTCATTGAACCAGCGAAGTATACTTCCTTATGAAACTGCAGCTCTAGCTTTATTGATACATTCCGCGTACTTTTTAGTTACTTCGGGGTGACGTCTCAAAAAGGAATAAACCACTTTCTTCCTGGTGTTTCGTTAAAGAATTTTACATCGATACAGCATTCTTGTAACAGTTTTTGAATTGAGTAAATTAGGCCCCCTCTATTGATGGGAAACCCCTTTGCAACACAACCAAGAATCCAAGTAACCAGTTTGTTTTCTATCTGTGGACCTAAAGCACATGGAGGACCAACTCGTCGACAGTCGTCGGAGGTTTTGCCTGCTAATCTATTTCGAACTGATGTCCTGGGAACGTTGACCAATTTACAGGCCTTAGCTACAGGCATATTTTCTCCTCTTATTGCCCTCAAAGCATCCTGCATAGCAGCATCTGAATACTGAAATAACTTTCTGAACATGATGATTTCTGAAAAAAAGTACATTTTTTGTATCCTTTTCTATTTCAGTGATGTTGATGTTTACTATCTTATTCTAATATATGGCCACAACTGGTTTTTCTGTTCCTTTTGTGGCTACCAAGAGGCCACAAATGGTACAGTGGTATTAATTCCTGTTCCTTTAGTGGCCACTGCAAATTTAGATATTCATAGGTTATAAATCTTCTGGAAAGTACTGCAATAACGCACTTATATCTATAGAAAAGTAAACAAAACCTTTTCCAGACACTTATGACCTAAAATTTAAGAAAAATATGCTTAGTACTTACCTTGCTTTTCTTAAGAAATCTGCTAAGAAATGATCTGCTCTCACAACCCTCTCTGAATATGAATTAGTTTTAAACAAATGGCAAATACGTTGAAGACCCAGAATGCGCAATCGTCAAAGGAAAGGGATCAGTGAAGTGGATAAACTAGCATTCTATTGGTTATTTCAAATTTAAGTAGCAAATATGGAAGAATGTTTTCATGGATGGCCAGAACAGGCACAGTGGCCACAACCGGTGCATTTACCCTACTAGGCGGTTTTTTTATCATAGCGTTCGTCATTTTCTATAATATCTGACAGCATGTAATAAGTGTTTTCCTACAGTAGATCTAAATATATTTCAGCGGTTAAATTTCCCGGGAAGTTATACGTTATAAAACTAGCGAGACGGTTAGGTCAGGTCAGGTCATATTAACAGAGATGGCGAAAATAACTCCAAAAGTTATAGATACATTTTGAGAATACTTTACTATTCGTTTTTCTTACTGCATGTTAAGTGAAGGTCATCAATTTTAATAATTGTAATGTAATTCTGGTTGCAACCTTAGGAAGAATGTTAATTATAATAATAATTTTTGTTGTAATTCTAAAAATAAGCCTGGTCTAGTTATTTTTCAGCCCATGAAGAACTTTAACTTTGATGATTACGCAAAAAATGCAAATACTCTAACTCAACCTAAGTGTCGCTTCTTCCCGGCGAAACTTGTCAAATATTCGCTATTACCTTCCGAGATTATTCAACAGAACAGGTCGTACCAATTCAAGTACTGACTGTGCCTTTGGTGTTCATGATAAGCAGTTAAAAACTACAAAATCCCGACCGATTACAATCAGCGTTCTAAAAAATCTTTTTATTAATAAAATGTTAACAAAACCGTTAAAAATAACACTGACCACCTTGGAATAAAAAACTAATGCAACGTTTAAATGGCCAAAAACTTAGTAAATTATCTTAAATAAGTGACTTAACAAACAAGTTTTTTCTGTCTTTAATAACACCAGTCTAGGTAGTTTGTTCTTAGGGCAGTATATGGCTGCAGATGGTTGCCATTCGCACAGTTTTTTGTGATTTTTAGCGAATTTTCATTAAGAAAAATTTGTTAATAGACAGGTCACGATGAAAAGCTTTTGAAAAAATTTCTTCAGATAAGCGCGAATTTGGGTCCCAAGAACCCAAAACCAAGGTCCGTTAAATTTTTTTTATGTATGTGTATATATATATATATATATATATATATATATATATATATATATATATATATATATATATATATATATATATATATATAGTTATCCGAGCAATAACTCAAAAAATACTAAACTGATTTCAATCAAACTTGGCGAAAATCTTTTTGGGAGAGAGCCGAGGCCAACTTCGTTAATAAGCATTTATGCTCAAATTTTTCTGGTGGAAAAATCGGGAAAAACTTTTTGAAAACGCTATATTTTTGTATGTATGGGAGTAACTTGAGTGAGACTTTGCATGTGGCTAGAAATAGTGCAAATAAACCAATGTCGTGAATTTAGAGTAATTGGGTACAAAATATTTAGGGTTTTTTCCAAATTAAAAATAAAATCCCAAAGACATGCGGTGAAACGACTTAGTGCTCTAAATTCAATGCCTGACATACAGAATAGTGTTATTGACGGCCATGTGTCCCGTCAAGAGACCTGTTGTATTTCTAAGCTGTCATCTGCTAAGATTTAGCAGCTCCACAGCTCTCTTTGAACTGGGTTCGTCAATTATTGACTTCACATGTCTGAGCCCTGGACAGTCTGCCCAGTACACCTTGTGTTGGTTTCTGACCCAGGACTTAATAGCTCCACTGGCAGTGCTCTTTGTCACGCCCAGAGCCGGTTCTGGTCCCATTGTTGGTGTAGCCCCTCCTCTTGTTCTTCCGCACACAGTGCAGGATGGCGTACATTTCGGCGTGAAACACCGTTGCATGAGCTCCGAGGGAAATACTATGACTTACCCTCGGTCCTTCCGAGTAAACACCTGCCCCCGTCCCACGCTCCCCGCCGGATCTGTCCGTGAACCAGAGGAGCGCGTCCCGTGGAATGCCCGGCGTCTCCTCCCGCCATGTCTCGCGGTCGGGGATTACCAGTGTAAAGTTGTTTTCCCTGCAGATTCGCGGGCTTACGAAGTCTGACCTCATTTCAAGCATGGACTCCTTCACGATCTCCTTAATCTTGCAGTGTCCCCTGAAGCCTGGGTTGATCTTCAGTCTACCATTGCAGGCTAGTCTGTATAGTCCTAACCTGGTCTCCCCCATAATAACTAAGTGTGTGGTGGAGGGGGCAGATCCAGCAATGGCGGCTGTTGGGGTTGAAGACATGGCCCCTGTGATGCCTAGGCAAGCCATCCTTTGGATCTTGCCTAGTTTTTGTTTGGCACTGGATTGTGTCACCTTAGGCCACCAGACCAGTGACGCGTATGTTAACGATTGTCTGACCACCCTTGTGTACATCCAGTGGGCCATACTAGGTTTTACTCCCCACGTTTTTCCATATAGCTGCCTAGTGACGGCTAAGGTCATGACTGCCTTACGCAGTATTTTTTCAATGTGACCATTCCAGGTTAGCTTAGAGTCCAATACGACCCCAAGATATTTTACCTCTCCCGCGAGTGAGGTGAACACCGCCCTGTCCCTGAGCATGGAACCGAATCACCTGCAGCAGGTCTCCTCTATTCCACGCTCCCGGACAGCTGCCAGAACCGATCCGAACGAGGTGTTACTGAAGGCCCTTTCTATGCCTAGGAAGGCCCTCAGCGCCACCTCCCAGTTCTAGAGCGTATTCTCCAGTTTCAGCACCAGTTGTTGCAATGCTGTTTCTGTTGAGACTCCTGCTCTGTATGCATATTGTCCGCAGTGTAGAAGATATGCTTCCAGTACACCGCCCCTAATGTGCCGGTCGAGCAGTTTTTCCACTGTTTTTATCAAGAAGGACATGAGACTTATTGGCCTCAGGAACTTTGCCTGATCTGTTGGATGCCCAGGTTTAGGAATAAATACAACACTGGCCAGTCTCCATGCCATCGGAATGTACCCCAGAGCCAGGCTGGCCCTCATAATGAGGGTAAGCACCGGCGCCAGTATATCTATCCCCTGTTAGAGCATGATGGGCATTATTCCACCAAATCGCGGCGATTTGTATGGCTTAAAGGTGTTAATAGCCCATCTGATTTTGCTCCAGGTAACCACCTATTTAGCGACTGTCCAGTCTACACTAAATGCCCGCCTATAAGGCGCCTCTATTTTTGAGTGTTCCCAGTCCAGTGATGATTGGTTTATTATGTTACAGCCGGGAAAGTGCGTCTGGAGTAAAATTTCCATAGTTTCCTTCCCCGAGCTTGTCAAGCCTCCCGTGTATGTTCTAAGGGAGCACTAAGTTGTTACTTTTGGCCTCGCATACAAGCTTCTAACTTCTGTGGGACTAAACTTTATTTATTTATTGGTTTGTTTGGTATATAATAAAGTCCATATCGGAGCAAAATGCGTGCCTAAAATAACTTATTTTGGGAGATAAATAATGTTTTGAGGATGTTTGTTTTTTTTTTCCGATTAGACTGTAAAACTTATCCAGCCTATTAACATAAAAAGACCCGTGGCTATTTTAATCAATAGAGTTATTTTTTTCAATCAAATTTCGTAAAAAATTATAAAAATCGAACTTTTCAGAAAAGTCGCGTCATCTTTACCAACTGGCAACACGGTACTTGAGTTCAATCAGTTGCTACAGCAAGCAAGGCTGGTTGTAGTACGACAGAGAGGGTGGAGTTGGGAGTAAATAAGAAAGAGCAGAGTCAGAGCTCTGCTTGCGAGGTCGATGGCCGATAGCTGACCAGGCTTACACTTATTACAAGAGTACAACCACAAGCTGCACGGAGTATGTAATATGTACTTCGTGCTTTCTTGTTGTTGAATACACCATTAGAGAGGGTACAAAGTGACAAGCCAAGAGGTTTGATTTTATTGACGTAATTAACGTTGGTTCGTTAGTTTAGCTGATTTTTTTAACATGTCCATTAAATAATAATAACCCTTAAGTAGGTACACCGGACTGGGACTCACAGGTGCGCGGGGGCCTGCAAAGCAATACTACCTGAATTCGTATATTTTATAAATTTTTCTAAAAATATCAATATGTTGGCGCTGACAAGTTTTCTAGAACATTTTATAATAGGCTAATAGCAAGAATAAAAAAATTTTGGACGCAGCAAGTCCGTTATGATGGTAGATTTTTAGAAAAATTATATACCTAAGCGCCAAGAAAAAATAATATTCATCTGTAATATTTAATTGATTATGTTTAACACACAAATATTTTGGTTTTGTTCTCTTCTGTGACCTCCGGTGGCATAATTTTTTTTCATTAAATGCTCATAACTTCTTTTGTTTTAACTTAAGGTTTAAATTCGGTAGTTATATTGTTTACTTTTTAGCTAATTTTCATTAAGAAAAATTCGCTAATAGACCAGGGTCCGTTAAAATTTTTATATGTATATATATATATATATATATATATATATATATATATATATATATATATATATATATATATATATATATATATATATATATATATATATATATATATATTTGTGTGTGTGTATCCGAGAGAAAACTCAAAAAATACTAAACTGATTTCAATCAAACTTGGTAATAATCTTTTTGGGCGAAAACCTAGGTCGAGTTTGTTAATCAGCCTTTACGCTCAAGTTTTTCCAGTGGAAAATCGGGGATAACTTTTTGAAAACGCTATATTTTTGAAAGTATCAGAGTAACTGTAATGGGACTTTACTTTTTAGGTAATTTGGTACACAATATTTAGAGTTTGAGTAGTTGTGCCACGCGTAGATTGATTCATACAATAGGCGTAAACCGTACATCAACGGTAACCAAACTAAATATATACCAGGCATAAACCATACCAGCCGAACCAATAATCTCGGCCGAAATTATGGAAAATGACAGAGGACATGAAATTAGGCATGTGCCAAGTGATTGTTATTGAACTGGGGGATTTAGTCAATTATTAAAATACACTATATTTGTAGATTTATTAAGATATATTATGCTCTCGCATAATATAGCAAAAATGAAAACAAAATCAAGCGAAGTCTATAAAAATGATTCTAAAAGAGTTTCTTTTATCTTTAAACTTAAGCATAAGACGTCATATAAGACTGAAACAGTCGTGGAATGTGTTTCAATGGTGATTCTACTAATTCCGGAATTAATTGTTACATATACTTTGAATATAATATCCCGGGCATGAAGCAGATCTACAGTTTCTCGCAAATAAAATGTTAGTTGACGTGTGCCTAGTTGGCGCAGTATGCCGTACTGAAGAGCTCTAATGAGAGCGAAACCGGTCTACGGTTCTAATTGTTGCGTGAATGCATCTAGCCTTACATACTTTGTCCCTATATTGGGGCAGAAATGGGCCAGGGCTGACAATTTTCTAAATTGTTAGTTAGTTGTATACAGTCTCTATTTTTTTAACACTGTGTTGTTTGGAGCTAGCGTGACAACATACTGCTTGGTTCCGCAACTAGGTGGCGGCACGTCCACCACTCACTTAGTGTTGAAAGGCTGGCTACTATAGCTGTATTACTTTATAGGTGCATTTTTGCTGCAATTAGTATGCCGTACTGAAGGGCTCTAATGAGAGCGAAACCGGTCTACGGTTCTAATTGTTGCGAGAATGCATCTAGCCTTACATACTTTGTCCCTATATTGGGGTAGAAATGGACCAGGGCTGACAATTTTCTAAATTGTTAGTTGTATACAGTCTCTATTTTTTAACACTGTGTTATTTGGAGCTAGCGTGACAACATACTGCTTGGTTCCGCAACTAGGTAGCGGCACGTCCACCACTCAGCGTTAAGTTTACGAAATTAAAAGGAAACTATATACTAAAATTTGTATTTCTATATTACAACGAAATATATGATGCCAAATCATTTCTATGTAAATTCACTACTATAACGTACTTGCTGCGTCCAGACTTTTTCTAGTTTCTTATAGTATTTTTCAAATAGATGTTCAAAAAGATAAGCTTCTCACATTCAATAATAGCAGAAAATGTGTATACATTGCACATTGAACGAGCCTTGAAAACAATACTGTAATTTAAATAAAATCGACTAAAATATGCTGGCTGTTTTAATAACACAGTACATAAGTGATAAACAAACTCTTCTGTCAACTGGTATGATAATTAAAATATCGTTGATAACTGGTGAAACAACAAGCATTAAATTATCTTGTGAATATTCCTTTGTTTACATAACAAATCTCTTCGCATTCCAATCTTTTAATTTCAAAGACGCAATAATAACAACATTACATTGATTAAGCTAGTAAATCACAATTAGTTATTATTACTTTATTTAACACAATAGTGGAGTCATGTAGGCAAATAATGCGTTATTAATAAAGTAATATTAATCATATTAACAAGTATAATATAATAAATTTTATATGAACAACAAGAGCAGGGGGCAATTAGGCAAATGTATAGACATAATCAAATAAACAGAGATAACAACATAATATTATTATAGGCAAGAACATTGACTTAATTCATGAACAATAACAAACAGGTCTTGCCGGAGCAAATGCACCACAGTAGCAAATTTTCATCCAAATTTGGTTTATCTTGGTCAAATGGAGTCAGTTATAAAATAAAATTGAATAAAAACTACACACGGGTATATTGATATTTAGTTTCTTCATTAAATCCTTATACCTTTTAGTGAATTTTCATTAAGAAAACCCACTAATAGAGAGGGATCGATGGTGAGATTTTTGTAAAAAATTTCTAAATCCGAGGTCAGTTAAAAAGTTATATATATATATATATATATATATATATATATATATATATATATATATATATATATATATATATATATATATATATACAGTGTGGCACACTTAACATGAAGACACGGCTGTATGTTCTCTATTTTTAGAGATAGCGATTTCATTTTTTGTACAGATGTAAAGCGTCATTAGGATGCATGGATAGCCTATCCGCTATCCACCGACAATAGGCATGGATGCAAAATGATAATGTTTTGTATCCTCCTACTATGTCGAAAAGCATAACTATTGGACAATTGATAGTCCCTTTATTAATGTTATTTTTAAAGGGGTAGACATTGATCCAATCCAATCCATGGCAGGTGGCAGTGAAATTTTCCTTTACGTAATAGTAAAGGATTTTTTCCGCCCGAGGAGGTACCACCCCATACATCAAGGGGCCGGTGAAGTCCCAACGGACGTTTCCGGTTCTGGTGTATGAGTTGGTTTCCCTTATAAACAAAAATGATGATGGCTCCTCCTTGTACAAAATATTCCGGAGGCAAAATACCCCTCCATTCGGATCTCCGGGAGAGGGGTGTACAGGGGGCGCCAACATCAAGATTTAACATATCCTTTTCGAATATATGTGGCCTAAATTCTAACCTGAACTCCGTCCACCATTTCCTCCAGGCTAACAGGCCCCAACTCCTCTTCCTCACCGAAACCCAAATCAGTGCCAAAATAGCCACTAATCACCTTAATTTCCCGGGGTATGAGCTCCTTACTTCCTTTAGATTGCATGGAGGCGTGTGCGCATACGTCCGTAGCAATCTACCCTGCACCAGACTCCCCAATTTAGAAGCTGGAAGAAAAGACATACTATGTATAAAACTTTCTCTCAGGGCTGCAACTAAATTCATCTGTTGCATTTACCGGTCACCTTCTGACAACAACTTTGTCCAGCTCTTTGGCTACCTTTCTGAAAAAAACCGACTATCTGATTTCTGAATATCCTTCCTCCGAGGTCACTATTCTTGGTGACTTCAATGTCCATAATAAGGAATGGCTAGGATCTTCAAAAACCGATCCACAAGGGAGAGCAGCAGATGCCTTTGCAATCAGCAATTCTTTAGCCAACATGGTTCAGCAACCTACTTACTTTCCTCGTATCCCAACACACAGCTCAAATCCCTTGGATCTCCTTCTTATTACACAACCTGAATGCTATAAGATATCAGCCCCCCTTTGTCGCTCAGACCACGGCATGGTCACTGCTTCCTGCGCAATGCAACCCGAGGTCACACAGTCATCACACCCACGTATCGTTTGGCACTACAACTCCGCAAACTGGGACGAGATGCGGGATTACTTTTCCTCATTTCCATGGGCGCCTGTCTGCTTCTCTCATCCTGACCCCTCTGATATCTCACAAAACGTCACCGAAATTATCCAAGCTGGCATGGAATTATTTATCCCACGTACACAGAAAACCTCTTCAGCCACTCAAAAGCCCTGGTTCTCTAAATCCTGTGACAAGGCCAGACTTGAAAAGGTCAAAGCTCACAAAACGCTTCTACACAATCCCAGTCAAGAAAATCGTCAAGCATTTAACGACGCAAGAAACCGCAATGTCCGCATTCTTTCTGAGGCAAAAAACTCGTTTAATAACCACATCGAAAACAAAGTCCTCTTAAGCTCCAACGGCGGCAAACCCTTCTGGACTCTTGCTAAACCTATTGGGAATAATTTCTGCAAAAGCACGTTCCCACCTCTTGTCTCAGGGGATGAAATTGTTTCTACTGCCCTGGGCAAGGCTGAACTTTTTGCTTCGTTGTTCGCCGGCAATTCTACTCTCAACCCACCTCCAAATGTTCAACCACCAACAGTCCCCAATGTCGCGCATAAAATGACGGATATCATTTTCAAAACTAAAAAGGTACGAAAGATGCTCTCTTCTCTTAATACCAGGAAAGCCTCTGGCCTTGATGAGATCACAGCAATTGTTCTCAAAAAATGCGCACCAGAGCTTGCTCCTATCCTGACTCGTCTGTTTCAGATATCTTATAATAAAGGCATATTCCCTAGTAACTGGAAAACTGCTCGAGTACAACCCATCCCCAAGAAAGGATCCAAAGTGCTTCCCAGCAACTACAGGGCCATTTCTCTCCTTTCAGTCGTCTCTAAAGTGATGGAAAAGTATATAAACACCGAATTACTAAAATTTCTTGAAACACACAGTCTAATCCACGACAGGCAGTATGGATTCCGTCAGCGCAGATCGACTGCCGACCTCCTTTCCTTTGTCACCCATTCTTGGAACAAGTCTATGGAACAACACGGTGAATCCCAGATTGTTGCTCTAGACATATCCAAAGCATTCGACCAGGTCTGGCACGCAGCGCTGCTTAACAAACTTCCGGCCTATGGCCTACCACCAAAACTCTGTACCTGGACAACAAGTTTCCTCTCCAACCGGAGCATTTCTGTTGTCGTGGATGGCCATTCCTCTAAGCTGTATTAAATTAAGTTGACTTGAGTTCCTCAAGGTTCAGCTTTAGCCCCTACTTTGTTTCTTCTCCACATCAATGACCTCATCTCTAGCACATCCAATCCAGTTCACAGTTACACGGACGACAGCACCCTCCACTCAAATATACAATATTCTAAGCTTGTCTCTTTAGCCCAATTAGATGCGGATCGCAGACTCATGGAGGGTTCTGTCCCCGTGGATCTCCAAAAAATATTAGACTGGGGAAGTAGAAATCTTGTACAATTTAACCTCACCAAAACTAAGTCTTGCTTTCTTTCTCACAAGAGATACACCAGCCCTAGATCCATCACAATGAACAACCAAGTTATTCAAATTAATGAGTCCTTTTCTCTTGTTGGCATTTCTGTGGATCGAAATCTTAATTGGCACCAACATGTCACATCAATTGCAGAAGCGGCTGCTAAGAAATTAGGTTTCCTCTTCCGGGCTCGCAAATACTTTTCACCAGCTAATCTCTATACCTTATGTACTTCACAAATAAGGCCAAACCTCGAATACTGCTCCCACATCTGGGGTGCCGCTGCCGCTTCTACACTCGCTATCCTGGACTCCATCCAAAAGAGAGCTATACGTCTCATCGGTGACCCTAACCTCACCCAAAGGCTGCCATCTCTTGCCCACTGACGTGCCGTTGGTGACCTCTCTCTCTCTCTTTTATAGATATCTGCACGGGCACTGCTCAGAGGAGCTTTCCTCCATAGTTCCCCCACCTGCTGCCCCCAACAGATACCAGGGGAACAGAGCGAATGCACCCTTTTACTGTCCAGGTCACCAGACATAGAACATCTTGTTATGCCCGCTCTTTTGTCCCGATGACTTCCAAGTTGTGGAATTCCTTGCCGGCACATGTTTTTCCTTCTCCTCCGAACCTCCAAACCTTCAAGTCCAGAATTAACAAGCTGCCTCTTTCCTCCTTGTCAACACCCACAGTACGATAGTATTTAGGCTGTAAGCCCTCGTGGTGTGTTGTTGAAATTTAAAAAAAAGTCAGATGTCAATCCAGCCTACTATGATTTCAGGAATAGGACCGGTTATCTATATTTTACGATGCGTTAGAGATATCGAAAAAAGTTACTCTAAAAAGTTATTAAGAATCCAATTTTAACTGCAGATACCGAGTTTCCAGTCAAAATTCGATTTTTTTCTTTTTTGTAAATTTTTAGAGAGCCCAAATTTTCCATCAGATTTTAACAGGTAGATTGCCATGGAAACAAATTAGCACCTTGCAAAATACTGCGATAAATGTCAAACTAACATTAACTGTGAGTCTGCCAGCAAAATGCCTGTTGAAAATTTCGAAATAGCAGATAAGTTGATGAATTCAATTGGAGACATCCACAGAGAAATCTAATTAGGCGCGGGACTGCAGCAGCTCTGAATCCACGATTTTCTCAAACGGGAAGTGTGGTGAACAATATCTGGGCTTTTAGAAGTAGTGATGATAGCACAATCTTCGCTTCAACTCAAGCAAATGCCCATATGGGTCTACGTCAAAGGGCTGTTGCATTGGATGTAAGTGGAGAAAAAATCAGAAGATGCCTTGTGCCTCATAAAACAAAGCCTTTCAAGCCAAAGTTTCTGCACTCGTTGAGAGAAGGTGATGAGCTGAAATGATTAGATTATTGCCTTTGTAGAAAACTTGATTCTGGAACGAAGATTTTTTGTCTGTGGGTCTGCCGGTCGGCGCAATAACTTTCGAACGAAGTGAGATATCATCGTCAAATTTAGCATCCAGTTAGTACCCGACAAAGGAACGCTTCGAATCGCTTTTGAGTGAGATGGCTTCGGAGATAGAGGATAAATGGAGGGTGATTTGGTGAAAATTTACAATTTTTCGTTAAAACTCTAGTAATATAACGTTTCAGAAGTTTATGGGGACAGTAATAGGAATATCTTCTTTGTGATCAAGTCATGGACCCTAAATTCCTTTCCTGAGAATGTCTTTCTGAGCAGAGAGGATTATCACAGCTACGTGAAAGTTATGATTCAATTTGCAACACTATTTTTCTGTGGCTTAACTTATGACTTTTTTAGTCTTTAACTAACAGAATCCGCCAACATAGAGGCGCCACCAGACTTGTCAAATAGTGGTATGAAACTATATCTACTATGTAAGATTTTGAATGCGTAGTCTCATTTTTAAGGAACTGCATCAAGTATGATTTTTAGAAATGTGTCACATCCCTAAAAATGATTTTGTGAATTCAAAATTTGACATTCAAGATTTTGTACGCAACTTCACAAAAGAAGGAAGTAATATAACAAATAATATACTCTAAAAGTGTATGGTATCAGCTACTTTTTAGACATCAGGTCTAATAGAAGCATATTTGAAAAGTCTTAATTTTAACACATTTTTTTTCCTTCGGGAACTCAACACTTACCGTAATAAGGAAAATATGTAGAATGAAAGCTACTCACCTAAAACAAAAGAATATATAATTAGATATATACATACACAATTTCAATTAATATAGAAAAAGTCTGGACGCAGCAAGCGCGTTATGGTTGTGAATTTTCATTAAAATGTATTTAATAACAAATATATTTTTTTAAAGAAAGCAGGCACGATACTTGGTTACCAGTATAACCTATATAGTAGAAACAATATACTATATTTCATCAAAATGACTTTATTGTTTGAAAATGTACAAACATTTCCCAAAAATAATCTTAAAATGTTCCCGAAAAAACTGGTTCCTGGCCAACGAACGTTAGGTTAATAGCAAATTGAACTATTGAAATTTAAAACTTTAATGAAAATTCGGTACCATAACGCACTTGCTGCGTCCAGTAAAAATTGAAATCGTTTGCAGAAAAGAACAAGCACTTGTAAAGCTACAGGAAAGTCTACGACTGTATTAAGTATGGAACGGTTTCTTTAAGTTAGGGCAATAACAAACAACCAGATGCGCTATTCAAATTGCATTAAGTCTTAAAACTGTTTACCACATCCTAATTGAATTTGTCATATAAAAACTCGCTAAAAAATTCATCGGAAGCACAAAATCAGATAACGGTAAAATTATGTAAGACTAGATGCATTCTCGCAGATATAATTGTTGCGAGAATGCATCTAGTCTTACATACTTTGTCCCTTTATTGGGGTAGAAATGGGCCAGGGCTAACAAATTTTTTTTAAATTGTTAGTTAGTTGTATACCGTCTCTATTTTTAATACTCTGTGTTATTTGGAGCGGGCGTGACAACATAGTACTTGGTTCCGAACTAGGTGGCGACACGTTCGCTACTCACTTAACGGTAAAATTAAATAAGATTAAAAAGAATTTAAAAAAAAGTGAAGTCACCAGCTGAGATTAGAACGCGTGTTATAGGAGTCAATTATTAATTAAATTCGCACTGCTTCCTCTACATCTCGGCCATTGTCGACATGACGATGTATGTACTAACAGGTATATACTCTAATATATTAATTTTCTAACGTCTTGATTATTTACACTATACAATTTTTGTTTAAAATTGTTTTTTTTTTCATATTTTAACGAAATGAAGGAAAACGACTGTCGAGACACAGATATAGGAGCTTGTTAGTTATTTCGAGCCGTATTTTTAACTCACAAAGCGTTAATGCGTACTAATGTACGACCACGAGAATTATCAATTTTGACGTTTTTTTTTTAATCAGAGACTTGTAATTTCTTTGTCTTTTAACTTCGAGATCTGAATTTTGATACAGGAGGATACTCTTTATGATAGAAACCAGCACACCAAATTAGTTTTTTTTCCCTCAGGGCTCGTCCGCGGACTTGTCGCCCCGATAGCACTGCAACCTTTGGTTGATTGTGCATACCCTTAGGCTTACTCCACCCATTCCAAAATCACTGTGCCTTGAACTAGTCTGCACAGCGATTGGTAGGGAGAAGTTTTATATTGCTCTGTCTCCGGCTAGACTGACCGTAGATCAGTTGTCTTTTGCGGTCCAGAACTTTACACTCGCACAAGATGTGCTGGGCTGATTCCTCCCCCTTGCTGCAGAGTCTGCATGCGAGGTCCCCTTCGAATTGCCCCATTTTATGCAGGTGTTTTTTGACGGCCATGTGTCCCGTCAAGAGACCTGTTGTGTTTCTGAGCTGTCCTATGCTAAGATTTAGCAGCTCCACAGCTCTCTTTGAACTGGGTCCGTCAATTATTGACTTCCCATGTCTGAGCCCTGGACAGTTCGCCCAGTACACCTTGTGTTGGTTTCTGACCCAGGACTTAATGGCTCCCCCGGCAGTGCTCTTAGACACGTCCAGAGCCGGTTCTGGTCCCATAAATGGTTCTGCTGACCCTCTCTTCCAGAGACTGTCAGCTTCTTCATTGCCTTTGAGCCTTGAGTGACCCGGCACCCAGATGAGGGTCACCTCATTCTGCCCAGCCTCGTCTCTCGTCTCGTCTCGTCACTCACTCACCAGCCAGGAATTTACCCATGGGCTACTTAGTGCCTTAAGGGCTGCTTGGCTGTCTGTGCCTATGAGGATCCGCTTGTTGGTGTAGCCCCTCCTCTTGTTCTCCCGCACACCGTTCAGGATGGCGTACATCTCGGCCTGAAACACCGTTGCATGGGCTCCGAGGGAAATACTATGACTTACCCTCGGTCCTTCCGAGTAAACACCTGCCCCCCTCCCACGCTCCCCGCCGGATCCGTCCGTGAACGAGACGAGCACGTCCCGTGGTATGCCCGGCGTCTCCTCCCGCCATGCCTCGCGGTGGGGGATTTCCACTGTAAAGTTGTTTTCCCTGCACATTCGCGGGCCCGCGAAGTCTGGCCTCATTTCAAGCATGGGCTTCTTCACGATCTCGTGAATTTTGCAGTGGCCTCTGAAGCCTGAGTTGATCTTCAGTCTACCATTGCAGGCTAGTCTGTATAGTCCTAGCCTGGCCATAATAACTAAGTGTAGGGGGGACCAAACCAAATTAGGTTACCATGGCTTTTAAATTTTCGGAGAAGGGAATTTTTTTCGAAAGAAAACAAAATTTTCCCGGAAAACCTAGTCCGATTTTCTTGGATAACGAACTTATCCAAGCCATTTACAAGAGGAAGGTACATATATATATATATATATATATATATATATATATATATATATATATATATATATATATATGTATATATATAAACATATAAAAATTTAACTGTCCTCGGATATGGGTTTTAGGGGACATTGCGCTTATTTGAAGAATTTTTTTTTAATTTACTAATACTAAAAGTGGTAAACATAAATTCAAGTTTTAAACAAATTAGTAAATCCATAGATAATGTTGCTAGTAGAAAATATTGTAAAAACTAAGAAAAAACTACATATAGTTATTTCCTTGAGTGAGGTAAAATATAAATTAGGAATTTTAAAAATTTCACAATCTATTCCAATGGAGATAACCGTTCATTGCAGTGTATTTTATTCCTGCTAAATTATCTTTTATTTATTATTCCAATAATAATAATACTCTTTGTTCAACATATCCAATATCCAATAAATATAAATTCCAACTTATACAAAACTCAACGAAGATTACCGGAATCACGGGGTACATTTCTATAATTATATATTTAATTTCATTAACACGATACCAAATTATTTAAATAAAATTGGTTTTAGTGACGCATCAAGTATGATATGAAAATTGTTGTGCAAAGAGACATAATTGTTTGTACTTGGAAGATGAGAATCCTAATTAGTTTTAAGACGCTTATACACAACATCCTGTAAAACGTATTGTTACGTTCTACGGGGTTCTGGATTCGTTGACTAACAAAACATAGCTTTCCAAACTACTAATTTATTATTAGCAACTATTTTCCAACACCAGTATCAACTAAAATATTTCTCTCTATTATTAAATGTCCATAGAACCATATTCCAGTATTCGCCTTCTATGATCGCTTCTTAAACACCAACACTTACTGCTAACTCGCTTAATACTCTATGATCACTTTCTACACCACACGGACTTAATACTGAACTAACTCACTCTATGTACCGTTCGTCTATTTATACTCTCCATAGAGATTCTAGATCTTCTACACTTTTCTATACCTGTCACTTCTGGTCCCTTCTAGAAATATAATTCCAGAGTGTTCGCTCTTACCAACACACTTTATAACCGACATCTGACCATAGAATAAACAAAGTCCATAAACTTAATTCTCATAGACAAATGTGACAGTATTGTTTGAGATGGTATTATGAATAATCACATAATTGCACCTTTTTTTATCGATGGTAATTTTGATAATCAATATCATCTAGAACATTTTCAGCAACAAACAATTCCTTTAGTTGCTGTTGTAAACGAGGGAAATTTTTCTCCGTTATTATTTGCCAATGATGCACTTGATAACTGATTTCCTGGTTACTGCATTGGAGGGGTGTAAAGTTAGTTCGCCTCCCCGTGGTGCACCCTGGATAGCGTCTACTATTAGACGTGAACTAAATGAACTAACCAAACCGTAACCTTCCTAGTCATGTCTTAGGAGGGCCGGGAATGCTTGCCTTAATTGGCCGGCATTGCGAGGAGAGTCCTCTATAAAAAACCCACATCGCAAGGTCGTTGGCGGGTTGGTGCCGAGGCGATGATGCATCTGGCCGATATGGCCGAGCATTGGCAGGATGGTAATTCTGTCGCTAACGTTAACCCTCCCCAGGCAAACCGGGCGACCTCCCTGTGTAAATGCCTATTCATGGGATGCGGGGGTCTTCCATGGAGGTCTATTTTCCCTTGCTGCTCGTGGGACCAAACATGGACACGACTTACACGGACCCAATAGAGGAGGTGGCAGGATTCAACCTTCCACTGGAACCTCCAGAGGGAAAAAAACAGGGGAAAGGAAAGTCCACCCCTAGGACGACTACCAAAGGTAGACCCTTCTATAGGAAGCTTAGTTATCGAGCTACTAAAAAGGAGGAGGAACCTGCACCATAACTCCCTTTTCCTTTAAGCTCCTTAAACTACTCCTTTTTCCTCCATACATTCCTATATTCCTACCCCCATGCCCACCAACTTAAGGTGCATTCAAGCTAATCTGCATCATGCTAAGGCTGCGACATACCTCCTTAGCATGAAATTAAAGGAAGAGCAAATAGATATTGCTCTTCTCCAAGAGCCCTGGACCGCTAATTCGGAACGAACAAAAGGGCTGGGTAACACTTCTGGTAAGATAGTAGAGGTGGGCTCTGGTACTAACCCCAGAGCCTGTATCTGGATCAGAAACAACTTGCAGTATTTTACACTTTCAGAGTACTTCACCAAGGACATGGCATCCATCCATCTCGTGATCACATCCGGGGGGACCAGGCTGGAAGTAGTGGCCTGTTCGGCCTATTTCCCTGGAGACAGAGATGCAGAACAACCACCTCCAGCAGAGGTGCGGAAATTGATCGCCTACTGCAAGAGGAACAATTATCACCTCGTAATGGGGTGTGATGCGAACTCCCATCACTTGGCTTGGGGGAGCACGGACACTAACAGACGAGGTGAATCATTATTTGAATACATTTTAGGGGAGGAGCTGGTTGTCAACAACATAGGCTCGGAACCCACCTTTCTTACAGCTAACCGGAGAGAGGTTTTAGATCTTACGATCAGCTCAAGGCTTTTGAGCTCAAAAATCCTCAAATGGAGGGTGTCGTCTGAACCCTCATGTTCAGACCATGCCGATATCCTATTTGAAATTGAAACAGGCCCTAGACCTGTGTTGGAGTATCGGGACCCGAGAAGGAATGATTGGGAGGGATACAAACAGTCCCTCGCCGGCAGACTTGGGTCCGCAATCCCCACAGTGAGGGATCGTGATGAGATCGAGATTGCGGCCGAACAGGTTAGGGAAGCTGTGGTCTATCACGAAAACTGTCCACTGACGTCAAAGAGAGACAGTCGGGGGTCTACTTGGTGGAATAATAACCTCGATAAACTACGAAGAGAAGTTAGACGTCTCTTCAATCGTGCTAAGATTACAGGCAACTGGGAGCAATATAAAACTGCTCTAACACATTATAATAAAGAGATCAGGAACGCTAAGAGGGAGTCCTGGAGGAGGTTCTGCGGGGACATTAATAATTTGCCCAGCAGCGCCAGAATCCACAGGATTCTCTCACGCGACCGTGTACAGGAACTGGGATCGATAAAACGACCAGATGGTTCCTTTACTGAATCTCGGAAAGAAACGTTAGAGCTCTTAGCACACACACACTTCCCAGATTGTCTGATCCTGAGCAACGGTGAGGTCCTACCAGCTGAGGGACGATCTAAACGCCCCCAAAGGGAGGACTGGCTAGTTGCTCGGAGAATAGTTACAGCCTCGGCAGTGGAGTGTGCTGTGAATCATTTCCAGCCATTCAAGTCGCCAGGGGAGGATGGGGTGGTACCGGTCCTACTACAAAAGGGACTGGAGATTCTCCTACCCTTCCTTATCAGGCTGTTCAGAGCCAGTCTGGCCTGTAACTATATTCCTTCCAGCTGGACGGTGGTTAGGGGGGTTTACATTCCCAAATTGGGACGTAATGACCTCCTACCTACTTCACTGAGACCTCTCAGTATTACATCATTCCTCCTGAAGGGATTGGAAAAAATACTGGACGGACACATTAGGGGGAACATCTTACCCAAGAACCCCCTAAATACCCACCAGTATGCCTATCAAACTGGCAAATCAACTGAAAAATGGAGAGATTGCGGTGGCGGCATTTCTCGACATAGAAGGAGCATTTAATAATGCATTACCGATCTCCCTCTACGAGGCCACTATCGCTAGGGGGGTGGAACCTACCATCTGTGGCTGGATCGGAAACATGCTGCACAATCGGACCATTATTACCTCATTACGGGGAGAGGTGGTCAGCGTTAGGGCTGCGAGAGGGTGTCCTCAGGGGGGCGTTCTATCCCCCCTGTTGTGGTCCCTCTTTGTGGACGACCTGCTGGCTATCCTCGGACTCTGGGAGGTTGAGGTCCAGGCGTATGCGGATGATCTTGTCATAATGGTTCGAGGCAAATCTGAGGAGGAACTGTCTAGTACTCCTCAAGAAGCACTAAATGTAGTCAATGATTGGTGCCGTAGGATACAGATGTCTGTGAACCCTCGCAAAACGATCATTGTCCCGTTCACCAGAAGAAGAAGGTTGGACAAATTAAAACCACTTAATCTTATGGGGGAAAACATTCCATTTTCGGACCAAGCAAAATATCTGGGAGTTATCCTAGATAAGAAGCTCAACTGGGACAGACAATTAGAAAATGTTATCCGCAGGGCTAAGATGTCCCTGTGGACCCGCCGGAGAATCTGTGGGAACAACTGGGGAACAAACCCCCAACAGATGTACTGGCTCTATGTAGTGGTTATCAGACCTATGATAACATATGGAGCCATAGTTTGGTGGCCTAAGGTACTTCGTGGTACCGCGAGGGCCAAACTGGCTCATCTACAGAGACAAGCATGTCTGATGATAACGGGAGCGATAAGCACCGCACCATCAGTCGCTCTGGAGGTCCTCCTCAATATTCCCCCACTTCACATATGGCTGGAGAGGGTGGCGAGGTGGACAACGTACAGACTAATACAAACGGCAGATAACATGCCGAGGGAAGTCAGTCTGAGGAGGTCCGGACTCCTTGATGACAGTGATTGTCACAGGATTCTGGGAATGGTCTCGGACTTGATGCCTACAAAAATCAGCAGAGATCTGTCTTTCAAGACCGTCCTCCCGGAAAGGGAGGACTGGGACCGGAACCAATCGACCCTGTTGAGAGCGGACCTCTGCTGGTACTCTGACGGCTCCAAAACCAATATGGGAGTAGGAGCCGGCGCATATGGGGGCAGCACCGATGCTAGACTATCAGCTAGCCTCGGCAAGTACGCAACCATACACCAGGCAGAAGTTTATGCCATCGAGATGTGTGCAAGGGAAAGCTTAAAAGACCTATGCACAAACAAATCGATAAAGATATTTGCAGATAGCCAAGCTGCAATAAAGGCTCTTGGTTCCTACCGGTGCAATTCAAAGACGGTATGGAGTTGTAAATCTGCCCTTAACGAATTGGGCAGCTGTAATGAGGTGTCGCTGGTCTGGATACCGGGTCACTCGGACCATGATGGCAACGTTGCGGCAGACACGCTTGCCAGGAGTGGTGCCCAGTGTGACTTTGTCGGACCAGAACCGGTGCTGGGAATAACATCTTGCACAGCAAAACGCACCTTAAAGACCTGGACAGATAGAAGGACAATTCAATATTGGCAAAATCTTCCAGGATTAGCTCACTCTAAGGCCTTCATAAATGGCCTGTCTGAGTCAAGGGCTAAGAAACTTCTAGAGTTGAACAGACAACAACTGAGTACTCTAGTCGGCCTGTATTCAGGACACTGTCGCTTGCGGCATCACATGCACCGTATTGGGATCGGTCAGGAGACCGAGTGCCGGCTGTGTATGGAGAATGACGAAACAGCAGAGCACGTGCTGTGTTCCTGTCCGGCAGCGGACAGGACTAGACACCTGCTCTTTGGCAAGGTAAAGCTTGCTCCAGAGGATCTGGATCAACTTTCGCCCGCAAAGGTTATCGACCTCTGTAGGAGGCTGGATTTGTTGGGCGAAATATAGACATTAGGCGTGAGCCACAATAGACCTTATGGTCGCGGTGGAGGGACCGATATGGACCACTCACAAACTAACCTAACCTAACCTAACCTACTGCATTGGACGTCGTAGGCGAATAAATAGCCACTACGTTCTCCAGAGCTTACATCGTTAAATTTTTTTCGCGTTACATAAAAAAGCGATTTCTCCTAACGCCTTACTGATTTGAGTGATATGCGTCAAAATAATAGAGAACGTGTGTGCAAGTGTGACTCCCATAACATTAGTCAGTGTGGGGCGTGTATTTAATTCCAGGCTTTACTATTGCCAAAAAGTTGCAGTTGGCCATTTCTAGCACCTTGTAAGGCGATAAGGTTAAAGTTTGTTATAAAATAACTATTAAAGTAATCAATAATTTATATAATACTGCAAGTTTATTGCTTCTTTAAACTGCTATCACTTGACTAATCATACACATAGACAGGTCAAAACGGAACCCTGTGGAACACCCTTATTTTTTTCCCTCAGGGCTCGTCCGCGGCCTTGCCGCCCCGATAGCACTGCAACCTTAGGCTTATTCTGCATACCCTTGGTTTTACTCCACCCATTCCAAAATCACTGTGCCTTGAACTAGTCTGCACAGTGATTGGTAGGGTGAAGTTTTATATTGCTCTGTCTCCGGTCTAGACTGGCCGTAGATCAGTTGTCTTTTGCGGTCCAGAGCTTTACACTCGCACAAGATGTGCTGGGCTGATTCCTCCCCCTCGCCGCAGAGTGTGCATGCGAGGTCTCCTTCCAACCGCTCCATTTTATGCAGGTGTTTCTTGACGGTCATGTGTCCCGTCAAGAGACCTGTTGTGTTTCTGAGCTCTCCTCTGCTAAGATGTAGTAGCTCCACAGCTCTCTTTGAACTGGGTCCGTCAATTATTGACTTCCCATGTCTGAGCCCGAGACAGTCCGCCCAGTACACAGTGTGTTGGTTTCTGACCCAGAACTTAATGGCTCCCCTGGCAGTGCTCTTTGTCACGCCCAGAGCCGGTTCTGGTCCCATAAATGGTTCTGCTGACCCCCTCTTCGCGAGACTGTCAGCTTCTTCATTGCCTTTGACCCCCGAGTGACTCGGCACCCAGATGAGGGTCACCTAATTCTGCCCAACCAGGTCGATCGTCTCGTGTCGGCACTCACTCACCAGCCAGGAATTTACCCGTGGGCTACTTAGTGCCTTAAGGGCTGCCTGGCTGTCTGTGGCTATTTGGATCCGCTTGTTGGTGTAGCCCCTCCTCTGGTTCTCCCGCACACAGTACAGGGTAGCGTACATCTCGGCCTGAAACACCGTTGCATGGGCTCCGAGGGAAATACTATGACTTACCCTCGGTCCTTCCGAGTAAACACCTGCCCCCGTCCCACGCTCCCCGCCGGATCCGTCCGTGAACCAGACGATTGCGTCCCGTGGTATGCCCAGCGTTTCCTCCCGCCATGCCTCGCGGTCGGAGATTTCCACTGTAAAGTTGTGTTCACTGCACATTCGCGGGCTCGAAAAGTCTGACCTCATTTCAAGCATGAGCTCCTTCACGATCTCCTGAATTTTGCAGTGGCCCCTGAAGCCTGGTTGGATCTTCAGTCTACCATTGCAGGCTAGTCTGTATAGTCCTAGCCTGGCATCCCCCATAATACCTAATTGTAGGGGGCAGATCCAGCAACACCTCCATGGCGGCTGTTGGTATTGAAGACATGGCTCCTGTGATGCCTAGGCAAGCCATCCTTTGGATCTTGCCTAGTTTTTGTTTGGTACTGGATTGTGTCACCCTAGGCCACCAGACCAGTGCCGCGTATGTTAACGATGGTCTGACTACCATTGTGTACAGCCAGTGGGCCATACTAGGTCTTAGTCCCCACGTTTTTCCATATAGCCGCCTAGTGACGGCTAAGATCATGACTGCCTTACACAGTATTTTTCCAATGTGACCATTCCAGGTTAGCTTAGAGTCCAATACGACCCCAAGATTTTTTACCTTCCTGGCCATTGGAATGCTCCTACCGTATAGAGTGAGAGTTCTGTGGCTGTCGCACTTCCTCCTCCTCGTAAACGGCACGACGGTTGCTTTCTGAGGGTTCACCCCGAGCCCTTGATTAACCGTCGACCCTTCCACCACTTTCAGTACAGTCTGCATGCACTCCCACACTGCCTGTATGACCTTTCCTCGGACTATGATGACAATGTCGTCCGCATAGCCGTGTACCTCATACCCCCCTCCTGAGCGCCTCCCCTGCAGGCCGTCCACGACTAGGCACCAGAGCAGGGGAGACATAACGCTCCCCTGCGGATTCCCCGCAGCGACCCCCGCCAGCAGAGTTCCTCCCGCGAGTGAGGTGAACACCGCCCTGTCCCTGAGCGATCCACCTACAGCAGGTCTCCTCTATTCCACGCTCCCGGACAGCTGCCAGAACCGATGCGAACGAGGTGTTGCTAAAGGCCCCCTCTATGTCTAAGAAGGCCTCCAGCGCCACCTCCCTGTTTTCCAGCGTATTCTCCAGTTTCAGCACCACCCTTACTAGTACCCAATTTATTAACGCAGGTGTTCCACAAAGTTCAGTTTTGGCTACCACACTTTTTATTTCGCACACAAGTTACCTTCTGTTAACAACCAAGGATGCAATCGACAGCTTATTAGCTGATAGAGCTCTTTATAGTACGTCCTCACCGACGTGTCCAATAGCTGCTTCTAGATTTTTATCAATGGGAGTCGAAGAAACGAATTCCCTAAATGATGACCTGTCTAAGATTAATAGCTTGGGCACGGCAATTGTGGTTATGTTTAATATCTAGAAATTATATAATTCCATCTCATCTAGGGAATGTATGGACTTTGAATCAGATTGGCACGAAACAAATTGAGGTTTAAAAGAAAAACGATAGACAGAAGGTACACGGACAGAAAGAAATAGGAAAAAAGTTCGGGACGCAACAAGTGCGTTATGGTAGTGAATTTTTATAAAATGTTTCAATTTTGAATAACTCAATTTTCTATAAACTTAGAAAGTTTAATTTTGGTACGTAGTAAGGTCTTTCCTAAGGCAACATATACACCAAATTTCATTTAAATACCTTTGTAATTTTTGAAAAAAAGATTCCGAAAAAAATCAAAATTTGAATAACTCAATAAACTCATAAACTTAGAAAGTTGAATTTTGACACGTAGTAAGGTCTCTCCCAGGGCAACATACCATTTAAATTTCATTAAAACAGCTTTGTAATTTTCGGAGAAAAATGTTTTCCCGGAAAAGCTTTTCCTATTTTCCTGGCTAACGAACTCATCCAAGCCATTAATAAAAGAAAGGCACTTGCCGAGTTTAATCGAAATCGGTTAATTAATTTTTGAGTTATCGGATGGATATATATATATATATATATATATATATATATATATATATATATATATATATATATATATATATATATATATATATATATATATATATATATATGGGTCCTAATTCGCGCTCATTTGGAAAAAAAATGTGCAAAGTCTCACCACCGATACCTCTCTATTACTGAATTTTTTTAAATAAAAATTCACTAATATTTTGGTTAACGGATAAGCAATTTTTTTTTTTTTGGCAATGCATTTTTAATCCTATAGTGTTGGAACGGGACCTGCTGAACTTAGTATGATATCTTAGGCAACACACAATACACAACATATAAAACCATTGTGTTACTTCTTATAAGTGTTGCTCTATGTAATGTGTCTCAGTTTGGACGTCAGTTTACAATGCGAGAAATCTTAAAATAGTACATGCAAATGATTTTAGCCATAGATAAAGCTTTTAAGGGTCAAAGTCGCAGGTAACCAAATATAAACAAGATATCCACCCAATTTCATTAAAATAGCTTTGTAATTTTCGAAGAAAATTTTTTTGAAAGAAAATTTAAAATGTGAATAACTCAATTTCCTATAAACTTAGAAAGTTGAATTTTGGTATGTAGTAAGGCCTTTCCGAAAACAACATATGTACTAAATTTCATTAAAACAGCTTTGTTATTTTTAGAGAAAAAAATTTTTTTTGAAAGAAAATTCAAAATTTTCCCGGAAAACCCCGTCCGATTTTCCTGGCTAAAGAACTCATCCAAGCCATTAATAAAAGAAAGGCAATTGCCGGGTTTCATTTAAATCGGTTAATTATTTTTTGAGTTATCAGACGTATACATACATACATATAAAAATTGAAACTGACCCCGGATATTGGTTCTATGGGTCCTAATTCGCGCTCATTTGAAAAAAAAATTGCAGTTTCACCATCGATACCCCTCTATTAGTGAATTTTTTTAAATAAAAATTCACTAAAACGATAGACGGATATAGTATGGATAGAAAGACAAATAAAAGTGAGCTAGAAGAGGCTAAAGAAAAAAGACATTAGCCAAAAGATGTATGCTGAGCTAGAAATAACTTTCCTACAGCGATATTTAACAAATACATAGTTGAAAAAAAGAAGATATAGGTATACCACGAGACAATTTCTGAACATTCGGGTCGAAGTGGTGTATAGCAGAAACAATAACAAAATTTAAGGAGCTGCTAGAGACAGATTTACGATGTACCATCGCCTTGAGACTGTGACGAGGATGATACAAAAGTAATTATTTGAATACCCAACTTTCTTTTAGCGAAGGCGATACTGAAGAAGGTGACAAATTAAAGTCTTTATCTCAAGTAAACTGTTAATAAAAAAATAATGTTTGCCTTTCCGAGATGTCTATCATCTGAGGGATATAATCAACATGGTTATATAAATGGCTGAGAAGTAACATGTTTAAGGCAAGCGGTTCAATTATAAAACAAATTAGCAGTAAGGGAGTACTATATAGTATCATATTTCCTCCCTCTTACAACCTACATTGCCCTTCTAAATTAAATTTACCACATCATTGCGAACCGAATCCTTGTCAGCGACACGAAATGTTTCCATTAATTACTAACATTAGAGCTTCCCCGGGGAGGCGTTCGTATTTGCCGACATAATAGTCTTCCTTCATTCTACCGTCTAATGGAATCTGATGTAACTCTTGATAAATTTGTTACGAGATCATGAGGTCTAATTAAAAAAATATATTTATTAGCACTAATGGCTTTTAGACCAAGTCGCTTTTATGGTAGTATATAGAGGAAAGTAAATACCGTTAATATTTAGTAGAAATATTATCTAGACTAGTTTTATATGCCATAGGTTATTAAGATTTATTATTTATATATTAAGTTCTTACATTAGAGCCATTCTGCAAACATTTTAGTAAAATAAAGGACAATAATGGTTGAAGCAGAAACTTTAGGCTTTGTAAAACACACCTCTACGAAATTTCTTGTATATACCCCGTATTCGTTTAAGGTTTTTTGCCTAAAAATTGCAAGTTTTGACGTTTCAAGTCGCTACAGTTAGTTTTTAAGAATAAAAGCTACACAATTTACAAAGTAAATTTTATGGTATTTGTGCGGCAAGATAATCTTTGTCTGTAATCAACAATAGATGTTGTTATTCACCCATATTTTGGTCATGTGCGTTCTCTGACCATCAGTGACATCCAAAGTTCTTTAGAAGCTTATAACTCTTTTGAAATGTAAGCCTAGAGATCTATATTTTGGTACATGGTGTACCCTTTACAATATAAACCTTCCTACCAAATTTGGTTGCCATAACTTTAATATTTCCAAAAAATTTCCCAGAAAAAATGATGCGATTTTTCTGGATAACCAACTTATCCAAGCTACTTGCAAAAGAGAGGTACTTACCAAATTTTATCCAAATCACTCCATTATTTTTTGAGTTATCGGTGTAATATATATATATATATATATATATATATATATATATATATATATATATATATATATATATATATATATATATATATATATATATATATATATAAATTAAACCTTTGAAAATTGAACCTGACCCCAGGTATGTGCTCTAGGAGGCCTAGTTCGCGCTCACTTAAAGATTTTTTTTAAATTAAAAAGTCGCGATCCTCTCGCTTCTGAATTTTTTCTACCAAAATTCACTAAAAACCACATATATATATATATATATATATATATATATATATATATATATATATATATATATATATATATATATATATATATATATATATATATCACACCCATAACTCAAAAAATAATCGGGCGATTTTGATGACATTTGAATGAAAAATATAAAAATTGATGACCGCGAATATAGTTTTTATGGGCCTTAATTTGCGCCCATTTAGAGAAATGGGCTATTCTGCAGATTATCCCAGATGGATGCAGCTTATCACCTTACATGCATCTTGATACTATTGGTGAAATTTCGTAGAAAAAGTTCACTAATGTGGAACTCGCGACTTTTGAATTTTGAAAAAATTTGTGAGTGGCTTGAATAAGCTCGTGTTTTGTGTTCTTTTAGAGAACTTTGGTACCTCCGTAAGTAACAAAGCGGCAACTAATTTTGATACGCAGCTGTATAAATAAAAGTTGAAATAATTGCCAAAATTTAGACCCATAAGCTAAAAGGAAGAGATTGGCGCCCAACGTGGGGCGTGTTTTGACAGCTTATGTTCCTTTATGTAGTCTACGCTGCACTGGGGTATTCAAGGAAAGTCAGCCTTGATATAACCCCTTAAAACGATTCAAAAACAACAATTTAACTACCACACCCACTGATCTCTATTGCGACTGTTTCTTTCACAGCTTTATAGTTACATAAAATATACACACCTGCTGGAGTGTCGAGTGTCAACGTCTAATATGTTTGGTTAAGATTAAAAAGAATTGTTTAGAAAAAAATATGAAAAAAAAATTCGATGCCCATTTAACCTGGCAACACTTTTGCAATCTAAAGATACAGAAATTTATGTATTATTAGACGAACATATAGAAAATCTCAAAATAGAAATTTAAATTGAACGGCAATGTTTCTTTATGTAGTAATAATTAATATTTGATGTGTTTTTTATAGTTGTTATTTTAGGAGATCATTGGTTTTTTCCCTAGTGTTTAAGCCCTTACTTTTCGTGGCCCTCCTGTGAAGTCTCGTTATGAAAGTTGCCTATGTGGGCCCATAAGCATAAAGTGAGTGTCACCGTTATTCCCATATTAGTTTAATAAGTTAAAAAAATTAAAAAATTGTAAAATGATCGTATCCATAACAATGATAAATAGATACTAGTGGATACATTTTAAAATCGGGTTGTAATAGGCAAATGGCTTAAAGCCGCAGTCATAGATGTCGACAGCCCGTCGACAACAAACAACAATAACAACAAGCTATTTTACCGACCTGTGATCACAGAGGGTTTACATGCAAAATAAAACTATGTTATCTAACAACAAATATCTAAATAATGGTTGTTTTGAACAGTAAAGTGGTTAATAAGTATTAAAAGGAGTGGTAAAACTTATTTGCCTTCTCTCAGCTGTTGTAATCATTATATCCAGATTTATTCGTTGATGTTTAATTAAGCAGCAATCCAGTTGTCAGACAAATGAGAAACACACACAATAAAGCCAGCATATACAAAAATTGAATATAACACGCAAAATCCAGTCTGAAAATCCGTGTAAGAAGAGTCAAAACCTAACATTGGAATGGTATGAATAAGCAAAGTTTATTCAGAGGTATTACGAAAATTAAACTTACTTACCATATATATATATATATATATATATATATATATATATATATATATATATATATATATATATATATATATATATATATGTTTAATACACACCTTCGAAATCAGTGGACTGTATATTTAAAAAAAAAAGTTTTTGTTTTGTTTTTGTTAACGATTGAGACGGAGTGGTATTTATTGGCATTAAATTAATTGCGTTACACGCTGGTTCGGATAGAAGACCAAAGAACAAACACTTATTTAATAACGTGGATGAGTCCTTTTATTTTATAAATTAACTGGCACTGACTAGATTTTATATACACTACATTACTAACTGAACTATACTATATTAATGTACCTAAAGCTAAAACATTTGTGACTGTCTCACATGAAATGCAGTTGTGTTCTTATAGTCTTTAGTTTCTATGCACTATCCCCCTACACTCTATCAGATGCAGATGACCACACACGTTACACTTCCCAAAATTGACCACCCTGATACAGGAAATAGACAATTATTCACAACATCTTGAACTGTCTTAACAATATATATATTATATATATATATATATATATATATATATATATATATATATATATATATATATATATATATATATATATATATATATATATATTATATATATCACACATAACTCAAAAAACAAAGGGCCGCTTTTGATGAAATTTGTAAGTGGCCTGGATAAGTTTGTTAGCCAGGAAAATTCGACTAGGTTCTCCAAGAAATACATGATTTGTCAATAGTGCCATATTTCAGTTACGCTAAATGTTCTTTAAATTTAGTTTCAATGGTTCTTTTTCTCCAAGAAATACATGATTTGTCAATAGTGCCATATTTCAGTTACGCTAAATGTTCTTTAAATTTAGTTTCAATGATTCTTTTAGGATATTATTATATCTAGCATATTTGGGATAATAATCATCATGTAGATAAAGAAAATCTCAGTTAATAAAAAATGTCAGGTAGTCGCGTCAGCTTGATGTTTACGAGCAAAACAAAAACAAAAATGTTTCGATGAATAGAGTAGGTCCGGTTATATGTAGTCCAATGTTCGAACTACTATCTTAATAACCAGCGTGTCCTTCTTAGAAGGAATATTTGATGACGATGCACAGCATAACAAAGGCAGGTATGCAGTTTTAATCACAGGGATTTAAGACTCAACAGTGGGGATCTGACTGTATACCTTTCTAGAGGACGCTGTTCGCAACTGCTTGGCAACTAACGTATAACTAGTAGTTCTCGTCTCTATTTTCTTAGTCTACTCATCCCCTTGATGACGCTAACTTTGTTAGCGAAACGATCGTCAAGTCAGAAAACCGTATTGTGATGAATTGGTTTCTTCAAATTTTACTTATCAGTGCTCATCACAGGTTGCAATCTTCACTCATTGAATAAAGTTGTGAATAAGAATGAAACCTAACTTTCCCCTTCCAGGCTCGCAAATACTTTTCACCAGCTAATTTCTATACCTTATATACTTTATAAATAAGACCAAACCTCCCACATCTGGAGTGTTGCTACCGCTTCTACACTCGCTATCCTTGATTCCATTCAGAAGAGAGCTATACGTCTCATCGGTGACCTAACCCTTACCCAAAGGCTGCCATCCCTTGCCGATCGATGTGATGACCTCTGTCTCTCTCTCTCTCTTTTTTTATAGATATCTGCACGGGCACTGCTCAGAGGAGCTTTCTTCCATAGTTCCTCCACCTGCTGCCCCCAACAGATCTACTAGGGGAACAGGGCGAATGCACCCTTTTACTGTCCAGGTCACCAGACATAGAACATCTTGTTATGCCCGCTCTTTTGCTCCGAGGACTTCCAAGTTGTGGAATTCTTGCCGGCACATGTTTTTCCTTCTCCCCCGAACCTCCAAACCTTCAAGTCCAGAATTAACAAGTTGCCTCTTTCCTCCTTGTCAACACCCACGGTACGATAGTATTTAGGCTGTAAGCGTGGTGTGTTGTTGAAATAAAAAATAAAAAAAGATGTTTTGACCTATAACATTTTATGGTAAATTGAAAATAAGTTGGCAGACAAAAAAACTACTACACACAAACAATTTTTGTATGATTTTTTTTCCCTGAAGATTACAGTTTCTACAATGAGCGGTAGTAAGGAACACAAATAAGAGTTCGTAAGTTATAAAGTTGATCAAGTAATATTAACTGACAACGCCTGTGAGGTTTAAAATGCTAAAGATAAATATATATTTAATGCCGTCGAAATTTAAGTACCTTTAAAATCTGCACCAACAACTTAATTTAATTGTGCATAAACTGCGCAGACAACAAAGTTACATGTAGATTGCATGGCAAGTCCTGCCTTTAAATGCTCCGAACCTATTACTTTAGGTAATTCGCTTTGTTTACTTTACACTTTTATATCCATGTTAAATAATTAGGGGTCGCATCTGCAGTTTTATACCTACTTAAATTACAACTGTAAACTGTAATCTTTAATAGTCTCTACTTGAGAACTTGTGACGGTAATTTCCTGAAGCAACGGCATTGCAGGGCAACAAGCAGAAAATAAACAGAATGTAACATATATGAGAGGATATGCTGGTCATAATAACTAGTCAAACTAGTAAATATTTACCTTGTCTAATGACAACCTTAGTTTAAAACCAATGAAATAACTATATTCCCCCTTAATTGCACTTAATGACACTCTCCAGCAATATTTCACTATCCTCAAATGTATTTGGTTTCATTGAAGTGTTTTGACATATTTACATTTTGTAAACAAACAGCCCATCTCTTTCTTTGCAATGATATTTCCTTCTTTATTAGATAAAGAACATAAAATTTGATGTTTACTGAAATATTTCAAACTTGCCTGTTGTTATCAGCCTTATCTTTGTCAGGATATTTTTTATATCTATACTTGTAAATTTGTTATCTTGAAAAGAAAGACAAGTTTAAAAATTGATTTATTTAAACAAATGATGAACAAAGGAGTTTGACAAATATAGGTTGTAATTACCTGCAGCAGTTGCTGGATCTCATCAAGTATTTGTTGTTATCACCACTCTTAAGGGGTTGATGTGACAAAGTTGAATTTTATGTCAAAACATGTCCTCCACAATATTAAAATTGACGTGTTTCAGCGTTTCTTAAAAAAAAATTCTCTGGACGCAAATCGATCTGTTTCGTTTTCAATGCGCCATCCTATATATATATATATATATATATATATATATATATATATATATATATATATATATATATATATATATATATACATATGTTACTTTTTGACACTTCTTACACGGTTTTTCAGGCTGGATTGTGCTTGTTATAATGAATTTTTTTATATGCTGGCTTTATTGTGTGTGTTTCTCATTTGCCTGACAACTGGATTGCTGCTTAATTAAACTCCAACGAAGACGTCTGGATATAATGATTACAACAGCTGAGAGAAGGCATATAAGTTTTACCACCCCTTTTAATACTTATTAACCAATTTAGTGTCCGAAACAACCATTATTTGGACATTTGTTGTTAGATAACACAATTTTATTTTGTATGTAAACCCTCTGTGATCACAGGTCGGTAAAATAGCTTGTTGTTTCTGCTGTTGTTGTTTGTTTATTGTTGACGGGCTGTCGACATCTATGACTGCGGCTTTAAGCCGTTCGCCTATTGCAACCCGATTTTTAAATGTCTCCACTATTTTCTGTTTTTAGTGAATTTTCTTTAAAAAAATTCACTAATGAGGAGATCCCGACATTTGAATTTTGAAAAAATTTATTCAAATGAGCGCTAATTAGGCCCCCCAGAAAACATATCCGGGGTCAGTTTCAATTTTTATATGTTTATATATATATATATATATATATATATATATATATATATATATATATATATATATATATATATATATATATATATATATATATATATATATATATATATATATATATATATATATATATGTATCACACCGATAACTCAAAAAATAATGGGCCGATTTTGATCAAATTTGGTGAAAAAATTCCTTTTGCAAATGGCTTGGATGAGTTCGTTAGTCAGGAAAATCTGCCCAGGTTTTCCCGGAAAATTTGGTGTTTTCTTTCGAAAAAAATTTATATCTCCGGAATTAACTAAGTAAGGACAATCAAATTTAGTACACAGGTTTACGTCATTATAGGTAAGTTACCTACCAAAATTTAGCTATGTAGGTCAAAAGACAAAAAAGTTATAGGCATTTAAAAATAAATAAATTGGGGTTTTCCTCAAAACGTCAAAGTGGCGATTTAAAATGTCAAAATTGGCAACATTTAGGCAAATAACTTAAATCTTATACCTGCTATAGAAATAAAATGTCTCAAGAAGGATGTTTTACAAACCCTTAAGTCTTAGTTTCAACCGTCATAGTCCTTCATTTTACCAAAATATTTGCAGAAAATTCATTTCAAATAGACCCATTTTCTGATGCTTGGCAGTAGCCTTAGCTATAAAGTTTATCATTTATTTGATGGTATATAATTTTTGTCGAATTTTCGTAAAAAATTAATAAAGCTCAATATATCCGTTATTATATAAGATATGAAGAAAATTTGTATATAGTAATTATAGGGTGTCTTGAGCTACATCTTAAAATAATATTTCTGCAATCACAGGCTGGCCCATAAGGCGTTGGTGATACAAATTTCCTTTTTTTAATCAAACACGCCTTATGTTATTGCATTTTCCATCGAAATATAATGCATATTTGTGAGAAAATAAATTCTGGACGCAGCAAGTGCGTTATGGTAGCGAATTTTGATCAAATGTTTCATATTTGAACAGCTCAATTTGCTATTAACCTATAAGGTTGACCAAGAAACGTGTTTTTTCGGGAACATTTTAAGTTTACTTTTGGAAATTTTTGTACATTTTCACACAATAAAGTTATTTTAATGGAACATGGCACATTGTTTTTACTATATAGGTTATACTGGTAACCAAATTTGATGCCTGCTTTCTTAAAAAAACACACATATTTGTTATTAAAAAGATTTTTATGAAAATTCACTACCATAACGCACTTGCTGCGTTCAGGATTTTTTAGTAAATTTTCTTTAAAAAATTCACTAAATGAAATTAAAAAAAAATCTCTTCAAATGAGCTCTAATTCGGCCCCTAGAACATATATCCGGAGTCAGTTCGAATTTTTATATGCTTATATACATACATACATACATATATATATATATATATATATATATATATATATATATATATATATATATATATACACATTGATTTCGTCAATCGCTTGGATGTGTCTATTAACCAACAGTCAAACCGGTTTTTTTTTTCGAAAAAAAAAAGATTTATTTTCTCAAACACATTTATATTTCCGAAGCTAATTCTTTTGTAATTGTCTGTTATTTGAAATATTCATATGAAAATTCGTTACAATAAGGTATTTCCGGCGTCTAGGCTTTTTGTTTTGATTTGTGGATATCATCATAGGTGTTTTCTTAATACATTTGGTTCGTGATGAAAATTTGCTGCAATAATGCACTTCTTGCGTCCAGACTTTTTCTTTTGATCTGTGGATTAGCTGTTTTCTTAGTACATTTCGAAAAGCGTCCGTGTTCTATCTACATAATATTTTACCAAGACGAGCGTGAATAAAGTAAAATCGGTACAACTTTATAAAAGAGCTGGCAGCAAAGTAAATCAATATCCAGAACAAGTTGAAGAGTATTGGAAAGTTTGAAAGTTCGTAAATGGCAGGCAAGTCTGCAGAGTATTGTGATTTATGAAGTCGGATGTCTGAAAAGATGTGGTTCTACGTGGAGGAAGCATTACAGAGTTATAACGGAAGGCAGACACGAACTTTAACGGGAAAGTTACAAGCTAATGAAGTTCTGGAGATGTGGAACTGTTTGTTGCTCTTCGATTTTATGGTACGTTATGTCCTCATAGTGTTTTATATTGACTACACCCATCAATATACAGAATATAAGAAAGCACTATGTGGACTTTCGAGAGAATCATGTTTCATGTTTTTCCAAATATGTTTCGTGCTTTTAGCCATTTTCAATAAACCGAGAAGCACCAGGTGCTTGAATTACATCATGATCATCACCACAGTCTTGAGGTGATGTCGCCTGGCGTCGAAACCATGACTCTTTGGTAATTCTTAAAAATTATTTCAACAACACACCACGAGGGCTTACAGCCTAAATACTGTCGTACCGTGGGTGTCGACAAGGATGAAAGAGGCAACTTGTTAATTCTGGACTTCAAGGTTTGGAGGTTTGAAGGTTGGAGGTTCGTAGGAGAAAACTTAAGGGTTTGTAAAACACACTTTACCACATTTTCATAAGTCGTATTCGTTTTAGGTTTTCTGCCTAAAAGTTGCCCATTTTGACGTTTCAAATTGCGACTTTGACGTTTTAAGAGGAAAAACTATCAAATTTTCAAAGTAATTTTTCTGGCGTTTCTTGACTTTTTTAATCCAATAAAGCGTAATCTTTGCCTGTAGTAAAAAATAGATCTTGTTATCTACACCACATTTTTTATTTCTCTGCGTTTCTCTGGTCATCAGTGGCACCGATTTTATTTCTTTGAACGCCCATAACTTTTTCCTAGTTTATTTATGATGCTACCCTGCGTACCAAATTTGGTTGTTATAACTTTGCTATTTCCGCAGATATAAAAATGTCTGGGCGCAGCAAGTGCGTTATGGTAGTAAATTTTCTTAGAAATAATCTGGCACCAAACATTTTGTCATTATATGCTTATAACTTTTTTTTTCTTTTAAACTATAAATCTAAATTTTCGCATACAGTTTACCTTTTATAAAGTTAACCTACTTACCAAACTTGGTCACTATGGCATTTTCAGAGATAAAAAAAAATTTCCGAAAGAAAACCCAAAATTTACCCGGAAAACCTTGTTCGATTTTCCTGGCCAATTAAGAAAAGGAAGGTACCTGCCACGGTCGATTATTTTTATACATATATATATATATATATATATATATATATATATATATATATATATATATATATATATATATATATATATATATATATATATATATATATATATATATATATATATATATATATATATATATATATATAGTCGCGATCTCCTCATTACTAATTTTTTTTTAAAGAAAATTAAATGGAAATATTCTGAGACATCATAATTTTCCGGCAACATTATTTGAGTAACGTATTTAAAAAAAAATCTCGGGACGCAGCAAGTGTGTTATGGTAGTGAATTTTCATAAAACTATTTTTTAATAGCAATAATGTGTGTTTTTTTAAGAAATCAGGCATCAAATTTGGTTACTAGTATAATCTATATAGTAAAAACAATGTGCCATGTTTCATCAAAATAACTTTAGTTTGAAAATGTAAAAAAAATTCCGAAAGTAAACTTAAAGTGTTTCCGAAAAAACTCGTTTGTTGGTCAACCTTATAGGTTAATAGCAAATTGAGCTATTCAAATATTAAGCATTTGATCAAAATTCGCTACCATAACGCACTTACTGCGTTCAGAATTTTTGTTCTTACAAACATGCATTATATTTCGATGGAAAATGCAAAAATGCAATAACATAACGCATGTTTGAATAAAAAAAAAAGAAAATTTGTATCACCAACAACTTATGGGCCAGCCTGTGATTGTAGAAATAATTTTTTAAGATGTAGTTTAAGACACCCTATAATTAATATATACAATTTTTTTCATATCTGGTATAATAACAGATATCTTGAGCTTTATTGATTTTTTTTACGAAAATTCTACAAAAATTATATACTATTAACGATAAACTCTATAGCTAAGACTACTGCCAAGCGTCAGAGAAAGGGTCTATTTGAAAAGAATTTTCTGGAAACATTTTATTAAAATGAAGGACAATGACGGTTGAAACTAAGACTTCAGGCTTTGTAAAACATTCTTCTTGAGACATTTCATTTCCATAGCCCGTATTAGATTCAAGTTCTTTTCCTAAATGTTGCCAATTTTGACGTTTAAATCGCAACTTTGACGTTTTGTGAAAAACCTCAATTTATTTTTGTTTAAATGCCTATAAATTTTTTGTCTTTTGGCATACAGAGCTAAATTTTGGTAGGTAACTTGCCTATAATGTTATAAACCCACGTATAAAATTTGGTTGCCCTTACTTTGTAAATTTTGGAGATATAAATTTTTTTCGAAAGAAAACACAAAATTTTCCGGGAAAACCTTGTCAGATTTTCCTGGATAACGAACATATCCAAGCCACTTTTTAAGGGAAGGTACTCACCAATTTTGACGTTTAAAATTGCGATTTTGAAGTTTTGAGGAGAACCCAAATTTATTTTTCTTTGAATGCCTGTTACTTTTTTGTCATTTAACCTACGCAGCTAAATTTTGGTAGGTTACTTGCCTCTAATGATATAAACCCGCGTATGAAATTTGGTTGCCCTTACTTTGTTAATTTTGGAGATATAATTTTTTTTCGATTTTTTTCGAAAGAAAACACAAAATTTTCCGGGAAAACCTCGGCGGATTTTCCTGGCTAACGAACTTATCCAAGCGAGTTGCGAAAGGAAGGTATGTGCCAAATTTTATCAAAATCGGTCCATTATTTTTTAAGTTTTTAAGACCACGGATTTGGGTTCCGGGGGTCCTAAATAGCGCTCATTTGAAGAAATTTTTTCAAAATTCGAAAGTCGAGATCTCCTCATTAGTGAATTTTTTTAAAGAAAATTCACTAAAAGGGAAGAGGGGGCCAAGCGGAACACTTCTGAAAGCCTGACAATTGCCGCAGTGCGGATGCTACATGTAATCAAGGCAGCTGCTGGAGACAGAAAATCGTGGTTTCGAGGGCATAGCTACATTGCATTAATACTGTGATGATGATTATGATAATCCTAAAAATGTATTTAAATCTTTAAAACTATAAAATATGTCTCCACTACTCCAATAATGCTACATGACTGGTAGCGGAATAAGAGATTAGCAAAAGACTTGGAGAAATATAAGCTGAATTAGTGCCGAAATCGTGAGGTCTCAGTGATGTCAAACGCCAGCACCATCTGTAAAGTATTAAACTTTACAAAGTTTACCGTTTGGCGATTTAATATAAAGTAGGGAAACCAAAAGTATCAAAGAGTTTCCAGAACTGAAACTCAGTACGCACTTTTGGTAGAAAGCGTTCCCAGCTGAAGAAGTTCTGGAAGCCGGTAATCGTGTTGGTGTTCGACCCTGCATACATCATGCAAACAGTATGGGTGAGATGGTTCGCCGACCTTTATTACAGTGTTGCCAAAAGGTGCTTGTTATAATAAGGTCTAGCTGCTTTACAAAACAAGGTAAATTTAACATTCACTTCTTGAAATCACATTGGAAAATTTTGATTTTGAGACCCTTGCGAAACGTTAAGTTAATTTAGGCTGGGCTTTTAGTGTAGCTCTTAGTTGAAATCAAATGAGAAGAACGTTAAATAAAAATTCACAAAAAGAGTACATACACATGAAGTTTTGGTCTCAAGACCATTGTTCCATATATACGAAAAATGTACCAGAATGTACATAACTACTGGTACATATTGTGGCAGAGTTTTTTTTTTAACATCGGGCTATTTCCGCGACTATGGCCAATCACCGCAGCTTTGCCTCACTATCCTGGAGATTTTGCCGAACCCCTGCGATTAAGTAAGGAGGGCGGAGATCTTTAACGTACACAACATTGCATTGGTACACAGAACCGCCGGCTTTACGCACCCTCCGTAGGGCAGAACGTGCAGATATTCAAATTGCTTAAACACAATGCAACAATTTTGGTTAATGTTAATTCTACCGTATGTACTGAATGAGTTAAATGATTCACCACTGGAAGTCTAACTCAGAACCCTTGGCTTCAGACACACACGTTCTTACCACTGGACCACCCAGCCTGCATGACTGAGTTTAATACATATATTTATTTGTTTGCTCATCATAATGCTGTGCCTATTGCATACAGTTATTATTTTAATAGGTCACATTTGGTTTTGGTAACCTTACAGAATGCAACAAAACAGAACAAAAGCAGTGATCATTCCTAAGTCACTAGGTGAAGGGTAGGGCATGTGGTGAACCTTGATAAGTACACTTTGGAGAGCCCAATTCACCACCACACATTTCTAAGAACTGAAGATCATTTTACCAAAATTAGCTTGATCACAGGATGAACCATCTATGGTTGGTGCACCAAACTAGCATAATTGCTTATTATTTATCAAATTACTCGCAAAATGTACGCGTAGGTTTTTTTTACCAAAAAACTAGAAATACATTGTGATCGCATACTTTTTAGGTAATTGTGTACATATTACAATTATTCAAATATTAGAAAAATTCGGCTGTCCTATTTGTGCCTCTGGTATATGGTCTACTAAGACAAAGGGGCACTTTAATAATGTATAAGGCATATAGATATTATCATTCACAGGCCATTTAGATCCATAGCTTGGTGTTATAGTTTCACTGTTTCATATCTCTTGGTCTTCCAATTGTGAATCCCATTTTCTTGCAAGTTTTGTTGAACTGCCTTAAGCCACCTTTTTCTTGGGCTGCTCTTCTTCCTTTTAGCTTACGGATTTGACCAAACACACTTCTTTACCAAACACTTCTCACCCTTTCGTACTACATGGCCCAGCCACGTTAGTCTGCGTGCTTTAACTACCCGGGACACAGGTGGTTCTCCATAGGATTGACACACTTCCGCCTTTCCCAAATGCCTTCTATTTTCTTGCCTCCAAAAATTCTGCGCAGTATTTTTTTCCTTATATTGCTATTCTATCTTCTAGTCTTTTGTTCATTGTCCGCGTTTTACATCCATGTGTCAACGTTGGTTTTATCACTGTCTTATATACCCTGAGCTTTGTCGTGTGAGAGATGGTCTTCGATCTAAGGAAGCTATTAAGTCCCCCTGCATATGTGTTGACTTGTGCCTTGCTCAGGTTAACTTCTACATCTTCATCATATCTATTATCTATTTTTACACCTAAGTATCACATTTCATTTCCAACCTCTTCGAAGTCCACAATTAGTTTCCTTAGTCTTTCTAATTATCATATACCTGCTCTTGTCTTTACTTATTTGAAGCCATACACTATCTGCCACTTCCACCAAGCTTCTAGTGATATTTTCAAGTTATTTCTATTTCTGGCTATTAACGAAATATCGTCCACATGAGCAAGACACTGACGACCCTTGTCAAATAGGATTCCATTACTATTTATGCCACTGTCTCTTATTACTTTCTTCAGAACTATATTAATTAATAATGTTGACAGCAAATCGCCCTATCTTACTCATCTTCTTGCCTCAAACTAATCTGACAGCTTTCCATTTATCAGAACTGCGCATGTGGTGTTACGTAGTGCCATAATTACTAGTTTTATTATTCAAGCGTATTTTAAACTCTCTAAGTATTTCAATAAGGTTGCTTCTTTTCAGTCGTAGGCGGCTTTAAAATCGATAATACTCATGTGTGTCCGAATCTGATACTCCTAACAGCCTGTCCAAATTGGCATCAGCAGACATATCTGCTCAACTTTAGACTTATTTTTCGAAAACAAGCTTGCTGTTGCTTTAGCAAAGGCTCTACATTCTCGCTTTAGTCTTTTTTATAAATGTGGCGACAATTTTGTAGGGCACTTCTGATAAAGCTATCGCCATGTAGTTGCCACATCACGGAATAATTTAATAACAAATGAAAGAGGCGGCTAAATCACATGGCCATGTCCATGTTTGTCTATTGCAAATTAATAACAAAAACATAACACAAACGATCAACAAAAGATTAGAGAAAAATATTGCTTAGATAGCATACAATAAAGGGTAAAAAGTCTGGACGCAGCTAGTGCGTTATGGAAGTGAATTTTCATTAAAATGTTTTTAATAGCAAATATGTCTCTTTAATGCAAGCAGGCATCAATTTGGTCACCGGTTTAACCTATATAAAAGGAACGATATATCATATTTTATCAAAATAACTTGTTTGAAAATGTACACAAATTTTCCGAAAATAAACTTTAAACGTTTCCGCGAAAACTCGTTTCCTAGCTGACGAACCTGAGGTTAATAGCAAATTGCGTTATTTAATTTTGAAGCGTTTAATGAAAATTCGCTACCAAAACGCACTTACGTCTCGATTTTTTTTACAAACATGCATTATATTTCGATGAAATATGCAAAAATGCAATAAGGAATCTTCAAAAAAAAATTTGTAAGTATCATCAACGACTTATGGGCCATCCTGTGATTGTCAACATAATTTATAAGATGCAGCTCAAGTTACCCTATAGCTAATGTATACAATTTTTGCATAATAACAATTATAATGAGCTTTACCGCAGAAATGCATCACCCTGTATATATGTAAACAGAAATTAAACCCGGATATGAATTCTAGGTGGCCTAGTTTGCGCTCATTTGAAGAAACCTTTTTAGAATTCATAAGCGAAAACTTAGCTAAAAATTATAGACCGTTAAACCATAAACTTAACTAAAACTACTGCCAAAGCATAAGAGAAAATGTCTATTTGAAATAAATTGTCTGGAAATATTTTATTAAAATGAAGGGCAATGATGGATGAAGCTGAAACTTAAGGGTTTGCAGAACACTCTTTACATAATTCGTATTTCTTTCAGGTTCTTTGCCCTTACTTTGTTATTTCCGGAGATATAATTTTTTTCGAAAGAAAACATACAATTTTCCGGGAAAACCTGGGCCGATTTTCCTGATTAACGAACTTGTCCAAGCCACTTGCAAAATGAAGGTATGTGCCAAATTTGATAAAAATCGGACCACTATTTTTTAAGTCATCGGTGGAATCTCCTCATTTGTGTTTTTTTTTTTTAAAGAAAATTCACCAAAAAAGAACGTACTAAATCTCCTTGAATTGGTGATCCGGCAACACAGCCTCTCTAGAACTAGACCTCGGCAAGTCGGTAGTGAAAGTGTCCCAATCCCAATCCCGATCTCCCGATGTTGCCCCTCATTCCCTCCCATTATATCGTTCACAGTTCGCCAATCTCCAAGGCGTGTAATCCAAACCGGCCCAGAAACTCCATCTAATGTCACATTATTGTTAATTACCCTTTCAATTCAGCCATTGGCTCGGCTCAAGACCCTTTCCGCATTCTCCGTCTCACTTTCCCCTATTCACTTTCTCTCTCGTTTATAATTTCCTTCTCACTACTTAGTGATAGGGTTGAATGCTGGTCAAAGGTTTTGTGCGTAGTAAGTATGTAGTAGAACATTAATTTCATTCTCTTGGAAATTTGGTATGAAACATTCTGACGTTGTTAAAGCCCTGTCAAAGTAAATTTTGTAATTGCGTTCAAATTAAATTGCTTGTTCGGTCATGCTTTTGAGGAAAAAATAGATTAACAAAGTTAAAAGTTATTAAAGTTTCTATACGACTGAAGATAACCTTAGCTCTTGGATATATATATATATATATATATATATATATATATATATATATATATATATATATATATATATATATATATATATATATATATATATATATATATATATATATATATATATATATATATAGGTGGCGCATTGAAAACGAAACAGACAGATTTGCGTCCAGAGAATTTTTTTAAAGAAACGCTGAAACACGCCAATTTTAATATTGAGGGGAACATGTTTTGACATAAAACTAAACTGTGTCACATCAACCCGTTAAGGGTGGTGATAACAACCCTTATATTTTAAATAGGGAACATGGATCGAGGTTACATCATTTGAAACTTCTTTCTTTTCTGAATTAAGCGCACTATTTTTTTGGAAGTTTTATCAACTCGTTTAAAAAGTATTCACAGTTGAAAATGTAAAAATGCATTTCACTCGTTCCGTTAAGAAATGTGCTGATAGTCGAAGTTTTTTTGGCTTGTAAACAAAAAATTGACTATCAGAATATTTCTTATCGGAATGAGATAAATGCGCTTTATTATTTCAGTTTATCGGTCGGTTTGATACTTGATAGTACTACCGAAAATTAATTTCACAATGGTGTATTCTGTAGAAGAAAGAGTTGAAATAATTACGCTTTTTTTTCAAAAACGATGACTGTGCCAACCGTATCGCAAATTTGTTTAATGAACGACATCCGAACAGACATGTTAGCAGAAAATATATTTTGGAGTTAACTGCAAAGTTTCGACAAAGTGGTTCAGTAGCCAACAAAAAACAGGATCCTGAACGTGAATTTCCGGTTATAAATGAGACTACTGAGATTGAAGTTTCAGGACAAATTGCTGCAGACCCAACTTTGTGCACGAGAAAATTGGCCACTGCTTCAACCATCAAAAGAAGAACTATTTAGCGAATATTGAAGCATCATAAAAAATAAGGTAGCCACACTGTAATTGAGGTCCATTTTTTCGCTTACATACTGAATGTATTCGATAAGGGCAGTTTCGGTGGAATAATCAGTTCTAAAACCGAGCTGTGATGGTGATATTATATTATTAGCGTTTAAAAACGTAACCAACTTTTTATATACTGCCCTTTCTGGCTTTTTGAAAAAAAAAGCTTAATATCGAGATGGTACGATAGTTCTCTAATTTGCTGCTGTCCCCCGCCTTCGATACAGCAACAACTACGGCCAGTTTC
The DNA here is from genome assembly GCA_964006375.1 of Tillus elongatus. Lineage (NCBI taxonomy): Eukaryota > Metazoa > Arthropoda > Insecta > Coleoptera > Cleridae > Tillus > Tillus elongatus. The sequence goes on along the minus strand of OZ023263.1, from coordinate 22,410,124 downwards.
AATATGTCAGGGAATTTTCGCAGACATATACATGCATTTATAATATTTGTGAGTGGCGCGGCAAGCTCAGCAGCACATTACTCAATAACTTTTATTGGAACATCATCAAAGCCGCACTATTGTTTGTTAGGAAGTTAATTGATGATGCCAATAACTTCACATCCAGTTACAGGTGTTTTCTGGGTATATGATTTTCCACTGTGCAGCTATCCGACATCTGGCCCCCGAAATGCTACATTAGCTTCTTCTCAGCAACACATGAAAAATATCCGGCAAGTACCTCAGCAATTTCTACCCTGCTAGTTATATTTTTGTTTTCGTATAGTAAATTCGAAATGCTCTTTACCAGGTTTGTTTTTCTTGAGATTAACACGCTGCCATAGTGCTTTAGTTTTATTTGGGGCGTTACAAATACAAGATGCTGTGTAGTTTTATTTTAGTGATTTTTTTTTTAAATCACTAATGAGGAGATCTCGACTTTTGAATTTTGAAAAAATTTCTTCAAATGAGCGCTAATTAGGCCCCCCAGAACACATATCTGGGGCCAGTTTCAATTTTTATATCTTTGTATATATATATATATATATATATATATATATATATATATATATATATATATATATATATATATATATATATATATATATATATATATATATATATATATATATATATATATATATATATATATATATATATATATATATATATATATATATGTATCACACCGATAACTCAAAAAATAATGGGCCGATTTTGATTAAATTTGGTGAATACCTTCCTTTTGCAAATTGCTTGGATAAGTTCGTTAGTCAGGAAAATCGGCACAGGTTTTCCTGGAAAATTTTGTGTTTTCTTAAAAAATATATATATCTCCGGAACTAACAACGTAAGGGCACGCTGGTTTATATGGTTATAGGTGAGATACATACCAAAATTTAGCTCTGTTGGTCGAAAGACAAAAAAGTTATGGGCATTTAAAGAAAAATAAATTGGGATTTTCCTCAAAACGTGACAATTTAAAACGTCAAAATTCGCAACATTTAGGCAAAGAACTTGAATCTAATAGGGGCTACGGAAAGAAAATGTCTCAAGAACAATATTTTACAAACCCTGAAATCTTAGTTTCAACCGTTATTGTCCTTCATTTTACTAAAATGTTTCCAGAAAATTCATATCAAATATACCCTTTCTCTGATGCTTGGCAGTAGCCTTAGCTATAGAGTTTATCGTTTAATGGTATATAATTTTTGTCGAATTTTCGTAAAAAATAAATAAAGCTCAATATATCCGTTATTATACAAGATATGAAAAAATATTGTATACATTAATTATAGGGTGTCTTGAGCTTCATCTTAAAAACATATTTTAAAAATATTTCTACAATCACAGGGTGGCCCATAAGTCGTTAGTGATACAAATAATTATTTTTTTTTAGTCGAAAACGCCTTATGTTTTTGCATTTTCCATCGAAATATAATGCATGTTTGTAAGTTAAGAAATTCTGGACGCAGAAAGTGCGTTATGGTAGCAAATTTTGATTAAATGCTTCATATTTGAAAAGCTCAATTTGCTATTAACCTATAAGGTTAACCAAGAAACGGATTTTTTCGGTTACACTTTAAGTTTACTTCCGGAAATGTTTGCACGTTTTCAAACAATAAAGTTATTTTGATGAAACATGGCACATTGTTTTTACTATATATGTTATACTGATAATCAAATTTGATGCCTATTTTCTGAAAAAAAAAAACCACACATATTTGCTATTAAAAACATTTTTATGAATATTCACTACCATAACGCCCCTGCTGCGTCCCAAACTTTTTTCTGTTTAGTTTGGTTATTTACCTCGGCTTTCATCACTTTATACATAACGCTAATCTCCCTCCCGATTGTTTTTGTATTGAATTTAAAAGCCTTAGGTTATTAAGATTTTGTTGCACATTTGGTGAAAACTTGATCCGATATTTTATATCAAATAAATAATAAATTAGTATAAGCGTTATAAAAACATAAAAATATTTAGGAGTGATACGTATAAGAGGTGGAACTTGCATGTTGACGCGTTAGTAGAGTAAGTGCGCCATATATGGACCACCTTAAGGATTTTCTCAAATAAAACTTGAAAATGTAATCAGCCTTATTTATTAAATAGTTTTATAATTATTTGGTATCAAACATATAACAAAAACATCAACATCTTCGAAAAACTTTTTCTAAAATACTGCCATTTTTAAGAACTTGCAAAAAGTGAACATAATATGGACCACATGGTTTGAAATATGGACCGTGGTCAATTTAGTTAAAAATAACAGAAAACTTGTTAGTCGTATTATGCGAAAAATTAAATCAGTCAGTTATTAGTGCTTAAATCAATGATTGGTACATAATTCGCACACAAAGTCGGGCCATTGCCTACAAGGCGCACATTGGATCTATTTCTCTTCATAAATATCTTCAGAGAAAAGTCCATTACAATACAAACATTCAGCATTTTCATTTTGGGAACGATGAGGACTTTCATCTGCCATCTATCATCGACTAAATAATCAATCTCATTAGTACTTTCTCTATTTGGTGAATTTGCAGATTAGCTCCCGAACGCTTTTCAAAAAATTGTTTTCAGAAACATTACTAGGATCCCACTGGATGCACAGACCACAAGAAAAATTTCTTGTTCACACCCCCCAAGGAAGTTACGGGACTAGGACTGAATAGATGTTATGGGCGGGGTAGGTAGTAAAAATGAAATATGAGCAGAAAATGTGAAGAAAACTGCTTGGAAGCTGTCTATTTGAAGCCATATCCCCATTAAACCCTGCCTACCCCGGACAGCACCCCTATTCGCCCCAGGTCCCGTAACTTCTTTGCGGGGTATGAACAAGAAATTTTTCTTGTAGTTTATTCAACGAGGGTGGTTACATACCCGGGAAGACGTATATAACCAGACGGGAAGGAAAATGTCTGCGACGAAGCAGACCCCCCCCCCATTCAACTTGTGCTTCGTCGTGACGATTTTCCTTCCCCTCTCGGGTGAATACAACCACTCTCGTTGCATAAACCACAAGAAAAAATATCTTGTTAATACCCGCCCAGGAAGTTACGGCACCTGCGGGAATAGGGGTGCTGTGCGGGGTAGGCAGCGTTTAAGGGGGCATGGCTTCAAGATGTGAAAAAGACAGCTTTCAAGGCCGTTTTCTTCGCATTTTCTGCTCATATTTCCTTTTTACTACCTACCCCGTCTAGCACCACTATTCACTCCTGGTGCCGTAACTTCCTTGGGGGGGGGGGGGGGGGGGGGGGTGAACAAGAACGTTTTCTTGTTGTTTTTGCATCCAGGGGGGGTGTGTCTGAAAACAGTTTTTTGGAAAGCGTTCGGGAGCTCATATGCAAATTTACCCTCTAGTTTTTAAGATCTTTCTTTTCTTCTGGGCTATTTTCTTTGGCGTTTTCTTTGATTTATTTTTTTATGTAGAACGGTCTCTTCTTCAATTTATCTATTTCTTCTGTCCTTTTCATCGATGTTTCTAAATTTTGCTCATAAGGTGATGATGTCAAAATCATAGATTTGGTGGCTTTCCTCCCCTGTTGCTCGCGGTTTTCTTCAAACGTGGTATGGGTTTCAATAGCTATGAATCCTCCATAGTGGTAGTCGGATCTTTGGTTTGTAGGTTTGCATGGTGGTTTCTGTCGGCTCCCGGGGTAGAAACAGGTTCATTCACAGATTGATGTTCCGGAGCTTCAACAGCCCCTGTCTTAAGTAAGCAGTTATCGTGATTATCATTGACCGGTGTCATTATATCACGCAATGGGTCATTAAAAGATTATTCTACTGCTGGAAGGTCTTCGTCGATAAAGTCATAATCTTGAAAGACATTTCTGTTAACGGGATATATCCCAGTTGCACTAAAACCGTTAATAGCCAGTTCTGCGCGGTGAGTTCTTATGTAGGCTAGCTCATTTTATTTTGCTATAAAACAGAAGACAGGATTTATTCAAACGTGGTATGGGTTGCCATACCTTTGGCGACGAATATGTAGATGATGTGGAGGCACCAACTAATGAATCCTCCATAGTGGTAGTCGGATATTTGGTTTGTAGGTTTGCATGGTGGTTTCTGTCGGCTCTCGGAGTAGAAACAGGTTCATTTACAGATTGACGTTCCGGAGCTTCAACAGCCCCTGTCTTAAGTAAGCAGTTATCGTGATTATCATTGACCGGTGTCATTATATCGCGCAGTGGGTAATTAGAAGATTCTTCTACTGCTGGAAGGTCTTCGTCGATAAAGTTATGATCTTGAAAGACATTTCTGTTAACGGAATATATCCCAGTTGCACGAAAACCGTTAATGGCCAGTTCTGCGCGGTGAGTTCTTATGAAGGCTAGCTCATTTTATTTTGCTATAGAACAGAAGACATGTTTCTTCTCTGGACGGAATTGTATCTAAAGAAATAAATATAGCGTCAATTTCGTTACCATACAATTTTTTTTTAAATAACCGCACTTGTTTACACCAAACGTTAGATAATAAATCTTGGTGCGAGTAATTAGAGAATAAACAATTTCCAAGCCAAAACCAATCCTTTTAGTGATTATTCAGGTCGGTGGTTCACTGTATTGCACATTTAAAAGTCTAGTCGACCTTGAAAGTGCAAACGCAAGTAAATAAACTCTAGTCTCTTTGAGGCTAAACTAGAGATTGTGTGCCAGCTTTAGGAAAACGCATGCAACTGTGTATAAATAATTAACACATAATAATCGATGCGCTCCGATTATTAATTAAACGGTGTAAAATAAGTATAACGTGTGTTGAAAACAGTTTTTTAATGATAGGTTTACTAAATAGTGAGTAAAAATAGCAATAACTAATCGTCTAATTCTTTAGTTCTAATAAACCACAACACTGTTAGCAATTTTACCAATTTATTTCAGTTATATACAAAATTATGTCGAGATAGGTCGATATAATCCCAATTATCTATCAATTAAAAAGCACCCTTAAAAACTTCCACCTTTTAAAGCAGGGTTGCCAATGTGCGGGATCTCCCCCGATTATCCCCGATTATCCCCCGATTATTTTTTGAGGAACATGTGGAGAATTTTTTGCGATGTTATAATTTTAGCGTAAAATGGAGAATCTTGAAGACATTTTTCATGCGAGATTTTGTTTATCAAATTCATGACTTGTCTGGTTTCTATAGATGTGTTTGTATATTAGTCCATCGTAGGCAACGAAACTTCAAAATATGTTATATTTCAATTAGATCCAATTATATATACATACCTTATATTATATATACCTCTTGGAATCCAGTTTGGTGGCGTTTCGACTATCGTACCGTGGGTGTCGACAAGGAGGAAAGGGGCAACTTGTTAATTCTGGACTTGAAGGTTTGGAGGTTCGGAGGAGAAGGAAAAACATGTGCCGGCAAGGAATTCCACAACTTGGAAGTCCTCAGGACAAAAGTGCAGGCGTAACAAGATGTTCTGGTGACCTGGACAGTACCAGGGTGCATTCGCTCTGTTCCTCTGGTAGATCTGTTGGGGGCAGCAGGTGGAGGAAGTATGGAAGAAAACTCCTCTGCATAGTGCCCGTGCAGATATCTATAAGAGAGAGAGGTCACCACCGGCACGTCGGTGGGCAAGGGATGGCAGTCTTTGGGTGAGGGTAGGGTCTCCGATGAGACGTTTAGATCTCTTCTGAATGGAGTCCAGGATAGTGAGTGTAGAAGCGGCAGCGGCACCCCAGATGTGGGAGCAGTATTCGAGGTTTGGCCTTATTTTTAAGTATATAAGGTATAGAGATTGGCTGGTGAAAAGTATTTGTGAGCCCGGAAGAGGAAACCTACTTTCTTTGCAGCCGCTTCTGCAATTGATGTGACATGTTGGTGTCAATTGAGAGTTCGATCCACAGAAATGCCAACAAGTGAAAAGGACTCATTACTTTGAATAACTTGGTTGTTCATTGTGATGGATCTAGGGCTGGTGTATCTCTTATGAGATAGAAAGCAAGACTGAGATTTGGTGGGGTTGAATTGTACAAGATTTATACTTCCCCAGTCTAATATTTTTTGAAGATCCACAGAGACAAAACCCTCCATTAGTCTGCGATCCTTATCTAATTGGGCTAAAGAAACAGGCTTAGAATATTGTATATTTGAGTGGAGGGTGCTGTCGTCCGCGTAACTGTGAACTGGGTTGGATGTGCTAGAGAAGAGGTCATTGATGTAGAGAACGAACAAAGTAGGGGCTAAAGCTGAACCTTGCGGGACTCCCGCATTCATTGGATAGAGTTTAGAGGAATGGCCACCCTCCACAACAGAAATGCTCGGGTTGAAGGGGAAATTTGCTGTCCAGGTACAGAGTTTTGGTGGTAAGCCATAGGCCGGAAGTGTATTAAGCAACGCTGCATGCCAGATCTGGTCGAATGCATTGGATATGTCTAGAGCGACAATCTGGGATTCACCGTGTAGTTCCATAGACTTGTTCCAAGAATGGGTGACAAAGGGAAGGAGGTCGGCAGTTGATCTGCGCTGACGGAATCCATACTGCCTGTCGTGGATTAGACTGTGTTTCTCAAGAAATGTTAGTAATTCGGTGTTTATATACTTTCCCATCACTTTAGAGACGACTGAAAGGAGAAGAATAGGCCTGTAGTTGCGCTTTGGATCCTTCTTGGGGACGGGTTGTACTCGAGCAGTTTTCCAGTTACTACTAAGTGAAGATTGGAACCTGTGATGAGCACTGATAAGTACACTTGGAGAGCCCAAATCACCACATCACATTTTAAAAAGACCTGACGATCGTTTCACTAACCAAGTTAGCGTCATCAGAGGATGAAACATGTTTGAATGTTTCATCCTCTGATGACGATAACTTGGTTAGTGAAACGATCGTCAGGTCTTTTTAAAATGTGTTGTGGTGATTTGGGCTCTCCAAGTGTACTTTCCAGTTACTAGGGAATATGCCTTTATTGTAAAATGTCTGAAATAAATCAGCCAGGACAGGACCAAGTTATGGTGCGCATTTTTCGAGAACAATTGCTGGGATCTCGTCAAAGCTAGAGGCTTTCCTGGTATTAAGAGAAGATAGCATCTTTCGTACCTTTTTAGTTTGGAAAATGATATCTGTCATTTTATGCGCGACACTGGGGACTATTGGTGGTTGAACATTTAGAGGTGGGTCGAGAGTATAATTTCCGGCGAACAGCGAGGCAAAAAGTGCAGCCTTGCCCAAGGCGGTAGAAACAATTTCATCCCCTGAAACAAGAGGTGGGAACGTGCTCTTGCAGAAATTATTCCCAATAGATTTAGCAAGAGTCCAGAAGGGCTTACTGCCGTTGGAGCTTGAGAGGACTTCGTTTTTGATGTGGTTATTAAACGAGTTTTTTGCCTCAGAAAGAACGCGGACATAGCGGTTTCTTGCGTCTTTAAATGCTTGACGGTTTTCTTAACTGGGATTGTGTAGAAGCGTTTTGTGGGCTTTGACCTTTTCAAGTCTGGCGTTGTCACAGGATTTAGAGAACCAGGGCTTTTGAGTGGCTAAAGAGGTTTTCTGTGTATGTGTAATAAATAATGCCAGGCCAGCTTGGATAATTTCGGTGACGTTTTGTGAGATATCAGAGGAGTCAGGATGAGAGAAGCAAAGAAATGAGGAAAAGTAATCCTGCATTTTGTCCCAGTTCGCGGAGTTGTATAGCCAAACGATACGTGGGTGTGATGACTGTGTGACCTCGGGTTGTATTGCGCAGAAAGCAGTGATCATGTCGTGGCCTGAGCGACCAAGGGGGGCGGTGACTGATGTCTTATAGTATTCAGGTTTTGTAGTAAGAAGGAGATCCAAGGGATTTGAGCTGTATGTTGGGATGCGAGGAAAGTAAGTAGGTTGCTGAACCATATTGGCTACAGAATTGCTGACTGCGAAGGCCTCTGCTGCTCTCCCTGGTGGGTTGGTTTTTGAAGATCGTAGCCATTCCTTATTATGGACATTGAAGTCACCAGGAATAGTGACCTCGCAGAAAGGATACTCAGAAATCAGATGGTTCGTTTTTTTTTTTAGAAAGGTAGTCAAAGAGCTGGACAAAATTGTTGTCAGAAGGTGACCGGTAAATGCAACAGATGAATTTAGTTGCAGCCCTGAGAGATTTTAATCCAAAGTATCTCTTTTATTCCAGTTTCTATATTGGGGAGTCTGGTGAACGGTAGATTGCTACGGACGTATGGGCACACGCCTCCATGCAATCTAAAGGAAGTAAGGAACTCATACCCCGGGAAATTAAGGTGATTAGTGGCTGTTCTGGCACTGGTTTAGGTTTCGGTGAGGAAGAGGAGTTGGAGCCTATTAGCCTGGAGGAAATGGTGGACGGAGTTCAGGTTAGAATTTAGGCCAGGTATATTCTAGAAGGATATGTTAAATCTTGATGCCGGCGCCCCCTGCACACCCCTTTCCCAGAGACCCGAATGGAGGGGTATTTTATCTCTGAAGAGTTTAGCGGACAGCTATTGATGAAGACAACTTAGTCGTAAAACGTACCCAGTGCATAACTCTCTGTTATCAGAGTTGCCATATTGGGCGATTTATCGCAAATTGGGCTATCTTTTATCTTTTGTTGCGAGTTTGTTTTCAAAGAAAGCGCTAAGTCGCAATCATTCGACTTGCTCAGATACATTGCCACAACCTCTCGGTTCATGTTAATTTTATAGTATGTACTGAAAAAGTGAAAGGGTAACCCTGGGAATCGAACCCAGTGCGCTTGGGTCCAGAGACACACGTTCTCGCCACTGGACCACCGAGGCCCTATGCACAATACATCATTATATTAAAGCTTCTCGTCAACCTAAAAGAAAGCTTTTACAAAAAAAAATTAAATTCCCGCCGGAAATTTCAGTTTGGACGATTTGACAAGTGACAATTCTTACAGAAAGTGACGATTTCGCACGAATGGGGGATTTTGGGCGATCTCGTTCAGCAAAACGGCGATATTTAGTTTTGAAAACCTGACAACCCTGTCTGTTATTAGTTTTGAAGTTTTTGAGGTGTTCAACCTCAGTCTTTTAATGAATATAGGGATCACCGGATCAAGATTATGTATTTTACTAAAAAATCAGAGTTCTACTACACATCACAACCTCAAACGCTTTCCAGTTTAGGAATTGTCCACAAGTTTATATGAATTTTAAGATGGTTAGCAAGGACCACCTAAAAAGTTTGATATATTGACAAGAATAAAATTTTATTGCAAATGTGTCACCGAACTTGGCTGTGTTAGATAGAAAATATATATTGTAAAACTAGTTTTTTTTTATAGCGCAGTCTTGGAAATTCCATGTGACTGCGCATCTAGTCGTCTTCATAACACTAATGCCTGTGAATCTGTTATGTCTAATAATTTTGGAATCTTTTTATATGCGGCTTGCCTCGCATTGACAACGTTATATTTTTAGAACGCCAAGAAGTTCAATGAATCCAATGGCACCAGTTGCTTTTTCAATATGAATCAATAACAAATAAATTTCACCGACCAGAGCACGTCTGGTTGCTTTTTGTTTTATAACTATAATTAGCTATTTGATGCATTCTGCTCACTGAATTAGAAATATGTTGTTTGTGGCTGGAATTCTTTTTATTCTCTTTCGTAGAGCTGGTTCCGCCACATGCAGCATCCACTTATAAATCTGCATTAAAATAGACGGAAACATTCCTAGTGCGATTGTGTTTTGTTTCCCATATATGGAAGGTATTACGTAAGAATTGAAGATTCCCATCGAAGATTGTGATGCATTATTGCATTTTTTGAGTTGCTTCTTCTCAATAGATCTCTCCAAATTTATTGCTCTTCGGTTTTTTTCTCCTCTGTAGGGCATTGACCATGTTTATACACGAGATAACTAAAATTCGATCTGCGTTTTATATTGTTTTATCTCACAACTAATGCAAAAGCAGGAACATTTGTCACAGCAGGAATCTTAGCTACTGTCTACATGCATCCATATACGTAGTATAATAATAGCCTTCAACAATGCTTAAAATTCAGTTACATAACCGGCAATGGTTAAATTTTATTTAACAATAAAGCCAGCTAAACTAAAACAGTCTGATTAGGTATATAGTTTGAATTTTAGTGTATTTTCTTTAAAAAAATCACTAATGAGGAGATCCCGACTTTTGAATTTTGAAAAAAATTTCTTCAAATGAGCGCTAATTAGGCCCCCCAGAACACATATCCCACATATGTTTATATATATATATATATATATATATATATATATATATATATATATATATATATATATATATATATATATATATATATATATATATATATATGTAGGTATGTATGTATGTATGTATGTATGTATCACAACGATAATTCAAAAATAATGGGCCGATTTTGATTAAATTTGGTGAGTACCTTCCTTTTGCAAATGGCTTTTTTTTTTTTTTTTTTTTTGTTCCCTCAGGGCTCGTCCGCGGCCTTGCCGCCCCGATAGCACCGCAACCCTTGGTTGATTGTGCATACCCCTAGTCTTACTCCACCCATTCCAAAATCACTGTGCCTTGAACTAGTCTGCACAGCGATTGGTAGGGTGAAGTTTTATATTGCTCTGTCTCCGGTCTAGAGTGACCGTAGATCAGTTGTCTTTTCCGGTCCAGAGCTATACACTCGCACAAGATGTGCTGGGCTGATTCCTCCCCCTCGCCGCAGAGTCTGCATGCGAGGTCCCCTTCGAACCGCCCCATTTTATGTAGGTGTTTCTTGACGGCCATGTGTCCCGTCAAGAGACCTGTTGTGTTTCTGAGCTGTCCTCTGCTAAGGTTTAGCAGCTCCACAGCTCTCTTTGAACTGGGTCCGTCAATTATTGACTTCCCATGTCTGAGCCCTGGACAGTCCGCCCAGTACACCTTGTGTTGGTTTCTGACCCAGGACTTAATGGCTCCCCTGGCAGTGCTCTTTGACACGCCCAGAGCCGGTTCTGGTCCCATAAATGGTTCTGCTGACCCCCTCTTTGCGAGACTGTCAGCTTCTTCATTGCCTTTGACCCCCGAGTGACCCGGCACCCAGATGAGGGTCACCTCATTCTGCCCAGCCAGGTCGCTCGTCTCGTCTCGGCACTCACTCACCAGCCAGGAATTTACCCGTGGGCTACTTAGTGCCTTAAGGGCTGCCTGGCTGTCTGTGGCTATGAGGATCCGCTTGTTGGTGTAGCCCCTCCTCTTGTTCTCCCGCACACAGTGCAGGATGGCGTACATCTCGGCCTGAAACACCGTTGCATGGGCTCCGAGGGAAATACTGTGACTTACCCTCGGTCCTTCCGAGTAAACACCTGCCCCCGTCCCACGCTCCCCGCCAGATCCGTCCGTGAACCAGACGAGCGCGTCCCGTGGTATGCCCGGTGTCTCCTCCCGCCATGCCCCGCGATCAGGGATTTCCACTGTGAAGTTGTTTTCCCTGCACATTCGCGGGCTCGCGAAGTCTGACCTCATTTCAAGCATGGGTTCCTTCACGATCTCCTGAATTTTGCAGTGGCCCCTGAAGCCTGGGTTGATCTTCAGTCTACCATTGCAGGCTAGTCTGTATAGTCCTAGCCTGGCCTCTCCCATAATAACGAAGTGTAGGGGGGGTAGATCCAGCAACACCTCCATGGCGGCTGTTGGGGTTGAAGACATGGCCCCTGTGATGCCTAGGCAAGCCATCCTTTGGATCTTGCCTAGTTTTTGTTTGGCACTGGATTGTGTCACCTTAGGCCACCAGACCAGTGCCGCATATGTTAACGATGGTCTGACCACCCTTGTGTACAGCCAGTGGGCCATACTAGGTCTTAGTCCCCACGTTTTTCCATATAGCCGCCTAGTGACGGCTAAGGTCATGACTGCCTTACGCAGTATTTTTCCAATGTGACCATTCCAAGTTAGCTTAGAGTCCAATACGACCCCAAGATATTTTACCTCCCTGGCCATTGGAACGCTCCTACCGTATAGAGTGAGAGTTCTGTGGCTTTCACACTTCCTCCTCCTCGTAAACGGCACGACGGTTGCTTTCTCGGGGCTCACCCCGAGCCCTTGATCAACCGTCCACCCTTCCACCACTTTCAGTGCAGTCTGCATACGCTCCCACACTGCCTGTGTGACCTTTCCTCGGACTATGATGACAATGTCGTCCGCATAGCCCTGTACCTCATACCCCCCTCCCGAGAGCCTCCCCAGCAGGCCGTCCACGACTAGACACCAGAGCAAGGGAGACAGAACGCTCCCCTGCGGACACCCCGCCGCGACCCCCGCCAGCAGAGTCCCTCCCGCGAGTGAGGTGAACACCGCCCTGTCCCTGAGCATGGAACCGATCCACCTGCAGCAGGTCTCCTCTATTCCACGCTCCCGGGCAGCTGCCAGAACCGATCCGAACGAGGTGTTGCTAAAGGCCCCCTCTATGTCTAGGAAGGCCCCCAGCGCCACCTCCTTGTTCTCCAGCGTATTCTCCAGTTTCAGCACCAGTTGGTGCAGTGCTGTTTCTGTTGAGAATCCTGCTCTGTATGCATATTGTCCGCAGTGTAGAGGATATGCTTCCAGTACACCGCCCCTAATGTGCCGGTCGAGCAGTTTTTCCACTGTTTTCAGCAAGAAGGACATGAGACTTATTGGCCTCAGGGACTTTGCCTGGTCTGTTGGACGCCCAGGTTTAGGAATAAATACAACCCTGGCCAGTCTCCATGCCCTCGGAATGTACCCCAGAGCCAGGCTGGCCCTCATAATGAGGGTAAGCACCGGCGCCAGTATATCTATCCCCTGTTGGAGCATGATGGGCATTATTCCATCAAATCCCGGCGATTTGTATGGCTTAAAGCTGTTAATGGCCCATCTGATTTTGCTCCAGGTAACCACCTCTTTAGCGACTGTCCAGTCTACTCTAGATGCCCGCCTATAAGGCGCCTCTATTTCTGAGTGTTCCCAGTCCGGAGGTGATTGGTTTATTATGTTACAGCCGGGGAAGTGCGTCTGGAGTAAAATTTCCATAGTTTCCTCCCCCGAGCTTGTAAAGCCTCCCGTGGGTGTTCTAAGGGAGCCTATGTTAGTCTGAGGGCCCTTAGACAGGATCTTGTGTAGTCGAGCACTCTCGGACGTGTTTTCCACTTCTTCGCAGTGCCTCCTCCACGACTCCTTCTTGGCGTCCCTCAGTCTTTTGTTATAGGTCGATAGGGCCTGTCTATATTCATCCCATGCTCCCGACCTTTTGGCCGCGTTAAACAGCTTACGAACCTGCGTCCTCCTTTGCCTGAGGTCCTCGTTCCACCATGGGACGTTCCTGGTGGACACCCTCATTTTCAGGGGGCAGTTGGCGTTATAGGCCGAGGTAATTGCGTCTCGCAATTGGACTGCTGCAATCTCGAGGTCTATTGAATCCCTTATGGCCCTCTCAACCCCCCGCAGTTCCACAGCTAGGTCTGCCCTGTAGGCTTCCCAGTCCGCCTTGCGGGGGTCCCGGTACCATACCGTTTCTCTTTCGACTTTGGCGATTTCAAACCGGATGTATCTGTGGTCTGAGCTACTCACTTCCCCAGACACAGCCCAGCTTTTAACAAAGTCACCCAGAAACTGGGTGGAAACTGTTAGGTCTAAAACTTCCTCACGCCGTGTTGTGACGAATGTCGGTTTATTACCTCTATTCAATATGTCTAAATTAAATTTCATAAAGAATTGTAAAAGTGCCTCACCCCTAGAGTTTGTGTCCGAGCTACCCCACAACTCATGGTGCGCATTCGCATCCATGCCGATGATGGTCTGCCATCCACCTGCTCTGCTACCCACCATCAGCTGCTCCAATTCGTTGGGTGGAGGAGGGTCCGTGCTGTCCCCTGGCAGATAGGCTGACGCGACAGTAATGTCCCTCAGCCCATCCGCTCCTCCACATCGGATTTTGATCGTTGCCAGGTCCCTGGAACAGAAATTCATTAGAGGGAGAAACTCTATCCCTTCCCTGACAAAAATGCAGGCCCTCGGATTCTCGCTGGACCTGCTGTAGATGAGCTTTCCATTAGCTCCGCCGAGTCCCTTGATCTCTCCTTTGTAGGAGTACGGTTCCTGGATGAGGGCCACATCCGTGTTCCTCAGAGCCATTAGTAGTCCGGCCGTGGCTGCCCTACTGTGTTGGAGGTTGACCTGAAGGAACCTAAGTCCCATTAACCCTTAATTGCTTCCCCAGTGGGCGGAAGCTAACCCTTCCCATGCCCCAGAATGCCTTGAAGGAGGTTCCTTCAAGGGCTCTGTAAGATGTCGGGTCGATCGAGAAGGCGAGCGTCTGCCCTTTCTCCTCTGCCTTCCTGCTTAGAACCGACCAGTGTTGCGTCCCCAGTTCAGGGTTCTGGATCTTAAGTCTGCTGATCACCGTCTCCTGCGGGACGGTGTCAGGGATCCGTACGAGGACCTTGCGTCTCTTTGGGAGTTCCTTGGGCTCGACGGCTGTCAAGTCCGCCCCCTCCCAAATCTGACCGAGGCCCCCGATCGTTTTCCGCAGCCAGTCCCGCGACTGCGGGCCGGCACAGGTTATCCAGAGGATGCCCCCCGTCAGGCGCGTCCGGTGGAACTGAGGCGGGCTCTCCCCTTCCTGAAGAGAGTCCACTGCAGCTACCACCGCAGCCTGGATCAGGTCCGCCTTCCCCTGGTCTAGCGTGACCTCAGGATGGCGTCTGTCAATCACCGCCATCCCGAGGCCCTCCGCAGCCTCCCTGTAAGAGCCAGTCTGCGCCGGTGTTCCGGCCTTAGTTCCTTTGGGAGGTCTGTCTGTAGTAGGCGTGCTAGAGCCAGAGCGCGGCGTCTTCCGACTCGCACTCTCCTCTTGCGCCTTTACAGGCACCCTGGCCCTTTTGGAACGTCTGTCTGTAGTGGGCGTGCTAGAGTTCGAGCGCGTCGTCTTCTGACCCGCACTCCCCTCTTGCGCCTTTACAGGTTTCTCGACCGTCCAGGTCCCGGCCGCCATTTTTTGCGCCCTCCGGAGCTTCTTTCTTTGCGCCCCGGAAAGACGCTTGGACTGCCGGGGCAGTCCCTCTACTCTAACAGTAGAGTCCTCACTGGTGGAGGGGCCCCCGGAGTCCGCGGAGCTCGCCGCCCTCCGGTGGGACCCAGCCTCCAGCTTGGGTGTCGGGGACAGGTCTCTGGCCGAAGCTACCCCCTGATCCCCCGTATCTACGCCGGTCGTGGGACCTCCAGAGTCCGCTGCCGCACCCTGGCTCGTCTCCGTTTCCGGGATAGACTCAAGGCTCAAGTCTGTAGCCGGAGCCACTCCTCGAGCCTCATTGGTTTTGGTTTTATATGTATTTATAATCTTCATGTTGTTCCCACGAGAATGGGGGAAATACTGTCCACACCATCAGAACCCCCTGTGTGGTGCAAGGCGGGTTACTCTGGAGGGTTGCCTGGTACTCCAGAGGTTCCGTTCACGACACCATCGCCCTGGTGCCATCCATCCATAGGCACGGGTCACGTGACACCGTAGATTGGGGGAGTTTAGTTCGACCTCCTTGTCTAGATCCGTCATGTTTAGTTATTAGCAGGGTCACCTCGTGCAGGATGCGGATTTTTACCGCGCATGACGTTCTTGGGGAAAGCTTCATCGGGAGTTTATGTTGTTATTTCCACTTCCTCAGCTTGCCCCCTGGAGTCCTTTGGCCCGCGACTCCTTAACCCCTTTGCAAATGGCTTGGATAAGTCCGTTAGCCAGGAAAATCGGACCAGGCTTTCCTGGAAAATTTTGTGTTTCCTTTCGAAAAAAATTTACATCTCCCAAATTAACAAAGTAAGGGCAACTAAATTTGGTACGGGGGTTTATAGCGTTTTAGGTAAATCACAATTTAGCTCTGTAGGTCAAAAGACAAAGAAGTTATAGGCATTTAAATAAAAAATATTTGGGGTTTTCCTCAAAACGTCAAAGTTGCGATTTAAAACGTCAAAATTGGCAACATTTAGACAAAGAACTGGAATCCAATAGGGGCTATGGAAAGAAAATGTGTCAAGAAGAATGTTTTACAAACCCTGAAGCCTTAGTTATAACCGCCATTGTCCTTCATTTGACTAAAATATTTCCAGAAAATTCATCTAAAATAGACCCCTTCTCTGATGCTTGGCAGTAGCCTTAGCTATAGAGTTTATCGTTTAATGGTATCTAATTTTTGTCAAATTTTCGTAAAAAATCAAAAAAGCTCAATATATTCGTTATTATACAAGATATGAAAAAAATTGTATACATTAATTACAGGGTGTCTTGAGCTACATCTTTCAAAATATTTCATATTTCTACAATCACAGGCTGGCCCATAAGTCGATGGTGATACAAAGTCTCTTTTGTTTTAATCAAACACGTCATGTTATTGCATTTTTGCATTTTCCATCGAAATATAATGCATATTTGTACGAAAATAAATTGAATAGCTCAATTTGCTTTTAACCTATAACGTTAACGAAGAAACGAGTTTTTTGGGAACACCTTAAGTTTACTTTCGGAAATTTTTGTACATTTTCAAACAATAAAGTTATTTTGATGAAACATGGCACATTTATAGGTTATATTGGTAACCAAATTTGATGCCTGCTTTCTTAAAAAAAAAACACACGCATATTTGCTATTAAAAACATTTTAATGAAAATTGACTACCATAACGCACTTTCTGCGTCCAGACCTTTTATTATGTATTCTTTTCGCAAAATGTTGTGTAAAAAGTTATTTAGCCAGTTTTCGAAGACATTTTTTGTGCTTCGTAGAAATCATTTTGTGAAAGATGTTTTTCTGACATTTTGGTAATTACTGATGAATGTAAATTTTATTTAACAAATTGTTGCAAATTTACATGAAATTTTGTTGTGTCGTCGAATATATATTTTGGTAGGTTGGTTGGCCAGGAAAATCTGACCAGTTTTTTAAATTTATTTCATTTATTTTTATTAACGAATTTTCTTGTACAAAATGTTGTTTTAATAGAGATGTTTCTTATAAATGAATTTAATGAATTTTCTTTCAAGAAACATTTGAGAATTTTTGTATGAAAAATTATTCTATTGATGGAACATTTTTTAAATGAAATTCGGCGAAAAGAAAGTTTCAATGGATTTTCGTGCAAACAAATTATTTTATTTTCAATTTTAATTATAAATTAGGTATATAATTTGAATTTTATGTATGCTTTTAGCAAAATTTGTCAAAAATATTTTTTTGTGCTTCGTAGAAATCATTTTGTAAAAGATGTTTTTCTGACATTTTGGTAATTACTGATAAATGTTTAACAAGTTATTATAAAAAAAATGTTTACGAATTTTCTTAAACAAATTGTTGCAAATTTTCATGAAATTTTTGTTGTCGAAAAATATTTTGTTAAAAATTATATTTTGAAAGGTTGGTTGGCCAGGAAAATCGGACCAGTTTTTAAAATTTATTTCATTTATTTTTATTAACGAATTTTTTTGTACAAAATGTTCTTTTAATAGAGATGTTTCTTATAAATGAATTTAATGAATTTTCTTCGAAGAAACATTTGAGAAATTTTGTATGGAAAATTATTTAATTGATGGAACATTTTTTAAATAAAATTCGGCGAAAATAAAGTTTCAATGCATTTTCGTGCAAACAAATTATTTTATTTTCAATTTTAATTACAGATTAGGTATATAATTTTAATTTTATGTATGCTTTTAGCAAAATTTTGTGTCAAAAATATTTAGCCAAATTTGATGCCTGCTTTCATTAAAAAAAAGACATCTGCAGTTATATTTTTATGAAAATTCACTACCATAACGCACTTGCTGCGCCCAGGCTTTTTTCCTTGATAGGCTTACCGCACTGATTAATAATAGCTTTCTTAAAACAAAAAATGCTGGACGCAGCAAGTGCGTTATGGTAGTGAATTTTCATAAAAATCTTTTTAATAACAAATATGTGTGTTTTTTTTAAGAAAGCAGGCATCAAATTTGGTTACCAGTATAACCTATATAATAAAAACAGTATGCCATTTTCCATTAAAATAACTTTATTGTGTGAAAATTTACAAAAATTTCCAAAAGTAAACTTAAAATGTTCCCGAAAAAACACGTTTCTTGGTCAACCTTATAGGTTACTAGCAAATTGAGCTGTTCAAATATGAAACATTTGATCAAAATTCGCTACCATAACGCACTTGCTGCGTCCAGAATTTATTTTCTTACAAACATGCATTATATTTCGATGGAAAATGCAAAAATGCAATAACATAAGGCGTGTTTGATTAAAAAAAGGAAATTTGTATCACCAACGACTTATGGGCCACCTGTGATTGCAGAAATATTATTTTAAGATGTAGCTCAAGACACCCTATAATTAATATATACAAATTTTCTTCATATCTTATATAATAACGGATATATTGAGCTTTATTAATTTTTTACGAAAATTCGACAAAAATTATATACCATTAAATGATAAACTCTATAGCTAAGGCTACTGCCAAGCATCAGAGAAAGGGTCTATTTTAAATGAATATTTTAGTAAAATGAAGGACAATGACGGTTGAAATTAAGACTCCAGGGTTTATAAAACATCCTTCTCGAGGCATTTGATTTCCATAGCCCGTATTAGATTCAAGTTATTTGTCTAAATATTGCCAATTTTGACATTTTAAATCGCCACTTTGACGTTTTGAGGAAAACCCCAATTTATTTATTTTTAAATGCCTATAACTTTTTTGTCTTTTGACCTACATAGCTAAATTTTGGTAGGTAACTTTCCTATAAGGATGTTAACCAGCGTCCCAAATTTGGTTGCCCCTACTTTGTTAATTCCGGAGATATAAATTTTTTTTGAAAGAAAACACAAAATTTTCCGGGAAAACCTGGGCAGATTTTCCTGACTAACGAACTCATCCAAGCCATTTGCAAAAGGAATTTTTTCACCAAATTTGATCAAAATCGGCCCATTATTTTTTGAGTTATCGGTGTGATACATATATATATATAAATATATATATATATATAAATATATATATATAAATATATATATATATATATATATATATATATATATATATATATATATATATATATATATATATATATATATAAACATATAAAAATTGAAACTGACCCCGGATATGTTTTCTGAGGGGCCTAATTAGCGCTCATGCGAAGAAATTTTTTCAAAATTCAAAAGTCGGGATCTCCTCATTAGTGAATTTTTTTTAAGAAAATTCACTAATAAATACCTACGCCAAGTAAAGTAACAGAATTCGTTTAATAGAATACTAGATTTCTGATACAAAGCCGGTGCCTTTCAAGTTTCCAAGCGACTAGTTAAGATTCTACAAGTTGTTTGTCTGAATCTGGTTACGTATCTTATTTCATAGATGTTTGTACGTGGACGTGCTTCAAGATCATACATTCGTAGGACATTTGCTTCTGTAAATCACCAGTACATCTATCTACAAAAGACGTGATTTCTCTAGATAAATACATTGTGGGGGAGCTTACAAAACCAGTGACGGAGATCTAGTCGTTTTTATAGGAGTCCATAAAATGAAACAAAACTCCTTAAAGATATTCTTGATGAAGAACATGTTCAATACATATATTTTACTTCACCATCGTCAATACGTGTGAAAGTATGGCATCGGCGACAAAAATTTCAATTATTTTTTTTGCTTCAACGCCGTGAAAGGGTCAAAACATAAAGAAAATATGATTTGAAGACGAAATTTTTATATGTCTGTCGCTCTGTATAGCGGATCTTCATATCCACAGACAGCCAGGCAGCAATTAAGGCCCTTAAGGAAAATTCCTGGCTGGTGAGTGAGTACGAAGACGAGACGAGCGACCTGGCTAGGCAGAATGAGGTCACCCTCATCTGGGTGCCGGGTCACTCGGGGGTCAAAGGCAATGATGAAGCTGACAGTCTCACGAAGAAAGGGTCAGCAGAACCATTTATGGGACCAGAACCGGCTCTGGGCGTGACAAATAGCACTGCCAGGGGAGCCATTAAGTCCTGGGTCAGAAACCAACACAAGGTGTACTGGGCAGACTGTCCAGGGCTCAGACATGGGAAGTCAATAATTCACGCACCCAGTTCAAAGAGAGCTGTGGGGCTGCTAAATCTTAGCAGAGGACAGCTCAGAAACACAACAGGTCTCTTGACGGGACACATGGCCGTCAAGAAACACCTGCATAAAATGGGGCGATTCGATGGGGACCTCGCATGCAGACTCTGCGGCGAGGGGGAGGAATATTAGCCCAGCACATCTTGTGCGAGTGGAAAGCTCTGCACCGCAAAAGACAACTGATCTACGGTCAGTCTAGACCGGAGACATAGCATTATGAAACTTCACCCTACCAATCAGCAGACTAGTTCAAGGCACAGTGATTTTGGAATGGGTGGAGTAAAAAGACTAAGGGCATGCTCAATAAGCCAAAGGTTGCAGTGCTATCGGGGCTGAAAAGCTGTTTGTTTGTAGCCACGACAGCTTTAGAACGAATTGAGATATCGTCTACAAATTTGGTACAGTTAACACCCGACAAATGAACAGTCCGGATTGTTTTTGGTTAAATACGCTCCAGGGAGTAGGGGATGAATGGGGGGTGGGGGTGGTGGTGGTGTGATTTGGTGAAAATTGACATTTCTTCGTTGAAACTCGACTAAAATAGCGTTTTACGGTTTGTTCATTAGAAAATTTTCAATTTAATCAAAAATCTGCTATTCTGTGATGCAATTGTATTGAGGGTTGAATATGCGGGGGTGGAATATCGGTGACAGAAAACATATAGAAAACTTCATTCTGGAGGTCTGTCGGCCTCTACATCTGTCTGTTAGTAGGCGCAGTAAATTTTAAACGAAGCACCCGACAAAGGAACGCTTCGAGTTGTTTTTGGGTAAGATCGCCTCAGGGGGTAGAGGATAAATGAGGGGGGATTCGGTGAAAAAATAACATTTTTTCGTTAAAACTCGAGTAGTATAACGTTTCAGAAGTTTATGGGTACAGGAATTCAAATATTTTCTTTGTGGTCAACTCATGGACCCTAAATTCATTTCATGAGATTGCCTTTCTGAGGAGAGTAGATTATCACAGCTATGTGGAAGTTATGATTCAATTTGCAGCACTATTTTTAGCTGAATTTGCAGTTTACCTCACGGAGAGTTTTGGATAAATGGATTTCTGATAGATACAGTTTGGTGCCTTGCATGCACGTTGACCAGTGTCAACGGGTAAAAATAGTTATTTACCCTTTGCTTCCTTGTCTTTGCTGAGTTATTTTTCGATTCAAACATCTTCGCTGCCCTGGTGCGGTAGGTAAGTCAAAAATGATTTTTTTTCAAAATGTCTCTATTTTTTTCGCTTGCTATGTTACGCGGTCCTTTCCCGATAGACTCCTTCCCCTTACCTACCACTACCTATTTCTGAGAGTACACTCCGTCGTGTTTTTGACAGGGCGGTGGGCTGGGGAATGTGATCCGCTACTTCGTCGTGCCTTCCTGCATGCCTACAAAGACGCTTGTTGCATAAACCACGTAAAATATGAAATACCCAGCAAGCGTACGGCACCTGGGGAGACTGCCGGGCAGAAAGGGTTTCACGCAGATATGACTGCAACATATGAAAATTTTCGGGACGCAGCAAGTCCGTTATAATAGCGAATTTTCCTAAGAATTGTACACTATTATTATACGGCATATTAGTAAAGTTAATACCTTGAACTTACACATACCTTAAACATCGATTTTAGAGGTTCTAGTACGCGCACGTTTGAAAAATTATTTGGAGCCGTTAATAAAGCTACAAATATAGTATATTTTAATAATTGATCGAATCCCCCAGTTAAATAACAATCACTTGGCAATGTTTTATTTTCATGCCGTCTGCTACTTTCCATAACTGCGGCCAAGATTTCACGATTGTTGGTTCGGGTAGTATGGTTTATGCCTGGTATATATTTAGTTTAGTTACCGTTGATGTATCGTTTATGCCTGTTGTATGAATCAATCTACACATGGCAGTTAACTACTCTATCTGTCAGGTATTGGACTTTAACCACTTAGTCGTTTCAACGCATGCCTTTGGGATTTTATTTTTAATTTGGAAAAAACTCTAAATATTGTGTACCAAGTTACTTAAAATTCACAACATGGGTTTATTTGCACCATTTCTAGCCACATGTAAAGTATCATTCCAGTTACTCTGTTACTTACAAAAATATAACGTATTCAGGAAGGTTTCCCCGATTTTCCACCGGAATAAATTGAGCATAAAGGCTGATTAACGAAATCGACCTCGGTTTTGGCCCAAGCGAGATTTTTGCCAAGTTTGATTAAAATCAGTTTAGTATTTTTTGAGTTATCGCCCGGATACATCGTATATATCGTGTGAATGTATATAAACATATAAAAATTTTTAATGGAGCTTGGTTTTGGGTTCTAGGGACCTAAATCCGCGCTCATCTGAAGACATTTTTTCAAAAGCTTTTCATCTATCAGCGAATTTTACAAAACTTATTGGAAAATATATAATAATTATCTAACCAAATAGAATTTTTAACAAAACTGTGTTACTTGTTAGACCGATCCACAAGGGATTTCAGCGGAGGCCTTTGCAATCAGCAATTCTTTAGCCAATATGGTTCCGCAACCTACTTACTTTCCTCGTATCCCAACACACAGCTCAAATCCCTTGGATCTCCTTCTTACTACAAAACCTGAATGCTGTAAGATATCAGTCACCGCCCCCCTTGGTTGCTCAGACATCGGCATGGTCACTGCTTCCTGCGCAATTCAACCAGAGGTCACACAGTCATCACACCCACGTATCGTTTGGCACTACAACTCCGCAAACTGGGACGAAATGCGGGATTATTTTTCCTCATTTCCATGGGCGTCTGTCTGCTTCTCCCATCCTGACCCCTCTGATATCTCACAAAGCGTCACTGAAATTATCCAAGCTGGCATGGAATTGTTTATTCCACGTACACAGAAAACCTCTTCAGCCACTCAAAAGCCCTGGTTCTCTGAATCCTGTGACAAGGCCAGACTTGAAAAGGTCAAAGCTCACAAAACACTTCTACACAATCCCAGTCAAGAAAATCGTCAAGCATTGAACGACGCAAGAAACCGCTATGTCCGCATTATTTCTGAGGCAAAAAACTCGTTTAATAACCACATCAAAAACAAAGTCCTCTTAAGCTCCAACGGCGGCAAACCCTTCTGGACTGTTGCTAAATCTATTGGGAATAATTTCTGCAAAAGCACGTTCCCACCTCTTGTCTCAGGGGATGAAATTGTTTCTACCGCCCTGGGCAAGGCAGAACTTTATGCTTCGTTGTTCGCCGGCAATTCTACTCTCAACCCACCTCCAAATCTTCAACCACCAACAGTCCCCAATGTCGCGCATAAAATGACGGATATCATATTCAAAACTAAAAAGGTACGAAAGATGCTCTCTTCTCTTAATACCAGGAAAGCTTCTGGCCTTGATGAGATCCCAGCAATTGTTCTCAAAAAATACGCACCAGAACTTGCTCCTGTCCTGACTCGTCTGTTTCAGATATTTTACAATAAAGGCATATTCCCTAGTAACTGGAAAACTGCTCGAGTACAACCCATCCCCAAAAAAGGATCCAAGCGCTTCCTAGCAACTACATGCCTATTTCTCTCCTTTCAGTCGTCTCTAAAGTGATGGAAAAGTATATAAACACCGAATTACTAAAATTTCTTGAAAAACACACTCTAATCCACGACAGGTAGTATGGATTCCGTCAGTGCAGATCGACTGCCGACCTCCTTTCCTTTGTCACACATTCTTGGAACAAGTCTATAGACTGGGTAGTAGAAATCTTGTACAATTCAACTCCACCAAATCTCAGTTTTACTTTCTATCTCATAAGGGATACACCAGCCCTAGACCCATCACAATGAACAACCAAGTTATTCAAAGTGATGGGTCCTTTACTCTTGTTGGCATTACTGTGGATCGAAATCTTAATTGGCACCAACATGTCACATCAATTGCAGAAGCGGCTGCTAAAAAAATAGGTTTCCTCTTCCGGGCTCGCAAATACTTTTCACCAGCTAATCGAATACTGCTCCCACATCTGGGGTGCAGCTGCCGCTTCTACACTCGCTATCCGGGACTCCATTCAAAAGAGAGCTATACGTCTCATCGGTGACCCTACCCTCTCTTTTATAGATATCTGCACGAGCACTGCTCAGAGGAGCTTTCCTCCATAGTTCCCCCACCTGCTGCCCCCAACAGATCTACCAGGGAAATAGAGCGAATGCACCCTTTTACTGTCCAGGTCACCAGACATAGAACATCTTGTTACGCCCGCTATTTTGTCCCGAGGACTTCCAAGTTGTGGAATTCCTTGCCGGCACATGTTTTTCCTTCTCCTCCGAACCTCCAAACCTTCAAGTCCAGAATTAACAAGTTGCCTCTTTCCTCCTTGTCAACACCCACGGTACGATAGTATTTAGGCTGTAAGCCCTCGTGGTGTGTTGTTGAAATAAAAAAAGACGAAGTGTCGTAATCTCCGGATGCTTTAGGGGGAAATATTAATATCTAATTTTGGTTAAAAGCACAAGCTACAGAAAACATAGAAGCAGAGATGAAAATTGATATTTTCTAATATAAGCTCAAGATTGCAACGTCAGCTATAGAAAGGAACATGCTACATGGTAGTCGTTGAATAGTTACGCACTGGCGGTCATATTCAAACAGAAAGTTTTAGTATCCATCAGTTCAGCATATAGTTATGTATACAAGTAAATGTCTTTATTATATTCTACACTAATAAATAACATTAGGAAACCATATGATTTATTAAGTTATTAAAAAAAATACATTTTATTTTAATATTAATGTTTATGTTATGCATTAAATTAAACGGTAATAAACCTTGAGAATTAATGCAGTACTTATAGAAAATGATTAATTTGCTCTGTGTAGAACATAATTATTCATAAAACGAATGAATTTTGTAATCATTTTAATTGGCAATATTCAAAAATTACACACGTAAAAATCATACCCCAACTTTCAAAACGGTGACAACTCAAGAAAAATTGCAGCCAACCTTTAGTATACACTAGTAGGAAGTAGACGTACATTCCGATCATCATATTTAAATTAATTAAGGTACTTAATGAAAGGCTTCATCCAGACAGCAAAAATTTATTGATAAGGAGCCCTACGCGTTTCGGCTATCCAGTAGCCATCCTCAGGGGCAAATCTAAAATTGTAACAAAAAGGTCTGTTAGAAAACATTGTCTTCTGGTATGCAATTGTGCCGTTTTAAGCACAATGATATCAAGTTAAACTTTACATACATCATCAAGGCTAAGAATCTACAGTCAGACAGTAAAATACGTTAAAAAAGCAACATTACATGCTAAATACAAAGCAAAAACTACAGGCCACAATTAAACAAGTTACGTAAGTCACACTACAGTCAAAAACATGCAGTCAGAATAGCAGATGGCGCTGGTTGGACGGCGAACCAACCAGCGCCATCTGCTATTCTTGCAGTTTTCATTAATGGCCGACGTTCACTGCCGTCTTGTGGTTTAAATTGCCGTTTTATATTGATTTGATGACACCATGAATCGATCTTCCGGCACATTTGAATGCGTTGTTGTTGGACGGCTGGTACAATAGATGAAGATTCCAACCTTGGCAACCTGTGTATAGTTTTGAATCTAATTTTTCAAGAATTAGAAAGTAAGTATTGGTGCCATTTTGTTTTCTCGTATCATTTCTTTAAAATATTTTTTCAATCTCCTTATGAGTTCTCATGGGGTTTCTGCTTAATTGTGTGGCCTCCTGTTATGTTTTGCTTTGTCAGTTCACTCCACTGCTTTTTCGCTTTGTCGATTCAATTTGACTTTTTCGCTGTTCACTAACTAGCCAGCTTTTTTAGCTCTTTCAGCTTATAGTGAATTTTCTTAGAAAAAATTCACTAATGAGGAGATCTCGACTTTTGAATTTTGAAAAAATTTCTTCAAATGAGCGCGATCTAGGACCCCTAGAACCCACATCCGGGGTCAGTTTCAATTTTTATATGTTTATATATATATATATATATATATATATATATATATATATATATATATATATATATATATATATATATATATATATATATATACATATACCCAGTTCAAAGAGAGCTGTGGATCTGTTAAATCTTATCAGAGGAGAGCTCAGAAAGATAACAGGTCTCTTGACGGGACACATGGCCGTCAAGAAACATCTGCATAAAATGGGGCGGTTCGAGCGGATATATATATATATATATATATATATATATATCACACCGATAACTCAAAAAATAATGGGCCGATTTTGATAAAATTTGGCATGTACCTTTCTTTTGTAAATGGCTTGGATAAGTTCGTTAGCCAGGAAAATCGGACGAGGTTTTCCGGAAAAATTTTGAGTTTTCATTCGAAAAAAATTCTTATCTCAAAAAGTAATAAGCCGATTTTAATAAAATTTGGCATGTACCTTTCTTTTGTGAATGGCTTTGACAGGTTTGTTAGTCAAGAAAATCGGACGAGGTTTTCCGGGAACATTTTGAGTTTTCATTCGAAAAAAAAAATTATCTCAAAGAATAATAGGGCGATTTTGATAAAATTTGGCATGTTCCTTCCTTTTGTAAATGACTTTGACAAGTTCGTTAATCAAAAAAATCGGACGAGGTTTTCCGGGAAAATTTTGAGTTTTAATTTGAAAAAAAAATTTATCTCAAAAAATAAGAAATCTATGATAACCAAATTTGGTAGGTAGGTTTACGATATAAAAAGTAAACTATACACCAAAATTTAGATTTCTATGTTACAAGAAAAAAAAGTTATAATAAAATATTTTGTGCCAGATCATTTCTATGAAAATTCACTACCATAACGCACTTGCTGCGTCCAGGATTTTATTCTGTTCTGATAATGATGGCCTTTAGCCTGTTTTGACTGCATGTTTTTGACTGTAGTGTGACTTACGTAACTTATTTAATTGTGGCTTGTAGTTTTTGCTTTGTATTTAACATGTAATGTTGCTTTTTTAACCTATTTTACTGTTTGACTGTAGATTTTTAGCCTTGATGATGTATGTAAAGTTTAACTTGATATCATTGTGCTTAAACCGGCACAATTGCCTACCAGAAGACAATGTTTTCTGACAGACCTTTTTATTACAATTTTAGATTTGCACCTGAGGATGGCTACTGGATAGCCGAAACGCGTAGGGCTCCTTATCAATAAATTTTTGCTGTCTGGATGAAGCCTTTCATTAAGTACCTTAAATGTGTCTATCCCAGACCATGTGACATTCAGGAATGAAATCATATTTAAAATTTTGGCCATATCTACTGTACGGCAGCTTCTTCAAGAGCACGTGTAAAGAGAAAATATAAATCCTCTAGGTTTAAATTATTGATAGCATGTAGCTAGTTATAGAAACTCGCCAATTTTAGCGATATTTGTATTGAGACTAAAAAAGATATCAAGAAAATAAGCATACGCAAGTTTTCAGTTTTTTTCAGGATATTTCAGTAACTGTAAACGATATCCAGAAAACGTTTTCATATAATAAATAAACATCAAATAGTGCGCGTTTTTTGTAATTAAATCAACTATGTATCTCGCATGGTTTGGGAGATCCCAATAGTGTATATACATACAATGAATAAATAAAAAATTCGGGACGCAGCAAGTGCCTTATAGTAGTGAATTTTTGTAAGAATTGTACACTATTATTATACAGCATATTACTGAAATTCATACTTTAAACTTACACAGGCCTTGAAGATCTATTTTAGAGGTCCTAGTACGCGCACATTTGAAGGATTCTTTCTAAACTGTTACCATCGTTATCTCTCTATTAACAAAAAATCTTGGGTTCTAACGCCTTTTGAGAAAAATGCACAAAGCTCAATTTTCTATGAAGCTAGAAAATAAAATTTTGCTATATCTATAGAAAGTGTAAGTCTCTTTAAAAGAAACTTGTATTACAAATTGCGTTAAAGTTACAAAAGCTTTCCAGAAGGAAACTTAATTCATATTTAGAAAAGTGTCTGCCAAATTATAAACGTAGCAGTTATTTTTCCTTATTTTTTTTATTTCAACAACACACCACGAAGGCTTGCAGCCTAAATACTATCGTACCGTGGGTGTCGACAAGGAGGAAAGAGGCAACTTATTAATTCTGGACTTGAAGGTTTGGAGGTTCGGGGGAGAAGGAAAAACATGTACCGGCCAGGAGTTCCACAACTTGGAAGTCCTCAGGACTAAATAGCGGGCATAACAAGATGTTCTATGTCTGGTGACCTGGACAGTAAAAGGGTGCATTCGCTATGTTCCCCTGGTAGATCTGTTAGGGGCAGCAGGTGGAGGAACTATGGAAGAAAGCTCCTCTGAGCAGTGCCCGTGCAGATATCTATAAAAGAAAGCGAGGCCACTAACGGCACGTCGGTGGGCAAGGGATGGCTGCCTTTGGGTAAGGGTAGGGTCACCGATGAGACGTATAGCGCTCTTCTGAATGGAGTCCAGGATAGTGAGTGTAGAAGCGGCAGCAGCACTCCAGATATGGGAGCAGTATTCGAGGTTTGGTCTTATTTGTGAAGTATATAAAATATAGAGATTAGCTGGTGAAAAATATTTGATTCTGCAATTGATGTGACATGTTGGTGCCAATTGAGATTTCGATCCACAGAGATGCCAACAAGTGAAAAGGACTCATTACTTTGAATAACTTGGTTGTTTATTGTAATGAGTCTAAGGCTGGTGTATCTCTTATGAGAAAGAAAGCAAGACTGTGATTTGGTGGAGTTGAATTGTACAAGATTTCTACTTCCCTAGTCTAATATTTTTTGGAGACCCACGGAGATAGAACCCTCCATGAGTCTGCGATCTTCATCTAGTTGGGCTAAACAGACAGGCTTAGAATATTGTATATTGGAGTGGAGGGTGCTGTCGTCCGCGTAACTGTGAACTGGGTTGGATGTGCTAGAGAGGTAGTCATTGATGTGGAGAAGAAACAAAGTAGGGGCTAAAGCTGAACCTTGAGGCACTCCTGCATTAATTGGATACAGTTTAGAGGAATGGCCACCCACGACAACAGAAATGCTCCGGTTGGAGAGGAAATTTGCTGTCCACGTACAGAGTTTTGGTGGTAGGCCACAGGCCGGTAGTTTATTAAGCAGCGCTGCGTGCCAGACCTGGTCGAATGCTTTGGATATGTCTAGAGCGACAATCTGGGATTCACCGTGTAGTTCCATAGACTTGTTCCAAGAATGGGTGACAAAGGAAAGGAGGTCGGCAGTTGATCTGCGCTGACGGAATCCATACTGCCTGTCGTGAATTAGACTGTGTTTTTCAAGAAATTTTAGTAATTCGGTGTTTATATACTTTTCCATCACTTTAGAGATGACTGAAAGGAGAGAAATAGGCCTGTAGTTGCTAGGAAGCACTTTCGATCCTTTCTTGGGGACGGGTTGTACTCAAGCAGTTTTCCAGTTACTAGGGAATATGCCTCTATTGTAACATGTCTGAAACAGACGAGTCAGGACAGGAGGAAGTTCTAGTGCGCATTTTTTGAGAACAATTGCTGGGATCTCGTCAAGGCCAGAAGCTTTCCTGGTATTAAGAGAAGAGAGCATCTTTCGTACCTTTCTAGTTTTGAAAATGATATCAGTCATTTTATGCGCGACATTGGGGACTGTTGGTGGTTGAACATTTGGAGGTGGGTTGAGAGTAGAATTGCCGGCGAACAACGAGGCAAAAAGTTCAGCATTGCCCAGGGCGGTAGAAATAATTTCATCCCCTGGGACAAGAGGTGGGAACGTGCTCTTGCAGAAATTAATACCAATAGATTTAGCAAGAGTCCAGAAGGGTTTGCTGCCGCTGGAGCTTAAGAGGACTTTGTTAAAGTTAATTAATCGCCAGAATGATTTCGTTTAAGTCAACCTAATCAAACCATTTTTTTTTATTTCAACAATAACGAAATGTATGCTGAAAATTATAATTTGAGATGCATTTAGGCTGACAAAGTAATTTAGGCATTTTAAACAAAAATGAAATCTTGTTCAAAACGTATGAAATCTTTACACTGTTGTTTCTCCAAATGCCAAAGGAAAAAAAATGATACATTCATCGAGCGGAAATCGATTTCGGAACCAGCTGCGTAGAAGACAAGCACCCTACCACTGAACCATCTGAGATAATATATTCTTAATGAAAATTCACTAAAACTAGGGTGTTACGCTCTTAAGTGGAACACACTATATATAAGAAAATTTTTGCGAATTTACTTACGTAAGAAGTAGCACCACAATGTTCAAATAATTCGCTATTAGCAATATAAATTTTAAATAATATTAAGGATATGTTAAATGACGGCTGCCACCGTTAAAATCATTATTTCCGTAATTTATTTGAAAGTCTATCATTAATTACCGTTTCGCTAAAACCTTGATGGTTTTGTCTATTATTCAAAGTTCAGTTCAGTAAGCTAGCTTCGGAATTTAATTCCATTAGCCACAGAAATTTGGAATAATATTTTGTTGAATTATTTCTGTTTGATACCGGTCCTTCTAACAATCACACTTAAAATATTTTAATTTTTTTTTAATTTCCTTTTTAATCTATTTTTAATTTCTTTTTTTCTTTTTTTTTTTTTCATAATCATATTTTTTTTTTTTTAAGATATGGACAGGGACTGCAATACTTGATCAGGAGTCTATCAGAGCATATTGCCATAAGACACACAAGAAAAGACCACGGAAAACATGGGGATGCACATAGGGATAGACAGCAGGTGTTTGCAGCAGTATCTCACCTAAGTATTATATTCATTCGCGTTCTTACCTCTACAAGCGCACGTGCACACACACACACGTCCACACACATATATACAGACACAATTTACATCTAAAATTTTATTTGTGTAAAATTTCCTTTGTAAAATTATATGTGGAACTTAATACCTAAACAATCATGCTCACACACATGTACACATACACCTATATGTCTACAAACACTCATATAAATAACATAAGATTTTCACCTATTTTTTTCTCTTAAAATCTAATTACTCTCCTAAGAAATATCATACATATGGTTTTATACAGTGTAAGAAACCTAATAAAACTCTAAAAACCTTTATATCGTTACTACTTAATAAAACTGTAATTGAGTTGGGTAAATCTATTTTGCATTTTAAAAGATTATAGACTATTATTAAAATGAATTATAAGTACAGGCATTTTCCATTTACCCAAAGCATCATTTTATCGAATTTTCGTACAAAAAAAAATGGTTTGTGACTTTTCAATTTTGAAAAGATTCCTCAAAATTATCGCAAACCATATATAAGATTAGTTTCAGAATTAATACGTTACTAAGAGGAACCAACGGTAGAAATTACTTGCAACACACAGTCTACTCCACGACAGGCAGTATGGATTCCATTAGCGCAGATCAAATGCCGACCTCTCTTCCTTTGTCACCCATTCTTCAAGTCTATGGAACTACACGGTGAATCCCAGATTGTCGCTTTAGACATATCCAAAGCATTCGACCAGGTCTGGCACGCAGTGTTGCTTAATAAGCTTCCGGCCTATGGCTTACCACCAAAACTCTGTACCTGGACAGCAAATTTCCTCTCCAACCGGAGCATTTCTGTTGTCGTGGATGGCCATTCCTCTAAACTGTATCCAATTAATGCAGGAGTTCCACAAGGTTCAACTTTAGCCCTACTTTGTTTATTCTCTACATCAATGACCTCCTCTCTATCACATCCAACCCAGTTCACAGTTACACAGACGACAGCACCCTCCACTCGAATATACAATATTCTAAGCCTGTCTCTTTAGCCCACTTAGATGAGGATCGCAGACCCATGGAGGGTTCTGTCTCTGTGGATCTCAAAAAATATTAGACTGGGGAAGTAGAAATCTTGTACAATTCAACTCTACCAAATCTCAGTCTCACTTTCTATCTCATAAGAGATACACCAGCCCTAGACCCATCACAATGAACAACCAAGTTATTCAAAGTAATGGATCGTTTTCACTTGTTGGCATTTCTGTGGATCGAAAGCTCAATTGGCACCAACATGTCACATCAATTGCAGAAGCGGCTGCTAAGAAATTAGGTTTCCTCTTCCAGGCTCGCAAATACTTTTCATCAGCTAATCTCTATACTTTATATACTTCACAAATAAGGCTAAACCTCGAATACTGCTGCCACGTCTGGGGTGCCGCTGCCGCTTCTACACTCGCTATCCTGGACTCTATTCAGAAGAGAGCTATACGTCTCATTGGTGACCCTACCCTCACCCAAAGGCTGCTATCCCTTGCCCACAAACGTGACGTGGGTTGACATGATCTCTCTCTCTCTCTTTCTCTCCCTCTCTTTTATAGATATCTGCATGGGCACTGCTCAGAGGAGCTTTCCTTCATAGTTCCTCCACCTGCTGCCCCCAACAGATCTACCAGGGGAACAGAGCGAATGCACCCTTTCACTGTCCAGGTCACCAGACATAGAACATCTTGTTATGCCCGCTCTTTTGTCCCGAAAACTTTTAAGTTGTGGAATGCCTTGCCGGCACATGTTTTTCCTTCTCCCCCGAACGTCCAAACCCTCAAGTCCAGAATTAACAAGTTGCCTCTTTCCTTCTTGTCGACACCCACGGTATGATAGTATTTAGGCTGTAAGCCCTCGTGGTGTGTTGTTGAAATATACAAACAAAACAAAAATTCAGATGTTTGTATCTCACGGTGTTAAGCTTTGTGTTTTTTTTCTTTTTGTCTTTGTTTTGTAACTGAACAGCAATATTGTTTATATATATATATATATATATATATATATATATATATATATATATATATATATATATATATATATATATTGTTTTATCCATGTATTATGGAAAGAAATCGAAAAGAAATGATCTTATCTTATCTTATCATGCTAACTTGTGACGAAAGTGTGACTGCGTATGAAATAGAAATTGATTTACTTGTTTGTAATTTTAGAACGCTTAAATATTTTGTAACAATACAACTTTCTTTTTAAAAGCAACACAACTGAATATTTATCTACTTTCCAAAAGCTCTGAGATATGTGCGACGAACAGAGAAGAGCTAGAAGGACGAAA
This sequence comes from Tillus elongatus, assembly GCA_964006375.1. Classification (NCBI taxonomy): domain Eukaryota; kingdom Metazoa; phylum Arthropoda; class Insecta; order Coleoptera; family Cleridae; genus Tillus; species Tillus elongatus. The sequence continues at coordinate 22,376,984 of OZ023263.1, read as the reverse complement.
GACCAAACACTGTGTAACATAGTAGCCAGAAAAGACAGCTAAAAAACATAATCTACCAAACAAAACAGCAATGAATCACAGACACAAGTATAAGAAGTCAGTTATATCTTGTCAGTGTACTTTCTACTGTCACAGATGCCGACAATAGCAGATAACATTGTTCTTATAGTAATATGAAAAAACAGACATAAGCGGAGTCATAACACAGTCGGACACTGGCAGAAACCAACGGCGATAATGATTTTGTTTACGACGAAGAAGCCAGTGACAAATGTTTTATCGTCCCTGCTGTACAAACGTCTTATACCGGTAGGCAGATGTATGGAATTGCTAAAAGCATTTCACATATTTGTTTTTCGACCAAAGCTTAATTACCTTGTAATAATATCATAGTGTTGTAGAGGAAAAAATTATTATGTTTGTCAAGGATGTTTGTAGCAAGACTCAGTAGCCTAGGGGTAAAAACGTGTTCCTCTAAATTAATACCAACGTAGGTTGTAGCATCGTGTCTGCACGTTTCGCCCTTCGGAAAGGGCGTGAAATTGTCGCTCCCGTATTAGTTTGCGACATTGGGCACTTGCAGAAAGGAAAATGTTTGGTAAACTTTCTTTAAAAATGTCTTTTAGTTATTTTTGGTTTAGGATTATTTTTTTGCTCGAGTGTTTGGTATCATCTTAGAGAAAACGTTAACTTTTAATGTTGCTTTTAGACAAATAAAAGCTCGGATATAGCGGTGGTATAAAAACTTCGTCCTCCTCTTTAAATTTCAACGTCTCTGTTTTTGGTTTGTTGAATGAACCGTAAACCTTAGGGACTTCTAGCTTCGAAGTCTTTTATCTGGCTGCATTGTTTCCATGTATCGTTGGAAACACATTTCACTAGCTTCATCGACATTTGTTACTGGCACAATAACAAAAAAACTAACGGGACGCAGCAAGTGCGTTATGGTAGTGAATTTTATTAAATGTTTCAAATTTCAATAATTCAATTTTCTATAAACTTTTTTAATTTTGGTATGTGGTAAGGTCTTTTTTAAGGCAAGTTATCTACCAAATTTTATTCAAATAACTGTGTAATTTTTGAAGAAAAAAATTTTTTTCGAAAGAAAATTCAAAATTTGAATAACTCAATTTTCTATAAACTTAGAAAGTTGAATTTTCGTACGTAGTAAAGCCTCTCCTAAGGCAATATATCCGTTAAATTTCATTAGAACAGCTTTGTAATTTTCGGAGAAAAAAATGTTTTTTGTTTTGTAAGAAATTGCAGTCACTAACTAGGATTAGGACTCGATTATCTGATGTTCAGGGCTTAACCCACTCGTCCACGGTCGACATGACATATGTATGTACTAGTAGGTATACCTGGTAGTATGTCAATTGTCTAATATCTTTAATATTTACACCAAACAGTTTGTATTTACAGTGGATTTTTTGCTCGCATTTTAACGAAATGAAGGAAAATAACGACTTAGACACAGATCTAGGAGCTTGTTGGTCAGTTCGTGAGGTATTTTTCACTCACATTTGTACTACTTCCATAATTTTCAATTTACGTTTTAACTTTCTTTAATCAGATTTAATTATTTAAAAATTAATTTGCCTCTAACTGTTTTGTCATGTACCATAGAGATCTGAATTTTGGTACATGGGATACTCCCTATGACAGAAATCAGCGCAGCAAATTTGCTTGCCCCTACTTCCGGAGATATACATTTTTTTGAGAAAGAAAACTCTAAATTTTCCCGGAAAACCCCGTCCGATTTTCCTGGCTAACGAACTCATCCAAGCCATTAATAAAAGAAAGGCATATGCCGAGTTTCATCGAAATCGATTAATTATTTTTTGAGTTATCAGACGGATATATATATATATATATATATATATATATATATATATATATATATATAAACATAAAAATTCAAACTGACCCCGGATCTGGGTTCTAGGGCTCCTAGTTCGCGCCCATTTGAAAAGTTTTTTGCAAAGTCTCATAATCGATACCTCTCTATTAGTGAATTTTTTTAAATAAAAATTCACTAAAAAATCATGTCATTTGTCTCTCCATTCGTTTACATTATAACTTATTGTTTGAACAAAAATTATGCTGGAGAACTACCTAGAACCCATATCCGGGGTCAGTTTCAATTTTATCATTTCTAAACGTCACACTGTCTGGGATTACCATAACTAAACGTTGAATGTAGCGGCTTCTCCTCCAGACACCAAAATTTACTTCACTCCCGACGCGTTTCGACCCTCAAACAGGTCATCCTCAGGGGAAAATCTAAAAACACAAACAAGACAGGTCTGTCAGAAAAACATTAGTTTTTCCGGTAGGCAATTGTGCATCACCGAGCACAATGATGACAAGGTGATCCTCACAGAAAAGTCCACAGGTCACACAGAAGAAACACCGACCAACAGTCAAGTCAAAATCTAAAAACTATAGATACAGTAACCACAGTTAAAATATTAATTTGAACATGCAAACTACGTTAACAAAGTTAAAAGCAAAGCATCAAGCAACTAAAAAAACACTGAGACACAAAAACTGTCAAAGTGTAATAACTGATAATTTGAACACTAAAATGAGCAAGTCTATTGTTGAGGCAATAGCAAAGCCAATGAGTGAAACTGACAAGTTAAACAACACAGCAGGCAGGCAAAGTTAAGCAAGAAACCCAATGATAATCACTAGGGTAAAGAAACAAGTGAAACAAGTGAGTATGGTTTATTTTTTCACTTGTTTCTTTGCAATAGTGGTTCTCATTGGGTTTCTTGCTTAACTTTGCCTGCCTGCTGTGTTGTTTAACTTGTCAGTTTCAGTCATTGGCTTTGCTATTGCCTCAACAATAGACTTGCTCATTTTAGTGTTCAAATTATCAGTTATTACACTTTGACAGTTTTTGTGTCTCAGTGCTTTTTTAGTTGCTTGATGCTTTGCTTTTTACTTTGTTAACGTAGTTTGCATGTTCAAATTAATATTTTAACTGTGGTTACTGTATCTATAGTTTTTAGATTTTGACTTGACTGTTGGTCGGTGTTTCTTCTGTGTGACCTGTGGACTTTTCTGTGAGGATCACCTTGTCATCATTGTGCTCGGTGATGCACAATTGCCTACCGGAAAAACTAATGTTTTTCTGACAGACCTGTCTTGATTGTGTTTTTAGATTTTCCCCTGAGGATGACCTGTTTGAGGGTCGAAACGCGTCGGGAGTGAAGTAAATTTTGGTGTCTGGAGGAGAAGCCGCTACATTCAACGTTTAATTATAGTTTCAATTTATATATATATATATATATATATATATATATATATATATATATATATATATATATATATATATATATATATGTATATGTATATGTATATGTATATGTATATGTATATGTATATGTATATGTATATGTATATGTATATGTATATGTATATGTATATGTATATGTATATGTATATGTATATGTATATGTATATGTATATGTATATGTATATGTATATGTATATGTATATGTATATGTATATGTATATGTATATGTATATGTATATGTATATGTATATGTATATGTATATGTATATGTATATGTATATGTATATGTATATGTATATGTATATGTATATGTATATGTATTCGTCTGATAACTCAAAAAATAATTAATCAATTTCGATGAAACTCTGCATATGCCTTTCTTTTATTAATGGCTTGGATGAGTTCGTTAGCCAGGAAAATCGGACGGGGTTTTACGGGAAAATGTCGAGTTTTTTTACAAAAAACATTTTTTCTCCGAAAATTACAAAGCTGTTCTAATGAAATTTAACGGATATATTGCCGAGGTTCTAGAGAAAAGTTATATCGTGTCTAAAATACATATTCAATTTGGAATAGAATTTAGTCCACCGATCTTGAAAGGACTTTCTGGATTAATCCAGTTGTAGAGTAATATTTTTTTTATTCTTTAATATCGACGTGATGTTGACCTAGTTATTTCACAAAGAACTGGCAAAAATAGAGGTAATTTGAAATTCAATGAAATCCCAGAAAGCAACTCGAAATGAATCCATTCGAATATGATATATAATCTTGGCTTCAGGACTACAAGAAAAAAACAGCGTGCCTGTAGTGCTATAATATGAACAAATTGGAGGCAAATTGAAATGGAATCTGGATTCCACAGGTTCGTCTCTCAGATAGATGATTTTTTGCGACATCATATTGACCTCGTCTGGAATATAATGATAGGCGAGGATATATGTGTATCGAGATAATTCTGGAGATATGGAAGATTTATTTAATTTTCTTGGAAGTATGTGGGGGATTGCTTATAAACATCCACGTTTCATATTTTCTGTATAACCGACAGCGAACAATATATTCCAATCGCAGGGATATATTCAATACAAAGATATTTTTCTTCCATATGGATCAGAGAAAAAATGAGATAATCTACTTACAATGTGTATATCTAAATAATTCAGACTCGATTTGGACCTAAGTGGTTGAAAAGCAATATTGTAAACAAGTTAAAAGTAAAAAAACTCTGGACGCAGCAAGTGCGTTATAGAAGTGAATTTTCATAAAAATGTTTTTAATTACAAATATATCGCTCTAATGCGAGCAAGCATCAATTTGGTTACCGGTATAACCTATATAGTAGAAACAATGTACCATATTTTATTGAAATAATTATTTGAAAATAATGTACAAAACTTTTCGGAAAATAAACTTTAAATGTTTCTGAGAAAACTGGTCTCCTAGCCAAGGAACCTAAGGTTAATAGCAAATTGAGTTATTGAAATTTGAAACATTTAATGAAAATTCGCAACCAAAACGCCCTTGCTGCGTTCATACAAAAAATTTCCGAAAATACAGTTAAATGTTGGTTTCCTAACCAACAAAACTTATTGAAATTTGGAGGACATAATGAAAATTTGCTACCAAAACACACTTACTGTGTCCAAATTTTTTCTTACAAACATGCATCATATTTCGATAAAATATGCTAAAATGCCGTAACGAATTTGTTCTACGAAAATTAGCTAAAAATTATAGACCGTTAAACCATAAACTTCACTAAACCTACAGCGAAAGCATAAACTTAACTAAACCAACAGGCAAAACATCAGAGAAAGGGTCTATTTGAAATGAATTTTCTGGGAATATTTTAGTAAAATGAAGGACAATGACGATTGAAACTAAGACTTCGGGCTTTGTAAAACATTATTCTTGAGACATTTTCCTTCCATAGCTCATATTAGTGTCAGGTTCATTGCCTAAATATTACCAATTTTGACGTTTAAAATCGCGATTTTGACGTTTTGAGGAAAAGCCAAATGTATTTTTCTTTGAATGCCTGTAACTTTTTTGTCCTTTAACCTACGGAGCTAAATTTTGGTAGGTAACTTGCCTATAATGATATAAACCCGCGTATGAAATTTGGTTGCCCTTACTTTGTTAATTTTGGAGATATAATTTTTTTTCGAAAGAAAACATAAAATTTTCCGGGAAAACCTCGGCGGATTTTCCTGGCTAACGAACTTATTCAAGCCACTTGCGAAAGGAAGGTACTCACCAATTTTGACGTTTAAAATCGCGATTTTGACGTTTTGAGGAAAACCCAAATTTATTGTTCTTTAAATGCCTGTAACTTTTTTGTCCTTTAACCTACAGAGCTAAATTTTCGTAGGTATTTTACCCATAATGATGTAAACCCGCGTGTGAAATTTGGTTGCCCTTACTTTGTTAATTCCGGAGAAATAAATTTTTTTCGATTTTTTTCGAAAGAAAACACAAAATTTTCCGGGAAAACCTCGGCGGATTTTCCTGGCTAACGAACTTATCCAAGCCACTTGTGAAAGGAAGGTATTCACCAAGTTTTATTAAAATCGGTCCATTATTTTTTTAGTTATAGGTGTGACACATAAATATATAAATATATATATATATATATATATATATATATATATATATATATATATATATATATATATATATATATATATATATATATATATATAATACATATAAAGTCTGAAACCGACCTCGGATTTGGGTTCCAGGGGTCCTAATTAGCGCTCATTTGAAGAAATTTTTTCAAAATTCGAAAGTCGGGATCTCCTCATTAGTGAATTTTTTTTAAGAAAATTCACTAAAAAAGTATGGAGGCAGCATGGTAGTGAATTTTCATAAAAATGTTTTTAATAGGAAACGTATTTTTTTAAGAGAGCTTGCATCAAATTTGGTTACCAGTATAACATATATAGGAGAAACAATGTACCATATTTCATCAAAATAACTTTATTGTTTGAAAATGTACAAAAATCTTCCGAAAATAAATTTAAAATGTGCTCCAAAAACTGGTTTCTCGGCCGATGAACCTTAGGTTACTAGTAAATTAAGCTATCGAAAGCAACATTTTATGAAAAATCACTACCATAACGCACTATCTGAATCCCGAATTTATTTTCTTACAAACATGCATTATCTTTCGATGGAAAATGCAAAAATTTGAATAATATAAGGCGTGTTCGAAAAAAAAATTGCATTAGCAGCGACTTATGCGCCACCTGTGATTGTAAAAATAATTTTATAAGATGCAGCTCCAGACATCGTATAATTAACATACAAAAATTTTTCTCATATCTTGTATAATAATGGATATATTGAGCTTTGCCCTAGAAATTCGTCACCCTGTATATTCAAACAGATAGAAACTGAAACTAACCCGGATATGGGTTCTATGGGGCCTAGTTCGCACTCATTTGAAGAAATCTTTTCAAAATTCAAAGGTCACTAAAATTGTATCCAACTCTATGAGTAAAATTGTGATGATCAAGAATAAATATGAATGTAAGAAAAAGAGCATGCCTACATTTGTATTACAAATAGCCGAAAACAAAATACTTATTTACATGTCACTTTGAAAGTAGATCTGACATTTATCAAAATAATTTGTCAGTTGAATATGACATGTACTGTTGCTGTGGACTATTATGCACTATGTATTACGCCTTATAAGAATCTTGGTTTTTTTTTTGTTACGAAAGCTTATTTTACTGTTTAAACATTTTCGATCCCTTAACCTGAGATGGTTTTCGTCTCATTTAACGTTGTTTCATTATAGCGTCTAAGTAGGTTTTAGAATCTAAAATTATTCTATTTTGTGTGAATTTTTCGTTGCATGCCTAGAACAACCTTTATTTTCCTTTAATTATAAATGACAATTTTAAGTAAATTCCTATATTTCTGTGCCCAATCTGTTGAACGAAGGCGAATCGGGAGAAGGGAATTTCATTTAAAGTTGAAATGACGAAGATTACTTTATTCGATGCACGAGCGTTGTTTCCATTTTTTTTAAATATTAATAACATTTATAGGTAAATTAGCGTATTGTTCGTTTTTTTGAAGAAAAAAAAAGAAACATGCTTAGAGGAACCCTTTTATGCATTAACCATTGGACAAATGCTGTGATCTCAACTCCACAATACAGTTAAGAGACCTAAAATAAATTTAAGGTTCTGTGCAAAGTAAACATGCTACAACGGAGCTAGAAATGCAAACTGTAAAAAATTCACCTTACAGAAGTCCATAGAAATGAGAAACTACTTACCAACACCGTTTCTCCATAAAAAACTTATACTTTGCCCAATTGAAAAGAAAGGCTAAATAATAAGCATAATATGATTCGTTATTAGAATTAAATACATAACTGAAACTGCTACCAAAGCATCACACAAAGGGTCTATTTTAAATTAATTTTCTGCAAAAAAGTTTATAAAATAAAGAGCAATGAAGATTGTAGCTGAAACTTAAAGCTTTTTAACTTCTTACGGCATTTATGCTGCATAGCTGTATTCACTTAGGTACTCTATCTAGAACATGTCAATTTTGACGTTTAGAATCGCGACTTTTTTGATGTTTTAAGAAGAAAAACTTTAAAGCCTATAACTTTTTTTATTTTAACGTAGAGATTCAAATTTTGGTGTATGCTTTTCTTTTTATGATATAAACTATCGTACCCAATATGGTTGCCCTAACTTTGTTATATACAAATTTTCCGAAAGAAAACGCAAATTTTCCGGGAAAAACTAGTCCGATTTTTCTGGATAACGAACTTATCCAAGCCATTTGCGAAAGAGAGGTAGTCACCAAGTTTTATCAAAATCGGTCCATTATTTTTTAAGTTATCGGTGTGACACATAAATATACAAAACCGACCTCAGATTTGGGTTTCCGGGGTCCTAAATAGCACTTATTTGAAGAAATTTTTTCAAAGTCGCGATCTCCTCATTAGTGAATTTTTTTAAAGAAAATTCACTAATATTATTAAATTCAGATCTTTAGGTGTTGCAATAGATATGGACTATCAAGTATCAAGTTTTTTTTGGCTATTTGTTACTATAAACTGTCGATATTCGATTTTCCCTAGGGTAAACAAGTTTGACGCTATGGCCTCTATTTTTATTTAAGTGGCAAGATTTTTTTTGATTTTCGGAAATAACGTCTTTTTCATGATACGAGACCATACAATTTTAATCGGGTTCCATTAAAAATAAAATTGACAAAAAATGTACTTTCTTAAAAATTACCTCCTTCGATTGGACTTCATTAATCAATTTCTTATCAAATTACGCAATGAAAAATGTGATAGTAGCTCTCAATTGCAAGCATTGTTTGTTGTCAGTTATCTGCAGTTTATAGTAGTTTAGAGAACTTTACATCGGAAAACTTTTACAATTTAGTCATAATTTTTATTATGACAGAACTGCGCGAAAAGCTTAGATTTTAAATATTAATAATGGTGGACTACGATGACAGGACACGTAGTTATAAAGAAGTTTGCATGCTTTTTAATGAAGTGTATCTCGTTGGTTTTTTTCGTGTCTTTAACGTCGGTTTATTTCCGTGACTATAGCCAATCACCGACGCCAGGGAGTTTCACCTCACTATCCTGGAAATTTTGCCGAACCTCTGCCTTTCGGTAAGGAGGGTAGGGATCTTTAAAGTGCCCAACATCGCATGGACGCGGGACCGAAGGTACCAGAATGTCAGAGCTCGTTTTGAACAAAATTTGTACTTTTGTATGGAAGCTGTTGGTCAACAATTTGAACACTTACTTAACTGAATAAACATTCTTGAACGTTTGGTTTTGCTTTTTAGTTTTTTTTTACGAAAAATTGACTAATTAGTGCATTTCTTATCACAATAAATGAAATACGTTCTTGCAACTACAACTGTGAATAATTTTTAAACGAGTTGATAAAACCTCCAAAAAAATTAGTGTGCTGAATTCAGAAAAGAAAGAGCTTTCAAATGATGTAACACTCGACCCATGTTCCCTATTTAAAATATAAGGGTTGTTATCACCACCCTTAAGGGGTTGATGTGACAAAGTTGAGTTTTATGTCAAACCATGCCCCCCTCAATATTAAAATTGGCGTGTTTCAGCGTTTCTTAAAAAACAATTTCTCTGGACGCAAATCGGTCTGTTTCGTTTTCAATGCGCCAGTCTGTATACAATTGTATACACAATTTTATATAAGATATAAACATGTGGATAAACAGCAAATTAAAACTAAACCTATGTAAAACAAATAAGCACGTACTATACAATTCCACACCTAAACTGATACACAACAAAATGTCAAAAAGACAAGAGCTTCTAAGGCCACACCCATAGACAACAGGCCAAAGCATAAAAAGAAACCTAAACAACAATCAAACCAAATAGATCAAACACTACAAAATTAAGAGACAAAGTTCAAACGGGAACCATCAACCGTGCAAGATTATGTCGTTTATATCCGTATATTAGTGAATTTTCTTTAAAAAAAATTCACTAATGAGGAGAACATATCCAGCGTCGGTTTCATTTATATATATATATATATATATATATATATATATATATATATATATATATATATATATATATATATATATATATATACTGGTATATTATATGTATCACACTGATAATTCAAAAAATAATAGGCCGATTTTGATCAAATTTGATACATACCTTCCTTTTACAAGTGGCTTGGATAAGTTCGTTAGCAATAAAAATCGACCTTGGGTTTTCCGGACAATTTTGAGCTTTCTTTCTCAAAAAATGTATATCTCCGGAAGTATCAAATTAAGGGCAAGCAAATTTGCTGCGCTGATTTCTGTCATAGGGAGTATCCCATGTACCAAAATTCAGATCTCTATGTTACATGACAAGAAAGTTAGAGGCAAATTAATTTTTAATTAATTAAATCTGATTAAAGAAAGTTAAAACATAAATTGATAATTATGGTAGTAGTACGGATGTGAGTGAAAAATACGACACGAACTGACCAACAAGCTTCTAGATCTGTATCTAAGTCGTTATTTTCCTTCATTTCGTTAAAATGTGAGCAAAAAATCCATTGTAAATACAAACTGTTTGGTATAAATATTAAAGATGTTAGACAATTGACATACTACCAGGTATACCTACTAGTACATACATATGTCATGTCGACCGTGGACGAGTGGGTTAAGCCCTGAACATCAGATAATCGAGTCCTAATCGTAGTTAGTGACTGCAATTTTTATCAGTTATTTTTTTGTCTCATTTCACTTTACCACTATCTGATCAGATTGTTGTTCTTCCGATGATTTTGTTAGCGAGTTTTTGTATAAAAAATAATTTTATAAAGAGGAGATGAAAGTTTTAAGACTTAATTCAATTTGAATAGCATATCTGGTTGTTTGTTCTTGCCCTAACTTAGTGAAACCGTTCCATATTTAATATAGTCGTAGACTTTTCCCGTGGCTTCACAAGTGCTTGTTTTAATGAATTTTCTTTTAAAAAATGCACTAATGGTATATATATATATATGTATATATGTATATATATATATATATATATATATATATATATATATATATATATATATATGTATATATATATATATATATATATATATATATATATATATATATATATATATATATATATATATATATATATATATCACACCGATATCACACCGATAACTCAAAAAATTATGGGGATCTTGATCAAATTTGCTGAGTACCTTTCTTTTGTAAGTGGCTTGGATAAGTTCGTTAGCCTGGAAAATTGTCCTAGGTTTTCCCGGAAAATTTTGGGTTTTGTTTCGAAAAAAATGTATATCTCCGGAAATAACAAGGTAAGGGCAACCAGATTTGGTACGCATGTTTGTGTTATAAAGGGTAAACGATTCGCCAAAATTTTGGTCTGTAAGTGTAAAGACAAAAAGCTATAGGCATTTAAGCTCTTCGATAAGCCCATTGAAAGATCTTACAAAAAATATGTGAAATATAGAACACTTAGCATTTAAATCTAATATTCTACAACTAGATGTATAACATAATATTTTGGTCAAAATATTATGAATGCTGGGTTATAATTAAACGGTTTTGTTGTGGCTGGCATGGTCCATGATATTCTCGGTTTTACTCTAAAACGTGCAATTACGATTGTGTAAGCCAACAACAGGAGTGTTGTATTATTAATAGTGGCACAGACTAGATCTATTATTTCTGTATGTGTGACACGTGGAAACTGATTGTGGTAGTGTTAAACGCGAATAGTCGCAGTCGCGTTGCCATCTCCACAAAAAATTATGTATGTTAAGGATTCTAAACCAGCACAGTGCAATGGATTGTCCGTAGTTTGTAGCACAGAATAAGTAAACGCAGGTTAGGCAAAAACTAATAAAAATGGTACAAGACAAAGATTACAGCAAAACCCCATTAAATTTGTAAAACATTATTATCAGTATCATATTGTAGATAGTGTGAAAAGAATAGTGTCTTCTCGGACCGTCGAGCTGAAAAATTGGATGTTCATCTAGAATGGGTGATTAAAATTGAATATTATTTTATAACCATTATTTATCTGCTTTGATGTGCGATGTTACTTACGGTTGTGAGACGAGCAGTGGATTTTGAGGGAGACCCAAGCTCAACAACACACTTTATAGTGGAAATCCCCGACCGGGAGCCATGGCGGGAAACGCCGGGCACACCACGGGACGCGCTCGTCTGGTTCACGGACGCATTCGGCGGCGAGCGTGGGACGGGGGCAGGTGTTTATCGGAAGGACCGAGGGTAAATCATAGTATTGCCCTCGGAGTCCATGCAACGGTCTTTCAGGCCGAAACGTACGCCATCCTGCACTGTGTGCGGGAGAACAAGAGGAGGGGCTACACCAACAAGCGAATCCTCATAGCCGCAGACACCCAGGCAGCCCTTAAGGCCCTTAGTGACCCACGGGTAAATTCCTGGCTGGTGAGTGAGTGCCGAGACGAGACGATCGACCTGGCTGGGCAGAATGAGGTCACCCTCATCTGGGTGCCGGGTCACTCGTGGGGTCAAAGGCAATGAAGAAGCTGACAGTCTCGCGAAGAGAAGGTCAGCAGAACAATTTATGGGACCAGAACAGGCTCTGGGCGTGACAAACAGCACTGCCAGGGGCGCCATTAAGTCCTGGGTCAGAAACCAACACAAGGTGTACTGGGCAGACTGTCCAGGGCTCAGACATGGGAAGTCAATAATTGTCGAACCCAGTTCAAAGAGATCTGTAGAGCTACTAAATCTTAACAGAAGACAGTTCAGAAACATAACAGGTCTCTTGAAGGGACACATGGCCATCAAAAAATGGGCGCATAAAATGAGGCGGTTCGAGGGGGACCTCGCATGTAGACTCTGCGGCGAAGGGGAGGAACCAGCCCAGTACATCTTGTGCGAGTGTAAAGCTCTGGACCGCAGAAGATAACTGATCTACGGTCAGTCTAGACCGGAGGACAGAGCGCTATAAAACTTCACCCTACCAATCGCTGTGCAGACTACTTCAAGGCACGGTGATTTTGGAGTGAGTGGAGTAAAAAGACTAAGGGCATGCACAATAAAGCATATGTTGCAGTCTTATCGGGGCGGCTAGGCCGCGGATAGGCCCTGAGGCAGAAAAAAAGCTCAACAACACTATATAAATCCCTTCAATGATGTTGTTTAGCACTGGTGTAGGTGGAGTCTTATTGAATAAAGAACCACCCGTTATATGCGTCTTCTATGGTTTATTAACAAATAATAACACGTAACAATAACACAAATAATTGCATATTGTCAACAAATCACAATATCACATAAAACCACTATACACATACACTTTTTTTTAATATTTATTTAATGAGGAGATCCCGACTTTTGAATTTTGGAGAAAGTTCTTCAAATGAGCGCGAACTAGGGCGCCTAGTACCCATATCCAGGGTCAGCTTCAATTGTTCTATTATTATATATATATATATATATATATATATATATATATATATATATATATATATATATATATATATATATATATATATATAACCTTTGGATTGTCATTCGTTTTTGAGCTACAGGTATCAACGTTTGTTTTTATTATGGCAGCCATATTTGTTTTTTTTTGCTCATGTGATAGCCTGTGAAAAGAGCTTTCCAATGATGTACAACATCCTTGAGAAATCTTGCAGTTGCACTGACAATTTTGAGAAAACCCGTTTTGAGGATAGTAGGCTATGAAATCCAATACCAGTAAACAAATGACAAAAAAAAGTGTTCAAAAAGCAGTAGGCATGGAGTCCAACAATAGACTTCTACTTTTAACATAATTTTCCGTAATGATTCACGATATAAAAAAATAGGAGCTTTTAACACACCAATGAATCGCCTCATTATTACAAATGATATTTTACATTTCAACATTATCCTAAAAAAATGTTATAATTTGATTAAATAGGTAAACCTAGTAGATACCTATATTTACTAACAGAACTTAATAAAAAGCATATTAATGATTTACGAAGACGCCTTTGAAAACTGTTTGATTTTTAAACGTAAGTCAACTGAAAAACAACAGAAGGAAGGTTGCTGTGGATATAGCACTATCGCGACAATTAAAAATACTGTCATTCTTAATTATCTGAACAATTTGAGGTGTATCTAACACGTTGTTTAAAATGTTGTACTAAATAGTTTGTTTCCTGTTTATTTTAAATATTATTCAACAATATGTTCAGTAATGGAGAATTGACATATTGGAATGTTATATACGTTCTAACCGAAATACTGAGGCAGCTGCAAATTCATATCAAAACAACTACCCAAAAAGACGACAATCAAACACCAACATATTTCGCAGGATAGTGACCAATCTATTGAACAACGGTAGCTTCCACGGAAAGAAACTACCAATGGCTAGAAATAAAGAAAGAAATAATGCCGTCTTACAGGTTTCAAACGAAACCCCTCCGCAATCTGTTCAGTTTTATGGTGAACGAATTGATGTTCCAAAACGTATGGTACAACGTGTATTAAAATAAAGTCATTACCATCTATACAAAACTACAATCGTACAAGGCTTAAATGTTGACGATTACCCTAAGTGACCTCAATTCTACATATAGTATCAAGGACAATGTCAGCAAGATGAAAATTTTGGTTTGAAAATAATATGGACTGATGAATCCAGATTTACAAATTGTGGTGTGTATAATCGCCATAATACGCATTATTGGGCAAATGAAAATACCATTCTAAAGGAAGAAAGACGATTGCAAGACATATTTGGTATTAATGTTTGGTGCGACTTATTAGGTCAAAAACTGTTATTTTTATTTGTAGATTAGATAGTTAATTTTTATAAAAATTCAGGTAACTTCATTGTTGCTCCGTTTTTTTGGAAATAATTTAACTGAGGAAAGGTATCTTAATCTATTGAGAAATGATATCTCACCAACAATTAGAAGAGTTCATGATAATATAGACAAGATTTTGTACCAACAAGACGGTTGTCCAGCTCACAATGCTAGGATCGTCAAAGAATTTTTGCACCAAAATTTTAATAATAGTGCCATTTGTAACAATGGGCCGGTTCATTGGTATGCTCGAAGTCCTGATATAACACTCATGGATTTTTATTGTTGGGGTACTCTGTAGAATGATGTGTATAAATTCAATCCACTACAAAATATCAATGAATTACGAAACAGAATCACGGAAGCTATAAAACTTATTAACCAAAACACCCTCACCAGAGTTTGCAGGCATGTTTCAAAAAGGTTTATAAAGTGCATTGAACAAAACAGTGGCCATATTGAACAATTTTCTATTTAGTGTATTTTTAAGTTTATATTTGTTATTGCCGAGTTTCGTTATTAAACTGTTTCACATAATATTACCTAGCATTATTACCTAATAATGTATTTTTATCGTGAATCATTACGGAAAATTATATCAAAAGTGCAGGTCTATTGTTAGACTCCATGGCCTATTGCTTTTTGAACACTTTTTTTTGTCACTTGTTTGGATTTCATAGCCTACTATCCTCAAAATGGGTTTTCTCAAAATTGTCAGTGCAATTACAAGATTTCTCAAGCATGTTATACATTATTGGAAAGCTCTTTTCACAGGCTATCACATGAGCAAAAAATCCAATAAGGCTGCCATAATAAAAACAAACGTTGGTACCTGTAGCTAAAAAAAAAATGACAATCTAAAGTTGAGAATAGCACAAAAAGATTACTCTGTAAAAAGTGTCCTGATAATGTGCAAGTCTTAAAAATGTCAGATCAACGCCTACTTAGATATTGAAGAAAAAATAAATCGACAAATTTCGGGTTTTTCAAAATAACTCGAAAACGAAAAGAGGCAGGGCAAAATACAAGTCATATTTGGAACGAGCATGAAATTCTACAAAACATTGCTAATTTAACTGTCTCCCTATCTCTAATAATAACGGGAGATAGCAATACATTCCCATCCAGTTTGGGACACACTATATATATATATATATATATATATATATATATATATATATATATATATATATATATATATATATATATATATAAATTGAAAGTGACCCCGGACATGGGTTCTAGGGGTCCTAGTTCGCGCTCATTTGAAAAGATTTGTGCAAAGTCTCACCATCGATACCTCTCTATTTGAGAATTTTTTAAAATTAAAATTCACTAACATTAAGTAAGCAAGCTACTTAAGCTGCTCCTCCAAGAAAAGAACAGTACTCTATAAAATGAAATTTAGAATTTTTTACTACTAAAACGAACCTTTGATCAATAATAGACCTACTTAACTTAATAATGGTTGTGGCAACAATGTTTCAGTGGTAGACAGCGTTGGCTTCTTCCGATGCCAGGTGAACGATAGTCCGATTTTAACAGCGCCGAGCTAAATTATAAGTTTGGACGATACTGAAACCAGACAGGCTTGTAGCAAACTAATAGTGAGCAATTACTAACGCACTGTGGACGTGCATTTACTCCAACGTTGTATTTTGCTTGCATTCATTTTACCGCCGTGGTTTGTGGGTCAGTCCGACTTACGTCAAGTTCATCGCAGAATGTCATATGTCACATCTCACGTCTATTGTCATTCTGCATTTCGTTCGTCATTTGTCTTAATCACTAACAACACATTGCCAACTATTCTGGGAGAGAATCTCTGAGCGTAGTGTTTGTTTGGAATTATTTCGGGAAGTTTGTTGCGTATTTTTTTACAAAATTAATAATTCAATTAATACGATCATTAAATAATTAAAATATTAATTAAATTGAAAAAAATATTTACGAAATGTTAACTCATTTTACCGCCTAATTTGGCAGGCCTTTTAAATATGTGAAAACTGTGTGTGTGTACTATTTCTTTAACGTCGGCCTATTTCCGCGACTATGGCCAATCACTGACGCCAGGAAGCAGTTTCACCTCACTATCCTGGAAATTTTGCCGAACCCTGTCTTTCTGTAAGGAGGGTGGGGATCTTTAACGTGTCCAACATCGCATGGACAGGGACCGACGGCTAAACGACTACTCCGAAGAGCGGAACGTGCAAACATTAAACTTGTTCAGATACAATGCCACAACCTCGGTTGATGTTAATTGCACAGTTTGTACTGAAAAAGTGATAGGAGTACCCTGGGATCGAACCCAATACCCTTCGGTTCAGAGGCACAGGTTCTTACCATTGAACCAACGAAGCGCTAATGTGAAAACTTAACCTTTAGTTATAGCTTTTAGTGAATTTTCGTAGAAGAAATTCGCTGATGACCAGATCGCGACTTTTGATTTGTGAAAAGATTTCTTTCCTTTTTTTCAATTTTTGTGTGTAAATGGCTTGGATAAGTTTGTTAGCCAGGAAAATTGCACCCTTAGCAGAATATTTTTGTATTTCTGAAAATAACAAACCTATGCCAACAAAATTAGGTATAAATGCCACATTTTGGGTCTTTAAGTTAAAAGGAATCAAGTTACAGGCATTTAATCAAAGAAAAATTGGGTGCTGCTCGACGTCAAAGCGGCGCACAAGACCAAAATATTGTGTGTGCGAAACAAAATCTAATAAATACTGTAGAGTTCGAGAAAAAATACATTAAAAATGTTGTAGATTTTCTCCTTAAAGCGTTAAAGTTTCGATTTTGAAATTCTAAATTGGTGATTTTTAAACAACTATTCTGAAACGAATGCGAGTTATGTAGAAGAAATGTATTGCTAATTAATAACAAAATACCATTTTCTTGATGTATTAGTCATTTAAAATAGCGACACTTTAGAATTTGACACCCACAGAAAGGAAACCACTACTGTGAATTACATTTTGATTGACTTACGCCATAGTATAAAAAACAGCTGTTTGAATTTTATAGTTCATAGATTATTACAGTTTACCTTAAATAAAGAAAGATACAACAGAGAACTTGAATATATTTAAAATGTAGCTAAGTATAATGGTTACTCTATCTGCTTAGTGGAGAAACTGGTCAATAAATACAAGAACAAAGAAAAGCGGTATCTACGACTTTCTGAAAAGATAAATCACACAAAACCGTTGTCTGTTTACCATTTGAACCGCGAATTACGAAAAGTTTTAATAGCATTTTTAAAAAAGCCAATATGCTGCTAACATTTTCTACAAAAAAAAGATACATTAAAAAATTTACTAGGTAACCCAAAGGATAAAGATAAAACCACAGAAGTGTCGGGAATCTATGAAATAGGTTGTAAGGATTGTGAACTTAAATATGTTGGGCAAACTAAAAGAACTATTGAAACTAAATTTAACGAACATTTAGCGCAACAGAGATGTGGCACTATTGACAAATCATGTATTGCTCAACATATTTGGGATAACAATCATTATGTCAATTAAGGAGACCTCAAGTTAATAAAAAATGTTAGGCAGTCGCGTCAGCTGGATGCTTACGAAAGTATATATATATATATATATATATATATATATATATATATATATATATATATATATATATATATATATATATATATATATATATATATATATATATATATATTCGAACAAAAAGGTTTCGATGAATAGGTCCGGTTCTATGTAGTCCCTTATTCGAACTGTTATCTTAATAACCAGCTTCTTAGAACGAAAGTTTGATAACGACGCACAGTATTACAAAGGCAGGTATGCAGTTTTAATCACGCAGGGATTTAAGGCTCAACAATTTAAGGGGTCTGTATGTATACCGTCCTAGAGGACGCTGTTTGCAACTGTTTGGCAACTAACATATCAATACCAGTTCTAGTCTTTATTCAATTAGTTTATTCATCCCCTTGATGACGCTAACGATCGTCCGGTCTAAAAACTGTAGTGTGATGAATTGGGTTCTCCAATAAGTACACTTGGAGAACACAAATCACCACAACACATTTTAAAAGACCTGACGATCGTTTCACTAACCAAGTTAGCGTCATCAGAGGATGAAACATTCTCAGAAACCAAGTTAGCGTCATCAGAGGATGAAACATTCTGAGAATGTTTCATCCTCTGATGACGCTAACTTGGTTAGTGAAACGATCCTCAGGTCTTTTAAAATGTGTTGTGGTGATTTGGGTTCTCCAAGTGTACTTATCAGTGCTCATCACAGGTTCCAATCTTCACTTATTGGGTTCTCCAAATTGTACTTATAGGCCGTAAGAGCTTAAAATTTTAAAAAACTACGTCTTTCAACCAAGAAGCCCACAACAACAATAAAATACCCCCGTATCGGACGAGTTCGTTTTTTTAATCTTTGGTACAAATACGGCTTTGATAGAGACGTTATTATATATAAAAAAAATGTGGGTTAGCGGAAAGTTAAGTTATTATCATTTAAAGTTGTCTTTGAGATTCCGCTACCACAACGCAATTGCTGCGTCGAGATTTTTTATTAATGTATGGTAAATATCAAACTCATTTGTTTGAAAAATTATTATCTTATGATTGATAATGAATTTTTGAAATGTTTAATTACTTTTTGTTAGAACGTGGACACAAAAAATTATTCATTAGAATCTAAAGAAATCATTGTCGTACACATAATTTTGCTTGCCTCCATTTTATATTTTTATAGTTTCATAGGTTTTTAAAAATTAGCTACCATAACGCACTTGCTGCATCCAGACTTCGCACTAGTGACAAACTCATTTATTTCATACATTTATATTATATACTTGTAGTAGGGAAAAATACCTATTTTTATTGTTGAAATCCAGACAGAAAAGATAATTCCTTAAAATCACAAAAAATTAAATATATTAAAAAACCTTTAAAAACAACTTTTTTATAAATTAACTAAAGAGACAATAATAAGATTCTTTCTGATCTTATCAAAATTCTTTCAAAAATTATATCAATCATCAAAACTAAGAGCGTTTACAAAGGAGTTGTAAAGAAAATGGTAATTCGCAATCTTGGGGCGTCCGCCATATTGGGTTTAGAATATCGTGCATGGTTTATCGTATTTTACTCGTCAAACCCTTTTATTTGATACCAACGTCAAGGGCGAACGACAGGTAAATGCTTTGAAAATGTGCGAATTGCTAAATTAGCCGCAGCCAAGCAATTTCGATTCTACATACATACATGTCAAGGGGGTTGTAAAGAAAAAAGTAATCCGATGTCTTGGGGCGTCCGTCATGTTGGATTTACAACAATATCATAGATTATATTACATCATCACCGGAGTTATTATACACGGCTGCCAAGTCACAAAGCTTTGGCTTAATTATATCTAGTCACAATTTCGATTGCAACAGTTGTCCCGGACAGAGAAAGTTAGCTAACAAAAGCGTAATAAAAATATTGTGCATTTGCTTCTCCTTTCCTTAATTTTCGAAGTTAAAAAACATATATAACCTACTTCCCGTAGGCCTGATAAAAATCGTCTCGTAAAATTGCGAAGCAATTCGGAAACGTTTACGACAGAATAGAAAACTTATTGAATTTGACAGCAAATCAATACTCTGTGCTCATAACATCGTTGTCTAAATTTAGGAGTTTCCGCTCAAGCGAAAGTAAACAGTTAAGTTATTGCTAACATTGTCACAGTGAAAGCTTTTCCAGGGCCCGTTGTAAAGGTCAATTGGTAAAATTATAGCTATACAAACATGTGTCAAATTCTAAAAGCTTACAAAAAAACACAATAAGTAATTTGGTGGAAAAAATGTTATACGCTCAAGTTTCAGTAGTTACCAAAGTTTGTGTCGCAAAAAATAGCAACCCTGATTGGCATGCCGAACGGGCTAAAAGTGAGAGCAACAGAGTCTGATTAAAACTAGAACATGTATTATTAAATGTTACACATATAAGTACACTTGGAGAACCCAAATCACCAAAACACATATTTTAAAGACCTTACGATCGTTTCACTGACCACGTCAGAGTCATCAGAGGATGATTAATTCTAGAATTTTTCATCATCTGATGACGCTGACGTGGTCAGTGAAACGATCGTAAGGTCTTTAAATATGTGTTGTGGTGATTTGGGTCCTCCAAGTGGACTTATCAGCGCTCATCGCAGGTTCCAGTTTTCACATAGTGAAATATTACACATATTGTTTATTTATTTATTTAAATACCAAGCAGAACAGAGTCCCCATTATAGGATATTATAGATAAAACAAGTACATATACTCATATACAATTAAGAAATCAAATAGCCGTAGATTAATATATAAAAAACAAACAAAAATAACAAATAAAGCATATCCTATATACATAATAGGAATATTAAAATTGAAATCCAAAGTAATCTAAATAATAATGAAAAAAATATCAAGTAACAAACAAAGCATGTCTCATATAAAATTAAAAAGGTAATAAACCAAACATTAATAAATAAGTAAAGCTAAAGGCAATGGTAGACTGAAGATCAACCCAGGCTTCAGGGGCCACTGCAAAATTCAGGAGATCGTGAAGGAGCCCATGCTTGAAATGAGGTCAGACTTCGCGAGCTCGCGAATGTGCAGGGAAAACAACTTTACAGTGGAAATCCCCGACCGCGAGGCATGGCGGGAGGAGACGCCGGGCATACCACGAGACGCGCTCGTCTGTTTCACGGACGGATCCGGCGGGGAGCGTGGGACGGGGGCAGGTGTTTACTCGGAAGGACCGAGGGTAAGTCATAGTATTTCCCTCGGAGCCCATGCAACGGTGTTTCAGGCCGAGATGTACGCCATCCTGCACTCTGTGCGGGAGAACAAGAGGAGGGGCTACACCAACAAGCGGGTCCTCATAGCCACAGACAGCCAGGCAGCCCTTAAGGCACTAAGTAGCCCACGGGTAAATTCCTGGCTGGTGAGTGAGTGCCGAAACGAGACGAGCGACCTGGCTGGGCAGAATGAGGTGACCCTCATCTGGGTGCCAGGTCACTCGGGGGTCAAAGGCAATGAAAAAGCTGACAGTCTCGCGAAGAGAGGGTCAGCAGAACCATTTATGGGACCAGAACCGGCTCTGGGCGTGTCAAAGAGCACTGCCAGGGGAGCCATTAAGTCCTGGGTCAGAAACCAACACAAAGTGTACTGGGCGAACTGTCCAGGGCTCAGACGTGGAAAGTAAATAATTGAAGGACCCAGTTCAAAGAGAGCTGTGAAGCTGCTAAATCTTAGCAGAGGACAGCTCAGAAACACAACAGGTCTCTTGACGGGACACATGGCCGTCAAGAAACACCTGCATAAAATGGGGCGGTTCGAAGGGGACCTCGCATGCAGACTCTGCGGCGAGGGGGAGGAATCAGCCCAGCACATCTTGTGCGAATGTAAAGCTCTGGACCGCAAAAGACAACTGATCTACGGTCAGTCTAGACCGGAGACAGAGCAATATAATACTTCACCCTACCAGTCGCTGTGCAGACTAGTTCAAGGCACAGTGATTTTGGAATGGGCGGAGTAAGACTAAGGGCATTCACAATCAACCAAAAGTTGCAGGGCTATCGGGGCGGCAAGGCCGCGGACGAGCCCTGAGGGAGGAGCAAAAAAAGGCTAGAGGCATTCTCACCACAATTAGAACCGTAGACCGGTTTCGCTCTAATTAGAGCTCGTCAGTACGGCATACTAATTGCAGAAAAAATACACCTATAAAGTAATGCGGATATGGTAGCCAGCCTTCCAACACTAAGGGAGATATAAGACACGAAGCACGTGCCGCCACCTCGTTGCGGAACCAAGTAGTATGTTCTCACGGCAGGTCCAAATAACACAGAATGTTATACAGTTGCTGATTCTTTTTTTCCAAAATACTCAAATCCATTTTTTAATAGTAAATAACAACTGGAATTCAATATTAGATAATGAAGCCATCCATCATCAAAAAGAGATGTAGTTGCGGTTTAAAACGATCTAATTGTAATTCCAGTCTTACACACGAATGTACTATGTACTATTAATTTGGACGTTTTATTTTAAAGTTTTTAAAGCAAATATGTGAAAAAACTGATCAGTAGATTTCAAAATTGCAGCTTAACTTTTGAAAGAAAATTTCTAAAAAACTAATTAGTGAATTTTAAACTTACAGCTTTGAATAGAGAATTAAGAGGACTTTTTTAATTTTTTTTAATTCAACAACACACCACGAGGGCTTACAGCCTAAATACTATCGTACCATGGGTGTTGACAAGGAGGAAGAGGCAGCTTGTTAATTCTGGACTTGAAGGTTTGGAGGTTCGGAGGAGAAGGAAAAACATGTGCCGGCAAGGAATTCCACAACTTGGAAGTCCTTGGGACAAAAGAGCGGGCATAACAAGATGTTCTAAGTCTGGTGACCTGGACAGTAAAAGGGTGCATTCGCTATGTTCCTCTGGTAGATCTGTTGGGGGCAGCAGGTGGGGGAACTATGGAGGAAAGCCCCTCTGAGCAGTGCCCGTGCAGATATCTATAAAAGAGAGAGAGGTCACTAACAGCACGTCGGTGGGCAAGGGATGGCAGCCTTTGGGTGAGGGTAGGGTCACCGATGAGACGCATAGCTCTCTTTTGAATGGAGTCTAGGATAGCGAGTGTAGAAGCGGCAGCGGCACCCCAGATGTGGGAGCAGTATTCGAGGTTTGGCCTTATTTGTGAAGTATATAAGGTATAGAGATTAGCTGGTGAAAAGTATTTGCGAGCCCGGAAGAGGAAACCTAATTTCTTAGCAGTCGCTTCTGCAATTGATGTGACATGTTGGTGCCAATTAAGATTTCGATCCACAGAAATGCCAACAAGAGAAAAGGACTCATTACTTTGAATAACTTGGTTGTTCATTGTGATGGGTCTAGGGCTGGTGTATCTCTTGTGAGAAAGAAAGCAGGACTTAGTTTTGGTGGGGTTGAATTGCACAAGATTTCGACTTCCCCAGTCTAATATTTTTTGGAGATCCACGGAGACAGAACCCTCCATGAGTCTGCGATCCTCATCTAATTGGGCTAAAGAGACAGGCTTAGAATATTGTATATTTGAATGGAGGGTGCTGTCGTCCGCGTAGCTGTGAACTGGGTTGGATGTGCTAGAGAGGAAGTCATTGATGTGGAGAAGAAACAAAGTAGGGTCTAAAGCTGAACCTTGAGGAACTCCTGCATTAATTGGATACAGTTTAGAGGAATGACCATCCACAACAACATATATGCTCCTGTTGGAGAGGAAATTTGCTGTCCAGGTACAAAGTTTTTGTGGTAGGCCATAGGCTGGAAGTTTATTAAGAAGCGCTGCGTGCCAAACCTGGTCGAATGCTTTGGATATGTCTAGAGCAACAATCTGGGATTCACCGTGTTGTTCCATAGACTTGTTCCAAGAATGGGTGACAAAGGAAATGAGGTCGGCAGTCGATCTGCGCTGACGGAATCCATACTGCCTGTCGTGGATTAGACTGTACAAATTGTACACTCGACCTACCTCCCCTATTTAAACTAAGTGAAAGTCACCGCCGCAAGAGGTTAAATGCTACAAATACTAGGGTCCAAAAAAAAAATTCGATTTCGTAAACTAAATAAACGTCTTTTAGCGTTTTCCCGAGAACTTTTGTTGTTGTTGATTGTACTTTACTGTTTTAAGTGTTTTGTTTTTCTTACATTGTGCACTTTTCTTTTTTTTTTCTTTTTTGTAACTAGTAGTAGTAGTAGCAATGGTTGGGGAGGCTAGCTCTTTATGGCAGAACCCAGCGTATCAAATTTGGGTACCACAGCTTTTAGTGAATTTTTTTAGAAAAAATTCATTAATGAGGAGATTACGACTTTTGAAAAAATTTGTCAAATAAACGCGATCTATGACCCCTAGAACCCATATCCGGGTTCTATCCGATAACCCAAAAAATAACGGACCGATTTTGATCAAATTTGTTGAGTATGTTTCTTTTGTAAATGGCTTTGATCAGTTCGTTAGCTAGGAAAATGGGATAAGGTTTTTCGGGAAAATTTTGGGTTTTTTTTTTTCGAAAAAAAATCATATCTTCGAAAATGAAAAAGTCTGGACGCAGCGAGTGTATAAGAATTGAAACTGACCCGGGATATTGGTTTTAAGTGTCCTAGTTTGCGCTCATTTGAAGAAATTTGTTCAAACTTCAATAGTCGGGTTCTCCTCATCAGTGGATTTTAAAAAAAATCACTAATATACGTGCAAAATATTTTGTGAACATATTCCTAATATTATCAAAAATATAGACCATTTGAGTTCGTTATGACACCCACTGTGTAATAATCTGAAAAGATATGGAAACGCGTAGGCCAGATAACTCACAATTAAAAAGAAACAAAATGCGAGGGAGCAATTTTCGAGCAATATTTACAACCGTTTTGGTGTAGTTTTCTGTTATCTGTAAAAACCATCATTTACAAATTGTGAGTCCCACGTCCACATTGCCTAGTTTATATTCGTATCACGGAAAACACTGGATGCACTTTGCCATAGCGGATGCATAAATCCCGGCCTAATAGGCATGTATGTCCCTTGTGATCCTTCACAGAACTCTGGTGTTGTGAACCGGAGAAATATTCAGGTTCACCAGATATCATCTCTCGACAAATTAAGATAATATCTGCGGTACCCATTTGCAGAGAAATTGCTCTAATTATATGAAATGCAAGACAGTTCCATGTCAACTTTATCAACTTTATTTACATTGTGCTAATGCCGTAAATCCAGGACAGGACTGGCCTCTGGTCTTTTAGTGAATTTTCTTAAAAAAAATTCACTAATGAGGAGATCCCGACTTTTGAATTTTGAAAAAATTTCTTCAAATGAGCGCTAATTAGGCCCCCCAGAAAACATATCCGGGGTCAGTTTCAATTTTTATATGTTTATATATATATATATATATATATATATATATATATATATATATATATATATATATATATATATATATATATATATATATATATATATATATATATATATATATATATATATATATATATATATATATATATATATATATATATATATATATATATATATATATATATATATATATATATATATATATATATATATATATATATATATGTATCACACCGATAACTCAAAAAATAATGGGCCGATTTTGATCAAATTTAGTGAAAAAATTTATTTTGCAAATGGCTTGGATGAGTTCGTTAGCCAGGAAAATCTGCCCAGGTTTTCCCGGAAAATTTTGTGTTTTCTTTTGAAAAAAATTTATATCTCCGGAATTAACAAAGAAAGGGCAACCAAATTTGGTACGCAGGTTTACATCTTTATAGGTAAGTTAGCTACCAAAATTTAGCTATGTAGGTCAAAAGACAAAAAAGTTATAGGCATTTAAACAAAAATAAATTGAGGTTTTCCTCAAAACGTCAAAGTGGCGATTTAAAATGTCAAAATTGGTAACATTTAGGCAAATAACTTAAATCTAATACGGGCTATGGAAATAAAATGTCTCAAGAAGGATGTTTTACAAACCCTAAAGTCTTAGTTTCAACCGTCAGTGTCCTTCATTTTACTAAAATATTTGCAGAAAATTCATTTCAAATAGACCCTTTCTCTGATGCTTGGCAGTAGCCTTAGCTATAGAGTTTATCGTTTAATGGTATATAATTTTTGTCGAATTTTCGTAAAAAATCAATAAAGCTCAATATATCCGTTATTATATAAGATATGAAGATAATTTGTATATATTAATTATAGGGTGTCTTGAGCTACATCTTAAAATAATATTTCTACAATCACAGGATGGCCCATAAGTCGTTGGTGATACAAATTTCCTTTTTTTTTTAAATCAAACACGCCTTATGTTATTGCATGTTTGTACGAAAAGAAATTCTGGACGCAGCAAGTGCGTTATGGTGGCGAATTTTGATCAAATGTTTCATATTTGAACAGCTCAATTTGCTATTAACCTATAAGGTTGACCAAGAAACGTGTTTTTTCGGGAACATTTTAAGTCAACTTTTGGAAATTTTTGTACATTTTCACACAATAAAGTTATTTTAATGGAACATGGCACATTGTTTTTACTATATAGGTTATATTGGTAACCAAATTTGATGCCTGCTTTATTAAAAAAAAACACATATTTGTTATTAAAAAGATTTTTATGAAAATTCACTACCATAACGCACTTGCTGCGTCCAGAATTTTTAATTATTAGTTTTCATAAGTTTTAAAACGTTAAGACAATATCTGCTTAACATTTATCATCAACCATTACTGTCCCGAACGTTTCTGGCGAATTTCTCGTAAAACGAAAAATTAACTAAGGAGATCTTTGTTATATATATATATATATATATATATATATATATATATATATATATATATATATATATATATATATATATATATATACAAACTGGATGGGAATGTATTGCTATCTCCGTTATTATTAGAGACAGGGAGATGGTTAAATTAGTAATGCTTTGTAGAATTTCATGCTCGTTCCAAATATGACTTGTATTTTGCCCTGCCGCTTTTCGTTTTCGAGTTATTTTGAAAAAAACAAAATTTGTCGATTTCTTTTTTCTTCTATATCTAAGTAGTCGTTGCTCTGACATGTCTAAAACTTGCACATTATCAAGGCACTTTTTACAGAGTAATCTTTTTATGCTATTCTCATAAGTACACTTGGAGAACACCCAAATCACCACAACACATATTTTAGAGACCTTACGATCGTTTCGTTGACAAAGTCAACATCTTCAGAGGAAGAAAAATTCTAACATAAAAAACTAGATCCCGTATATTTATATCGCGTCGAGATAAACAAACTAGTCCGAAGTAAAGTTGTCGTCCAAGAACGATCGTTTGTTTATTGCGCAGTGAAACAGGTTGGAGAACTGCTTTAATCTTTTGGTCGACAAATTTATGACCCTTATCTAATATAGGTATTAAAAGGACCAGAGTTCTTTAAAGAAACGGCACGTTTCTTTTCGATCTAGAAATTTACTATGTGTATATTGGTTCATGCCGATAAAGACATCTGGTGAGATAAACAACATAAACTCAACTCATCTCTTTTAAAAATAGAAAACTAAAAACCCAGATGTCTGTCTCACCGTGTTCACTTTAACAAAGGAAAAATAGTTCAACTAAAATACTACATAAAAACTATATTTATATTGATTTTAATTCTACGTGAAAATATTTATATTGACTACATATATACAAAAAACCGAACCGGTATTTAAATCAAGACAAACATAGTGATTAGGGTGTTCTCCAAGTGTACTTATTAGTGCTCATCACAGGTTCCAGTTTTTCACATAGTATGCTATTCTCAGTTTTGGATTGTCATTTGTTTTTGAGCTACATGTATCAACGTTTGTTTTTAATATGGCAGCCATATTGGATTTTTGTTCATGTGATAGCCTGTGAAAAGAGCTTTCCAATGATGTACAACATGCTTGAGAAATCTTGTAATTGCACTGACAATTTTGAGAAAAACCGTTTTGAGGATAGTTATGAAATCCAATACGAGAAAACAAATGACGAAAAAAAGTGTTCAAAAAGCAGTAGGCCATGGAGTCTAACAATAGACTTCTCCTTTTAACATAATTTTCCGCAATGTTTCACGATAGAACCCCTAAAACCCATATACGGGGTAAGTTTCAGTTTTCCTGTTTACATACATACAGGATGACGTATTCCTGCTGAAACTCAACTGACGCCAATTTGTCAAAGCGGAATGATTGACAAACGTCACAAAACAGTGTTTGAAGTCAACAGTGTATCGGTGCTCAGCAGGTAAGCAGTTAAAGTGAGCTGGTGGCGCCTGGTGAATTCGTCCAATGCATTAAGCAAGATTCTTTGTCACCCGTTCTAGCACACTTTTATTCACTTTTCTATCAGGGTATCCTCCTGCATTGGTCAGTTTTTTCATGTCCTCCTTTGAAAAGCTTGTATTCTCCCTATGACCTGTTTGCCCAGATGTGGGAGCAGTATTCGAGGTTTGGCCTTATTTGTGAAGTATATAAGGTATAGAGATTAGCTGGTGGAAAGTATTTGCGAGCCCGGAAGAGGAAACCTAATTTCTTAGCAGTCGCTTCTGCAATTGATGTGACATGTTGGTGTCAATTGAGATTTCGATCCACAGAAATGCCAAGAAGTGAAAAGGAGTCATTACTTTGAATAACTTGGTTGTTCATTGTGATGGGTCTAGGGCTCTTATGAGAAAGAAGGCAACACTGAGATTTGGTGGGGTTCAATGGTACAAGATTTCTACTTCACCAGTCTAATATTTTTTTGGAGATCCACGGAGACAGAACCCTCTATGAGTCTGCCATCCTCATCTAATTAGGCTAAAGAGACAGGCTTAGAAT
This sequence comes from Tillus elongatus, assembly GCA_964006375.1. NCBI lineage: Eukaryota > Metazoa > Arthropoda > Insecta > Coleoptera > Cleridae > Tillus > Tillus elongatus. Next base: position 22,347,902 of record OZ023263.1, on the reverse strand, counting down.
ATTGTATATTTGAGTGGAGGGTGCTGTCGTCCGCATAACAGTGAACTGGGTTGGATGTGCTAGAGAGAATGTCGTTCATGTGAAGAAGAAACAAAGTAGGGGCTTAAGATGAACCTTGAGGAACTCCTGCATTAATTGAATACAGTTTAGAGGAATGGCCATCCACAACACAAATGCTCCGGTTGGAGAGGAAATTTGCTGTCCAGGTACAGAGTTTTGGTGGTCGGCCATAGGCCGGTAGTTTATTAAGCAGCGCTGCGTGCCAGACCTGGTCGAATGCTTTGGATATGTCTAGAGCGACAATCTGGGATTCACCGTGTAGTTCCATAGACTTGATCCAAGAATGGGTGACAAAGGAAAGGAGGTCAGCAGTTGATCCGCGCTGACGGAATCCATACTGCCTGTCGTGGATTAGACGGTGTTTTCCAAGAAATTTTAGTAATTCGGTGTTTATATACCTTTCCATCACTTTAGTGACGACTGAAAGAAGAGAAATAGGCCTGTAGTTGCTAGGAAGCGCTTTGGGTCCTTTCTTGGGGACGGCTTGTACTCGAGCAGTTTTCCAGTTACTAGGGAAGATGCCTCTATTGTAAGATGTCTGAAAACACGAGTCAGGACAGGAACAATCTAATCTCAAGGTAGGTATTATTTTTAGCTTTTATTAAGCTTTATATCCATTTTCGTAGTCCCACATTTACTTACCTTTATTACTTTTGTTTATATCATATTAATTTTCAGGTATAGTTACTGGTAACACGGCTTATCTGACAGACATTTCTGGCAATATGCCATGTGCTAGAGACTATGGACAACGCTTGTATACCGGGCTTTTACTACACCATTACCGGTATCCTGAAATTTGCATAAGGACACTGATGAAGTTACTGCCACATCCTTGGTATGAAAGCGTCATGGAAGATTACCGGTACCAAAGACCCTAATTTAGGTAATGAAACGTCGATATTAAAACAGTCCCTAATGTTTATAATCAATAGCAACTTATCTATCTTCAACAGGAAATTTTCTACACAGATAATCGGTAAAGACTATAACGGTATGAGGTAAAGTCACGGAAGTTTAAAGCAGTTCACCTTTTGCAGCTGGGGGCTGCTGGAGGCGAACTGTTTTGCTGCTGTCACCTGCAGAATTCTGGTAGCAGCAAGAGAATACGAGGGTTGGTCTGTCGTTTGGTGACTCTGCGCCTCTCCCTAGCGCGTGGTTAAATAAAGAAGTCATCTAACACGGGCAGTATGACAGATAGACCACACAAAGAAGCCTTGGTTCAGTTACAGTTTTATCCTTCCGTGCAGTTTCTACTGTTGTAGCTTTCTCTGGAGTATTTTGCGCATATATTTTTAGATAGTTTAATTGTAAATTATCTATTGAGATATATTGTGTAATTTCCCTGTTTGTATATCAACTGCCTTTGTTTTTTATATGTAATATGTGGTAATGTTCTGAATCATATCCACACGTGTCTGCAACTACGTTCAATTTAAAAGATTAAAAAAATGTTTTTAATAGCTAATATGTCTCTTTAATGCAAGCAGGCATTAATTTGGTCACCGGTATATAGTACAAACAATGTACTATATTTTATCAAAATAACTTGTTTAAAAAGGTACAAAAATTTTCCAAAAATAAACTCAAAACGCTTCCAAGAAAACTCGTTTCCTAGCTGACGAACCTTAGGTTAATAGCAAATTTCGTTATTGGATTTTGAAGCGTTTAATGAAAAGTCGCTACCAAAACGCACTTACTACGTCCCGATTTTTTTTTACAAACATGCATCATATTTCGATGAAAAATGCAAAAATGCAATAAGGAATGTTAAAAAAAATTGTAGGTATTACTAACTACTTATGGGCAATTCTGTGATTGTCAAAATAATTTTGTAAGGTGCAGCTCAAGGCACCCTATAGGTAATGGATACAATTTTTCTCGTATCTTGCATAATAACAATTATATTGACCTTCACCCAGTATATATGTAAACAGAAAGTAAACCCGGATATGGAGTCTAGGGGACCTAGTTTGCACTCATTTGAAGAAATCTTTTTAAAATCCAATGCCGCGGTCTTATCATTAACGAATTTTTTCTACGAAAATTAGCAAAAAACTATGGACCCTAAACCATAAACTTAACTAAGCCCACTGCCAAAACATCAGAGAAAGGGTCCATTTGAAATGAAGTTTCTGGAAAAATTGTAGTAGAATGAAGGACAAGCTGAAACTTAGGGGTTTGCAGAACACTCTTTACATAATCCGTATTTCTTTTGGGTTCTTTGCCAAGATGTTGCCAATTTTGACGATTCAAATCGCGACTTTCTACGTTTTGAGGAAAACCCCAATTTTCTTTCTTTAAATGCTTCTATAAATGGTGAACAATTTAGCAAAATTTAGGTGTGTAAATTTAAAGACAAAAAAGTTCTTTAAATTTACAGACCTAAATTTTGCTAAATTGTTCACCCTTTATATATATATATATATATATATATATATATATATATATATATATATATATATATATATATATATATATATATATATATATATATATATATAATTGAAACTGACCCTGGATATGGGTTCTAGGGGGCCTGGTTCGCGCTTATTTGAAGAAATTTGTTCTAAATTCAAAAGTCGGGATCTCCTCGTTAGTGATTTTTGTTAAAGAAAATTCACTAAAACAAGCACTTCTGAAGCCACGCCAAAAGTCTATGGAACGGTTGACCTAAGTTAGGACAAGAACAAACAACTAGATATGCTATTAAAATTGAATTAAGTTTAATTAAATTTTCATCTCCTCTTTAACAAATTATTTTTCATACAAAAAATCGCTAAAAAAATTCATCGAAATAACAACAACCTGATTAGATATTGCTAAAGTGAAACGAGACTAAAAAAAAGATAAAAAGTAAAGTCACAAACTAGGATTAGAACTCGTCATGTAGGAGTCGATTATACGATGTACAGGGACTTAGCCGACTGAGTTACGCTCGACATGTATTTACTAGCAGGTATATCCCATAATACAAGCTAATTGTTCAACGTTTTACAATTTACACAAAACCATTTTGATTTACAATCGATTTTTTGCTCATATTTTAACGAAATCATCAAACTCTAACTTGTTTGTCTTTTAAGGTTTACTTTGTTATTTCCAGTGATTTATTTTTTTTCGAAAGAAAACACAAAATTTTCCGAAAAAAACGATTCTCCTGGCTAACGAACTTATCCAAGCCACTTGCAAAAGGAAGATATGTGCCAAATTTGATCAAAATCGAGTTATCGGTGTCATTTTTATTTGTATATATATATATATATATATATATATATATATATATATATATATATATATATATATATATATATATATATATATATATATATATATATATATACACATAAAAATTGAAACTGACCCTGGATATGGGTTCTAGGGAGGCTAGTTCGCGGTCATTTGGAGAAATTTTTTCAAAATTCAAAAGTCGGGATCTCCTCATTAGTGATTTTTTTTAAAAGAAAATTCACTAAAATGCTAAAGGAGAACAGTTTTTACGTTAACGAAAAAATATTAGTTATTTACAATTGAAAATTTGTAATGCAAATTCGCTACCACACGCCACTTACTATGTACTTTTTCTTTTCATTTATTTGAGCACATTAGCACCGACGAACATATGCGGTTAATAATTGTTTAGCGAGACAAACTTATTTATAAAATATTTAACAAAATGTACATCTAATCCGGTTCTGTGTTAAACCCACATAACGACCTGTGGTCCGACAACTTGACTTTAACAGGAATGCCCATACCAAAAAATCTTATTTAGATGCAGGACATAAAACATGTATGATTGCCTCCAGCAACTTTATTGCCACTGTTTGTTTTATAACGTACGAGTGAGTTTATTGTTGATGCCATGTTTTAAATATTTACTGACAACTCTTGATGGTTACGTGAAATGAGCTGGGTTTATTAGAAAACACGTTTATCTTCCGTGAAACTCAAATGACCACATTCATTTGTATGTACAGCGTTATAAGTTAATAGGTACCCACAATTATATTTGCTGACATATGTAAAAAGTCCGGACGCAGCAAGTGCGTTATGGTAGTGGATTTTCATTTAAATGATTTTAACAGCAAATATGTTTTCTTAAGGACAGCAGGCAACATATTCCTTACACAACCCGTATTAGTTTCAGGTTCTTTGCCTGAATGTTGCCGATTTTGACATTTTAAACCGCGACTTTGACGTTTTGAGGAAAACATCAATTATTTTTCTTTAAATGCGTATAACTTTTTTTTCTTTCAACTTACATAACTAAATTTTGGTACGTAATTTACATATACTGATATAAAGCCGCGTTTCAAATTTGGTTGCCCTTACTTTGTTATTTGCGGAGTTTTCAAAAATTTCCGAAAGAAAACACAAAGTCTTCCAGGAAAAACTGGGCCGATTTTCCTGGCTAGCAAATTGTTCCAAGCCAAGAGTTTATGTTAGGAGTTTCTCAATAACCGAACCGTTTGTAATTCGGAAAATTTCGATTCCTAGGTTTTCGGCCAAGCCCAATTAAACTAAAATATTTTTGCTCACGTGACACTTCCGGTTCTACCGGAAGTGTACATTAACTTCGTTATTTTAAATACAACATGCCACTTTTTAATAGAATTGCGAATTCTGCTCGTAATTTAAGGTACACTTTCACTACCATATTATGTGTCTAAAATTAACCATTTTCAATATATTTCCTTTTTTTTTTTAGAAAATTTTTTGCAGAATCATAGTTGCACTTTATACCTGATAACTTGAAGAAAAAATAAGCTACAAGATTCATATTTTGCACACAACACAGCAGTATTTGTACCTTTACCATACGTATTAGTTTTGCGCTGCAACATACAGGGTGATAGAAATTGACTTGGCAACTTGAGAAAATTCAACTGATTAAAACTTACGTTTTTCAAATGGGACATCCTGTATTTTATTAACTAAGTTAATTGGCATTTCGAATCTTTTTCGATTTACCTTAGCATTCCCTATACCTAAATCTAACCGTTTTGGAGATAAATACATATTTATTCGAATCAGGGTTGCAAACTTGTAACAATAGTAGCCTTTGAAATTTAAATTGTCAACCAAGTGACGTTTGCATGCTAGAGGTGCACGCGGTGAAGTTTGTTATCGAAATTAGAAAATAGGCGCTTAACAGTGATACATATTGCCAATTTAGGGTATACAACCTATGATTTTATGGAGCTATTAATTATTCATGGTGAATGTCATCGAATAATTGGTCGTATATGTCGTGCTTCCTCCGAAAAGTATCCAGATAGACCGAAGCCTAGTCCGGACACAAGAGATTATTGAGGAATTGTTAAAGTTACGGGAGTTTTATCCCCAAAAGGAGAAACCGAAGCGAAGTGTTGTTAATGAGGTAAACGAAGTCAATGTCATATTTCGCTGCTGAGCCAAATTCATGTCTCAGTGATTGTCAAAGTGAGTTGGGTTTATCAACAACAACCATTCACACAATATTAAAAAAAACACAACCGGAGACCCTTCTCCTATCACTTAATCCGAGTGATAACTCCCAACGTGTTGAATTCTGTGAATGGTTCCTTTTAAAAATACAGGAAGATGGAGCTTTTTGCGAAAAAATTAAATGGTGTGATGAGGCGAAGTTCTGCAAAAATGGATTTTTCAATCGTCATAATAGCCACTTTTGGCCGGATGAAAATCCTCACGTTACAAGAACCTACTATTTTCAAGACCGTTGGTCATTTAATGAATTTTGTGCCGTAAAGAATAATTCGTTTACCTCATTATCAACACTTGGCTTCGGTTTCTCCTTTTGTGGATAAAGCTCCCGTAACTTGAAAAATTCTTCAATAATCTCTTTACTGTGTCCGGACCAGGCTTCGGTCTATAACTTGACGGCCTATAACTTTTTTCCTTTTCTTTTCTGGAGTAAGATTATTTGTATGATTATTTTGTAATGTCTTTTTTTAGTGAATTCTTTTTCAAAAAATACAGAAGATCGCAACTTTTCAAATGAGCGCAAACTAGTCCCCTTAGAACCAATATCCGGAGTATGTTTTAATCTTTATATGTTTATATACATACATACATACATAAATATATATATATATATATATATATATATATATATATGTATGTATATATATATATATATATATATATATATATATATATATATATATATATATATATATGTCTGTGTGTGTGTGTATCACACCGATAACTCAAAAAATAATAGGACGATGTTCATGAAAGTTGGTGAGTACCTTCCTTTTGCAAGTGGCTTGGATAAGTTCGTTAGCCACAAAAAACAGCCACGATTTTCCCGGAAAATTTCATATCTCCGGAAATAACAAAGTAAGGGCAACCACATTTGGTATTATAAAAAGTGAACCATGTACCAAAATTTTGGTCTTCAGGAAAGACTAAACAGTTATAGGCATTTAAAGAAAAAAATGTGGGGTTTTCGTCAAAACGTCAAAGTCGCGATTTGAAAAGTCAAAATTGGCAAGATTTAGGCAAAGAACCTGAAACGAATATTGGTTATGTAAAGAAAATATCGCAAGAAGAGTATTCCACAAACTCTTGAGTTTCAGCTTCAACCGTCATCGTCCTTCATTTTACTAAAATATTTACAGAAAATTGATTTCAAATAAACCCTTTCTTTGATGCTTTGGCAGTAGTTTTAGTTAAGTTTCTGGTTAGACGGTCTATAATGTTTGGATAATTTTCGTACAAAAAATTCATCAGGAGACCGCGACTTTTGAGAATTTTAAATTATTTTCTTCAAATGAGTGCAAACTAGGCCCTTAGAATCCATATCCGGGTGTAGTTTCAGTTTTATGTGTTTACATATATACAAGGTGATGCATTTCTACGGTCAACCTCAATATAACTATTATTATACAACAACGAGAAAACATTGTATACGTTAATTATAGCGTGTCTTGAGCTGCACCTTAAAAAGTTATTTTGACAATCACAGGGTGACCCGTAAGTCGTTGGTGATACCTACAATTTTTTTCAAACATCCCTTATATTATTGCATTTTTGCATTTTTCATCGAAATATGAAGCATTTTTGTAAGGAAAAAATATCTAGACGCAGCAAGTGCGTTTTGGTAGCGAATTTTCATTAAATGCTTCAAATTTCAATAACTCAATTTGCTATTAACCTAAAGTTAGCTAGGGAACCAGTTTTCTCAGCAACATTTTATGTGTATTTTCGGAAAATTTTTGTACATTTTCAAACAATAAGTTATTTTGATTATATATAGTACATTGTTTCTACTACATAGGTTATACGGTAACCAAATTGATACCTGCTTGTATTAAAGACATATATGCTATTAAAAACATTTTTATGAAAATTCACTTCGATAACGTACTTGCTGCGTCCAGCCTTTTCGTTCGTTAGGGGTCCAATTACTATTTTAGTGTTTAGTGTGTAAGAAGGTTTTTGGAAACAATCTGTGTTTTTCTTCATTTAATAAAACGCATTTTATATTGTGATACAAACTTCTATAATATATTTGTGTTTTTCTAGCTATTCAATTTTTTTCTCTCAAATATGCATATCTACAGGATACAAATTTGTTTACTATCATTTAGAAATAAAAGAATCACATTTTTTGAGCTAAAATAGGATTTGTGTTTCACACATCCCACCTGTCTACACGTACTACAAAACGCCACCTGTAGGACGCAGTGTTAAAGTCGAGACTAGATAAACTCTTAGACAAGTATGATATTTTAAAATTTCTGGACGCAGAAAGTGCGTTATGGTAGTGAATTTTCATAAAAATGTTTTTACTAGCAAATATGTGTTTTTTTTTCAGAAAGCAGGCATCAAATTTAATTACCAGTATAACATATATAGTAAAAACAATGTGCCATGTTTCATCAAAATAACTTTATTGTTTGAAAACGTACAAAAATTTCCGAAAGTAAACTTAAAGTGTAGCCAAAAAAATCCGTTTCTTGGTCAACCTTATAGGTTAATAGCAAATTGAGCTTTTCAAATATGAAGCCTGTACAAACATGCATTATATTTCGATGGAAAATGCAAAAACATAAGGCGTTTTCGACTAAAAAAAATAATTATTTGTATCACCAACGACTTATGGGCCATCCTGTGATTGTAGAAATATTTTTTAAGATGTAGCTCAAGACACCCTATAATTAATGTATACATTTTTTTTTCATATCTTGTAGAATAACTGATATATTGAACTTTATTGATTTTTTACGAAAATTCGTTATATAACATTACACGATGAACTCTATAGCTAAGACTACTGCCAAGCATCAGATAAAGGGTATATTTGAAATGAATTTTCTGGATACATTTTAGTAAAATGAAGGACAATGACGGTTGAAACTAAGACTTCAGGGTTTGTAAAACATTCTTCTTGAGATATTTTCTTTCCGTGGATAGCCCGTATTAGATTCAAGTTATTTGCCCAAATGTTGCGACATTTGACGTTTTAAATTGTCACTTTGACGTTTTGAGGAAACCCCCAATTTATTTTTCTTTAAATGCCCATAGCTTTTTTGTCTTTTGACCTACAGCGCTAAATTTTGGTAGGTGACCTATAGCGATATAAAACGATGTACCAAATTTGGTTGCCCTTACTTTGTTATTTCCGGATATATGAATTTTTTTTTAAAGAAAACACAAAATTTTACGAAAAAAACTCAGCTGATTTTCCTGGCTAACGAACTTATCCAAGCCAGTTACAAAAGGAAGGTATTCAACAAATTTTGTCAAAATCGGCCCATTATTTTTTGTTATCGGTGTGATATATATATATATATATATATATATATATATATATATATATATATATATATATATATATATATATATATATATATATCTATATATATATATATATATATATATATATATATATATATATATATATATATGTATATGTATATGTATATATATATATATATATATATATATATATATATATATATATATATATATATATATATATATATATATATATATATATATATATATATATATATATATATATAAACATATAAAAATCGAAATTGACCCCGGATATGTGTTCTAGGGTGCCTAATTAGCGCTCATTTGAAGGAATTTTTTCAAAATTCAAAAGTCGGGATCTCCTCATTAGTGAATTTTTTTTAAAAGAAAATTCACTAAAAGACATGCAGTTATTTGATAAACAGAAAGCAATGTGTCGAAGTAGGAAACACTATGAGTTATTTACCCCAGTTACAATGTGGAGTACCTTAGAAGACTGCACCGGGACCAACATTTTTTATCACTTAGGTTAATAACCTGTTTTTAAATGGATGCGGTGGAAAAATTATTAGTTACGCGGATGACAAGGCTATTATCTATGGGGGTGGGTACTGGCAGAGAACATATGCAAAAGCGGATATGGACTTGGAGGAGCTAATGAATTGGCTGGACTATAAGTCGTTAACAATAAACTATGAAAAGACTGTACCTATCCAGTTTTCCATGTATAACATTTCGTAGTCAACATTGTAATAACAAATAAATAGATAAATAAACAAAATAACTACAATCTAATGACTAAGCATACAAAGTCTTTTAATAAAATGTAACATAACACCAAGTATTGCAGTGTCCTTCCCATCACGAGCCCCTACAGGGTACTCAGCAGAAATCAAATATCAAATTCCCTGACATTTCCAGGCCCCTCGAGTACATTTTTCATAATACTCGAAATAAAAAATACACATACCTAAATACTTTTTTTATGAACAAAATAAATAAAAATTGCGAACAAAAAATGTACATAATAAAGAACATAAGTATGGTTAGCTCCGTTAAATTTATAACATATAGCATGTTCGAGAAGAAAATGTGCAATTTTTTCATGGAAAAACTTGACTTTCATGACTGGCTGACAAACTTAGCCTCCGGGAAGAATTTTCAAGTGTGATGGAACAAACCAGAAGTATCTAGATGACGTAGAAACTTTGCAAACCATGTTGTTTGTATATATAAATTTGAATACGCCTGCGAAATGGGTTCCCAAAGCTCAGATTCGCATCATTTTTTTTTCTTTAATTCGAAAGTCATTACCTCTCTAAAGGCAAAGTTTTATTTATGAAAATTCGCTGAAAAAAACTTAACAAAGATACTGTTTACATGCGCCATATACAAATGCCAAATATTTTACAACTTTCAACATGATAATAAAGGTTTAAATAGAATAAACACATTCACAGCAGAGCTGTACCCGGCCAATACATAAAACGCTTTTGCATTTTATGCATTCAAGGAAGAACAGTACAAGTGAGATGTACATATGCGACATGTTTGAGATAGTAGGAGACGCTATTTATATCGGCGCTGGTGTGGCATAGGCTGTGTTCATTGGCGGATTTAATTGATATTGGTACCAAAGGTAAGCCGCATTGTTATCAGATATATTTTCCCAGGTATGAGAAAACTATTTAGGTGAGAAAAATCATATAGTATATATGAAATAAAAATGCATCTGCTAGTGACGAAATTTGACAAATATATAATTTCCAGGTCTGCTGAATGATTTCCATGACATTTGAGTAAAATCACAAATTTCCCTGACATTTTAGGGGGTATTTCACATTCCCTGATTTTTCCAGGTTGCTGGGTACCCTGCCCTATTAGTTCTGGTTATTTTGTGATTCTTTATACAAGTAATACATTAAAATGTAAATATTCGACAAAAATACACAATTCGATGCAAATAAAACAAAAAACAATCAGTTAAACTTACATGAATCGTTGCCGTGACCATGCGCCGATGGCATGGGCCGGACTGTGCCTTTGGGATACTGAAAAGCCTTGCTCTTCGCTCGAAAATCGCTATCGTTGAACTGACGTTGAATCACCAAACTTGAGTTCACTCGAGTCGCGTTTACTTCACCACTAGTGACCTCACTAATGTCAGGCACACTCGCGATGCTTTTAACTGCTGAGCGCTTTTCTAAATCGCGTGATTGCAGCCTCAATGGTCCTCTAACGGTTCGCCTTGAAGGGCCTTCACCACTCTGGACGCTATACTGTTCGTCACCGCTGGTTTGTCCTCCAGAGCGCTTAGTTCGAGAACTATTTTGATTATGCAGGATAAGCTTGGTTTTAGAATCCGTTACAATTATTCTAGTATCACTTTGTACAACTTGACGTGGACGCTTTAGTAACCTACTTAATACTAAAGTGGAAGAGTATGTTGCCTGGGTATTGGAATTATGAATTGGACTAATAACAGTAGGGGTTTTGTTTAATTGGACTAAGGTATGTGCGGCGCCGGAAAAAGCATAGCACCGTGACGCTATCGTCAAAGAGGCAAGGAATAGGAACAGGGAGGCCAGTTGGAGGGAGTAGTTCCTGCGAACGGACAGACTGAGGGCCGTGGTCCGATTGACGACCAACGCCCCAGCATACAGTGATTGCACGATGAACAGTAGAAGGAGAACGTTCCACAAATACACTTCTTCAAATAGGGAAATCCAGCGATCAGTCGTAGACTCTTGGGGCACCGACTTATGGAACTTCCTCGCTATGGTTACTAAAGGCAACCCACTTCTCGCAATACTTTCTTCTGATAAAATTACGAGATATCCACTAATTGTAGATAATTTTCTAGGATATATGGAGAAATTCAAAGCAACATCGACGATATTATATAAATGCTTACGGGTTAAATAGGCCTTATCTCTATTGGAGTATGGTTTAGTATATAATTGTTGCTGCGGGTATAATTGGTGTGTACTCTGATGGTTAATTTTATTGAAGTTGTTATTGAGATAATCAAGAGCTATTGTCGAACCAAAAGCAGGTCGGTAAGAAAATGTCTCCGCGTCATAGAAACGAAAGCGGTGTTTACCGAATACACGGTACAGGGGTGGGGTCCCAGCTTGATATGGAATTCCTTCTGTAGAATCTTGCATAAACATTGCATCGCACTCTTGAACTACCCAAAATCATTTTGGGTTCAGTCATCTGTACAAAACCTGTCGCTTATCAGTTCTTCATTGTTAAGGAATCACCTGAAATTAAACAAAAACAGTTAAAATAAGAAAAGATCGAACATGACAGGTAGTTAAAGATAAGAAAATATGTATTCATCTTTTAGCTACTCATCTTTACAATCGAACAAAAAAAACTGACCACAACATTTGCGCTATAATTCTAGTTGAAAGTGCTGATATGCGTTCCAGTAATAATTTTTTACAAAAAGGATTTTCAAAACATCAAAAAAAAAGTCTGACCGCAACAAGTGCGTTATGGTAGTGAATGTTCATAAAAATGTTTTTAATAGCAAATATGTGTTTTTTTTTAAGAAGACAGTATCAAATTTGGTTACCAGTATAACCCATATAGTAGAAAGAATGTGTCATGTTTCATCAAAAAAACTTTAGTGTTTGAAAATGTACAAAAATTTCCGAAAGTAAACTTAAAATGTTCCCGATAAAACTGGTTTTGGCCAATGAACCTTATAGCAAATTGAGATATTCAAATTTGAAGCATTTAATGAAAATTCGCTACCATAACGCACTGGCCGCGTCCCGAATTTATTTTCTTAAAAACATGCAATATATTTCGATGGAAAATCCAAAAATGCATTAACATAGGGCGTGTTCGATTATTATTATTATTATTATATATATATATATATATATATATATATATATATATATATATATATATATATATATATATATATATATATATTCAGAAAGATTTCCGCGGTCTTTAATGTGAGACATGCTTGGTTCTCGGGTTAAACCGCGTCCAGAATTTAAGGAAACGCGACGTTTCGGCTCCTGTTTTGGAGCCATTTTCAAGAGGTAAAGGGAATATGTAAGGATACTCTAAGGCCTCAATCTGCCTACTCCTTAGAGTGATGGACAAAGGTGAGTAAAGGAAATATGTAAGGACACTCTAAGGCCTCAATCTGCCTACTCCTTAGAGTGGTGGACAAAGGTGGGTAAAGGAAATATGTCAGGACACTCTAAGGCCTCAATCTGCCTACTCCTCAGAGTGATGGACAAAGGTGGGTAAAGGAAATATGTCAGGACACTCTAAGGCCTCAATCTGCCTACTCCTTAGAGTGGTGGACAAAGGTGGGTAAAGGAAATATGTCAGGACACTCTAAGGCCTCAATCTGCCTACTCCTTAGAGTGATGGACAAAGGTGGGTAAAGGAAATATGTAAGGACACTCTAAGGCCTCAATCTGCCTACTCCTTAGAGTGGTGGACAAAGGTAGGTAAAGGAAATATGTAAGGACACTCTAAGGCCTCAATCTGCCTACTCCTTAGAGCGGTGGATAAAGGTAGGTTGGGTTGTTGTAGCTCGATTACGGGGCCTCAATCTGCCTACTCCCCAAATCTCGCCGGAGATCGTCTGTGAGGTCTCAGTGTGTTCAACCCTACAGATCTCTCTGAGGCCTAGGGTTGAACACACTGAGACCTCACAGACGATCTCCGGCGAGATTTGGGGAGTAGGCAGATTGAGGCCCCGTAATCGAGCTACAACAACCCAACCTACCTTTATCCACCGCTCTAAGGAGTAGGCAGATTGAGGCCTTAGAGTGTCCTTACATATTTCCTTTACCTACCTTTGTCCACCACTCTAAGGAGTAGGCAGATTGAGGCCTTAGAGTGTCCTTACATATTTCCTTTACCCACCTTTGTCCATCACTCTAAGGAGTAGGCAGATTGAGGCCTTAGAGTGTCCTGACATATTTCCTTTACCCACCTTTGTCCACCACTCTAAGGAGTAGGCAGATTGAGGCCTTAGAGTGTCCTGACATATTTCCTTTACCCACCTTTGTCCATCACTCTGAGGAGTAGGCAGATTGAGGCCTTAGAGTGTCCTGACATATTTCCTTTACCCACCTTTGTCCACCACTCTAAGGAGTAGGCAGATTGAGGCCTTAGAGTGTCCTTACATATTTCCTTTACTCACCTTTGTCCATCACTCTAAGGAGTAGGCAGATTGAGGCCTTAGAGTATCCTTACATATTCCTTTTACCTCTTGAAAATGGCTCCAAAACAGGAGCCGAAACGTCGAGTTTCCTTAAATTCTGGACGCGGTTTAACCCGAGAACCAAGCATGTCTCATATATATATATATATATATATATATATATATATATATATATATATATATATATATATATATATATAGATGTAGCTTAAGACTCGCTATAATTAATGTATACAAATTTTTTTCGTATCTTGTATAATAACGCATATAACTTTATTGATTTTATACGAAAAATCGCCAAAAATTATATGCGATAAAACGATCAACCCTATAGCTAAAACTACTGCCAAAGCATCAAAGAAAGCATCTATTTGAAATGAATTTTTTGGAAATATTTTACTAAAATGAAGGACAAAGACGGTTAAGGCTTGTGTAAAGCTTATGGTTTACTACTCTATATTTTTTGGCGAATTTTCGTAAAAAAAATCGCCATTGAGAAGACCGTGATGTGCAGGGTCCGTTTCAGTTTTTATCTGTTTATCCATATATTCGTGAATAAAAATTTCAGCAAAGTTTCGCAAAAAAGTATAATTTTCATGTAACATTACTGAAGCCAGTGGTAGTAAAAAAACGGGAATTTTTGTGAGGGAAACATTGCAAATTTTCATACAAATATTTTCTTTATGAATTTTTGTCAAAATGCTCTTTGTGAGTAATTATATCTTGGCGGGTGCGTAAATAGCTTGAGGAGGTTCTTCTCCGGAAATTTCTGTATTAAAAAAAAAGTAATTTATGTAAAATATATGATTTATCAAAATTACTTTACTTTCTCCAGAAACACAAAATATTTGTAAAATATATGAAGTTTTTACAGAAAAACTTTTTTTGGTGAACGGCCCAACAAATTCATTCAATAATGATCCAATGTACCAAATATCTTCCAACATGTGGTGGTGCAACGTGGGGCTGATACCACACCACACTCTAATTCTGATTCATGCATATAATCAAAGTTTTCCTTGGCAAATAGTCAGATTAGGAGGCACTCACAAACAAAAAGTGTGGACGCAGCAAGTGCGTTATGGAGGCGAGCCTTCATAAAAATGTTTTTAATAGCAAATATGTCTCTTTAATGCAAGCTGGCATAAATTTGGTCACCGGTGTAACCTATACGGTAGAAACAAATTACCATACTTTATCGAAATAACTTGTTTGAAAATGTACAAAATTTTCCGAAAATAAACGTAAAATGTTTCCGAAAAAAATCGTTTCCTAGCCGACAAACCTTAGGTTAATAGCAAAGTGAGTGATTGAATTTTGAAGCATTTAATGAAAATTCGCTACCAAAACGCACTTACGGCGTCTCGACTTTTTTACAAACATGCATCATATTTCGATGAAAAATGCAAAAGTGCAATAAGGAATGTTCAAAAAATAATAATTTAGGTATTACCAACGACTTATGGGCCACTCTGTGATTGTCAAAATAATTTTATAAGACGCAGCTCAAGGTACCCTATAAGTAAGTAATGTATACAACTTTTCTGGTATCTTGCATCATAATAATTATATTGAGCTTTACTGTAGAAATGCGTCAGCCTGTATATATGTAAACAGAAAGTAAATCCGGATATGGATTCTATCTAGGGGGCCTAGTTTGCGCTCATTTGAAGAAATCTTTTTAGAATTCAAAAGCCGCGGTCTCCTCATTAACGAATTTTTTCTACGAAAATTAGCTAAAATTATAGACTGTTAAACCATAAACTTTGCCAAAGCATCAGAGAAAATAAAGGGCAATGATGGTTGAAGCTGAAGCTTAAGGGTTTGCAGAACACTCTGCATAATCCGTATTTCTTTGCTAAATGTTGCCAATTTTGATGTCTCAAATCGCGATTTTTTACGTTTAGAGGAAAACCCCATTTTTAGTGAATTTTTATTTTTAAAAAATCACTGAGAGGTATCGATGGTGAGACTTTGCAAAATTCTCTACCATGACGCACTTGCTGCGTCCCGAACTTTTTTCAAGTTTATCCACCTCGTTGGATATTGAAAAGGTACCTGGAAATGCCTATAACCTCACAACAAAACACTTTACCCCTGTAATTAGTTTATAGAATTGCACGGAAATTTATTAACCAAACCTTTAAACTATTAACACTAACAAATCAAAACACTCACCATTTTATACAACACTTGTTTTAATATTAATTCAATTATATTTTGAAAAATGACAACAGTTTAAAACACGCACCAATTTGCACAACAGAAATTCAATAATTGTTCACTATCTAGCATAAGAATTGCGATAAGGATCAAACCTTATCGCGTTACCTAGCAACCCCTTGTTTTTGTTCATTGGTCATATAGAAACACTACACGAGCAGTCACTCATTTTAACATCTTTCGTAAAAAGAGAGAAGGCTTTGGTAATACAATACATTAGCTTTGATATTCGTTGACTGCTGTGACGTCAGACTATATTAAAGAACGTTGTTTATATTTAATTAATTAATATTTAATACAGGTTGCTGCCCCTCTTAGCAATGCTTAACTATTTTTGGGAAAAAATAATAATGTATTGTTACAAAATTATTTTGTAACAGTACATTTTACGAAAGGCATTTTTAGTGAATTTTTATTTTAAAAAATTCACTAATAGAGAGGTATCGATGCTGAGACTTTACAAAATTTTTTTCAAATGAGAACCCATATCCGGGGTCAGTTTCAATTTATATATATATATATATATATATATATATATATATATCCGATAACTCAAAAAATAATTAACCGATTTCGATGAAACTCGGCAAGTGCCTTTCTTTTATTAATGGCTTGGATGAGTTCGTTAGCCAGGAAAATCGGACATGGTTTCCGGGAAAATTTTAGTTTTCTATGGAAAAAAAATTTTCTCCGAAAGTTACAAATCTGTTTTAATTAAATTTACTAGATATGTTGCCTCGGGAGAGACCCTACTACGTTCCAAAATTCAACTTTCTAAGTTTATAGAAAATTGAGTTATTCAAATTTTAAAATTCACTAATAGAGAGGTATCGATGGTAAAACTTTGCAAAATTTTTTTCAAATGAGCGCGAACTAGGACCCCTAGAACCCATCTCCGGGGTCCGTTTCAATGTTTCAATGTTTATATGTATGTATGTATGTATGTATGTATGTATGTATGTATGTATGTATATATATATATATATATATATATATATATATATATATATATATATATATATATATATATATATATATGTATGTATCCAACCGATAATTCAAAAAATAATTAACCGATTTCGACGAAACTCGGCAAGTGCCTTTCTTCTATTAATGGCTTGGATGAGGAAAATTGCACAAGGTTTTCCTGGAAAATTTTGAGTTTTCTTTCGAAAAATATTTTTTCTCTAAAAATTACAAAGCTATTTCAATGGGAGAGGCCTTACTACACACCAAAATTTAACTTTTTAAGTTTATAGAAAATTGAGTTATTCAAATTTTGAGTTTTCTTTCGAAAACAATTTTTTCTTCATAAATTACATAGTTATTTTAATGAAATGTGGTGGGTATGTAGCCTTGGCGAAGACCTTACTACATATCAAAACTCAACTTTCTAAGTTTATAGAAACTTGAGTTATTCAAATTTGAAGCATTTAATGAAAATTCGCTAACTACCATAACGCACTTGCTGCGTCCCAAACTTTTTGTATTTAAACTTACAGGCCTAAATTTTGCTAAATGGTTCAGCCTATATATATATATATATATATATATATATATATATATATATATATATATATATATATATATATATAATTGAAACTAACCCTGTATATTGTATATGGGTTCTAGGGGGCTTAGTTCGGGCTCATTTTAAGAAATTTGTTCTAAATTCAAAAGTCGGGCTCTCTTCTTTAGTGATTTTTTAAAAAGAAAATTCACTAAAACAAGCACTTGTGAAGCCACGGGACAAGTCTAAGACTGTATTAACGGTTTCACTACGTTAGGGCGAGAATAAACAGCCAGATATGCTATTCAAATTGAAGGCTTAAAACTTTCATCTCCTCGTATGTCCCGTAGTACACGTTAATTGTCTAACGTCTTTAATATTTACACAAAACAATTTTGATTTACAATGGATTTTTTGCTCATATTTTAACGAAATCAAGGAAAATAACGACTTAGACACATATCTAGGAGCTTGTTAGTCATTTCTTGTCGTATTTTTCACTCACATTCGTACTCCTACCATAATTATCAATTTTGACGTCTTAACTATCTTGAATCAGATTTAGTTAATTAAAAATTAATTTACCTCTAACTCTTTTGTCTTTTAACATAGAGATCTGTTTTTTTTTATGACAGAAACCAGCGTACTCAATTTGGTTGCGCTTACGTTGTTACTTCTGGAGATATAATTTTTTTCTGAAAGAAAACACAAGACTTTTCAGGAAAACCTGGGCCGATTTTCCCGACTAACGAACTTGTCCAAGCCACTTGCCAAAGGACGGCATTTACCAAATTTGAATGAAATCAGTCCATTATTTTTTGAGTTTTTGGTGTGATATATATATATATATATATATATATATATATATATATATATATATATATATATATATATATATATATATATATATATATAATTTATATAGGCCCCCCTAGAACATGTTGAACCCATGTTCTAGGGGGCCTGGTTAGCGCTCATTTGAAGAAATCTTTTCAAAATTCAAAAGTCGGGATCTCCTCGTTAGTCATTTTTTTAAAGAAAATTCACTACAAGGAAGATTGAATTCGCATTTGTTGACACTTTCGAATGACAATCGCTTAGCTAAATAATTTTACATATGACATTTGCTTTTGCTCCTCCAGTTACCAAACACCTTGTGTAGCTTATTTATACGAAAAAGGTTTATCAAAACTGTATTTCTAATTTATATTCCACAGTTTTAAATGTAAAACATAAATTTCCCGGAAATCTGATTAACTCTTCAAATTTAATTAAATAGTTCTCTAAAAAACTGTAGATATAGCATTCATTTGGCTTATGCTGTCTAATCCAGGTCAGGTCGCATGCGGAAAAAACGACTTTTGCAGATACTGTGAGAAACTCTAATTAGATTTACTTTTAATTAGATTTAAACGAAATCACAACTTCTGAAGTTAATTAATGTAAAAGTAGAAGATATTTAACTTTTGACTAATTACGTTTCCTTAGTCCTCTAATTTTTATAATTTGCCTATTTACCCCATAATTCTTAAAAGGAAATAAATGTGGTGGAGTTATAAAGTATTTTAAGCAATTAAAAATATGTTTTGTAAATAACACGACTCTGCGAACTTAAACTTTTACTTACACTTATTTGTTGGTAATTTTAATTTTACAACATGTCTTACAAAATAGATTAGCTTCTGCCAGTATGAGATCTAAGGTAAATAAATTACCTCCAAAAAAAAAAAACCCACCTCTCCAATTGCGTTATTTTGCCACTTTTCAATTTCTTTCGAAATTATGCTTCCCATACAGCTAACCTTTTTACCTACAGCATTTCATATTTACCATTATTTCAGTACAAAAACTCGCATTGCTTTCCTACCGCATAATTCATATTTCTTCTGGCATTTCTGGTATTTACTTAAAATACTACTTTTTTTTTAAAATTAAACTTGACTCCAAAATCTAAATTTTATTTTGAGCCACACAACTTGTTTTTAAGACCATGTTATCTATATCTCCTCGGGAATCATATCTTTTTATGAAGTAGTTGATAAAAGACAAAGCATATGTGTGTCTCTAAAACACCAAGAACTTTATTCTTGTGCCACAAGATGTGTGATCACTCGCTTCTTGAATGGTTGGAGATTTTATGTCTTCAGAAATATCTGCCGAAAGTGCACCCAAAACCTAGATTCTCTGGACAGGAACAAGGGTTCGTAACGAATCATTCAAGTAGTAGGTAATTCAACACTAAATCCGTGCTATTTTGGACTAGAATCGATTTGCGATTAAAGGTCAAAAGCGGAGGTACTAACGAAGCTATTTCTAAAAAGCAATGTCGAATGTAATATCGATGAGGCAAAAATCTCCAACTCTTCTTATGTGGTCTAGAGAAGTGAGATTGATTATTAGGTCGAAAGAGGTTCAGGGGAAGGAAAACTGCCTACCAACCGCTTCCACCGCCGACCAATCAAAGAGTTGATAGAATGGATGTGCTTGGCGGACTATATTATATTGAATGGTGGTAGAGTTCCAACGTTCCAAAGGAATAGGGGATCGTCATATCGACGAAACCATGTGCTCATCAAGTCTGCAGATATATGTGAGAGGCTGGCATGTGGAGAACGAGGAGAACCTGAGCTACCACAAAAATATCCTTTTTGAGATATCAGAACGGTTAAGTAGTGCCCAGCAAACTCGAACAATCAAAGGGTGGTTCTATAAGGCTTAAAAGAAAGCGAAAATACTAGAAGAATTAGAGAGCCAAACAAAACAGACAACTATGATGGTAGTGTAAAATACCTAAACAGAGCACCAGAAAGAGCGTGTGAGGTGTGCTTGATGATGAAACAGCAATACGGCAGACAAAAATCAGAACTGAATCTGCGAAGGAAAGAAGGAAGGTCACTAGAGTCAATAGGAAAAAACATCACAAGTAGTGATAGAGAGGAAGCACAGGGAAAGCAGAAAGAAATTAAAGACATCAATAACAAAGGCAAAGAAACAAGCCTGGGACTCTCTTTACAAAGAAACAGATGATGATATTTGGGGACTATGGTACAAGATTGTCACAGGTAAACTTGGTACAAGAACACCAATGACAGTAAGTGATGATGCACAAATCAAGATAGCGCCGGAATTGTTCCCTAAACACGAAGTCAAAGAATGGCCGAGAGCGGAGGTGCAGTCGGAGGATATTCCACCTTGTACAGATGAAGAAATCAGAAAGGCAGGCAAAAAGATGAAACCTGGTGAAGCTGCAGGCCCCGATGGCATAACGATCGATGTTGTTGAGGCAGTAGCAGAACAGAAACCGGAGATTCTGATAAATACACTAATCAGCGATGTAAGTTTCCCGCCAGAATGGCAGACTGCTTGATTGGTGTTATTGGAGAAGCCACTGAAAACGGGAGGAAAGAAGTCATATAGAACTACATGCCTGGAAGACGGAATAGCAAAATTATATGAACATGTAATAAATAACAGAATTATGAAGGAAATCGAGAGAAGAGAAGGGTTAGCAGGCAATAAATTTGGCTTCCGCAAAGGGCGCTCGACGATGGATGCTGTAAATAAGGTACAGGAGGTGGCAAGGAAAGAAGGCAATAAAAACAGGTTTGTGGCCGTGGTAACATTGGACGTAAAAAATTCATTCAATACGGCACCATGGAGCGGCATATACGAAGTGTTAAGAAAGAGGCCAGTTGAGCCATATCTGCTGGAAATAGTATGTAGTTACCTGGAAGACAGGTAGCTACTGGAGGAACAGAAACATCGGATGCAGGTTACATGTGGCGTGCCGCAGGGGTCAATCCTAGGACCAACACTGTGGAACTTGTATTACAATAAGGTATTTAGTCTGAAGTCCGTAAACCACACGACTATATGGTATGCAGATGATTTGGAGCTGGTTGTAAGCGGAGGAAATAAGGCTGACAAGACAATATCAACTGGTCAATGGCAAGGATGAAAAACTGGATGGCAAAAAGTAGTCTACAGCCTGCACCACACAAAACGGAAAGTATAGTACTAGCGGGACGAATAACACTGACAACAGTAACCGTCAATGTGGGGAATGCAGAAATTCAGTCGCAGGCAAGCCTGAACTACCTCGGGATACAAGTAGGACATAACATGAACATGGGTGTGGACATAGAAAGAATAGTGGCAAAGGCAGATATGATGGTTTCAAAGGTAGGGTGTCTGATGCCAAATCCAGGTAGAAGTAAAGTACTGAGTAGTGTGGTAAACTCGATCATACCGTATGATGCACCAGCATGGCAGGCCGTGTTGTCAAAGACAAGGTGTAGAAAAAAGGTTGAGGGGACACAGATGAAGGTAGCCATCAGAATAGCAAGTGCATATAGAACAGTGGCAACGAAAGCAATACAGGAGATTGCAGGAGCGATCTATATACACTTATTGGCAAGATAGGTAACTTATGAAAGACACCAAAATAGAGGAGAAGAAAAAAATAAGGCAAGACCCGAAACAATGCTGGAGTGGCAGCGCGAATAAGAAGAGGAGATGATATACGCCAGAACATATGGTCTTTGAGTGCGCAAGATGGTCGCAAATAAGAAAAAAAATGTATAAAGAGATCGGCAGAGATTTAACAGCAGATAATGTGGTGAAGCATATGCTGGGAAATGAAAGGGTGTGGAATACTGAGGAGAGAGGGTTCGTAGAAATAATTAAGTCAAAGGATGAAGACAGGATGTAGAAGTTTTGAGAACAACAAGAGTTAGCGACATGGTGAAGCCATTCCAGCGAGAGGTTTCCGCCACGTCTCTGAGTGTCAAGGGGATGTTAAGTGGGTAGTCCCAACCTGGCGGGAAGGGGAGACATCACAGTACCGGTTGGTGTCAGATCGCGGAAGCGCCAGCCACCGGCCTGCGTAGAAAGCATTCGCCTCCGCTATGAGAAAAAACTCTGGCAAATAACCACAAGGTTACAATAGTAGTAGCGTGCAGATAGGGTGAGCTTTATCTACCAGCACTTGGTTTATCGAAAACTGACCGTGGAATTATCTGCTAAATAGCATTCTATTTATCTTATTCCTACTTGCCCGCACATACTTGGCGTTTTTCGTGTACAGCTTTTAAATTGCTCTAACTGGTTTTGCATCTATGTACATCCTTTCTAGCTAACACCTTCCGCATAATGTAGAAAACATCACCGAAGCAATCAACAAAAATAAATCAAGCGGCGCAATATTTCTCGAGATTGCTCAAGTTTTCGATAGGATTTGGCATCTTCAGGGCATACCTGAAACATAAAAAGTTACAGGTTAAACACCTGGGAACCAGATCTAGAATGTAGTCAGCCACGGCTGCCCTCCCGCAGGGTTCTGCTATCTCCCCTCTGCTGTACAATATATTTGTCGCAGATATACCGACACCGCCCCTAAACGTGACATACGTCATACGTACTCTACGCAGACGACACTACCATCCTCAGCAGCTCTACTCAGCCGAGGATAATAACCCAACGTCTGTCCCCTGTGGGTCCGGGGGCTAACTAAAAGAATAGACCCAAGGTAACTCCTGCATGTCGTACGATGCCACTAATCAGAGTCAAGCAGGTGATAGTGGACTTTTCCTTTACGTGATAGTAAAGGATTTTTTCATGCCCGAGGAGGTACCACCCCTTACGTCAAGGGACCGGTGAAGTCCCAACGGACGTTTCCGGTTCTGGTGTATGAGTCGGTTTCCCTTATAAACAAAAAGGATGATGGCTCCTCCATGTAAAAAAGATTCCAGAGATAAAATACCCCTCCATTCGGATCTCTGGGAGAGGGGTGTGCAGGGGGCGCCGGCATCAAGATTTAACATTCTCGAATATATGTCAATTCTAACCTGAACTCCGTCCACCATTTCCTCCATGCTAATAGGCCCCAACTCCTTTTTCTCACCGAAACCCAAATCAGTGCCAAAACAGCCACAAATCACCTTAATTTCCCGGGGTATGAGCTTCCTACTTCCTTTAGATTGTCCTCCCCAATTTAGAAGCTGGAAGAAAATACATACTTTGGAAGAAACTCTTTCTCTCTCTCTCTCTCTCTCTCAGGGCTGCAACTAAATTCATCTGTTGCATTTACCGGTCACCTTCTGACAAAAACTTTGTCCAGCTCTTCGACTACCTTTCTGAAAAAACGGACCATCTGATTTCTGAATATCCTTCCTCCGCGGTCAGTATTCTTGGTGACTTCAATGTCCATCATAAGGAATGGATAGGATCTTTAAAAACCGATCCATAAGGGAGACAAGCGGAGGCCTTTGCCGTCAGCAATTCTTTACTCAATATGGTTCAACAACTTACTTACTTTCCTCGCATATCAACACACAGCTCAAATCCCTTAAATCTCCTTCTTACTACACAACCTGAATGCTATAAGATATCAGTAACCGCCCCTTGGTCGCTTAAGCCACGGCATGGTCATTGCTTCCTGCGCAATGCAACCCGAGGTCACACAGTCATCACACTACAACTCCGCGAACTGGGTGGAAATGCGGGATTACTTTTCCTCGTCTCCATGGGCGTCTGTCTTCTCTCATCCTGACCGCACTGATATCTCACAAAACGTCACCGAAACTATCCAAGCTGGCATGGAATACTTTATTCCACGTACACAGAAAGCCTCTTCAGCCACTCAAAAGCCCTGGTTCTCTAAATCCTGTGACAAGGCCAGACTTGAAAAGGTCAAAGCTCACAAAATGCTTCTACACAATCCCAGTCAAGAAACCTGTCAAGCATTTAACGACGCAAGAAACCGCTATGTCCGCATTCTTTCTGAGGCAAAAAACTCGTTAAATAACCACATCAAAAACAAAGTCCTTTCAAGCTCCAGCGGCAGCAAACCCTTCTGGACTCTTGCTAAATATATTGGGTATAATTTCTGCAAGAGCACGTTACTACCTCTTGTCTCAGGGGATGAAATTGTTTCTACCGCCCTGGGCAAGGCTACACTTTTTGCCTCGTTGTTCGCCGGCAATTCTACTCTCAACCCACCTTAAAATGTTCAACCACCAACAGTCTTCAATGTCGCGCATAAAATGACGGATATCATTTATAAAACTAAAAAGGTACTAAAGATTATCTCTTCTCTTACTACCAGGAAAGCCTCTGGCCTTGACGAGATCACAGCAATTGTGCTCAAAAAATGCACACCAGAACTTGCTCCTGTCTTGACTCGTCTGTTTCAGACATCTTACAATAGAGGCATATTCCCTAGTAAGTGGAAAACTGCTCGAGTACAACCTGTCCCCAAGAAATGATCCGAAGCGCTTCCTACTACAGACCTATTTCTCTCCTTTCAGTCGTCTCTAATTTGATGGAAAAGTATATAAACATCGAATTACTAACATTTCTTGAAAAACACAGTCTAAACCACGACAGGCAGTATGGATTCCGTCAGCGCAGATCAACTGCCGACCTCCTTCCCATTCTTGGAACAAGTGTATGGAACTACACGGTGAATCCCAGATTGTCGCTCTAGACATATCCAAAGCATTCGACCAGGTCTGGCACGCAGCGCTGCTTAATAAACTACCGGCCTATGGCCTACCACCAAAACTCTGTACCTGGACAACAAGTTTCCTCTCCAACCGGAGCATTTCTGTTGTGGTAGATGGCCATTCCTCTAAGCTGTATTAAATTAAGTTGACTTGAGTTCCTCAAGGTTCAGCTTTAGCCCCTACTTTGTTTCTTCTCCACATCAATGACCTTCTCTCTAGCACATCCAATTCAGTTCACAGTTACACGGACGACAGCACCCTCCACTCAAATATACAATATTCTAAGCTTGTCTCTTTAGCCCAATTAGATGCGGATCGCAGACTCATGGAGGGTTCTGTCCCCGTGGATCTCCAAAAAATATTAGACTGGGGAAGTAGAAGTCTTGCTTTCTATCTCATAAGAGATACACCAGCCCTAGACCCATCACAATGAACAACCAAGCTATTCAAAATAATTAGTCCTTTTCACTTGTTTGCATTTCTGTGGATCAAAATCTCAATTGGCACCAACGTGCCACATCAATTGCAGAAGCGGCTGCTAAGAAATTATGTTTCGTCTTCCGGGCTTGAAAATACTTTTCACCAGCTAATCTCTAGACCTTATATACTTCACAAATAAGGCCAAACCTCGAATACTGCTCCCACATCTGGGGTTCCGCTGTCACTTCTACCCGCGCTATCCTGGACTCCATTCAGAAGAGAGAGTTATACGTCGGTGACTCTACCCTCACCCAAAGGCTGCCGTCCCTTGCCCACCCACGTGCCGTTGGTGACCTCTCTCTCTCTCTCTCTCTTGTATAGAAGTCTGCACGGGCACTGTTCAGAGGAGCTTTCTTTCATAGTTTCTCCAGCTGCTGCCCCCAACAGATCTTCCAGGGGAAGAGAGCGAATGCACCCTTTTACTTTCCAAGTCACCAGGCATAGAACATCTTGTTATGCCCGCTCTTTTGTCCCGAGGACTTTCAAGTTGTGGAATTCCTTGCCGGCACATGTTTTTCCTTCTCCTCCGAACCTCCAAATCTTCAAGTCCAGAAATAACAAGTTGCCTCTTTTCTCCTTGTCGACACCCAGGGTACGATAGTATTTAGTCTGTAAGCCCTCGTGGTGTGTTGTTGAAATTTAAAAAAACGCCCTAGACGAGCTGCTAGACTGGTAATGACTGGTATCTCTATTTTCCAGGCGGAGACACACATGATAACATATAATTAGACAACAGTCTATTCTCTGGCAAAACTCCGCCAAATGCCTTAAGAGTTTTCTCGACAAATGCCTAATATCGCGCCCCCATGTCCAACGTGCCTGTCGTAAAGCTTCGATAATCTTTCCAATAAAATGCTCATGTGCAAAGTTATAATCCAGCCAGCCTTGGCCTATGCATCCTCTGCATGAGCCGCGGCGGCTGACACACATATCAATACCCTTCAAATCGTCCAGAATAAAATTCTTAGATGGGTGGTTACCGGGGCGCCATGGTTTGTCAGAAACAGACAGAATCACTCTGATTTCAAAATTCCATCAATACTAAAGTTTATAACTCGACTGGCCACCACTCAGTTAGCCGAAGCCGCTTCTCGCCCAAATGCTCCTCTCCGTAGTGCCACCAACTTCCATTAAGGCATAAGCGCCCAAAGCTTATCCTGACCCCATAACGCCCCTGAGACGAACAGAATGAAAACATTCAAAATCCAAATGTCATGTGTCATTCCAACGGAGGTATGGACCAAGGTCCGGTACTCCAGGGATTGGAGTTTAGTTTAGTGGGCGAAAGTCCCACACTATCTCGATTTTTCACATGTGTGTGATTGCATTCTCCACTCCTGCTTCAAAAAAAAAAAAAAAAAAAATCCGCAGCATTTTTCGTGCAACTTTCCCTTTCTATACCTACATTTTTAACTTCTTCGTCGTTTGTATGCATATATCATTAACTTTAAATCAGTCGTGAGTTAAGAAATCTCTTGAGTAGGCCGGGTATTAACTGCCAAATCCCTATTATTCATGCAAAGTTACGGAATGTTATATTAAACGGTAGGTTTAATCCGCTCCATAAATCACGGTAATATAACGTAGAGATCGAAATGACTAAAGCACGTGGCGATGGCACGCGTAAAAAGAGGTGAACGTATTGACGGCGACAGTGTAGTCGACTGGGAAATATTTGCGAAATAATTGAATATTACAATGTAGAGGAGACCTGGGTGACGGCAGGCCAAACAGCGGTGATGTTAGAGGGGCGCATATAGAAAAGAATACACTCTTCAGCATTGTTGCCACGTGGAAAATAATTACTAGAATTACCATAAGGAAGTACTGCAGCCGAAAGTGTGTCACAATTATTGCACCAACTTTTCACATTTTCAAACGGATGGTGGTGAAGATATTTCAAGAAACCACGTGTTTTTTTCAAGAGTATACCCAAAATCGTTATGCTCCAAATCGATTATAGACAAAAAGTATGAAAACAGCAAGTGCGTTACGGTAGCGAATCCGTATAGAAATCTGTCAAATCGCAACAAAAAAATGTTCGGGACGCAGCAAGTACATTATAGTAGTGAATTTTCATAAGAATTGTACACCATTAGTAAGGTATATTATTAAAACTAATTCTTTAAATTTAAATGGGCCTGGGAGACCGGTTTTAGAGGTCCCAGTTAGCGATTATTTGAATAAGTTTCTATTTTCCATGAAGCTAAAAAATTATAGTTTGATAGAGATATATGTAAGTACTGCAAGTCTCTTTAAAAAAATGTGTTACAAATTTCATTAAAGTCACAAAAGTTTTCTAGAATTTTTTTTTATTTACAAAGGGAATCTACCTGCCAAATCATAAATATGGCAGGTATTGTTCCGTTTAATTGCTTGGATGGTTTTGTTTTAGTCAACCCAATAGAAATAGTTTTTGCAAACATAACAACAAAAAATGTTTTTTTATTCAACTTGTAGTTATCCGCGAAGCTCACTATGTTATTTTTCTTCAATTTAGTACCCACGGTGCGTTTACATAGGTGTTACTATGGTTCAAGATTGAAGATTCCAGCTTAATAGGAAATTGAATTATCGGATTTCAAATATTTTTACAAAAACTCTCTACCATAATGTGTTTTCTGCACCCAGACCTTTCTCAACACTTATTTACTGACGCTGTATCCACACTTTTTGAAAATGATGAAATATTGTAGCTCTCTGTGTAAGACTGGCAACCTAAATTTCATTTTTGGAAAAATATTTTAAAGATATTTAAATATAAATTGAAAATCTTGGTTCGCTGCTTTGTCGCAGAGGTTCCCCTTCCCCTTTTCCGCTTCTGTATGCATACAACCGCCCTCAAATCATAAACAAGAAGAATGTAAACAATCAAAGTTTCTTGGGAACAACCCGCAAGAAAGTTACGGCACCTGCGGTAAATATAGGGGTTCTGGGCTGGATAAACAGAATTTTAAGGAGGTATAGCTGCAAAATGGGATAAAGGCAGCTCATAGAGGTCTAACTAAGCTGGTTTTTTCGCACTTTTCGCTCACATTTCCTTTTTATCTTCTTCCCCGCCCAACACCCCTATTCACTCCTGGTCCCGTAACTTTCTTGGGGGCTGTTTGCAAATATATATCTTGTGTTTTGTGCATCCAGAAGGAGATTTAAGCATGTTTCTGACTCATTTTTCTACAAAGCCTCCGTGTGCTAATCTGAAAATTTAATTTTTATTTACAAAACGAATGTACCTGCCAAGTCAAAAACGTGGCAGGTATTTTTTTCTTATTATTTGCTTGGATGAACCCTTTTACTCCACTCAATCGAAACAGTTTCCGCAAACAAAATAACAAAAATGGTTTTCGAATACACATTTTTCGTTGCCTGTAAAGCTCATTGTGTTATTTTTAAATTAAGTACCCACGCTGCTTTTATATAGGTTTTAGTATGTATCAAAACTTAAGATTCTAATGTAATGGGAAATTGAATTATCACCATTTGAAATATTTTTACGAAAATTCGCTACCATAACGCACTTGCTGCACCTAAACCCTTTTCAACACTTAGTTACTATTGCTGTATCCATACTTTTTGAAAATGAAATAAATAAATAAATATAAACAATACAAAATTTTGAAATTAAAATTTTAATAATTTACACTGAACATATGTTTATAGGTATAAATTAAACTACTGCATGATATTATGTAGTTTAATTTACCTAAAATTTTCCATGTATGACATGAAGAGTAAATAATAATGAAAATTCACCAAGATTCTAAGGTATTAGATTTCGAGGTTATCTTCCTCTTATTATTTGTTTATGACGTCTGTAAGCAAATAAGAAGAATATAACATCGAATTCGACCCCCCCCCCTGCTGTGCAAAATAACAAATGACAATGACAAATAGCTAACTGGCGTTGTCAGATTTACCTAGGAAAGGGCGACGGGTTTTAAATACCCTGAACAATGGGAAGCTTATTATTTATACATAATAAAACGTAGTTCTGGATTGCCTTTAATGAAATTGAATCTCTTTCAATAAAATTTTTATTTATTACTATATATTTTTCTGATGTCTTCAAATTTAGATGACAGTTTTGGCAAATGGCAACCCCGCTGATTGTTTATTGTGACATATTTTTGTAGCCTGTTCGTTTGAAGTTTAATTTGGAGCATTTGTTTGCAATATCAGCGTTACCCTGATACACCTGTCTGACCTTGTCTAACATTATAGGCACCCATTCAGAGGTAATTTCAGGTTATATCGTAAATTATTTATTTTTATTTGGTTTATTTGGAATTTACTGAACCGATTAAGTTCAAATTTTGTAGAGGACCACTAATACGATACCTACGTGCTTGTAAAGTTTTAGTTTCGTACTTTTAATAATTTAAATATTGCGTTTCAAACAGTTTTTCGGGTTTTTTTCTGAAAGTATGCAAATGTGTGTGTGTTGTATCATGGGATGGTTTTGAATGTTTTATTCATCAACCACAGACTTTTATCCTAAAATTTCGTTTCGAATCATAACCACACCCAGTGCGGCAAACCTACAGGTGATAACTATATTCGCAGATTCTTTGAATTATAAGTGAAACCCAAATGGATACATATATCCACAATCATTACATTAGTGTTACCAATATACGCCTACATGATATCTTAAAAACATACATACCTTCTTTCACCCACTGCTTCACACATACAATCCAAACATACCTACCTAATCTATACATCAAAATAAATATTACAATATAATTTTAATTACTATACTTTTATTTTAAAACTGATTTTCAATTTCTATATAGGCACATAATCTGTTTTTTTTTTTAATAATTATTCACCTTTTTTTGTTTTTTTTGTTTTTTTTGTTTTTTTTTTTGTTTTTTTAAGTTGGTTTTTTATGTATATATTTTTTTAAATATTTTTTTTCATTTTTTAAATACTTAAATTTAAGGAATGACTGGGACACATTGTCGCCTAGGGACCCGCCAAGGCTCATAGACATACTGAATTGGGCCACGGAAAGGCTGGGTATACAAAAGGACAGACATTAGGATTTATGTTCAGTACATTGATATAATTTTATTTTATTTTAATTTATATATACACATATACACATACATATACATATATACACATATATACATATACATTCTTATAAACCTACATCTATGTTCATGAAAAATCTATCTATTAATTTATATACATCTATGTTATTTAAGCTAAGAATATAGTTTGTGTTTAAAGGAAGCTGGATCTCTGTTACTTGTTTTATTCCCGATAAAAACTGCAATCTTTGTCTCTCATAATTCCTGCATGAAAACAATATGTCACAGACCATTTGTTCATCACAGCTGCAGTACGGTGTGGATTCTACACCTATTCTATATAAGTGGGATCTATATGCAAATGTCAAAACGGTCTAACGAACTCATCCAAGCTATTAACAAAATGAAGGGAATTGCCAAATTTGGTTTTGATTGGTGATTATTTTTTGAGTTATCGGTTGGATACATACATACATACATATATATATATATATATATATATATATATATATATATATATATATATATATATATATATATATATATATATATATACTTTTCAATGGATTTGGTTTCTACGGGCTCTAATTCGCGCTCATTTGAAGACATTTTCCAAAAAACTTACCATTGATGATACCATTCTAATAGTGAATTTTCTTAATGAAAATTCACTAAAAAACAAAGCTTCAAAAAAATAGTACGCCAAAATAATAAAGTTGGTTTGATGAAATTTGGTACACACGTTCTTAGAAAGATTTTGATCATCACAAAATTAAACTTTCTAAGAAAATTAGGTTATTAAAAATTTAAATTAAATTCCCTACGCTATCGTACTTGTTTATTTATTTATTTCTTCAAAAAGAGAAGAGCTGAGGCTGGTATACGTAATAAAAAAATAAAAAAAAAGTAACATTTCTCTGCATAAAAATAAGACCTGAACTGTAACAGCGCCCAGTACAAATAAACAAACAATGTATGTCTACTGTCCTATGACTAAAAATTAAAAAAACCAAGAATATTCAAACAAAGCATCAAGATAAAAAAAGAAAAATTTCAGGACGCAGCAAGTGCATTATAGTAGTGAATTTTCATAAGAATTGCACACTATTATTAAGATATATTATTAAAACTAATTCTGTATGTGAAAACTGGAACCTGTGATGAGCACTAATAAGTACACTTGGAGAACACCCAAATCACCACAACACATATTTCAGAGACCTTACGATCGTTTCGTTGACCAAGTCAACATCTTCAGAGGAAGAAAAATTCTGAATTTTTCTTCCTCTGAAGATGTTGACTTGGTCAACGAAACGATCGTAAGGTCTCTGAAATATGTGTTGTGGTGATTTGGGTGTTCTCCAAGTGTACTTATTAAAACTAATTCTTTAAATTTAAATGGACCTTGCAGATCGGTTTTAGAGTCCCAGTTAGCGATTATTTGAACAAATTTATATTTTATATGGAGCTAAAAAATTAAAATTTGGTCTTAGATATATGTAAGTACTGCAGATGTCTTTAAAAAAATTATGTTACAAATTTCATTAAAGCTACAAAAGTTTTTCAGAATTTTTTTTATTATTTACAAAGGGGATATACCTGTCAAATTATGAATATGGCAGGTATTTTTTCTTATTAAGGGCTTGGATGGTTGTGTTTCAGTCAACCCATCCAGTTTTTGCAAACAATAAACAAACAAAAAAAGGTTTTTTAAAACAAACTTGTAGTTATCCACGAAGCTCATTATGTCATTTTTCTTTAATTTAGTACCCACGGTGCGTTTCCATAGGTGTTACTAGGGTTCAAGATTGAAGATTCTAGCTTAATGGGAAATTTATTGGGCTAACGAATTTAAAATATTTGTACGAAAATGTTCTACCATAACATACTTGCTGCACCCAGACCCTTTCCAACACTTATTTACGGTTGCTGTATCCATACTTTTTGAAAATGATAAAATATTGCAGCTTATTATGTAAGACTGATAAACAAGGCAACCTCAAAATGATTTTTGGAAAAATATTTTAAAAAATGAAATGAGATAACAATTTAAACATAAATTGAAAATCTTAGTTCGCTGCTTCGCCGCGGGGGTTCTGCTTCCACTTCTGCGTGTCTACAATCACCCTCATTGCATAAGCAAGAACAATGTAAACAAGAAAAATTCCTTTGGAGCAACCCCTAAGATAGTTACGGGACCTGCGGGGAATATAGAGGTTCTGCGTGCGGTAAACATGATTTTAAGGAGGTATAGCTGCAAAATGGGAAAAAGGCAGCTTAAAGCGGCCCAACTAAGCTGTTTCTTTCACACTTTCCTCTCACATTTCCTTTTTATATTCTTCTCCGCTCAGCACCCCTATTCACTCTTGGTCCCGTAACTTTCTTGTAGACTGTTTGCAAGAAATTCTTCTTGTTGTTTGGGCATCCTGCAGGGGTTCTAAGCATATTTCTGAAAAGATTTTTCTAAACACCCCCCATGTTCTAATATGCAAACTTACCGAAATTTTAACTTTTATTTACAAACGGAATGCATATATGAAATTATAGGTGGCAGGTAAGTATTTTTCCATATTAATCGCTTCAATGGTCGATTTTAATCAACTCAATCGAACCAGTTTCTGCAAACAAAATAACAAAAAAGGTTTTTTAAAACAAATTTGTAATTATCTGTGAGGCTCATTGTCTTATTTTTTAAATTTAGTATCCACGCTGCTTTTATATAGATTTTACTATGTATCAAAACTGAATATTCTAGTTTAATGGGAAATTGGCTTATCGCCATTTGAAATATTTTTATGAAAATTCGCTACCATATCGCACTTAAACACCTTTTAACACTTATCTACCATTGCTGTATCCTCACTTTTTGAAAATGAAATAAATTACATCGATGTAACGAATATATTTCTATGCATTCGATACATCGCATAATACCGATGGATCGCATCGAAAATATCGATCTTTTCGATGCATCAATGTATATCGGACATCCCTACCCTACAACCCTTATTCCAAGAATGCAGAAAAATGTTATCCTAGAAACCTCTTACTAGAAATCCTGACTACTACTCCTTACTACAAATCCTGACTGCTATAAGATATCAGTCACCGCCCCCCTGGGTTGCTCAGACCACGGCATGGTCACTGCTTCCTGTGCAATGCAACCTGAGGTCACACAGTAAACACACCCACGTATTGCTTGGCACTACAACTCTGCGAATTAGGAAGAAATGCGAGATTACTTTTCCTCATTTCCACGGGCGCCTGTCTGATTCTCTCATCCTGGCCCCTCTGATATCTCACAAAACGTCACCGAAATCATCCAAGCTGGCATGGAATTATTTATTCCACGTACACAGAAAACCTCTGCAGCCACTCAAAAGCTCTGGTTCTTTAAATCCTGTGACAAGGCCAGACCTGAAAAGGTCAAAGCTCACAAAAAGCTTCTAAACAATCCCACTCAAGAAAACCATCAAGCATTTAACGACGCAAGAAACCGCTATGTCCGCATTCTTTCTGAGGCAAAAAACTCGTTTAATAACCACATCAAGAACAAAGTCCTCTTAAGCTCCAACGGCAGCAAACCCTTCTGGACTCTTGCTAAATCTATTGGGAATAATTTCTGCAAGAGCACGTTCCCACCTCTTGTCTCAGGGGATGAAATTGTTTCTACGGCCCTGGGCAAGGCTGAACTTTTTGCCTCGTTGTTCGCCGGCAATTCTACTCTCAATCCACCTCCAAATGTTCAACCACCAACAGTCCCCAATGTCGCGCATAAAATGACAAATATCACTTTCAAAACTAAAAAGGTAAGAAATATGCTCTCTTCTCTTAATACCAGGAATGGCTCTGGCCTTGACGAGATCCCAGCAATTGTTCTCAAAAAAAGCGTATCAGAACTTGCTCCTGCCCTGACTCGTCTGTTTCAGACATCTTACAATAGAGGCATATTCCCTAGTAACTGGAAAACTGCTCGAGTACAACCCGTCCCCAAGAAAGGATCCAAAGCGCTTCCTAAAAACCACAGGCCTATTTCTCTCCTTTTAGTGGTCTCTAAAGTGATGGAAAAGTATATAAACACCGAATTACTAAATTTAAAAAAAAAAACACGGTCTAATCCACGACAGGCAGTATGGATTCTGTCAGCGTAGATCAACTGCCGACCTCTTTTCCTTTGTCACCCATTCTTGGAACAAGTCTATGGAACTACACGGTGAATTCCAGATTGTCGCTCTAGACATATCCAAAGCATTCGACCAGGTCTGGCACACAGAGCCGCTTGATAAACTTCCGGCCTATTGCCTACCATCAAAACTCTGTACCTGGACAGCAAATTTCCTCTCCAACCGGAGCATTTTTGTTGTCGTGGATGGCCCTATCTCTAAACTGTATCCAATTAATGCAGGAGTTCCTCAAGGTTCAGCTTTAGCCCCTACTTTCTATCTTCTCCACATCAATGACCTCCTCTCTAGCACATCCAACCCAGTTCACAGTTACGCGGACGACAGCACCCTCCACTCAAATATACAATATTCTAAGCCTGTCTTTTTAGCCCAATTAGGTGAGGATCGCAGACTCATGGAGGGTTCTGTCTCCGTGGATTTCCAAAAAATATTAGACTGGGGAAGTAGAAATCTTGTACAATTCAACCCCACCAAATCACAGTCTTGCTTTTTCTCTCATAAGAGATACACCAGCCCTAGACCCACCACAATAAACAACCAAGTTATTTAAAGTAATGAGTCCTTTTCACTTGTTGGAATTTCTGTGGATCGAAATCTCAATTGGCACCAACATGTCACATCAATGGCAGAAGCGGCTGCTAAGAAATTAGGTTTCCTATTCTGGGCTCGCAAATACTTTTCACCAGCTAATCTCTATGCCTTATGTACTTCACAAATAAGACCAAACCTCGAATACTGCTCTGACATCTGCGGTGCTGCTGCCGCTTCTACACTCGCTATCCCGGACTCCATTCAGAAGAGAGCTATACGTCTCATCGGTAACCCTACCCCCACCCAAAGGCTGCCATCCCTTGACCACCGACGTGCCGTTGGTGGCCTCTCTTTCTTTTATATATACCTGCACGGGCACTCCTCAGAGGAGCTTTCTTCCATAGTTCCCCCACCTGCTGCCCCCAACAGGTCTAACAGAGGAACAGAGCGAATGCACGCTTTTACTTTCCAGGTCACCAGACATAGAACATCTTGTTATGCCCGCTCTTTTGCCCCGAGGACTTCCAAGTTGTGGAATTCCTTGCCGGCACATGATTTTCCTTCTCCCCTGAACCTCCAAACCTTTAAGTCCAGAATTAACAAGTTGCCTCTCTCCTCCTTGTCGACACCCACGGTACGATAGTATTTAGGCTGTAAGCCCTCGTGGTGTGTTCTTGGGAGAAAAAAACCAGTCGCAGCGGAAGAATGGTTTTAAATATTCCAACACAAGACATATATAAGGTTTTCTAAAAGGCTCCTTATTTCTAGAACAAGATGTTAGGTTAACTCTGAGACCGAAAAGACATAATAATAATAATAATAATAATAATAATAATAATAATAATAATAATAATAATAATAATAATAATAATAATAATAATAATAATAATAATAATAATAATAATAATAATAATAATAATAATAATAATAATAATAATAATAATAATAATAATAATAATAATAATAATAATAATAATAATAATAATAATAATAATAATAATCATAATATAGATTATAACTAAATTGTTGATCTTTCTAATGCCGCCACAATCAAAGAAGCGTATCTCATTTAAAGTTTTCAGTTTACCGGTCTTATGATTTAACCAAAAATTCGGCAGAAGAATATTCGTAATATGGCAACAGTGGTCTTCTGGTCCTGTTCTAAAAGCAGGACTGGCTCGTGGCCAGTTGTCCGCGTGGCGCGTGTATATATTTTATTTTTTACTATAGTGTGAGTGAGTAATGTACACCGCACATTGATTCCATTACCCTGCGTCCTGGCCACTGCAAAAAGTCTATCCATTCTCACATTAACCGGGCTCGCTTGTAAACATACCTCATTGTTCTGCATCTCCTCCGATCTCTTAGTCATTTTAAGTTATAATTACTTCTGCTTGATGATGATGTAGGTACTCTCACTAGCATACTGCTCTGTTTAGAAACGTATTTAATTGTGAGCATGTATTTAGGGTAGAGAAAAAATGTTTGCCGTGGTTGTAGTGAAACTTGTGGGACGCCAATAAGTTAAAAACAAAAATCTTTTAAAAATGAAATTAGTTATTAATTAAACTACACACACGAAGAAAATCCAGATGCAGCAAATGCCATATGGTAGCGAATTTTCATGAGAATGGGGTTCCATAAAAATAATAATTTAAACATTGTGGTGGTAAAGTAGGTGTAAAATATATAAATGTCTATATATATATATATATATATATATATATATATATATATATATATATATATATATATATATAAAGGGTGGCGCATTGAAAACAAAACAGACCGATTTGCGTCCAGAGACAATTTTTTTTTAAGAAACGCTGAAACAAGTAAATTTTAATATTGAGGGGGACATATTTTGACATAAAACTCAACTTTGTCGCATCAACCCCTTAAGGGTGATGATAACAACCCTTATATTTTAAATAGGGAACATGGGTCGAGTGTTACATCATTTGAAAGCTCTTTCTTTTCTGAATTCAGCACACTAATTTTTTTGAAAGTTTTATCAACTCGTTTAAAAATTATTCACAGTTGACGATGCAAAAACGCAATTTATTCATTCCGATAAGAAATGTGATGATAGTCAAGGTTTTGTTGGTTTGTAAACAAAAAATTGACGATCAGAACATTTCTTATCAAAATGAGAGAAATGCGGTTTATTATTTCAGTTTATCGGTCGGTTTGATACTTGATAGTACTACCGAAAATTAATTTCACAATGGTGTATTCTGTAGAAGAAAGAGTTGAAATAATTACTCTTTTTTTCAAAAACGGTGACTGTGCTAACCGTACCGCAAATTTTTTTAATGAACGACATCCCAACAGACATGTTAACAGGAAATACATTTGGAGTTAGTTGCAAAGTTTCGACGAAGTGGTTCAGTAGTCAACAAAAAACGGGATCCTGAACGTGAATTTCCGGTTAGAAATGAGACTACTGAGATTGAAGTTTTAGGACAAATTGCTGCAGACCCAACTTTGAACACCAGAAAATTGGCCACTGTTTTAAACATCAAAAGAAGAACTATTCAGCGAATATTGAAGCATCATAAATTTCACCCGTATAAAATTCATCTTGTACAACAACTTAATGAAGATGATTTTGATCGGCGGCTGTTTTATTAAACTCTACAGACAATCGTCATAATTGTCATTATTGGGCAAATAATAATCCAAGAAATTTTCACGAAGTCCACACTCAAACTCCACAGAAATTAAATGTCAGGACTGGCATTTCTGGAGACCGTTTAATCGGACCAATTTTTTTTAATGGCAATTTGAGTGGCGAAACGTATTTGGAGTTACTAGAAGATATCGTTTACCCTATACTAATTGACATTGTTGAAAATGATGATCGCTATCAAGGTAATCAATTAGTGTTTCAACAAGATGAAGCTCCTCCGCATTTTTCACAACGTGTTAGGGAGTTTTTGAACAGAGAGTTTCTAGAGCAATGGATTGGGCGTAGAGGTGCTATTGAGTGGCCCACTAGATCACCGGATTTAACTTATCTAGACTTCTTTCTATGGGGCCATTTAAAGAGTAAAATTTACGCAACAGAATCGGAGTCTCTGGAAGAATTACGGTGACGCATTGTTGAAGAGTGCCGTCTAATAACTCCACAAATGCTCCAGAATGTCAGAGCTCGTTTTGAACAAAATTTGTACTTTTGTGTGGAACCTGGTGATCAACAATTTGAACACTTACTTAACTGAATAAACATTTTTGAACGTTTGGTTTTGTCTTTTAGGTTTTTTAACGAAAAATTTACTAATTACTGCATTTCTTATCACAATGAATGAAATACGTTCTTGCAACTCCAACTGTGAAAAATTTTTAAACGAGTTGACAAAACTTCCAAATTTTTTTTTTTGCTGAATTCAGAAAAGAAAGAGCTTTCAAATGATGTAACACTCGACACATGTTCCCTATTTAAAATATAAGGGTTGTTATCACCACCCTTAAGGGGTTAATATGACAAAGTTGAGTTTTATGTCAAAACATGTCCCCCCTCAATATTAAAATTCACGTGTTTCAGCGTTTCTTAAAAAAAAATTCTCTGGACGCAAATCGGTCTGTTTCGTTTTCAATGCGCCATCCTGTATATAAGATGTCTATTGTAAAATGTTCCACCGGGGTTTCCCGGAACTACTAAGAATTTATAAAAAGCCAAAAACACGTCGATTTAGCTTGAGAGAATTTGTAGCATTCAACCCTTAGCGGAGGTGACTTTCACCCCCTTAATCTAATTCCATATTCAAAGCTACCATTTTAAAGTCTACCAATTAACTTTTTAATTATTTGCTTTCAACACTTTATAATAAAAAATCTAAAATAGTAGTATATATTCCGTGTTTAAGCCATCGATTAGTTTTTGAAATGCTACAAAATCTTTGGCGGTCATAGAATTTTGGCAGAATTTTTTTTAGTCTTGTGCTCTCGTTGATAATGTACCAGTTGGTATTAAGGGAAAAAAGGTATGATACTCGGTAGGTAGGTTTTTGGTAATTTTTTGTCGTGTTTTCTTTTTCAGACGAAAAGCAAGGGTGCTGCTGGTTCCTCCAGGCTGGCATGGGGCTCTGCCCAGGGCGGCGGCGGCGATAAGAAGCCCACAACGAAACCGAAGAAGGCGCCTTCCTGCCGCAACGCGAAGAAGCCTATCGGTGCCGGTTCCAAAAAGAAACCTGTCTTCGCCGCAGCCAAACCGGGGTCACCGTCCAAGGCGAAAAAACCACAGCTTGTCACACAAAGGAACCGAAGGCACCCAAACTGAAAACGGTCAAGAAAAAGGCAGCGGCTTCACCTAAGAAAAAGTAAACGATGCAAGGGCTCGTTGTGTGACATTAAAGTTGTGACGGGTGCAAGATATTTATTGGAAAAAAAGCATGCACGCAGCAAGTGCGTTATGGTAGTGAATTTTAATTTAAAAAAAGGTATTTAATAGCAAATATGCATTTTTTATGAAAGCAGACATCCAATGTTGTTACCAGTATAACGTATATAATAGAAACAATGTAGGTACCATATTTCATCAATATAACTTTACTGTTTCCAAAAGTTAAACATTTTCCCAAAATAATGTTGCTGAAAAAAAAAAGGTTCGATTTTCCTGGCCAAGAAATCTCTTCAAGGTATTTACCCACCTGCTACAATATAATTATTCACAAAAATCTTTGCGATGGAGCTCCAAAAATAAACCTGGATATGTGTTCCAGGGGGCGTAGTTCGCATTTATTTGGAGGAATGTCTCAAAATTCAGAAGTCGTTCTCCTCATTTTGGAAATTTTTCTACAAAACTTCACTAGGGAGAAAATTTGTATCACCAACGACTTATGGGTGAGCCTGTGGTTGTCAAAATAATTCTATAAGATGCAGCTCAAGACACCCTATATTTAACATATACAATTTTTTCTCGTATATTGTATAATATTGTCTATATTGAGCTTTAGCAGTGCGTCACCCTGTATATACGTAAGCAGAAGCTCAAACTAACTCCGGATACGGGTTCTGGGGTACCTAGCTCGCGCTAATGTGAAGAAATATTTTCAAAATTCAAAAGTCTCGGTCTCCTCATTAGCGAGTGTATTCTGTGAAAATTCGCTAAAAATTATAGGATAAGATGGATAGACAGATGACGTTGCCTGTATTGCTATGCTATTTAAAGAAATGGCGAATGAAAATTTAGACAATGGAAGTTATAAGTATCATTGCAAGATGTCCGAATGTAGAACATTGTGAAGTACGACAGGGACGCCATCTCGGTGCGGAACCAGGTAGTATCTAGTTAACATAAAATGTCATAGAAGGAGACTGGGTACAATCAACTAACAAGTTTGTAAATTGGTAGCCCTGACCCATTTCTTTCCCAATCCCGGGACAATGTTTGCTTTCAAAAGCGCTAAATCTTAGCATGCGACTGCAAGCGACCTGATAGCTGACTGTCGTTAGACGACACCGTTGATCTTTAACAGCAGCAAGTAGCTTGAAAGTTTAACGAGCGCATTATGTCTTCGCTTGCGCTTGTTGTGTAGCCTTGTTGACAATTTACCACTGAGTTTTAACTAAGCTAACATATTTAAAACATGGATATAAATATTGAAAATTAATATTGGACGATGGTTATAAATGAAAATTATGAGTTAATGGCTTAAAACAATAGAATTTTGCGTAAAATATAAAATAAGTATGTCACTAAATCCTATTCTAAGAGCAGTGTTAACACTCGATTTTTAATGTTTCTTAATTGAGCCACTAAAACGGGACCCCACAGCTAATATTATTATTGGATAACCGGGGCATTATGTAGTCATAGTAACAGTATGGGTACTTTAAAGCGTATTTCTATATTTCTCATATTTTATGGTTTAAACAGGTAGTCTCCCGCTTAAAATTATTCATACCTACGTTTGTTAACCGTCCAAGCCTATCGAGCTTAATTTTAAAGCTGCCTGCTTGCGGCGACGACCGCATTTCAGTGTAGCCTTGGACAAAAGCTAGATTCATACACTTTCGAATTGCGAAATCGCCGCGAAACGTATTTCTGTTGGTTTATTTAAAATAATATCGCAAAACTTTATTGCTGTATTTGATTTTATTTAAAAAGACATTATAGGCGACGAAGTGGTATGTAATTTCCGCAAATAAACAGTTTACTACACGGAGAGTTTTAAAAATTTTCAGAAACATGTGTAGAACCCTCCTTGGATGCAGAAGACGCAAGACAAATTTGTGGCAAACAACTCCCAATAAAGTTAAGGGACCAAGAATGAGAAGGGGTGCTGGGCGGGGGGAAATATGAGCGGAAAATGCTAAAAAAACAATTAGTCGGACTTTAAAAAGATGCGTTTTTTACATTTTGCAGCAACACCTCCTTTAAACCCTGTCTACCCCGTACAACACCCATATTCCCCCAGGTCCAGTAATTTTCTTAGGGGTTGCTCCCAAGAAATTTTTCTTGTGATTTATGCTTTGAATGTTGTTGTTTGCAGACACAAGGGGAAGGAGAACCCCCGTGTTTTTGGGTGAGGGGGCAGAAACCCTCTTCCACCTGGGGGGTTCTTCTTCCCCTTCTACATGCATACAATCATAATTAATGCATGAACCACGGGTATTTTTTTACGTTCAGCTTTCTGGTGTATTTTTTTGTTCAGTATATTTCCTGTTATAAATTGTTTTGTTAGAGTTTTGTATCCAAATGACTGTTCCTACACGAACCCCTATATTTCAGATTGAATATGCTGCGGATACAAGCCTTTTGAAGCCTAAAGGTTCTACCGGCTTCTGTAGAATTCCCTCAGAACATTTTTCCATATCGAAGTCTTGAGTTCACATATGCGTAGTACGCCTCGAGGCCAGCACTAATACTACTAGAATCGGACAGAACACGCAAAGGATAACTAAAAGCTGGCAGTTAACTACTAGATAGCCAACATGAGCCCTCCAGTTCAACTGAGAATCAAGCTTCAAGCCCAAAAACTTAACATCATCCTCCGTGCTCAGAAAATAAATTTTAGCGATAACTGGTTACCCCTAAAATAGTTAAATGAGATCAAGTTTGTTTTAATCACATTCAGTTGTAAGTTCATTCCATTGTACCACTGTTCCAGAATTCTCAGTGATTGTGATGCCTCATAAATTAAATCATTATCTGAAGGAGCTCGTAGAACGAAAGATGTATCGTCAGAGAACAGGGTTGTCTTATGCGGCACCACTTCAGACAGTTCGTTAATATAAAGTAAAAACAAGACTGGCCCAAGAATCGAGCCCTGAGGCACACCCCGTTTTCTATAACCTTCCACTTAGATGCCAGAAATATTCCTGTCCTAAGACCATTAAAAGTCACACATTGTTTCCTGCGTAATAGGTATGACTTCCTTAAATTCAGCGAGACTGTGTGAATAAATATTTATGTTAGAGATTATGCTTTTGCTTGTCCTCCTTTACCCAATTTTTTACTGTTCCTAATAAATAAAGTGATATTTTATAACGTTTAATATAAGGCCAAATCACTATAATACATTATTCTAATGAAAATTCACTACCATAACGCACTTGCTGCGTCCCCAACATTTTTTAAAATTCAAAATGTTCATTTAAAATGATTGTTCAGTGAATAATTTGGAACGTAATTGTATTTTCTACTAAGTGAAACGAATCTGCTGCCTATATGACCAAACTACTGGCCTAACAGGAATGATTGGTTTATAAATCTATCTACTTGATCGCTTAAATCTTACAACAAAAAATCCCCCTAAATTTTGTTAAAAATAAAAAACATTTTCCTGCAACATCAGTTTCCAGCAAAAGAACCCCTTTTAAATTACCATTACATTCAAACTGGAACCGAACTCATTAAAAAATCAATCAGCCGCTGTTAACTGATACGATATTATAGGTGTCATCTCGATTTCCATTAGAGTATTTAAAAAAAAAACGGTTGCAATAAGGAATTAATCTGCCCGTCTAGACTGGCTGGTGCAGAGGAGTAGATGGCAAGGATCAATGAAGCGATTGCGATCATCAAGTCTGTCGTAACTGGACCGCTTCAATTGATTTTAAATATTTACCTCCCTGACGTCTTCACTTCCCGACCAGGTTTATTATTCTTATCTCTCTGTTTAGTCTGCATACTGGGCGAAATTGCCAATTACTAAAAATATTTCATGGGAATTTGTACTGGAATACTCATCGAAACGGATCATGTAAACCTGTCAACGCTAAAACAAGTTAAACGTGTAAACAAATCTTTGAATAAACAAGTTTTTTTGAATGAAAAAGTCGATTTTACGCTGCAGCTGCCTTGCAGTTTACAAAGTTCAATCAGGTCGATATACAGAGTGTCCTATCATATTTTGGCGCGTTTTGACGGCTGATATGTTCCAAACCGCTTTAGAAGGTTAATGTTAGATGTTCAGTGAATTTTCGTAAAAATAATGCACTAATATTCCAATGAGCTCGAACTAAGTGTGTCAGTTTCAATATATATATATATATATATATATATATATATATATATATATATATATATATATATATATATATATATATATATATATATATATATATATTGGAATGTTGCACTACACTGTAATCACTTTTAAATATACACTTTATTTGTTTGCTGTACTTTTTGTGATTTTTGATTGGTTTGCGTGAACTGCAGTTTCGATTCGTCTCGGTTCATCATCAGCACGCTACTGACTGTTATCGCTCCTGTGTGGCCTACGTCTGAGATTGTACGTAGCGCCTGCGCCGTGAGCTTATATTGGTTGGTTTTTTTCCCCCTCAGGGCTCGTCCGCGGCCTTGCCGCCCCGATAGCACTGCAACCTTTGGTTGATTGTGCATACCCTTAGTCTAACTCCACCCATTCCAAAATCACTGTGCCTTGAACTAGTCTGCACTTGGTAGGGTGAAGTTTTATATTGCTCTGTCTCCGGTCTAGACTGACCGTAGATCAGTTGTCTTTTGCGGTCCAGAGCTTTACACTCACACAAGGTGTGCTGGGCTGATTCCACCCTCTCGCCGCAGAGTCTGCATGCGAGGTCCCCTT
Organism: Tillus elongatus; assembly: GCA_964006375.1. NCBI lineage: Eukaryota > Metazoa > Arthropoda > Insecta > Coleoptera > Cleridae > Tillus > Tillus elongatus. The sequence continues at coordinate 22,303,330 of OZ023263.1, read as the reverse complement.
CGAACCGCCCCATTTTATGCAGGTGTTTCTTGACGGCCATGTGTCCCGTCAAGAGACCTGTTGTGTTTCTGAGCTGTCCTCTGCTAAGATTTAGCAGCTCCACGGCTCTCTTTGAACTGGGTCCGTCAACTATTGACTTCCCATGTCTGAGCCCTGGACAGTCCGCCCAGTACACCTTGTGTTGGTTTCTGACCCAGGACTTAATGGCTCCCGTGGCAGTGTTCTTTGTCACTCCCAGAGCCGGTTCTGGTCCCATAGATGGTTGTGTTTTGTGTTGTGAATTTGTGTAGCTACGTTTGATTTGTAGCTAGACATATCTAGCTACAAATCAAACGTAGCTGGTTTGGATAAGTTTTTCCATGAAAATTAAACCCGTTTTTTCTGGGAAAATTTTGGGTTTTCTTTCAGAAAATTTTTGTATCTCCGGAAATACCAAAGCTATGGCAACAAAATTTGGTACGCAGGTTTATGTTACAATTATTCTGGACGCAGCAGGTGCGTTACGGTAGTAATTTTTTAGAGAAATGATCCAGCACCAAACATTTTTTCAATAAATTGTTTATAACTTTTTTTTCTAGTAAGTTAGAGATCTAACTTTTGGTATATAGTTTACCATTTACAATGCAAACCCACGTACCAAATATGATTATCATGGCACTGTTAACATACAGGCAGGTTAGCTTACAGTAGTTTTAGTTATAGGCACTGTTAACATACAGGCAGGTTAGCTTACAGTAGTTTTAGTTATAGAGTCTATGGTTTAATAGTCTATAATTTTTAGCGAATTTTCGTACAAAAAATTCACTAATAGAGACGTATCGATGGTGAGACTTTGCAAATTTTTCTTTCAAATGAGCGCGAACTTGGACCCCTAGAACCCACATCCGGGGTCAGTTTCACTTTTTATATGTTTATATATATATATATATATATATATATATATATATATATATATATATATATATCCAACCGATAACTCAAAAAATAATTTACCGATTTGGATGAAACACGGCAACTCATCTTTCTTTTATTAATGGCTTGGATCAGTTGGTTATCCAGGAAAATCAGACAAGGTTTTCCGGGAAAATTTTAAGTTTTCTTTCTAAAAAAATTACAAAGCTATTTTAATGAAATTTGGTGGATATGTTACCGTGGGCAATAACTTACTACATACCAAAATTCACCTTTATAATTTTATAGAAATTGAGTTATTCCAATTTGAAGCATTTAATGCAAATTCACTTCCATAACGCACTTGCTGCGTCCAGAAATTTTATCTGTTTACATATATTGTGTTTATTGCATATACAAGCAAGAGCTTATTTGTACGACACATTGTACCATTGTAGACAAAATATAATATACTATACTATACTATATACACGCTGGCGCATATCTACAGTAAAACACAATATATAAGTTATTATACAAGATACTGAAAACAATTATGTACCTACGCTAATAATAGGGTGTCTTGAGCCGTATCTTATTAAATTATTTTGATAATCACTGGGTGGTAATACAAATTTAATTTTTTTAAATAGAATATTCCTTATATTACTGCATTTTTATATTTTCTATCGAACTATAATGCATGTTTGTAGAGAAAAAATGATATCGTTCGTCGTTTTTTAGTTATTTTTAGTGTTTTGCAAATATATTATTAATTTGGTACAAAAAAAGCTGAGAAATAATTAATTTTGTAAGATTATCTGTTTACATTTCCATAATATAAAAGTAATCGACAAATTGTTTATAGAAATGTCAAATTCAATTTCAAAGTGGCAGACTTAGATAAAGTTCTTATTTTTGGCAGCGTGTGACAAGAATGTAGAGTATTTTTCCCTTTATATTTTCTTCTTCAAAGTTAAAAATTCTGGACGCAGCAAGTGCGTTATGGTAGTGAATTTTCATAAAAATGTTTTTAATAACAAATATGTGTTTTTTTTTAAGAAAGCAGGCATCAAATTTGGTTACCAGTGTAACCTATATAGTAAAAACAATGTGCCTTGTTTCATAAAAATAACTTTATTGTGTGAAAATGTACAAAAATTTCCAAAAGTAAACTTAAAGTGTTCCCGAAAAAACACGTTTCTTGGTCAACCTTATAGGTTAATAGCAAATTGAGCTGTTCAAATATAAAACATTTGATCAAAATTCGCTACCATAACGCACTTACTGTGTCCAGAATTTCTTTTCTTACAAACATGCATTATATTTCGATGGAAAATGCAAAAATGCAATAACATAAGGCGTGTTTGATTAAAAAAAAAAGGAAATTTGTATCACCAACGACTTATGGGCCACCCTGTGATTGTAGAAATATTATTTTAAGATGTAGCTCAAGACACCCTATAATTAATATATACAAAATTTTTTCATATCTTATATAATAACGGATATATTGAGCTTTATTGATTTTTTACGAAAATTCGACAAAAACTATATACCATTAAACGATAAACTCTATAGCTAAGGCTACTGCCAAGCATCAGAGACAGGGTCTATTTGAAATAAATTTTCTGGGAATATTTTAGTATAATGAAGGACAATGACGATTGAAACTAAGACTTTAGGGTTTGTAAAACATCCTTCTTGAGACATTTTATTTCTATAGCCCGTATTAGATTCAAGTTCTTTGCCTAAATGTTGCCAATTTTGACATTTTAAATCGCCACTTTGACGTTTTGAGGAAAACCCCAATTTATTTTTCTTTAAATACCTATAACTTTTTTGTCTTTTGACCTACATAGCTAAATTTTGGTAGGTAACTTACCTATAAGGATGTAAACCTGCCTGCCGAATTTGGTTGCCCTTACTTTGTTAATTCCGGAGATATAAATTTTTTTCGAAAGAAAATACAAAATTTTCTGGGAAAACCTGGGCAGATTTTCCTGGCTAACGAACTCATCCAAGCCATTTGCAAAAGGAATTTTTTCACCATATTTAATCAAAATCGGCCCATTATTTTTTGAGTTATCGGTGTGATACATATATATATATATATATATATATATATATATATATATATATATATATATATATATATATATATATATATATATATATATAAACATATAAAAATTGAAACTGACCCCGGATATGTTTTCTGGAGGGCCTAATTAGCGCTCATTTGAAGAAATTTTTTCAAAATTCAAAAGTCGGGATCTCTTCATTAGTGATTTTTTTAAGAAAATTCACCAAAACATATTTTTCACATTTTCTTTTTTTTTCAGCAAATTTTCCTGTAAAAAATATTTTGTCAGTTTTCGCATAATTTTTTTTTAGTGTTTTCGTAGATACAATTTTTTGTGAGATTTTTGTGAAATGTTGGTAAGTAATAATAAATATTTAATAGGTTTTGTATTTCCGAAAAAAAGTCTGGACGCAGCAAGTGCGTTATGGGAGTGAATTTTTATAAAAATGCTTTGAATATCAAGTATGTCTTTTTAATGCAAGCAGTCATCAATTTGGTTACCGGTATAACCTATATAGTAGAAACAATGTGCCATATTTTATCAAAATAACTTATTGTTTGAAAATGTACAAAAATTTTCCGACAATAAACATTAAACGTTGGTTTTCTAACCAACAGACCTTAGGTTAGTAGCAAATTGAGTTATTGAAATTTGAAGCATTTAATGAAAATTTGCTACCAAAAGGCACTTACTGCGTCTCGATTTTTAGTGAATTTTCTTAAAAAAAATTCACTAATGAGGAGATCCCGACTTTTGAATTTTAAAAAAATTTCTTCAAATAAGCGCTAATTAGGCCCCCCAGAAAACATATCCGGGGTCAGTTTCAATTTTTATATGTTTATATATATATATATTTATATATATATATATATATATATATATATATATATATATATATATATATATATATATATATATATATATATATATATATATATATATATATATATATTTATATATATATATATGTATCACACCGATAACTCAAAAAATAATGGGCCGATTTTGATCAAATTTGGTGAAAAAATTCCTTTTGCAAATGGCTTGGATGAGTTCGTTAGTCAGGAAAATCTGCCCAGGTTTTCCCGGAAAATTTTGTGTTTTCTTTCGAAAAAAATTTATATCTCCGGAATTTACAAAGTAAGGGCAACCAAATTTGGTACGCAGGTTTACATCCTTATAGGTAAGATACCTATTAAAATTTAGCTATGTAGGTCAAAAGACAAAAAAGTTATAGGCATTTAAAAATAAATAAATTGGGGTTTTCCTCAAAACGTCAAAGTGGCGATTTAAAATGTCAAAATTGGCAACATTTAGGCAAATAACTTAAATCTAATACGGGCTATATAAATAAAATGTCTCAAGAAGGATGTTTTACAAACCCTAAAGTCTTAGTTTCAACCGTCATAGTCCTTCATTTTACTAAAATATTTGCAGAAAATTCATTTCAAAGAGACCCTTTCTCTGATGCTTGGCAGCCTTAGCTATAGAGTTTATCATTTAATGGTATATAATTTTTGTCGAATTTTCGTAAAAAATTAATAAAGCTCAATATATCCGTTATTATATAAGATATGAAGAAAATTTGTATATATTAATTATAGGGTGTCTTGAGCTACATCTTAAAATAATATTTCTGCAATCACAGGATGGCCCATAAGTCGTTGGTGATACAAATTTCCTTTTTTTTAATCAAACACGCCTTATGTTATTGCATTTTTGCATTTTCCATCGAAATATAATGCATATTTGTAAGAAAATAAATTCTGGACGCAGCAAGTGCGTTATGGTAGCGAATTTTGATCAAATGTTTCATATTTGAACAGCTCAATTTGCTATTAACCTTTAAGGTTGACCAAGAAACGTGTATTTTCGGGAACATTTTAAGTTTACTTTTGGAAATTTTTGTACATTTTCACACAATAAAGTTATTTTAATGGAACATGGCACATTGTTTTTACTATATAGGTTATACTTGTAACCAAATTTGATGCCTGCTTTCTTAAAAAAACACACATATTTGTTATTAAAAAGATTTTTATGAAAATTCACTACCATAACGCACTTGCTGCGTCTCGATTTTTTTCTTACAAACATATTTCGATAAAAAATGCAATAAAATAAGGCTGTTCGAAAAAAATTTAGGGATCACCAACGACTTATGGGCCAGTCGGTGATTATAAAAATAATTTTATAAGATGCAGCTCAACATACCCTATAATTAACTTATTAACAATTTTTTCTCGTCTCTTGTGTAATAATAATTATATTGAGCTATACCGTCGAAATGCGTCACCCTGTATATATGTAAACATATCAAAACTGAACGTAAGCCTTGATATGGATTCCAGGGGGCCTAGTTTGCGCTCATTAGAAGAAATCGTTTTAAAATTCTAAAGTCGCAGTCTCCTCAATGACGAATTTTTTGTACGAAAATTAGCTAAAAATTATGGACCGTTAAACCATAAACTTAACTAAAACTACCGCCAAAGCATCAGAGAGAAAATAACTAACCTGTTGCATCAGCCCTTTTTGTAAAACTTCGATCCTTTATATGTGTTGATAAAACATAACAAACACTGTTTAGTCCACCCACTAACATTAATAAAGGAATAATGTACACTTGTATATAAAAATTTCCCAAATAACACAATAATTTGTCAACTCAAACAGATTAACATATAAACAATCTAATACCATACGATAAACGTCAGTTACAGCTTACAGCGTGTAACAGACCTGCGCAATAATATTGCCAGGCAACGACATACTAGATCTCATATAAGCCAGGTTTGCCATTGTCAATGAAACGCGGTGATGTTAAAAATAAATGTTTCAAATTTGAATAGCTCAATTTTCTGTAAATCTAGAAAGCTGAATTTTGGCACATAGTTAGGTCTGTTCCAAAGCAATATGCACACCAAATTTCATCCAAATATCTTTGTAATTTTCGGGGAAAGATGTTTTTTCGAAAGAAAACTCAACATTTTCCCGGAAAACCCTGTCCGATTTTTCTGGCTAACAAACTCATCCAAGCTATTAATAAAAGAAAGGCACTTGCCGAGTTCAAAATCAGTTAATTATTTCTTGAGTTATCGGTTGGATACATATATAAACATATAAAAATCGAAACTGACCCCGGATATGGGTTCTAGAGGCCCATTTTTGCAAAGTCTCACCATCGATACCTCTCTATTAGTGAATTTTTTAAAATAAAAATTCACTAATAACATAGCCATGACAAGTACATTTGGTTGGCAGGTTTCTATTCTAAAGCTTATACGTATTACGATAAAACTCAGATCTCTTAGTTAAAAGAAAAAACCTTACAACCATTTAAAGAAAAAATACGTGTTTTTGAATATTTTAATTAAAATTTACTACTATAACGCACTCGCTTCCTTCAGGCTTTTTAAATGTAATTTGTGCGTTAATCTGATACATGTAAGCAATCCTCCAGTTTTACATCAATATAAATTTTCTGTCTTTTAAATATATTTTAAGAGACTGGCAAAAAGCAACGACTGGAGTTTTCGCTGTAAAACTTACTACCGCTGTTTTAATGTACCTATTAAAAAAACAATAAGATTAGAAGTAATTCATATAATCTTCTGTTATGGACAACAATCAAAATTGCGATAGAAATTATTTATCAATGAACTGATACGACACAAGATTGCTCGCTGAAAAAATTATTTTCGTATCGGAACTTGGAATCGTTTACGGATCACACAGTTGACAACCGATTCCCTCTGTTCTCAGACAACAAATTAAAATTATATGACTGGAAAAGAAAAATGTCCTTATAAATTTTTTGTTTGCGACAGAATTTCGGGCATGCTGAGAAAATTTATGATAGTGATAGTATCGTAAAGGGGAGAATCGCAGTACGATTCATAGCCCTGGAAAAAATAAGAGTGATGTGGGTAGCCAGTGAAAGCGATATTGTTGTGACAGTTTTTCGATAGCGGCAGACGCCGACGACCCAAATAACTTATTACATATTTATACCTACAAATTCCATTTAAACTTATATAGTAAAATAATATTTTATGCTTCCAATTTTCTTGCCCAAGTAGCTACCAAACATTTATTTATACTGCTATAGTTTTGCTATCGAATGTCTTACTGCCAAATCAACCATCTTCAAGCTACCCACTTCAACAGACAGGGTTCAGGAATAGGACCACCACACTGAGCATTTATTAATTGTGATTTTATTTCAAATGGCATGTTTTTAGTGAATTTTCTTTAAAAAAATTCACTAATGAGGAGATCGCGACTTTTGAATTTAAAAAGAATTCTTCAAATGGGCGCTATTTAGGACCCCTGGAACCCAAATCCGAGGTCAGTTTCAGACTTCATATGTTTATATATATATATATATATATATATATATATATATATATATATATATATATATATATATATATATATATATATGTATGTATATATATATATATATATATATATATATATATATATATATATATATATATATATATATATGTGTTACACACCAATAACTCAAAAATAATAGTCAGATTGTTATAACATATTAAAATTGAAACTGACCCCGGATATGTGTTCCAGGAGGCCTAGTTCACGCTCATTTGAAGAATGTGTTCAAAGTCGCGATCTCCTTATTAGTGAATTTTTTCTACGAACATTCACTAAAAGACGTATGTTGTCGTGAGCAGAGTTGAGAGGTACACTCAACATGAGGTGCCATTTAAAATTTAAGGATACTGTACGCCCCTGCCTAAGAAGTAGGTTCCAAGACAGCATCATGTGTGCTTCGTGAAAACAAAGTAGACGTGTCTCGTTCACTAATGAGGAGATCCCGACATTTGAGTTTTGAACAAATTTCTTCAAATGAGCGCGAACTATGCCCCCTAGAACCCACATCCAGGGTCAGTCCAATTTATATATATATATATATATATATATATATATATATATATATATATATATATATATATATATATATATATATATATATATACAGACCGATTTGCGTCTAGAGAAATTTCTTTTTTAAGAAACGCTCAAACACGTCAATTTTAATATTGAGGGGGACATGTTTTGACATAAAACTCAACTTTGTCATATCAACCCCTTAAGGGTGGTGATAACAACCCTTATATTTGAAATAGGGAACAGGGGTCAAGTGTTATATCATTTGAAAGCTCTTTTCTGAATTTAGCACACACATTTTTTTGGAAGTTTTATCAACTCGTTTAAGAATAATTCATAGTTGGAGTTGCAAGAACCTATTTCATTCATTGTGACAAGAAATGCACTAGTTAGTCAATTTTTCCTTAAACAAACTAAAAAACAAAACCAAACGTTCAAAAATGTTTATTCAGTTAAGTAAGTGTCCAAATTGTTGACCACCACCATACACAAGTACAAATTTTGCTCAAAACGAGCTCTGACATTCTGGAGCATTTGTGGAGTTATTAGACGGCATTCTTCAACAATGCGTCGTCGTAATTCTTCCACAGACTCCGGTTCTGTTGCGAAAATTCTACTCTTTAAACAGCCCCATAGAAAGAAGTCTAAAGGAGTTAAATCCGGTGATCTAGGGGGTCAGTCAATAACACCTCTACTCACAATCCATTGCTCTGGAAACTCTCTGTTCAAAAACTCCCTGGCACGTTGTGAAAAATGCGGAGGAGCTCCATCTTGTTGAAACACTAAGTGATTTTCTTGATAGCGATCATTTTCAACAATATCAATTAGTAGAGGGTAAACGATATCTTCTAGTAACTCCAAATACGTTTCGCCACTCAACTTGCCATCAAGAAAAATTGGTCCCAGCTCTCCAAAAATGCCAGTCCAGACATTAAATTTCTGTGGAGTTTGAGTTATGACGATTGACTGTAGAGTTCAATAAAAACGTACACTGGTCTAAAAAACAGATATTAAACAGAAAGTTCCCGTTATCAGCTTTTCGTGCAGTCATAACTTCACAAAACTCCAGCCGCCTATCTAAATCATCTTCATTCAGTTGTTGTACAAGATGAATTTTATACGGGTGAAATTTATGATGCTTCAATATTCGCTGAATAGTTCTTCTTTTGATGTTTAAAACAGTGGCCAATTTTCTCGTGCTCAAAGTTGGGTCTGCAGCAATTTGTCCTGAAACTTCAAGCTCAGTAGTCTCATTTATAACCGGAAATTCACGTTCAGGATCCCGTTTTTTGTTGGCTACTGAACCACTTTGTCGAAACTTTGCAACTAACTCCAAAATGTATTTTCTGTTTACATGTCTGTTCGGATGTCGTTCATTAAACAAATTTGCGGTACGGTTGGCACAGTCATCGTTTTTGAAAAAAAGTGTAATTATTTCAACTATTTCTTCTACAGAATACACGATTGTAAAATTAATTTTCGGTAGTACTATCAAGTATCAAACAGACCAATAAACAAAAATAATAAACCGCATTTCTCTCATTCCGATAAGAAATGTTCTGATAGTCAATTTTTTGTTTACAAACCAACAAAACATTGAGTATCAGCACACTTCTTTTCGGAATGGGTGAAATGCGTTTTTGCATCTTCAACTGTGAATATTTTTTAAACGAGTTGATAAAACTTCCAAAAAAATTAGTGTGCTGAATTCAGAAAAGAAAGAGCTTTCAAATGATGTAACACTCGACCCATATTCCCTATTTAAAATATAAGGGTTGTTATCACCACCCTTAAGGGGTTGATGTGACAAAGTTGAGTTTTATGTCAAAACATGCCCCCCTCAATATTAAAATTGACGTGTTTCAGCGTTTATTAAAAAAAGTTTGTCTGGACGCAAATCGGTCTGTTTCTTTTTCAATGCGCCACCCTATATATATATATATATATATATATATATATATATATATATATATATATATATATATATGTATATATATATATATATATATATATATATATATATATATATATATATATATATATATATATATATATATATATATATATATATATATATATATATATATATATATATAACATGGCGCATATAAACAGAGGCGTTTTAATAGCCGAGCTCAATAAGCTCAGAAAAAAACAGGTTAATCGATGTAATAATAAACCGTACTCTACCTGAAACGGTAGTTAGTATTGTGCTGGTGCAGTTTATAAAAATCTATGACTGGTGGATCTAATAAGTGTGAATTTTGTTAAGAAAGACCTAACTCCCCAATTTGGTCGGGTGAAAGTATGGACACTGTTGTAGAAGCTGTAAGTAATCGTTCATCCAAATTTGAACTTATTAACGAGCTATGCAGTCGAAAAGACATAGGGATAAAGAATCAGCAGTTGATAATTGAATGTTTAATTGAACAGAAACAAATGTTAAAGAATATAATGCTATTAAAAGATAATGGCAATGCTTGTTTCTCGCCGCCATCTACATTAAATTAAATGAACAACGATAGTACTTTACTTGGTTCTGTAGTAAGTAGTGATAATAATGAAAGCCAGCAGCGTATAGAAAGGTTGGACGGAGTTGCTGCTAAACATTTGGGACAGGAAAACATACGATAGAGGTCTCTGGTTGTAAACAGCACAAATCAGCAAACTGTCAAAGAATATACTGATCCCCAATTAAAAACGGTCGCAAATTTACCTAAGAATAGTTCAGTTATTGATATACACATGCAGACTAAAAATGGAAGAAAGAAAACGCATATTGTGATTGGTACTGGCGCAAATGATTTAAAAACTAAATGAAAGTTAAAGGCAATTCCTAGTTTTTCGTATTTTCATGTTTATAGATTGCAGCCTGGGACGACTGAACAAGATCTTAAGGACAATTTGGGTGGGCTGTTTCCTGAAGTTACATGCTCCCAACTTGACTCAAAGCATCCAGATATTTATTCGTCTTACACGGTTGGGGTCCTTAAGGAGAGTGGTGATAAACTCTTGGATTCTTCTATTTGGAAACAAAATGTTAGAAAGGGTTTCGGGAAGATCCCGACTTTTGAATTTTGAAAAAATTTCTTCAAATGAGCGCTAATTAGGCCCCCTAGAACACATATCCGGGGTCAGCTTCTATTTTTATATGTTTATATTTTTTTATATATATATATATATATATATATATATATATATATATATATATATATATATATATATATATATACTATACACATATGTAGATAACCGATAAAAATAATGGGCCGATTTTGATTAAATTATTTTGCAAGTGGCTTAGATAAGTTCGTTAGCCAGGAAAATCTGCCCAATCCAAATAAATTAAACAGTGCTTTGTTTTAATTAGGCAGTCTCATTCTCCCGTCCAAGCCAGTTCTGAGCTGACTTTAATGTATCTAATTTTGACCACGTTAATTATAATGCATGTTTTAAGAAAAGAAATTCGAAACGCAGCAAGTGCGTTATGGTAGCGAATTTTTATTAAATGCTTCAAATTTGAATAGCTCGATTTGCTATTAACCTATAAGGTTCGTTGGCCAGGAAACTAGTTTTTTCGGGAACATTTAAGGTTTGTTTTCCAAACATTTTTTTACATCTTCAAACATAAAGTTATTTTGATGATATATGGTACATTGGTCCTACTAAAGGATGGGCCATTTAAGATTCGGAATTTGAATCGGCTATAAACAAAAAACTAATGAATATTTTTTCAAAGTTATGAGTTTATTAGAAAGATTGAACCTTTCCATTTGGGAATCGAAGACAACATCAATTAATGACTGCCACGGCTAGCCTTACAATACCCCATTTGATCAGTCAAATTTTTCAGTAAATTTTCGATTGTTGGGGCCTCTATTTCGTCAATACTAACTTCAATTTCATGTTTCAAGTCGTCAATCGTCTCTGGATGGTTAGCGTAACACTGGTCCTTAACGGCTCCCCAGAAAAAAAGGTCCAACGGAGTCAAATGGCAGCTTCGAGGTGGACAATTGACATCAGCATTTCCGCTGATTATGCGATTTTAGAAAACAGTGCACAAAAGATCGATTGTTACGTTGGCTGTGTGGCACGTTGCGCCGTACTGTTCAAACCAAATGTCGTCTATGTCATACTCTTCAATTTTAGGAAACAAAAAATCTCTTAGCATCGCGCGTTAGCGATCGCCATTCACCGTAACGGCGTTTCCTTGCTCATTTTCGAAGAGAAATGGCCCAATAATGCCGCCAGACCAAAATCCGCACCAGACAGTCAATCATTGTGGATTCATTGATTTCTTCAGGATGACGTGTGGATTTTCTGAGCCCCAAATACGACAATTTTGCTTATTGGCGTATCCCCCGAGGTGGAAATTAGCTTCATCTGAAAAGATAATTTTTTCGGTAAAAATCTTCGATCAAGCGGTCTTCGGCCCATTGAGCAAACCGAAAACGCATCGGATGGTCATGCGGCTTCAGCTCTTGCACTAATTGAACTTTGTACGCATTCACACCGAAATCTTTATGCAACGTTCTTTTCAAAGAAGTGCGTGAAATGTTCAATTCTTAAGAACTATGACGAGTTGATGTTGATGGTTGTTCACGTATACTCTGAGCAACAGCAGCGATGTTTTCGGTTGAGCGCACTGGACGAGTACGTATACGGGTTGTTTTATCCAACAACGATCCAGTTTCACGAACTCGCTTCACAAATTGATCCACAAACTGCGTTTTTGGCATATCCTTTTTGTCAAATTTTTTCCGTAAATTTCTTACACTTTGAGTAGAAGACTCATCATTTTGCATATAAGTTTTTTATATTTCCGAATTTTGTTCAAGCGAAAAGCGACCCATTTCATAAATGTCACACATAAAGCTCACTTTCTGACACATCGGGAATGTCATCAAACCTTCCAACCTCAAAATAACCTGTAGTTCCAATTCCAAACGTTAGATGGCCGACCCGTTATATGGTAATCAAATTTGATACCTGCTTTCTTTAAAAAACACATATTTGCTATTTAAAATATTTTAATGAAAATTCACTACCATAACGCACTTGTTGCGTCCAGGCTTTTTTATCACTTACTTTTGCCTTTACTAAGATATTTTAGTTAATAAATTCTCAGACCTTTCCACAGAAGGTGTCAAAGGCGCACTGCAACTTTGGTTAAAAAGCTGGTTTTTCCACTGCTTCGTTTTCTCGCAGGTCTTTAAGATCTTTTGCTTCAAAAATGTTACCATTTACATATAGATGCCCTGATTTTTGTTTTGCTTCTTAATGTTAGCAAGTTTAAGAAGCTTTCCTCTTGCTGTCAAGCTCTGCCCAACAGATACTTTCGTTCCCTTCAACTTATGTGACTTTGCAATAACTTCCTTCTTTATAATATGTGGTATGAATTCTACTATAATACCACTTCCAACACATTTTGGAGATCGCTTTTTTTAGTACTTATTTCCAGCGCATTAAATAGAAAATCTAAAGTTTTTCGAGTTTTTCGAGGAAAAAAAAAAGTTCCTCACTATCATTTTGATGCAAAAATTTGCTGCTTCTGTGTGTGCTTTTACTTTTGAACCAGCCTCTGTAACGAATACCTGTTTGATGTAAGGCTAGATGCATTCTCACCACAATTAGAACCCTAGACCGGTTTCGCTCTAATTAGAGCTCATCAGTACGTCATACTGATTGCAGCTGATCTCCAAAAAATATTAGACTGGGGAAGTAGAAATCTTTTACAATTCAACCCCACCAAATCACAGTCTTGCCTTCTTTCTCATAAGAGATAAACCAGCCATAGACCCATCACAATGAAGAACCAAGGTATTCAAAGTAATGAGTCATTTTCACTTGTTGGCATTTCTGTGGATCGAAATCTCAATTGGCACCAACATGTCACATCAATTGCAGAAGCGGCTGCTAAGAAATTAGGTTTCCTCTTCCGAGCTCGCCAATACTTTTCACCAGCTAATCTCTATACCTTATATGCTTCACAGATAAGACCAAACCTCCAATATTGCTCCCACATCTGGGGTGCTGCTGCTGATTCTACACTCGCTATCCTGGACTCCATTCAGAAGAGAGCTTATACGTTTCATCGGTGACCCTACCCTCACCCAAAGGCTGCCATCCCTTGTCCACCGACGGGCTGTTGGTGACCTCTCTCTTTTATAGATATCTGCACGGGCACTGCTCAGAGGAGCTTTCTTCCATAGTTCCTCCACCTGCTGCCCCCAACAGATCTACCAAGGGAACAGAGCGAATGCACCCTTTTACTGTCCAGGTCACCAGACATAGAACATCTTGTTATTCCCGCTCTTTTATCCCGAGGACTTCCAAGTTGTGGAATTGCTTGCCGGCACATGTTTTTCCTTCTCCCCGGAACCTATAAACCTGCAAGTCCAGAATTAACAAGTTGCTCTTTCCTTCTTGTCGACACCCACGGTACGATAGTATTTAGGCTGTAAGCCCTCGTGGTGTGTTGTTGAAATAATAAAAAAAGCGAAAATACTTTAGTAAAATGAAGGACACTGACGATTGAGATGTAAGACACGAAACACGTGCCGCCACCTCGTTGCAGAACCAAGTAGTATGTTGTCACGGCAGCTCCAAATAACACAGAATGTTAAAAAATAGAGACTGTATACAACCAACTAACAATTTAGTAAACTGTCAGCCCTGGCCCATTTCTACCCTAACATAGGGACAAAATATGTAAGGTTAGACGCATTCTCACTTAGTGTTTGAAGGCTGGCTACCATAGCCGTATTACTTTAAAGGTGTATTTTCGCTGCAATTAGTATGCCGTACTGACGAGCTCTAATTACAGCGAAACCGGTCTACGGTTCTAATTGTGGTGAGAATGCATCTAGCCTTACATACTTTGTCCCTATATTAGGGTAGAAATGGGCCAGGGCTAACAATTTACTAAATTGTTAGTTGGTTGTATACAGTCTCTATTTTTTAACATTCTGTGTTATTTGGAACTGCCGTGACAACATACTACTTCGTTCCGCATCGAGGTGGCGGCACGTGCTTCGTGTCTCATATCTCACTTAGACCTGTTTGATGTTCGACTTGACCTTGTCAGCCGATTTGAATAGTGACTCTTCTGGATAAGAGATAATATACGAAAAATGTTTCTTGATAGATACTAGACGTGTTATATTATAAACTTTGTTAAGATTATTACAGAAAAGAAAGTTGCGGGAGTGGTGAAAAATATATGATATAATCGCTGTAAACAAGAAACGTCTATCTATCGAGATCTCCTCCTAAGCAATTTTCCACGAAATTTCGTTAAAAAGACGTACTGTTTGACATGCACTGAATTACAAACCCTTCCAGCAAAAAAATTATTATATGAACGGTTATCACGAATATATCAACTGTTAGACGGCAAAAAATAGGTTTTGTTTCCAAGGTAAATTGATTCGGGATTTGCAGGCCTTATAGACTGGGATGGAAAACAAACAACTTGTGCGTGAAAAGTTTGCTTTGTCTACAGCAAATGAGGATGAAACATTTGGATCAAGCTTTAAGTGTATATATGTATAGAATACAGACTAGATCACGCAATCTCTTTAAGTTATTCACTTGTTTCTCCTTTCACTTCTTTTGTTCTTCGTTTTATCGGTGGATTGTATGACTGGAAACAATAAAGAGCGAAGATGTGTTTAGACTGATTGATTTCTGCTTTTATTTTCTTTATATACGATGGCAAATGAGATTCTATATGTTTCTTTCAACTTATTCCTTTCCGATACTTTTCTAAGATTGTTGAATCGATGTATGCTTTTTCTACTTGTATTGACGAACATAATCCCCTCTGTCTTAGATGGAATTAAAAAAACTAGTATACTGGGCCGGAAGAGAGGAGAGGTAAGTAATATTAAGTGGGAGGAAAACGAGAGAAAAGAGAATGTGTAGATAGAGAGGGGGAGAGAGAGAGAGAAAATTAAAGTTAAAATGATAATTAAAAAGTTCTGACATGGGAAATTAATTACGGTAGCGAATGTGCATAAAAAATGATTTCTTATATTTTTTTTTATTTAAACAACACACCACGAGGGGTTACAGCCTAAATACTATCGTACCGTGGGTGTCGACAAGGAGGAAAGAACTTGTTGATTCTGGACTTGAAGGTTTGGAGGTTTGGGGGAGAAGGAAAAACATGTGCCGGCAAGGAATTCCACAACTTGGAAGTCCTCGGGACAAAAGAGCGGGCATAACAAGATGTTTTATCTCTGGTGACATGGACAGTAAAAGTGTGCATTCGCTCTGTTCCCCTGGTAAATCTGTTGGGGGCAGCAGGTGGAGGAACTATGGACGAACGGTCCTCTGAGCAGTGCCCGTGCAGAAATCTACAAAAAAGAGAGAGAGAGGTCACCAACGGCACGTCGGTGGGCAAGGGATGGCAGCCTTTGGGTAAGGGTAGGGTCACCGATGAGACGTATAAGCTCTCTTTTGAACGGAGTCCAGGATAGCGAGTGTAGAAACGGCAGCAGCACCTCAGATGTGGGAGCAGTATTAGAGGTTTGGCCTTATTTGTAAAGTGTATAAGGTGTAGAGATTAGCTGGTGAAAAGTATTTGCGAGCCCGGAAGAGGAAACCTAATTTCTTAACAGCCGCTTCTGCAATTGATGTGACATGTTGGTGCCAATTCATATTTCGATCCACAGAAATGCCAACAAGTGAAAAGGATTCATTACTTTGAATAACTTGGTTGTTCATTGTAATGGGGTTGGGGCTGGTGTATCTCTTATGAGAAAGAAAGCAAGACTGATGTTTGGTGGGGTTGAGTTGTACAAGATTTCTACATCCCCAGTCTAATATTTTTTGGAGATCCACGGAGACAGAACCCTTCATGAGTCTGCGATCCTCATCTAATTAAGCTAAAGAGACAGGCTTAGAATATTGTATATTTGAGTGGAGGGTGCTGTCGTCCGCGTAACTGTGCACTGGGTTGGATGTGCTCGAGAGGAGGTCATTGATGGGGAGAAGAAACAAAGTAGGGGCTAAAGCTAAACCTTGAGAAACTCCTGTATTAATTGGATATAGTTTAGAGGAATATCCATCCACGACAACAGAAACGCTCCGGTTGGAGAGGAAATTTGCTGTCCAGGTACAGAGTTTTGGTGGTAGGCCATAGGCCGCAAGTTTATTAGGCTGCGCTGCGTGCCAGACCTGGTCGAATGCTTTGGATATGTCTAGAGCTACAATCTGGCATTCACCGTTCCATAGACTTGTTCTAAGAATGGGTGACAAAGAAAAGGAGGTCGGCAGTAGATCTGCGCTGACAGAATGCATACTGCCTGTCGCGGATCAGAGTGTATTTTTCAAGAAATTTTAGTAATTCGATCTTTATATACTTTTAAATCACTTTACAGACGACTGAAAGGAGAAAAATAGGCCTGTAGTTGCTAGGAAGCGCTTTAGATCCTTTTTGGGGAAGGGTTGTACCAGAGCAGTTTTCCAGTTACTAGGGAATATGCCTCTGTTGTAAGATGCCTGAAACAGACGAGTCAGGACAGGAGCAAGTTCTGGTGCGCATTTTTTGAGAAGAATTGCTTGGATCTCGTCAAGGCCAGAGGCTTTCCTGGTATTAAGAGAAGATCTAAAAACATATAAAAATTCAAACTGAGCCTGAATATGGGTTCTAAGGGGTCCAGTTGGTGCTCATTTGAAGAAATTTTTTTCAAAACTGAAAAGCTGAGATCTCCGCTTTAGTTAATTTTAAAAAAAAGATTCACTAAAAACAGAATATGGGACGTGGAGGATGTAAGGCGTGTCCCAGAAATAAAGATAAAAAGTCTAATTATAGCTGTGAGTAGTGTGGAAACTATTGGTTTGGAGCACCTACATTTCTATTATGAAAGTTGCACTTAGTCGGGCAACGTATATTTTTGCTAAATGCTGGGGAGCTACAATGGCAATTTAGGACAATTTTGCCAAATATTTTTTGACTCCTTTGTTTGAATTTTTTTTCGAGGTAGAATTTTCGTTATTTGGTACTTTTTAGTGAATTTCCTTTAAAGAATTCACTAATGAGGAGATCGCGACTTATGTATATGTATCACACCGATAACTCAAAAAATAATAGACCGATTTAAATGAAATTTGGTAAATACCTTCCTTTTCCAAGTGAATTGGATAAGTTCGTTCGCCAGGAAAATCGGCTCAGGTTTTCCTGGAAAATTTTGTGTTTTATTTCGGAAAATTTTTAGATCGCCGGAAATAGCAAAGTAATGGCAACCATATTTGGCAAGAGTGTTTTTATTATAAACTGTGAACCATGTACCAAAATAGGTCTGTAAGTTAAAAGAAAAAGAAGTTTTAGGCATTTAAAGAAAAAAATGGGGTTGTCCTCAAAACGTCAAAAGTTGCGATTTGAAACGTGAAAATTGACAACATTTGGGCAAAGAACCTGAAACGAAGACTGGTGATGTAAAGAAAATGTCGCAATAAGACTTTTAAGTTCCATCTTCAACTGTCTTGTCCTTCATTTTACTAAAATATTTCCAGAAAATTCAGTTTAAAAATACCCTTTCTCTGATGCTTTGGTAGTAGTCTTAGCTAATTTTTGTAGAAAAAATTCGTTAATCAGGAGACCGCGAGTATTCAATTTTAAAAAGAGTTCTTCAAATGAGTGCAAGCTTGGCCCCTTGAATCTATATCCGCGTTTAGTTTTAACTTTTATCTGTTTACATATACATATACAGGTGACGCATTTCTTCGGTAAACCTCAATATAATTGTTATTATACAAGATATGAGAAAAAATTGTATACGTTAATTATAGGGTGTCTTGAGCTGCATCTTATAAAGTTATTTTTACGATCACATAAGTCGTTGGTAATACCCTAAAAAAATTTTCTAACAACCCTTTTATTATTGCATTTTTCATTGAAATACGATGCATGTTTGTGAAAAAAATCGAGACGCAGAAAGTGCGTTTTGTTAGCGGGTTTTCAATAAATGCTTCAAATTTAAATAACCCAATTTGCTAATAACTTAGGGTTTGTTGGCTAGGAAACCAGTTTTCTCGGAAATATTATAAGTCTATTTTCGGAAAATTCGTGTACATTTTCAAACAATACGCGATTTTGATAAAATATGGTTTCTACTGTATAGGTAAACTAAATTGATGCCTGCTTGCATTAAAGAGATATATTTGCTATTAGAAACATTTGATTGAAAATTCACTTCCATAATGCACTTGCTGCGTCCAGACTTTTTGACTATCGTCTAATAAGTGTAATTTCTACATACGACGTTTGCATTTATAATAAACTATAAGAATAAATAAGACATCTAGGCATAAACAATTTAAAAAATGAAATGTTTTTGACATTTTAGTGAATTTTTATTTTAAAAAATTAACTAATAGAGAGGTATCGATGGTGAGACACAAATTTTTTCAAATGAGCGCGAACTAGGACCCCTATAACCCATATCCGGTGCCAGTTTCAATTTATATATATATATATATATATATATATATATATATATATATATATATATATATATATATATATATATGTATGTATGTATATATATATATATATATATATATATATATATATATATATATATATATATATATATATATATATATATATATATATATACGTGTATGTATCCAACCGATGACTCAAAAAATAATTAACCGATTTTGATGAAACTCGGCAAGTGCCTTTCTTTTATTAATGGCTTGATGAGTTCGTTAGCCAGGAAAATCAGATAAGGTTTTCCGGGAAAATTTTGAGTTTTCTTTCAAAAAAAAATTTTTTCTCCAAAAATTACAAAGCTATTTAAATCAAATTTCGTGGATACGTTGCATTGGTAAAGGCCTTACCACATACCAAAAGTAAACTTTCTAAGTTTATAGAAAATTGAGTTTTTCAAATTATGAGTTTTCTTTGGAGAAAAATTTTTTTCTTCGAAAATTACAATGCCATTTTAGTGGCATTTGGCGGCCTTGGAAAAGGCCTTACTGTATACCAAAATTCAACTTTCTAAGTTTATCTGAAATTGAGTTATCCAAGTTTGAAGCATTTATTAAAAATTCACTACCATAACGCACTTCGAACTCTTTAATAGGCGGATGGTGACCAAATTTTTCACCTGGGTGACGCCGTAAGAATATCGCCTGCTAGGTCTATAGTTGTACATTATCCAGGCTTACGCCTTCATTCAATCGATAAAAATAGTAATGATAGTGATCACGAATTTATTGACCGAAGCAAACGGCAAACTTGCAACCAACAACTTTACATTTACATTACACTTGACAAGTGCATCAGCCGGTTGAACGACTAAAATGCACTCGTACAATTAAGTTGTCTCTAGTGAAGTGAGCGCTGAGATGACACAACTACAATTTTCTAATCAGAAGCTGTCTCGGATGGTTATCAGGAATAGAGACCATGTTATATTGATAAGCCTCAAAGTCCTTGCATGCGTATTAGACTGGCACCTTGAATGCTAATGCCATGCATTTATGGCCGCGAAAAGTGCATAAGCGTGCACCGGATGGACGATTTTTTGCTTTTGTTGCTTAATTGGTTTTTCTATTTAACGGGTTTACCAACGCAGAAGGCAGGAATTTTAAACGCCAAGGCTGCATTACTAAAAACGTCACAACGAAACTGACAAATTAATCTTATGCTGTAGGTTTAACCATTTTACCATAAACGGTTGACATTTGATAATAAAAAATAATGAAATTCTACCATGAAATTCGTGCAACTTCTTGTCCTCATCGCAAAAATTATAGCTATTACAACCAGCGTCCTCAACTTTCTATTTTGGATACTCTTGACAAGTTGTGAAAGGAGTTCACATTTTGTGTGTAGAGGATTTATCTTGGACAAAAACAGCAAGAAGAAACCATCGCATCTATTATTGGCAGTCTATTGAGGTTTACAAGAACTAGGTCTTTCGCCTATGGCAATTTTTATTTTTTATTTCAACAACACACCACGAGGGCTTACAGCCTAAATACTATCATACCGTGGGCGTCGACAAGGAGGAAAGAGGCAACTTGCTAATTCTGGACTTGAACGTTTGATGGTTCGGGGTAGAAGGCAAAACATGTGCCGGCAAGGAATTCCACAACTTGAAAGTCCTCAGGACAAAAGAGCGGGCATAACAAGATGTTCTATGTCTGGTGACCTGGACAGTAAAACGGTGCATTCGCTCTATTCCCCTGGTAGATCTGTTGGGGGCAGCAGGTGGAGGAACTATGGAAGAAAGCTCCTCTGAGCAGTGCCCGTGCAGATATCTATAAAAGAGAGAGAGGTCACCAACGGCACGTCGGTGGGCAAGGGACGGCAGCCTTTGGGTGAGGGTAGGGTCACCGATGAGACGTATAGCTCTCTTCTGAATGGAGTCCAGGATAGCGAGTGTAGAAGCGGCAGCAGCACCCCAGATGTGGGAGCAGTATTCGAGTTTGGGCTTATTTGTGAAGTATATAAGGTATAGAGATTAGCTGATGAAAAGTATTTGCGAGCCCGGAAGAAGAAACCTAATTTCTTAGCAGCCTATTCTGCAATTGATGTGACATGTTGGTGCCAATTGAGATTTCGATCCACAGAAATGCCAACAAGTGAAAAGGACTCATTACTTTGAATAACTTGGTTGTTTATTGTGATGGGTCTAGGGCTGGTGTATCTCTTATGAGAAAGAAAGCAAGACTGTGATTTGGTGGGGTTGAATTGTACAAGATTTCTACTTCCCCAGTTTAATAGTTTTTGGAGATCCACGGAGACAGAACCCTCCATGAGTCTGCGATCCTCATCTAATTGGGCTAAAGAGACAGGCTTAGAATATTGTATATTTGAGTGGAGGGTGCTGTCGTCCGCGTAACTGTAAACTGGGTTGTCTGTGCTAGAGAGGAGGTCATTGATGTGGAGAAGAAACAAAGTAGGGGCTAAAGCTGAACCTTAAGGAACTCCTGCATTAATTGAATACAGTTTAGAGGAATGGCCATCCACGATAACAGAAATGCTCCGGTTGGAGAGGAAATTTACTGTCCACGTACAGAGTTTTGGTGGTAGGCCATAGGCCGGTAGTTTATTAAGCAGCGCTGCGTAACAGACCTGGTCAAATGCTTTGGATATGTCTAGAGCGACAATCTGGGATTCACCGTGTAGTTCCATAGACTTGTTCCAAGAATGGGTGACAAAGGAAAGGAGGTCGGCAGTTGATCTGCAATCTTGAGTTTGGCTTTGTCTTCACGTCCATACAATCTTGTGTTTTCTCAGGAACGCGAGCCTACTGACATAACACGAAGAGTCGTAATATTTATCACTACTACCACACGTTTTTACCCCTAAACTATCGAGACTGAGACACAATACCTGTTGAAACTGTTACAAATCGTCGATCTGGCAACAGGATGATTCGAGCATCTCGGCGGGCGCGTCGGTTTGTTTTTCATTTCACTTCAACAAATGTACGAGCGTACGAGTCGGCTAACTGTACGTATAAGATATTTTTAACTCGAGAACTATTCGCTTCTTTGCTGCCAAAATGTTTGAACTATGGCAAATAGTTCAGGTTCGTTTACTACAAAAATTGCTTTATTTCTCAACGAGTGGGTTATTTTAGGCTTTCCAAATTCACCCTTAAAAATATCCATGCACAGTGTTCGATCTGTTGCTCTTTTTTAACTTAGGTCACACTTTTACAACGTCGCAATCTGGTAAACAAATCATTCTCGTAGGAAAGGTTACTACCATCTAATGAAATCAAGATCACTGTGGAATGTTTCACTTACATAACTCGATTTTCATTATAGTTGTTCGGTTGCTGATATGATATTTCTTTCTATTAAAGCAAGATAACGTTTTTGCATATGCTGCTGCTGTGAGAATTCTACCATAAAGCTTGTATTAGTGAATTTTCTTTAAAAAAATTCACTAATGAGGAGATCCCAACTTTTGAATTTTGAAAAAATTTCTTCAAATGAGCACTAATTAGGCCCCCCAGAAAACATATCCGGGGTCAGTTTCAATTTTATATGTTTATATATATATATATATATATATATATATATATATATATATATATATATATATATATATATATATATATGTATGTATCACACCGATAACTCAAAACATAATGGGCCGATTTTGATTAAATTTGGTGAAAAAATTCCTTTTGCAAATGGCTTGGATGAGTTCGTTAAGCAGGAAAATCTGCCTAGATTTTCCCAGAAAATTTTGTGTTTTCTTTCGAAAAAAATTTATATCGCCGGAATTAACAAAGTAAGGGCAACTAAATTTGGTACGCAGGTTTATATCCTTATAGGTAAGTTACCTATATATTTAGCTATGTAAGTCAAAAGACAAAAAAGTTATAGGCATTTAAAGAAAAATAAATTGAGGTTTTCCTCGAAACGTCAAAGTGCCGATTTAAAATGTCAAAATTGGCAACATTTAGGCAAATAACTTGAATCTAATACGGGCTATAGAAATAAAATGTCTCGAGAAGGATGTTTTACAAACCCTAAAGTCTTAATTTTGACCGTCATTGTCCTTCATTTTACTAAAATATTTGCAGAAAATTCATTTCAAATAGACCCTTTCTCTAATGCTTGGCAGTAGTCTTAGCTATAGAGTTTATCGTTTAATATAATAATTTTTGTCGAATTTTTGTAAAAAATCAATAAAGCTCAATATATCCGTTATTATATAAGATATGAAAAAAATTTGTATATATTAATTATAGGGTGTCTTGAGCTACATCTTAAAATAATATTTCTACAATCACAGGGTGGCCCATAAGTCGTTGGTGATACAAATTTCCCTTTTTTTTTAATCAAACACGCCTTATGTTATTGCATTTTTGCATTTTCCAACGAGATATAATGCATGTTTGTAAGAAAAGAAATTCTAGACGCAGCAAGTGCGTTATGGTAGCGAATTTTGATCAAATGTTTCATATTTGAACAGCTCAATTCGCTATTAACCTATAAGGTTGACCAAGAAACGTGTTTTTTCGGGAAAACTTTAAGTTTACTTTTGGAAATTTTTGTACATTTTCACACAATAAAGTTATTTTGATGAAACATGGCACATTGTTTTTACTATATAGGTTATACTGGTAGCCAAATTTGATGCCTGCTTTCTAAAAAAAACACACATATTTGTTATTAAAAACATTTTAATGAAAATTCACTACCATAACGCACTTGCTGCGTCCAGAATTTTTTTATAATATATTAAGTTTATAGCTCGTTTTCGTAACCCATCATCACAAACTAAGGGTGATGTCGCCCTGTCGTCGCAAACATGATTCTCTGGCTCCAACAGCAATCTTAATTTTATTATAAGTTGCACACTTCATCAGTTGTGCCAGATTCCCAGAAGTTTTCCCCTTGGCTCTTGCTCTATCTCTTCCCTTTCTTCCAAGTGTGTGACAGTAGGTATAGATGGTTCGTTCTGGCGCCACCACCAAACACCCGATTGCGCATGCGTATGTGGTCACAGTGACAAAAAACATGGCGGATGGAAACCTGGTGGAGTAAGCTCTAACTTGCGATGACGTAATCCAAGAAGTGAAAAACGCTGGAAATTTGACATTTGAAATAACAATTGGGCCAACCTGTCAAAATAAGCCATTTTTTAGTTTTGTGCAAATGACATTTTAAAAAATATGGCGGTTAACGCATGTGCAAACCAACTCTGTTAGATTTCGGATTAGAGGTATGGTGTTTGGTGTCATTTTATCGTCCGGATGAGTATAGTTCAAATATAGCCGGGTCAGGTCAGGTCAGGTCTTAGGGTACAACGTGTTGGTAAGCAAGCTGTTAGCAGTAACACGCTAGCTGCTAGGAGCTGCTGCACGCAGCTATCCGAATTCCTGTTAGAGCCTGCATGTGATGGAAACGATGAGCGCTTGTTTTTTTTCTGCAACCGATTTCAATTTTTAGTGAATTTTCTTTAAGAAATTCACTAACGTCAATATATATATATATATATATATATATATATATATATATATATATATATATATATATATATATATATATATATATCAGTGGATAAAAAATTCTGAGTACCTTCTTTAGCAAGTGTTTTGCTGGTCAAGAAACTCAGCTATTTTTTCCACAAAATTTTGTGTCCGGGAGTAACAAAGTTATCCCAACCAAATTTTGTACCAGATTTGCGTCATAACGAGTAAATTACGTACCAAAATTTAGACCTGTAGGTTTAAAGACAAAAAACTTATAGGCATTTAAAGAAAATCTGGGAGTTTCCTCTTAAAACGTCAAGGTCGCAATTTTAAACGTCAAAATTGGCCACATTAAGGCAAATAATGTGTGACGAATACGGGTTATGTAGAGAAAATGTAGCAAGTAGAGTGTTTTGCAAACCCTTAAGTTTTAAAATTCGTTAATGACGAGACTACCACTTTCAAATTTTGAAAAGATTTCTTCTCCTTAGAACGGATATCCGGGGTTAGCTTCAGTTTTTATCAGTTTTCATATATACAGGGTAACGTATTTCTACGGTAAAGCTCAATATATCCGTTATCATACAAGATACGAGAAAAGTTGTTTATGTTAATTATAGGCTGTCTTCAGCTGCATTTTATAAAATTAGTTTTGCAATCATAGTTGGCCCATACGTTTTAGGTTACATAAAAAATGTTAGGACGGCCCTGTAGAAATCTTTTGTTGCAGGTTTTGAATAGAGCATTTAATTTTCTACAAAACGTATGTATTGACTTATTTGTCAGTTAAAAGGGGTTAGAGGCAAGTTGAAAAAAATGTGGCTCTGTAGAAAATTTTCAAAGGATGTGGAGCATACGCCACAAGGTGATTGGGGACCTCAAAATAATCACAAAAGACTTCATAAACATAAGTCCAAAATCTTGTTGTTTTCAGGATACAGTGCGTTGAAAAAACACGATATTACGAATTATATGATACTGACAAACCAAAATCAATATGGAAACAAGTGCGTTATGGTAGTGAATTTTCTTAAATATGTTTTTATTGCAAATATGTCTGTTTTCTTTTTATTTAAGAAAGCAGGCATCAATTTTGGTTACCAGTATAACCTATATAGTAAAAACAATGTGCCATGTTTCATAAAAATAACTTTTTTGTGTGAAAATGTACCAAAATTTCCAAAAGTAAACTTAAAGTGTTTCCAACCTTATAGGTTAATAGCAAATTGGGCTATTCAAGTATGAAGCATTTGATCAAAATTCGCTACCATAACGCACTTGCTGCATCCAGAATTTCTTTTCTTACAAACATGCATTATATTTCGATGGAAAATGCAAAAATGCAATAACATAAAGCGTGTTTGATTAAAAAAAATAAGAAAATTTGTATCACCAACGACTTATGGGCCAGCCTATGAGTTTAGAAATATGTTTTTAAGATGTAGCTCAAGACACCCTATAACTAATATATAAAAAAATTTCATATCTTGTATAATAACGGATATATTGAGCTTTATTGATTTTTTACGAAAATTCGACAAAAATTATATACCATTAAACGATAAACTCTATAGCTAAGGCTACTGCCAAGCATAGAAAGGGTCTATTTTAAATTAATTTTCTGGAAATATTTTAGTAAAATGAAGGACAATGACGGTTGAAACTAAGACTTCAGGGTTTGTAGAACATTCTTCTTGAGACATTTTCTTTCCATAGCCCGTACTAGATTCAAGTTCTTTGCCTAAATGTTGCCAATTTTTGACGTTTTAAATCGCAACTTTGACATTTTGAGGAAAATCCCAATAATTTTTTATTTAAATGCCTATAACTTTTTTGTCTTTTGATCTACAGAGCTAAATTTTGGTAGGTAGCTTACGTATAATGATATAAACCCGCGCACCAAATTTGGTTGCCCTTACTTTGTTAATTTTGGAGATATAATTTTTTTACAATTTTTTTCGAAAGGAAACTCAAAATTTTCCGGGAAAACCTGGGCCGATTTTCCTGGCTAACGAACTTATCCAAGCCATTTGTAAAAGGAAGGTACTCACCAAATATAATCAAAATCAGCCCATAATTTTTTGAGTTATCGGTGTGATACATATATATATATATATATATATATATATATATATATATATATATATATATATATATATATATATATATATATATATATATATATATATATATATATATATATATATATATATATATATATATATATATATATATATATATATATATATATACATATAAAAATTGAAACTGACCCCGGATATGTGTTCTGGGGGGCCTAATTAGCGGTCATTTGAAGAAATTTTTTCAAAATTCAAAAGTCGGGATCTCCTCATTAGTGAATTTTTTTTAAGAAAATTCACTAATAAGTCGAGACATACTTTTTGTATAAAATTAAATGCTCTATTTAAAATGTGCAACAAAAGATTTCTACAGGGACGTGCTAACATGTTTTATGCAACTGAATTATAAGGAAGCCATATAAATTCGCCACTGGTTGCTTGAAATAATAATAATAATAATAATAATAATAATAATAATAATAATAATAATAATAATAATAATAATAATAATAATAATAATAATAATAATAATAATAATAATAATAATAATAATAATAATAATAATAATAATAATAATAATAATAATAATAATAATAATAATAATAATAATAATAATAATAATAATAATAATAATAATAATAATAACTTGACAATTAAATTCAGAAAGAAGTAAGGTGCCCCACAAATGTCACAAACACAAAAGTGCCATACATAAATTAACATATTTGTTTGTTTTTCTACTTTACTGAAATGAAATATTAGCACAAAATAAAGTTTCTATATAAAGAGCTTATCTAATCTCAGCTACAAGAAATAAATCCATTTCGTGATACCACCATATATACCTACTGGATATCAAATATATTTGCCATTCCATTCTTTTATATGTTCTAAAAATTGATATGAATATATTTATGTAGCCTGAAAAGCAGATAATATAAAGACGCATATCCGTGAAGTTAGCAAACAACAAATTGCAAAAACGTTTCAACCCCTGATAAAAACAGAAGTGCCATGTGTTTGATGCCTGATTTTAATATTTGTTACCCTACGGGGCCCTCTTACTTCATCATATACATGATCGTTTTTATTTGAATTGTGGTCGCTTGAAAGCTTAAAATTGCGAAAAGGTTTTGAGCTCTATAACGGTCTACAATTTTTAGCTAATTTTCGTAGAAAAAATCGTTAATGAGGAGGCCGCGACTTTTCAGCTTTAAAAAGGTTTCGTCAAATGAGCGAAAACTAGCCCCCCTAGAATCCATATCCGGGTTTACTTTCAATGTTTATCTGTTTACATATATACAGGGTGACGCATTTTTACGGCAAAGCTTAATATAATTCTCATTATACAAGAGACGAGAAATAATTATATACGTTAATTACAGGGTGTCTTAAGCTGCATTTTACAAACATATTTTGACAATCACAGAGTGGTCCATAAGTCGTTGGTGATCCCTACAATTGTTTTTTCGAACACCCTTATATTATTGCATTTTGAGTAACTCAATTTTCTATCAACTTAGAAACTTGAGTTTTGGTATGTAGTAAGGTCGTTTCCGAGGCAACAGATCCGTCAAATTTAATAAAAAAAATTTCGAAAGAAAACTCAAAATTTTCTCGGAAAACCTTGTCCGATTTTCCTGGCTAGCGAACTCATCCAAGCCATTAATAAAAGAAAGGCACTTGCAGAGTTTTATGGAAATCGGTTACTTATTTTTTGAGTTATATATATATATATATATATATATATATATATATATATATATATATATATATATATATATATATATATATATATATATATATATATATATATATATATATATATATATATATATATATATATATATATATATATATATATATATATATATATATATATATATATATATATATATATATATATATATATATATATATATATATATATATATATATATATATATATATATAAATTGAAACTGAGCCCGGATATGGGTTCTAGGGGTCCTAATTCGCGCTCATTTGAAAACATTTCTGCAAAGCCTGACCATCGATACCTCTCTATAAGTGACTTTTTTTTAAATAAAAATTCACTAAAAATCGAGACGCAGTAAAGGCGTGTTGGTAGCGAATTTTCATTAGATCTTTAAAGTCTCAATAACTCAATTTGCTATTAGCCTAATGTTTGCTGGCAATGAAGAAGCTGACAGTCTCGCGAAGGGAGGGTCAGCAGAACCATTTATGGGACCAGAACCATCTCTGGGCGTGACAAAGAGCATTAAGTCCTGGGTCAGAAACCAACACAAGGTGTACTGGGCAGACTGTCCATGGCTCATACATGGGAAGTCAATAATTTACGAACCTAGTTCAAAGAGAGCTGGGGAGTTGCTAAATCTTAGCAGAGGACAGCTCAGAAACACAACAGGTCTCTTGACGGGACACATGGCCGTCAAGAAACACCTGCATAAAATGGGGCGGTTCGAAGGGGACCTCGCAGGCAGACTCTGCGATAAGAGGGAGGAATCAGCCCAGCAAATCTTGTGCGAGTGTAAAGTTCTGGACTGCAAAAGACAACTGATCTACGGTCAGTCCAGAACGGAGGCAGAGCAATATAAAACTTCACCCTACCAATCGCTGTGCAGACTAGTTCAAGTCACAGTGATTTTGGAATGGGTGGAGTAAGACTAAGCGTATGCACAATCAACCAAAGGTTGCAATGCTATCGGGGCGGCAAAGCCGCGGACGAGCCTTGAGGGAAAAAATGTTTGCTGGCTAGGAAACCAGTTTTCTCGGAAACATTTAAAGTTTATTTTCGAAAAATTTTTGTACATTTTCGAACAATAAGTAATTTTGATAAAATATGGTACATTGTTTCTACTATATAGGCTATACCGGTAACTAGATTGATGCCTGCTTACATTAGAAAGACCTAATATTTGCTATTAAAAACACTTTTATGAAAATTCACTTCCATAACGCACTTGCTGCGTCCAGACTTTTTTAATTTTTACTTGATATTATCGTTTATGAGTTAAAAGTTACTTCAAGTATAAGCATGTACTTAACGTGAAAACAGATTTTATGTAAGACGGTACCCCCTCTTTCCCATCTGAAAATCTCCTGTAGTTGGATCAGCTATTACACGTTAAGATTTATTTACAGAGTGAATGTGGCTACAGCGCCTATGAGTCTGTCGGAGCCAACGTACTACATTCTAATACTGGACACCGATTCTCTTGCTTTCAGAATGTAGGATAAAATATTTATGAAACCACGGTGCCCGACATCTTTATTTTTAATACAGGAATTTTTCGCATGGTTCAATCAATTCGACAAGCCAATTTATGAGTTATTATGTGTAAATTTTTGTATAGACATATTACAATTCCGTTTGTCAGCAATAAATAAACAATCGACCATGGAATTTTACTACTGATTGCTGTTTGAATGAACGTACAGGCGTCTCGAGAGCATTTTTAAGAAAGCTGGTTCGCAGCTAACTTTTTAGACAAAAAAGAATTGAAGCAACTTGTTAGGTAATACGAAAGATAAAGATAAAGCCACTGAAATGTCGGGTATCTATGAGATAGGTAGTAATCTTAAATACGTTGGGCAGACTAAGAGAACCATTGAGACTAGATTTCGTGAACATCTGGCACAGCTGAGATACGGTAGTGTAGACAAGTCATGCCTGGCACAACATATAACCACCATATTGATAAAGAAAATCTAAAACTAACAAAAATGGGAGGGCATATGGGAGCAACACCGATGCTAGACTATCAACTAGCATCGGAAAATACGCAACCATACATCAGGCAGAAGTGTATGCCATCGAGATGTGTGCAAAGGAAAGTATACCAAACCAGTGCACACACAAATCGATATAAAGATATATTCAGATAGCCAAGCTGCAATAAAGGCTCTTGGTTCCTACTGTTGAAATTAAAAAACGGTATGGAGTTGTAAATCTATGCCCTCAACGAACTGGGCAGCTGCAATGAGGTGTCGCTGGTCTGGATACCAGGTCTCTCGGACCATGATGGCAATGTTGCGACCGACGCGCTTGCCAGGAGTGGAGCCCAAGGGGACCAGAACATGTGCTGGAGATATCACCATGCATAGCAAAACGCAGCTTAAAGACCTGGACAGAAAGAATGACAATCCAGTAATGGAAAACTCTGCGAGGATTAGCTCACTCTAAGGCCTTCATAAATGGCCTGTCTGAGTCAATGGCTAAAAAACTTCTAGAGCTAAACAGACAACAACTGAGTACTCTAGTCGGCCTGTATACAGAACACTGCCGCTTGCGTCACCACATGCAGCGAATTGGAGTCGGTCAGGAGCCCGAGTGCCGGCTGTGTATGGAGAATGACGAGACAGCAGAGCACGTGCTGTGTTCCTGTCCGGCAGCGGACATGACTAGACACCTGCTTTTTGGCAAGGTAAAGCTTGCTCCAGAGGATCTGGATCAACTTTCGCCCACAAAGGTTATCGACCTCTATAGGAGGCTGGACTTGTTGGGCGAAATATAGACATTAGGCGTGAGCCACAATAGACCTTATGGTCGCGGTGGAGGGACCGATATGGGCCACTTACATTCAAACCTAACCTTACCTACCAAGAAGACTTCAATGTTGCAAATTTATGAGAGAACGCTATTTAGGGGATCCAATGTTCTACAAGAAAATTTTATTTACTGACAAAGCCTCATTCACCAGAAGCGGTATGTTCAATTTGCGCAATAGCCATACCTATGCGATTGAAGATCCTCATGCTACCCTCAAACATCATATTTAACATGGATTTTCAATAAACATTTGGTGTGAATTTCTTGGAAATTGTATTGTAGGACGTTGAACTGCGACCTAGACTTGACGGAGCAATGTATCTCTTGTTTTTGAGCGATAATTTACCGATCATTTTAGAAGATGTCCCTTTAACTTTAAGGATTGACTCTTGGTTCATGCATGCTGGTGCTACAGCACATTACATCAGTGGTGTGCGAAATTATTTAGATCAAATTGACCCCCAGAGGTGGATTGGTAGATGTAGTGTGCACACATGGCCACCGCGTAGTCCTGACTTAAATCCGCTAGATTTTTACTTTTGGGGTTACTTAAAGTCACTGGTCGACAAGATTCAAATAAATAACCGCCAGAAATTATGGGAAAAGATCGTACAAGGTGTTAATGATATCAAAGCTCAACAAAATTAATTTTTCTAGTAAAAGATAATTTTAATTGACGAGTGAGAAAATGCATTGCCGTAAATGGTGAACACTTTGAGCACTTACTATGATTTGTTGTTGTTTTGTCTCTAAAGTTGCGGCTTAATTTTAGATTAATTTAATTAGGTAGATTAATGCAATTTATAACAATCTTTCCGAAATCCAATTTGTTAACTATATCTTTTTATTTAATAGTTTTATAGATGTTATTTTATTTAATGGCTTTGTTGATTTCTTAGTAGGAATTTTTGTTTAGATAACGTAAATTTTATTGTGCTAAAAAGTATCTACAAAAGATACACATAATTTGCACTAAGATCGTATCCTTCGAGAATACATAATGTTTGCGCATAACTGCTAATTTAGTTTAATTGAAAAAGTAGGTTTATTTTGAAAGCGGTAATTTTTTTCGACTTCAAAGAAGTATAAATAGATAGATAGATAAATAGATAGATAGATAGATAGATAGATAGATAGATAGATAGATAGATAGATAGATAGATAGATAGATAGATAGATAGATAGATAGATAGATAGATAGATAGATAGATAGATAGATAGATAGATAGATAGATAGATAGATAGATAGATAGATAGATAGATAGATAGATAGATAGATAGATAGATAGATAGATAGATAGATAGATAGATAGATAGATAGATAGATAGATAGATAGATAGATAGATAGATAGATAGATAGATAGATAGATAGATAGATAGATAGATAGATAGATAGATAGATAGATAGATAGATAGATAGATAGATAGATAGATAGATAGATAGATAGATAGATAGATAGATAGATAGATAGATAGATAGATAGATAGATAGATAGATAGATAGATAGATAGATAGATAGATAGATAGATAGATAGATAGATAGATAGATAGATAGATAGATAGATAGATAGATAGATAGATAGATAGATAGATAGATAGATAGATAGATAGATAGATAGATAGATAGATAGATAGATAGATAGATAGATAGATAGATAGATAGATAGATAGATAGATAGATAGATAGATAGATAGATAGATAGATAGATAGATAGATAGATAGATAGATAGATAGATAGATAGATAGATAGATAGATAGATAGATAGATAGATAGATAGATAGATAGATAGATAGATAGATAGATAGATAGATAGATAGATAGATAGATAGATAGATAGATAGATAGATAGATAGATAGATAGATAGATAGATAGATAGATAGATAGATAGATAGATAGATAGATAGATAGATAGATAGATAGATAGATAGATAGATAGATAGATAGATAGATAGATAGATAGATAGATAGATAGATAGATAGATAGATAGATAGATAGATAGATAGATAGATAGATAGATAGATAGATAGATAGATAGATAGATAGATAGATAGATAGATAGATAGATAGATAGATAGATAGATAGATAGATAGATAGATAGATAGATAGATAGATAGATAGATAGATAGATAGATAGATAGATAGATAGATAGATAGATAGATAGATAGATAGATAGATAGATAGATAGATAGATAGATAGATAGATAGATAGATAGATAGATAGATAGATAGATAGATAGATAGATAGATAGATAGATAGATATATAGATAGATAGATAGATAGATAGATAGATAGATAGATAGATAGATAGATAGATAGATAGATAGATAGATAGATAGATAGATAGATAGATAGATAGATAGATAGATAGATAGATAGATAGATAGATAGATAGATAGATAGATAGATAGATAGATAGATAGATAGATAGATAGATAGCCACAGGGTTCAATCCTGGGACCACTGCTGTGGATAATATACTATAATGCTATTTTGGAGACACCAACACCGGAAGGGGTAACACTAATAGGATACGCAGATGACACAGCAATAGTAGTAACGGCAAGTACTGAAAACATCTTGAAGACAAATGCTCACATCACCCTGCAACGATTACAGCAAACAGTACAAACGAATCAGCTGAAATTAGAGAAGACCAAAACAGAAGCTGTGATACTATACGGAGCACGCAGCCTTAAAAGCATCACACTGGAAGTGGATGGTACTGAAATAGAAACAACGAAGAGAGTGAAATACCTAGGAGTATATTTTGGGAAAGACGGAGATATGGGAGAGCATGTGATCGAAGTGGGAAAAAGGACGGAAAAAGTAGTAACAGCTCTGAGCAGAGTCATGCCTAGCACTGGTGGTCCCTGTTCAACCAAAAGAAGAATACTCGCGTCTGTAGCGCATTCCATAATGCTATATGCAGCACCAATTTGGGTGAGTGCTATGAAACATAAAAAATATAGAAACGTATTAGACAGGTTACAGAGAAGGATGGCAATACGGATCGGGAGTGCATACTGCACTGTCTCAGCAGAAGCAATACAGGTAATTACGGGTATGAAGCCAGTTGAACTCCTAGTGGAGGAAAAGGAAAAGATATACAAAACAGAGGTAGCAGAAAGAAAACAAATAAAGGATGAAATCACTCAAAAATGGCAGAATAGATGGGACCAGGATACGGGAAAGGCAGTATGGACGAAAAGACTGATACGAGATGCCGGAGCATGGGTAAATCGCCAGCATGGGGAGATAGACTACCATATTACCCAATTCCTGAGTGGGCACGGCTGCTTCTCCAGTTACTTAGAGAGGTTTAGGCTCAAAGATACAGACAAATGCTGGTACTGCGGTGCAGTAGATACACCACAACATACTTTCTTTGAGTGCCACAGATGGGCAGGAAAGCGAGATGAGATGACGTCCAGGGTCGGAACACTAGTAACATCGGAAAACATAGTAAGCACAATGCTAGAGAATAGTGAAAAATGGGAAATAATACAGAAATATATAAAAACAGTGCTAGGACAGAAAGAAGAAGATGAAGCAGTTTTAAAAGAGAGACAAGAATAACAGGGGACTAAGGGGAAATATACATGTCAGTTTGAAGGTATGCAATGCAGTTCCAAACTGAAATGTGAAGAAAAGGAGGGGTTTTTAGTTGGTAAGGCAGTTCCAAGAGGAAGTGAATCCAACACAGTCCGACGGATTATCGGCTGTCTTTTGAAGATTTTTCCCCCCTCCATAAAAAAAGATAGATAGATAGATAGATAGATAGATAGATAGATAGATAGATAGATAGATAGATAGATAATTTATTTTCGCCTTCTTGCCATAATACATGGATAAGCTCGTCACAATAAGCAATATAACACAATATATAATACAGTACAATATAAAAACAATTATGCTGTTCAGTTACAAAAAAAAACAAAGATAAAAGTGCACAATGTGAAAAAACACAACGCTTGAAACAATGAGATAAAAACATCTGTATACACTTATATAGACTGCAATATAATAAAAATACACATGGAAAAATATTAAACAACAAAACAATCAAGTACAAAAACATTTAAAAATTCCAGTCAAATCATCTGCCTCATAGAGCACGAAACAAACTCAACGACCGCATAAAATGATCGCTCACTGAAATATTTTTTTAAACCGGCTTTAAAAGTGCTTATGTTTTCAGTGAAGTTTACACTTTCCGGAAGCAAACTGTACAAAACACTACCCGCATACACAGGGGATTTCTTGTACGCCATTCTTTGAAAATGGTTTAAATTCATGTGACTGCAGTGCCTAGTAGAATACGAATGATTGTCTGAATGTCTTGGCAACATATGTTTCTTGCTATGAATGAAACTCAGTACATTATAAAGGTAAATTTCTGCCAAGGTCTTAACTTTCTTTTGCTTAAAAAGTTCTCGGCATGACTCAAAGTTATGCATATCAAAAATTACCCTCAGTATTCTCTTCTGAAGCACAAAAACCCTGTTAACATCTATGGACTGACCCCAGACAACAATGCCGTATGACAGCAATGGATACACCTCTAAATAGTAGACAGAAAGCAAATGTGCGTCACTTAGAGAGTTCTTAAGATTATATATCATAAAATACGCCGACTTAAGCCTGCCACAGACGTAATTAACATGCGACTTCCAGGACAAGTGCTGATCAACCGTGACCCCAAGGAACCTTCCCTCCGTAGCACAGCAGTGCATACCATCCTCAAGCTGCAGAATGAGAGGCAGTCGGTGGCAACTTCTGAACTCTACGAACCATGTTTAATCATGGTTTATGATTAGGTGGTTTGCTTTGCACCACTCACCAAACTGTCGCATTAAGGTGTTTACCTTTTGACTTACCTCGTCACTATCATGACCAGACACAGCCACGGTTGTGTCGTCAGCGTACATGAACACCCTACCCACCTTTATGTAGTCGGGCAGGTCATTCACATACAAAACAAACAGCAACGGACCCAAAATACTACCCTGCGGAGTGCCCAGATTTATCTCATATGAATTCGAAAAGGTGCCCCCAACCGAAACTACCATCCGTCTATCATTTAAAAATGACAAAAACCAGTCATTTGCTGGTCCACGTATACCCAGGCATCGCAATTTTTCGCTTACATAAGCCGGATTAAGCGTGTCAAACGCGCGCGATAGGTCGAACATGACAGCTACCACGTGCATACCCTTATCTAAATCCTCGTGAAGATGTTGACATTTGGTAACTAAACTATGTTTTCGTAGTAATAAGTCAATTCTATCGGCCATCGCTTTCTCCATTATCATAGAAAACACGCTCAATTTGGATATTTGCCCATAGTTTAGGATATTAAAATTATCTCCCCTTTTGGCGACCGGAACTACTTTTGCTTTCTTTAATTGCATAGGAAAACTGCCGCAAGTTATTGACAAATTCAATATGTCACAGATATAAGATGCAATTATCTTCGAGTACTGCTATATAACCGAGATGGGCACCTCGTCAATACCAGTAGACTTTTTGTGTGAAGCTAAATGGGCTTTCTTTATTTTTGTTCTGAAATGTGCATACAGGCTGGACAAAGAATTATGACCATGTTAATATCACCATGCCACATTTCATAATAATGTGTTGAACCACTTTCAATATATTTGAAAAAATCGTTTTACAGGGTACCCAGCAGGAATCAAATATCAAATTCCCTGACATTTCCAGGCCCCTCGAGTACATTTTTCATATTAGTCGAAATAAAAAACACACATACCTGAATACCTTTTTTATGAACAACATAAATAAAAATTACGAACAAAAAATTCACATAATAAAGACATAAGTATCGTTAGCTCCGTTAAATTTATAACATATAGAATGTTCGAGAAGAAAATGTGCAATATTTTCATGGAAAAACTTGACTTCTTTCATGACTGGCTGACAAACTTAGCCTCCGGAAAGAATTTTCAAGTGTGATGGAACAAACCAGAAGTCTCTAGGAGGCGTAGAAACTTTGAAAACCATGTTGTTTGTATATATAAATTTGAATACGCCTGGGAAATGGGTTCTAAAAGCTCAGATTCGCGCGAATTAAGTTATTTTTGAAAATTCGAAAGCCATTACCTCTCTAAAAGCGAAGTTTTATTTATGAAAATTCGCCGAAAAATGTATTAGATCCTTATCTAATTGGGCTAAAGAGACAGGCTTAGAATATTGTATATTTTAGTGGAGGGCGCTGTCGTCCACGTAACTGTGAACTATGTTGGATGTGCTAGAGAGGTCATTGATGTGGAGAAGAAACAAAGTAGGGGCTAAAGCTGAACCTTGAGGCACTCCTGCATTCATTGGATACAGTTTAGAGGAATGGCAATCCACGACAACAGAAATGCCCCGGTTGGAGAGGAAATTTGCTGTCCAGGTACAGAGTTTTGATGGTAGGCCATAGGCCGGAAGTTTATTAAGCAGCGCAATCTGGGATTCACCGTGTTGTTCCATAGACTTGTTCCAATAATGGGTGACAAAGGAAAGGAGGTCGGCAATTGACATGCGTTGACGGAATCCATATTGTTTACATGCGCCATATACAAATGCCAAATATTTTGCAACTTTCAACATGAAGGTTCAAATAGAATAAACACATTCACATCAGAGCTCTACCCGGCCAATACATAAAACGCTTTTGCATTTTATGCATTCAAGGAAGAAAAGAACAGTCCAAGTGAGATGTACATATAAGACATGTTTGAGATAGTAGGAGACGCTATTTATAACGGCGCTGGTGTTGCATACGCCGTGTTCATTGGTGGATTTAATTGATATTGGTAGCAAAGGTAAGCCGCATTGTTATCAGACATATTTTCCTAGGTATGAGAAAACTATTTACGTGAGAAAATTCATATAATATATATAAAATAAAAATAAAAATGCCTCTGCTAGTGACGAAATTTTACAAATATATAATTTCCAGGTCTACTGAATGATTTCCATGACATTTGAGTAAAATCACAAATTTCACTGACATTTTCCTGGCATTTTAGGGGGTGTTTCACATTCCCTGATTTTTCCAGGTTTTCCAGGTCGCTGGGTACCCTGTTGTAAGAAAAATTATTAGACACCCTGTAAAACGAAAACGAGTAACATTTTACTAACACATGTTGAGCCCAATCGCTTTATTTTGGTGGCAGCTATCACCCCTTAGCTAATGTCCAATTAATTATGGGAGGGTTTGTATAATAATTTTGTTTTTCTTTGGCTTAATGTATGAGTATACTTAAGAGAGTAATTTTATTTTGTAATTTACGTTTTTATAAAAAAATTCTACCACAACGCCCTGGTTGCATAAGGGCTGTTTAAAAACTTAAATGCTAGATCCTAAATAATAGTAAAAGTAACATACCAACATCACACTATAAAGCAATATAATAGCTTAACCAATCTAACTATTTTTAGAACAAAACAATTTAATCAGCTCTTTATTTAATTATAAATGCTGTTTGCATCTTGATTAAATATATATAAATTCAAAAACATTACATAAATAGCAAAATTTGCAAAACAAATATTTGAACTGCTAAAGTGAAATAATATAAGCTAATATCTGACCTAATTTAAATGTTTTTAAGAACATTTAACACAAATATAAAAACAGGTTAATGTTATTTTTAAACTAAATAACACTTTTGGACCCCTTTATGCAGAAAGGAACCTATCCAAAAACTTGCAGAAATATTATGATAACTTATGCTATCTTGTTTTCTCTCTTTTTCCGCAGGAAATATACAGTGAGTCCGCATAAAATATAACTAATTCCGTAACATCTTTAGGAAGCACACCAAAAAAAAAATCGCCCATTCATGTCAAACAGATTTGAATGCTCATTTTGACAGATTTTTTCTTGAGACGTCATCGGTTTCGGAGATATGACGTCGTCGTCAATTTTTTTAAATGGTAACCCAATATATATATATATATATATATATATATATATATATATATATATATATATATATATATATATATATATATATACAGTGTGTCCCAAACTCGATGGGAATGTATTGCTATCTCCGTTATTATTAGAGATATGGAGACGGTTAAATTAGCAATGTTTTGTAGAATTTTATGCTCGTTCCAAATGTGACTTAATTCAGTTTCTCCTAAATAAAGAAAGGTACAAGAAAGAACTTGAATATATTAAAAATGTAACTAAGTGTAATAGTTACTCTGACTGCTTAGTGGAGAAACTAGTCAATATACATTTCAGAAAAGATAAACCAGACAAAACCATTGTCTGTTTACCATTTGAACCGCGAATTACGAGAGGTTTTAATAGTATTTTTAAGAAAGCGACTTTGCTGCTAACATTTTCCACAAAAATGCATTAAAAAATTACCTAGGTAACCTAAAGGATAAAGATAAAACCACAAAAGTGTCGGGAATGTATGAAATAGGTTGTAAGAATTGTGAACTTGTCAAACAGTCGCGTCAGCTTGATGCTTACGAAAGTTTATATATATATATATATATATATATATATATATATATATATATATATATATATATATATATATATACATACATATATATATATATATATATATATATATATATATATATATATATATATATATATATATATATGAGTAGGTCCGGTTATATGTAGTCCATTGTTCGAACTGTTATCTTAATAACCAGCGTGTCCTTCTTAGAAGGAATATTTGATAACGACGCACAGTATAACAATGGTAGGTATGCAGTTTTAAGCACAGGGATTTAAGACTCAACAGTGGGGGTCTGTCTGTATACCTTCCTAGAGGACGCTGTTCGCAACGGCTTGGTGACTAACATATAAATAGTAATTCTAGCCTTTATTCACTTAGTTTATTCATCCCCTTGATGACGCTAACTTTGTTAGCGAAACGATCGTCGGGTCTAAAAACTGTATTGTGAAGAATTGGTTTCTCCAAATTGTATTTATCAGTGCTCATCACAAGTTCCAATCTTCACTCATTGCAAGATTAATTCAAAAGACAAAAAATATTTTAAATGACATATTATTGTATGAAATATTATTGTATGCGCTACCTACTTATCTGAAATCGGTGCCAAGCCCGAAACACAATAATACTAGCGATATAAACAGCTTAATTAATAACGGATTAGAATTATAATGAAATAACTAAATATGCAATGCGGCGGGAGGAGACCTAGCCTAGCTACCTACTGCCCAATTGGTTTGGCGCCGATTTAAACAGATAGGTAGGTAGCGCATATAATAGTATTTCATTTCAATTAGTTTTTGTCTTTGGAATTAATTTTCCGTTTTTTAGTGCTTATTTTGAAGTCGGTTTAACTTTTTGTTGCAAGTTTGTTTATTATTTAGCAACTAGAGCCTCGGTGGTTCAGCGGTAAGAACGCGTGCTTCTGAACCGAAGGGTACTGGGTTCGATCCCAGGGCACTCCTTTCACTTTTTCAATACATACTGTACAATTAACATCAACCGAGGTTGTGGCATTGTATTCGAGCAAGTTAAATGTCTGCACGTTCCTCCCTTCAAAGGGGGCGTAAATCCGTCGGTCCCGTGTCCATGCGATGTTGGGCACGTTAAAGGTCCCTACCCTCCTTACAGAAAGGCAGGGGTTCTGCAAAATTTCCAGGATAGTGGGGTGAAACTCCCTGGCATCGGTGATTGGCCATAGTCGCGGAAATAGACCGACGTTAAGTAAATAAAACACACACATATTAAGCAACTTGTTAAAATATGGTGGCGATTTATTAACAAACAAAACATATTTTACTAGAACGCAATAAAGCGAAACGGAGCATGCTTTTATTCTTGCTTCAGGGAGAGAAAAAATGCTTTTATTCTAGTAATGTTACTCAAAAAGTCAAATTGATATTTGCTATTTGGCAACGTCGAATGCAACCTGGATACATTATTTGTTAAAACAAAAGTATTTGTAAACAAGGAAGTGTTGCATACTTTTTACATGAGCAATAGATTTTTCTTCACTTTTGTACCTGAAAATCCACATTTTGCAGAAAAAAAAAAGTTTTATTACATTAACACAACACTTAATGAAAGTGACACAGAAATCAATTTCATTCTAGTAATGTTACTCAATAAATCAAAGGGAGATTTAACATTTGGCAACATTGAATACAACCGGGATATTTTATATTAACAGGTAAGTATTTGTAAACAAGGAGGTGATCCATACTTTTTTAATTAGGTAGCAAAGAACTGAATAATTTCATTTTCACTTCGATTCCTGAAAAAGCTACTTCGCAGGGAAACAGCTGGCGTGTGATAATGTAAATCATACCTTCGTTTGTTTTATTAATTACTTGAAATCGATTTAATACATCAGGCAATGGCCACAATCATCTCATGAATGGAAATGCTTATTTTTGTGCCCTTAGAATTTTACTATATGACATATTTAAGAAAGTGTTTTTGAGTGAATGAAAACATGATTAAAAATGTTTGTAACTGAAAAGCAAGTATATGGGTACGTCAAAACTTTAAAGAAAATCAACTTCATAAAACGTTCAAAAAGAGCAGGTTATTTTAAACTAAAACTTGTTTGACAAGATGCATTCGTATTCGCAAGCTTATTTTTTACTTACTTTTATTTATTATTACAACAAATAGCAGCATTTGAGAGTTTTATTGAATTAAAGGTGGGGTAATATGTAATTTTGTTATAGTTATTATGGCTGAAATAATATTTCGTTCAAGGTTTGTGTGAAAGTGTTACATCAAATCGTCTGGTATGTTTTTCAGACGTCTGGCCATTGACACTGTATTGATTTATGTATCTTTGGCAGTGTATCGAGAAGTTTGTGTTTTAAAATTACAAATACTATATTAAGAAAGTTGTAGCCCTCGTTTTAAAATTGATATAAAGAAAGTGTAAACAAAATACAGCACTGGAGCAGGAAGAAGGAAAGAACGTGCTAAATTTGAGGTTAGGAGTTCATATTCGTCAAGGTCAGATAGTGGATTGGCGTGTTAAAGAGGAATGCTTTATATGTATGCAAGAATGTTTTTGTTGATGTTATGTTTTGTCGGTATGGTGTAAGCTACATAAAATAAAGCGACATGAAAGCTTAGAAGCACAGACTTTAGACATACTTTTTGTCTGTCCAGTACTTCCAAAATCCAAGCGACAGCGGCGACTGAGTGGCCCCCAGGATCAGGATCGCACTTAAATGACGTCTTTTAACTCACTGCAGGAACATTTGCGTTTGAAAATCGCGGTCTTTTGGTACGCTCGCCAAACTTTACCCGGCCAAAGCTCAGAGCAGTCAAATATACATTTACACTACTTTATGAAACTGGCTGGTGACAATGTGGAAAGGAGCTATCGGATCAAGGTGTACCGGAACCCGGATATCGCCCGGAGTCTTGCCACACCGCAGGTGTTGATAAGAGACTGTCACAGGCGGTTTTTATTCAGATATGGTAGACGAGGCTCGCAACAGATCCTTCGCTATGTTGTCACTTACTGATCTCAACCGCGAGCAGAGTCGCGATACATTGTGTGTGAACTGTGTTCGGATGGCCAGACGGAAAGCCGAGCTGGCCGTTCGGGCTGTCTCGTTCTCGACGACCTGGCCAGTAGATAGGCAACCATCGTGTTATGTAATATCGCACTGCATTATTTACTATCGCTAGGGGGCGGCGAGGCGGCGGTACAACGGCGGTGACTCTCTCCTGCCAAACATAGTTGATGTATCCCGCATCATCTGGCTTTGCCTCCTCTCTCCTGCTAGAATGCTTGCAGGAATACATTACGTCCGTATACCTTACTCGATGGAGCGTGAAAGGAAAAAGTGTACATACGCTAATGTTTGTGAAATATAACAAAAATGTTTCTGGAAGCGAATTTAATAATTTTCTTTACACAGTCTTTAGCGTCAGGCTTTAGATCGTCTTGTAAAGAGTGTAAATAATTTTAGGTCTGAATACCTACGTTGATGCGAGAACACGTTTGATAAATGTTTTAAAACTCTCTTTAAATACGGTTTCTGTCGATAATTTTTACAAAAAGTCAATAATTACAATTTGGCTCCTCAAATATGCGAGCTAAAGCTAAAATTTTTCGCTTAGATGCATCACTAAGTACTTAATCGGCAAGTACCTATAAACGTTTTTTTCAGAAGCGACAATATACATTAAAACAAGTCGAACTTCTTGTTTTACACCTTGTGTTTGTACCTAACGATGGACGTTTAATCAAGCTCAAGAAGGAGAGGTTATATCATAACAATCTATAGGCGATGTCGCTGTGTCGTCAAAATCATGACTTTCTGTGTCCAGTACTTCTTTTCATTTTATTTTCAAGATTTTAAGTCAATTTTCGATGTAAAATTCACTGACGAGGACGGAGATCACGACTTATGAATTTTGAAAAAACTTCAAATTAATCCGAACTAGGTTCCCTAGAACCTATTAGCGAGGTCACTTACAATTATATATATATATATATATATATATATATATATATATATATATATATATATATATATATATATATATATATATATATATATATATATATATATATATATATAACAGACCGATTTGCGCCCACAGAATTTTTTTTAAGAAACGCTGAAACACGTCAATTTTAATATTGAGGGGGACATGTTTTGACATAAAACACGACTTTGTCACATCAAACCATTAAGGATGGTGATAACAGCCCTTATATTTTAAATAGGGAACATGGGTCGAGTGTTACATCATTTGAAATCTCTTTCTTTTCTGAATTCAGCACACACATTTTTTTGGAAGTTCTATCAGCTCGTTTAAAATTATTCACAGTTGGAGTTACAAGAGCGTATTTTATTCATTGTGATAAGAAATGCACTAATTAGCCAATTCTTCGTTAAAAAAACTAAAAAACAAAATGACTTTAGGTATATATCTATTTTTAGGGATGCCGAATGCAGTAGCCTACTTATTTTCTTCCTAAGAATGGCCCTAAACCTTTTTCCCATTTTTTGACATAGAAAAAACTGCATTAGTAGGCCTTGGATAGTTGACATAGAGAACGATTTGTACATTACTGGTAGGGTTTTTCATCTTATATCTTTGATCCTTTGCTCATCATAATCGAACTATAAATACAAAAGTTACAGGCGTGCCACTGTATATATATATATATATATATATATATATATATATATATATATATATATATATATATATATATATATATATATATAGGATATATACATAGTGATTGCAGTTGGATTAAGATAAGTCGCCTTAGATCAACTTCCCTTAGTAACATGTTTTATCCTTAAAAGGTTACAGGCCTCCAAAAACATTTTCCAGCAATTTTTTACGATAGTTGGCTTAGTTTTTCAGGCATTGCTATAAAGTTTGTGTCAGGTGCACTCGTTGAAGCCAAATGTTAATAATAATTCAATTTTCGCACAAGATATTGAGGGGGCTGTTAGCTGCCTACATATGATATTTTTTGGTGATTT
The DNA here is from genome assembly GCA_964006375.1 of Tillus elongatus. Classification (NCBI taxonomy): domain Eukaryota; kingdom Metazoa; phylum Arthropoda; class Insecta; order Coleoptera; family Cleridae; genus Tillus; species Tillus elongatus. Next base: position 22,258,331 of record OZ023263.1, on the reverse strand, counting down.
GGTTATACTTGCTCATTTTGGAGAAGCAAATTATTTAGGTTACGTATCAATTAATAATAATAATAATGTTTATTCGCACAATAAGAAAATATTACAACTACATAATTTCCTAGCTTACAATCATTGAATAAACAGTAATTACTCACGAAGTACTCCAACTTGGTACTTATTTGTGAATTTACATACATCCTAGTTTTCAACTAACACTACCACTAACCTACGCTATGACAATACGCAAGTACTATCTCTACATGAGCAAATATACTTCACCAGAGATCAGCAGGGCGCTCTCCCACTAAAGATCCCGACCAGAAATACCACCGATATCTCTCCATATCAGCATACTTGAAAAATGGAAATAAGATACACAGGCAAATACACAAGGACTCAAACATCTAAGCACAGCAGCATCACACAAAGAAACACCAAACATACTGCAACAGGTACAGCTCAAACAGACACACAGCAGCCACCCCAGCAAAAACACAGTACAAAGTAAAGTTGGCAACTCGTCCCACCTCTCCTCTCGCCATGGCGGCCAGCCATACCTTCAGACATCTTTTAAAACTTTCTATTGAAAGACTTTCTCCCAGACCTTGCGGTAGTAAATTATACAGTTTCTGTCGCAAGTAAGTGTGGCTTCTGTGACCGACACCTCTCCTACATCTATCCTTTCTGCAATCCCCTCTACGTCTGGTGTCATAGCGATGGTCTGAGAAGTTGGGGCCATCAGGATGTTTGTACCATTCAACCAAAACCGTATAAATATAGAGTCTCCTACAGTTCAGGAGCCCTGACTCACTAAACAGATCTTCGCTTGCATAAGTCAATGGTTTACGGTACATTACTCTGAGCACCCATTTCTGGACCACATCTAGTCGATTAAATACGTTATTTCTCGCGCCACCCCAACCGATAATTCCGTATGACAGCTGAGGTTGCATCAATAAGTATTATACCACCTTCATTTGATCTATGTTCAAGTATTCCCTTAGAAATTTAAACCTATAAATAAGGAACCTGACTCTTCCAACAACTTGATCCAGCTGTTTATCCCACCTAAGATGTTTATGCACTATGATGCCTAAATATTTTATACTGCTTGTCTGCTGTATCTCGATAGTCTGGTTTCAGTCTTAATTCGCAATGAGTTCGTACTGGGTAACTCACCTCTATACATTGAAAACGGCAAAAATTTTGTTTTCTCCCGATTTAATGTCAGGATGTTTAAGTGGAACCAGTTCACAGCCCTTACAAATTCTGCCTCTGCCCTGCACTTCAGCCTGCTCCACGTTTGATCACTTCAGAATACCACAGTATCGTCAGAGTACCTTATGACTTTCCCCCCACAGTCAAGAGCCAACAAATCATTGATGTATACATTAAACGGGACAGGTCCCAATACACTGCCCTGTGGAACCCCACAGCCAATCTCCACTGCATCACTACAAACACTATCCATCTTGACTTGCTGCCTGCTACCAGACAGATAACTCTCCATCAGCCTCAATGTGACTCCCCTTACTCAGTAGGCCTCCAACTTTTCAAAGGGGATGCAGTGGTCTACAGTGTCGAACGCTTTGGCCAGGTCAACAAAAAGGCCGATTGAAGGTGTGCCCGCATCCAGAGCCTTATAGATTCCCAAAGTTAAGCATGCGATAGCATCACTAGAAGACTTTGCCACACGAAATCCAAATTGTCAGATATCAATCCATGTTTGTTGAAAAAAGCAACAAGTCTCTTTTTAAGCGCCGTCTCCACAATTTTAGCTACTGTGGTAATCAATGTAATTGGCCTGTAGTTGACCATATCCAGTTTATCACCCGATTTAAAAAATGGTTTTATGATACCCCGTTTTAGGAATGCAGGGAACTCCCCAGTTTCAATAATTTAATTTATGAGACGTGTCAGTGTTTTTTTGACGAAGGCAGCAATTTGTTTCAATACATCCGCTGTCACTCTATCGTGGCAGGGTGCTTTGAAAAAATGCCCAAAGCGTGTATTTCGCTAAACCTGACCGTTTCTTTTTCTTCATAAAATGAGTTCAACGTGTGGTTTAAAAACATGAATTTGAAAACAAGGACGATTAGTGTCCTTTTGAAATGAAACCATTTGTATATTATCTCTTTTGGATATGGAAAGCTGAGCTGAATTATTTATCTGACGATATTCAACAATAAAAGTTTCAATTTACGATAAAAAAACAAAGCCGGATTTTGGCGATACGTGACAATAAAAATTTAAATACATTTCTGTTTGTATTAAACTTTGTTTTAACATGACAATGTAGAAAATTAGAAGCTTAAAAAACTTGAATGCTTCAAGGAGAAAGTAATAAAAAATACAGAAGTTTGAAGAAACTATTTATCATTATTCTGGGGGTTGAAAGGGTTGACAAATAAGTGCAAACAAAAGAAGGCCGTGATAAATTGCCTAAGACGTTCTTTCCGCTCTGTGATTATATGATAAATAATGAATTAACTGACAGATTCTATCAGCTATACAACCCGCCTTCTGTATATAACAATTCATTTTTCATTCGCTACCCAATCTGAACCACCAATTTTTAAGTCTGGCGTTTCAAATATTGTATTCAAATTGATGCACTTTCTGTTAATTTCATTATAGTTCTAGCCATATTTTTTACTTCGGTAACAACCAGTTAATATATTTATTTCACTTTTGTCGAAAGCTCGTGTTTTTAAGCCGAAATAACAACAAGCTCTTTAGTACATGCTCTAAAATTAACATTAACTGAGAATTTTGTTTGAAGTTGAATGTTGCCCTTCAGAGGGAGCATAAAGTCATCGCATCTATGTGCCATGTGATATTGGGCCTGTTAATTATCCCTTCCCTCCTTATAAAAGGAAACACGTTTGGGAAAATTTTCGGGATGGTCAAGTAAAACTCTTCCCTGGCGTCGGTGACTCGCCATAGTCGCGGAAATAATGCGACGTTAAAGAAGAAAAATAGACATAAAATGTACTCACTGGTACTGAAAGTGAAATGCTCACAAAATCTTATGAATTTTAAATTAAGGAATTTTTCTAGTTGCATAAAACCTGTTGTTTTATTTTGCCGCAATTTTCAACAAAAATCATTACTGAAAAGGTCGCGACCTTTGAATTTTCAAAGAATATTTTTAATTAAGCTCGAACTAAGCCCCCTGAAATATATTATATCCGCAATCAGTTTTAGGTTATACAGGCTGGTCCACTTCGCAGAAAAAGTCCAGTTTTCCATATTAAACTCAGTTTTATCAAAAAACTTTAAACTGAAAGTTGTTTCTATCAATCAGCTGCGTAATTCAAAAATATTTTAATTTACACAGGGTATTCATCTTCTCCGTGGCAGACCAAACTTACCTTTTTTTTAATAGAACACCCTGTATTTTATATCATTTTTAAAAAGATAGTATCGCGACAAGCAAATTGATACCCCATATGATCGGTCTAGGTCCAACCGTTTCAGTGTTATTCATTTGTTTATTAAAAATATTTGTTTAGTTTGGTGCCTAAATACTTCGATTCTGCATAATGTGTTGGCTGCATATACACTGGAGTTAATTTTATACACTCCTCACTATAACAGAATGCAACATGGTAATTCTTAATGTAACCTGCCTATTCAGAGTGTTAAATTTCGCAAAACTTAAATTTTCTCGAAAATTTCAAATACAACGCCCTGTATATTATAACGTTATGAGATGCGCATTTTATTGGAATTTTCAGCAATACCACGTTTGATGACCTTATTTTCAACGGTTTCAAAGATATTAAGGCTCAATTACGGAATTAACCATTTTTATATTAATTCACGTAAATGCTATGTATTTTGTATCATTTTCAAATAATTTACGAAATATCCCTAATTCATACCGCATAAAAAACTAAAGTTTGTGTGATGTAAAAGAGCAAAACATTTAATGCATATATTAACAAGGTTTAAATCAACAAGAACAATACTAACTCGAAATTCACAAAATAAACAACAAAAATTCAACGCAGCAACTTTTCAAGTTGGGAACCGTCATTATCGATACCAATTTGTAATCATTGTCTTAAATTGTTTTGCACCTTCAACAATGTTGGTTCGCGTACAGAATTGAAAGCCTCTGAATTCCTTGCGCGCATGTCCTCCTTGGTGGTTGGTGGAGTCGCATACATTTTACCTTTAATGTCACCCCACAAAAAGAAATCTATTTTGGAAAGATATGGAAATCTTGCTGGCCAAGCGGTTGGTTTACCTCGACCTATCCATCGTTCTTCAAAATAATGGTTTAAAAATGCTCTAACAGCTCCTGTTGAATGTGGAGCGCCTCATAGTGTTGATACCACATTTCACCCCGGAGTTGTAGAGGAATTTATTGTAACAGCTCTGGTAGATCAGAATTAAAGAAATTTAGATAACGCTCACCAGTGAGAGTCCCATCAAAAAAATACGGTCCGATTAAATAAGAACCCAAAATTCCAGCCCACACATTTATGGAACACCTATGCTGACGATCCACTGGCCACGAAAAATGTGGATTTATATCAGCATAATAATGCACATTGTGCATGTTAATTCCTCCACAGTTTGAAACATTTGCTTTATCTGTAAATAGCACCTCTGCCAGAAATCCTGGTTCCTGGTTGTCCTTCTGTAGAGCCCAAATACAAATTCAATCTTTGCTGCTTATCGCTTGGAGACAGCTATTGAACTTTTCTAACATGGTATGGGTGATATTTGTTTTCTTTAAAACATCTTTGGACAGAAGTTTTAGTGAAATTTAAATTCGAAGCTAATTGTCGCTGGCTGATATGTGAATTTTCAATGACTGGGGCTGTGATGTTTACAGTTGTACCTTCATTTAGAACAGTTTTGTTTCTTACGGGAGCCCGATACTGTACGCTGCCGTATGCAAGAGCTTTCACCAATCTAAATGCTTTCAACTGACGTTGTTGTCGGTATTATTTGTTAGGTATTTCTGCCTATAGATTCTCTTTGCTAAGGCAACATTTCCATCACTATTAGCAATCACGTACAGCATTGACATAAGTTCTTCAGTAAAAAACATACTGATGTCAAGAAAAAAGCGGGTAACTAAGTAAACTACCTGTCAATAATTTAGTTAATTTTTCAAATGTCAAGTGGCGTTGTCAAAGCCGCCCCTAGATTTTGAGATAAGTTTCATAAATACTGAAAAATGATACATTTTGTAATTAATGCTTTATATCTTTGAAACCGTTGAAAATAATGTCATCAAACGTGGCATTGCTGAAAAGGCCATGAAAATACGCATCTGATAATGTTCTAATATATAGGGCGTTCTATTGGAAATTTTCGAGAAAATTTAAGTTTTGCGAAATTCAACACTCTTAGACACACACTTAGGCAGGTTACATTAAGAATTACCATGTTGGATTTTGTTATAGTGAGGAATGTATTAAATTAACTCCAGCGAATATGCATCCAAAACATTGTGCAGAATCGAAGTATTTACGCACCAAACTAAACCAATATTTTTAATAAACAAATGAATAACTCTGAAACGGGTGGGCTTAGACACATCATGTGGGGTATCAGTTTGCTTGTCGCGATACCATCCTTTTTTAAATGATATAAAATACAGGGTGTTCTATTTAAAAAAAGGTAAGTTTGGTCTGCCACGGAGAAAATGTTTAAATTAAATTCATTTTCTGCGTGGCAGACCAAACTTAACTTTTTTTTAAATATAACACACCCTGTATTTTATATCATTTTTAAAAAGATATATAACAATAATATCTAAAACAATTATAAATGGAACATATTTTTCTGTGACAACAAATGTTGAATATGACCACCATTTTCTTCGATACATTTTGCAATCTTCTTAGAGAAAGACCACTTGATTTTAAACCGCAATTGTTCATTCCGAAATAATGCCGCTGGGTGTTGAATTTTGTTAAGTAATTCTTCAGGTGTATTTATCGTATTTTGGTAAACTATCGATTTCATATAACCCCATACACAAAAGTCCATATGATTGAAGTCGGGGTTTCGTGGAGGCCAGGGTATTGGCAATCCACGTCCTATCCAACGATTGTCAAAGTAGGTATTTAAGAAATCCCTTAGTGGACGAGATAAATGCGCAGGTGCCCCATCTTGCATAAAAACATTATTTGCCTTAAACTCAGAGGCAGATCATCCAGAATGTTCCCTAGTTAATTTTTGAGGAACTGTAAGTACAGAGGACCATTCAATTTGGGTGGTAATACATAAGGTCTTAAGAAATAATTGTCAATAATTCCGCACCAAATATTAATTTTAAATTCATATCGAAAATGGCGGTCTGTAGTTAGGTGAGAGTTTTCTGTATCCCACACATGTTTGTTTCGAAAATTGAATATTCCTCGACGAGTAAAAGTTGCCTCATCCGTAAACAGAATCTTATTATTAAACGTAAAACTTCATTCTGGCGCATGCGAACGAAGTTACAAAATTGCAATGGTGCTTGAAGGTCAACTTCAAGTAGGTGTTGCACTGGAGTAAAATGATAAGGGTGTAGTTTTTCTTCATGAAAAATTCGCCACACTGATTTTTGACTTATTCCTGCACGAGCCGCCATAAGTATTGTACTCATTTCTGGAGTATCGGCAACGGTTACTACAATTTCTTCTTCTTGCTCTGGTGTGATAATTTTTGGATGTCTTAAGACTTTTTTCTTATGCTGAAACGTCTCGCCCAATTAATCGAAAATTCTCTTAAAAGTTTTGAAATCTGGTTGATGTCGATTGGGGTACACGTTGACAAGTTTGACGCCCATTGAAATTTTCCTGGGCGTTTCGACACACGATATCTCTCATTTCTACATTGGAATAACTATTATGTCTCGGCATTTTGATGAAATTGTAAATTTATTTGCAAAAGTATTACAATGAAAACACACTTCTCTTAAACTGAATTTTAGTTTGAGAGTTTATTTGTTTTCATAAGTCATATCATTCATTAGATACTGGTCCATAGGCTACTACGGTGAATAAACGTCCCAGAATTATTACACCACAGAGAGAAGAGAATTATATTCTTTTTTTGTGCATCATTAGCTTTAAATACATTTTTCTCGGAAACCGTTACTCTTAGCGACTACTTATAACGTTTTTTTATTTAAAAAAAGATAGGGGCAACGATTTTTTGGCTCCACAATGACATACAGTATGGCCCAAAAAAGTTGGAACGAATCAGATGCGTCCTGATAGCCGCATGTGGCGCCCTCTACAAAATACATCCAAATCATTGGCGAATTTGAATTTCGCATCCTAAAGAAACCCCCAAATACAAAAACTTGTGGAGTTATCTCGAACTGTTTCAGAGATATTAAAGAAAATGAAATTTCATTTTTCAACTTTGACACCCTGTATCTCGGTTATTATTAACTTTTGGAACAACATAAATGTAACTGAATCGCATATTTTTGTTATCAATAATCCGCCATTGCTATGTGTGCCATTACTTAAGACTCACCCTGTATATACAGGCTGGCGCATTGAAAACGAAACAGACCGATTTGCGCCCAGAGAATATTTTTTTAAGAAACGCTGAAACACGTCGATTTTAATATTGAGGGGGACATGTTTTGACATAAAACTCAACTTTGTCACATCAACCCCTTAAGGGTGGTAATAAGAACCCTTATATTTTAAATAGGGAACATGGGTCGAGTGTTACATCATTTGAAAGCTCTTTCTTTTCTGAATTCAGCACACTAATTTTTTGGAAGTTTTATCAACTCGTTTAAAAATTATTCACAGTTGAAGATGCAAAAACGCATTTCACTCTTTCCGATAATAAATGTGCTGATAGTCAATGTTTTGTTGGTTTGTAAATATATATATATATATATATATATATATATATATATATATATATATATATATATATATATATATATATATATATATAGCTATATATATATATATATATATAAATTGAAACTGATCCTAGATATGTGTTCGAAAGTCGCGATCTTCTCATTAGTGAATATTTTGTACGAAAATTCATTAAAATTAGATGTTGACTTTATAATGTAATGTTGTTATTTCCCATTTAATTAGTTCTTTATTATCATCTTTTCTAATGAGAATTGACTAACATTTGTGTAAATTACTTTTAAAATTTAATCAAACCGTGTACGATAAAATAATCTTATCTTTGTTAAGGTAAATTTAGTTGCAGCCTTACCTTTTGCATGAAACTTGCATAATATTGCAGATAGTCTGTGGTTAACGTATTGATTTTCCAATGTCATTAAATTCAGTTGCATTTATTGGATGTCATGTTTATGGGCAAATAAAATATGCTGGTGCATCTGAACCTGGCATTATATGCATTGAGGTTACAGCGGTATATGCAAAGCATCTACTGCTGGTTATCTACCTCGTCTAGGCACATATAAAAACATAGATATATTTCTGCATTACGGCAACAATTTTATTAATATAGAATAAGTATTTGATTAAAAAAAAGTCTGGACGCAGCAAGTGCGTTATGGTAGCGAATTTTTTTTTTAAATATTTTTAATAGCACATGTCTTTCTTTGATGAAAGCAGGCATCAAACTTGGTTGCCTATATAGTAGAAACAATGTCCCATATTTTATCGAAATAACTTTATTGTTTGAAATATATAAATATTTTTCAAAAGTCTGGATGCAGCAAGTGTGTTATGGAAGTGAATTTTCATTAAAATGTATTTAATATCAAATGCGATCAGGCATCAATCTTATTACCAGTATAGCCTATGTAGTAGAAACAAATGTACTATATTTTATCAAAATTACTTATGGTTTGAAAATATACAAAAGTTTTTCGAAAATAAACTTAAATGTTGGGCTGCTTCGTGGTGGCGATTTTCCTTCCCCGTCGCGTGCATACAACCACCCTCGCTGCATAAACAACAAGAAAAATGTCTTGTTCCTATCCGCCAAGGAAGTTACGGCACCTCGGGGGATAGGGGTGCTGTGCGGGGTAGGCAGGGTTTAAGCGGAATATGGCTTCAATATGTGAATAAGACAGCTCTCAAGCCTGTTTTATTCAAATTTTCTGCTCATATTTCCTTTTTACTACCTACCCCGACCAGCACCCCTACTCACACCTCGTCCCGTAACCTCCTTGAGGGGTGTGAAATTTACCGAAAATTCGCTACCAAAACGCACTTATTTCGTCCAGATTTTTTCTTACAAACGCATCATATTTCGATAAAAAATGCAAAAACGCATTAACGAATTTGTTCTACGAAAATTAGCTAAAAAATATACACCCCTACTCACTCCTGGTCCCGTAACTTCTTTGGGGGGTGTAAACAAGTAATTTTTCTTGGGGTTTGTGGATCCAGGGGAGGCCCTATGCAGGTTTCTTAAAACAGTTTTTTGGAAAGCGTTCGGGAGCTAAACTGCAAATTTACCGAAAATACGCTACCAAAACGCACTTACTGCGTCCAGAATTTTTTCTTACAAACGCATTATATTTCGATAAAAAATTAAAAAATGCATTAACGAATTTCTTCTACGAAAATTAGCCAAAAAATATTATACACCCGTACTCACTCCTGGTCCCGTACTTCCTTGGGGAATGTGAACAAGAAACTTTTCTTGGGGTTTAACGAATTTGTTCTACGAAAATTAGCTAAAAAACTTATAGACCATTAAACCATAAACTTCACTAAACCTGCAGCGAAAGCATCAACTTAACTAAACCGACAGCCAAAGCATTAGAGAAAGGGCTATTTGAAATGAATTTTCTGTAAACATTTTAGTAAAATGAAGGGCAGTGACGGTTGAATCTGAAACTTAAGGGTTTGCAGAACACTCTTCTTGCAACATTTTCTTTTCACAATCCGTATTTGTTTCACGTTCTTTGCCTAAACGTTGTAAATTACATACCAAAATTAAGCTCTGTAAGTTGAAAGACAAAAAAGTTATGTGTATTTAAAGAAAAATAAATTGAGGTTTTCCTCAAAACGTCAAAGTCGCGTTTTAAAACGTCAAAATTGGCAACATTTAGGCAAAGAACCTGAAACTAATATGAGCTATGGAAAGAAAATGTCTCAAGAAGAACGTTTTACAAAGCCTGAAGTCTTAGCTTCAACCGTCATTGTCTTACATTTTACTAAAATGATTACAGAAAATTCATTTCAAATAGACCCTTTCTCTGATGTTTTGGCAGTAGTCTTAGCTATAGAGTTTATCGTAATGGTACATAATTTGTATCGAATTTTCGTAAAAAATCAATAAAGATTAATATATCCGTTATTATACAAGATACGACCAAAAATTGTATACATTAATTAAAGGGTGTCTTGAGCTACATCTTTAAATGCTTCAAATTTGAATAGCTCCACTTGCTATTAACCTATAAGGTTGACCAAGAGACCAGATTTTCGGGAACATTTTAAGTTTAGTTTCGGAAATTGTTGTACATTTTCAAACAATAAAGTTATTTTGATCAAACATGGAACCTTATTTCTACTATATTGGTTATACTGGTAACCAAATTTGATGTCTGCTTTCTTTAAAAAAACACACATGGGTATTTGCTATTAAAAACATTTTAATGTAAATTCATTACCATAACGCACTTGCTGCGCCCATACTTGTGTTGTTTATTGTTTGCAAAAACTGAATGGGTTGACTAAAACAAAACCATCCAAACAATTAATAAGGAAAAATACCTGTCATATTTATAATTTGACAGGTACATTCCCTTTGTAAATAATTATTTTTTTCTGAAAAACTTTTGTATCTTTAATGAAATTTGTAACAGACTTTTTTAAAGACACTTTCAGTACTTACATATTGTATCTAACACCAAATTTTCATTTCCTAGCTCCACATAAAATATAAATTTTTTCAAATAATCGCTAACTGGGACTCTAAAATCGATTTCCAAGGCCCATTTCAATTTAAAGAATTAGTTTTAATAAAATATCTTACTAATAGTGTACAATTCTTATGTAAATTGACTACTATAACTCACTTGCTGCGTCCCGAAATGTTTTATTTATAGTATATATTCGCATGCTAAAAGTAAGCGATTTTGTCAGCAAACTTTGTCCTGGTATTAGGAAATAAATGGTCCAAGGCGGAGATTACACAATTCTTAGTTGATTGTACAGCTCTATTTATAAAATTTTGTGGAAACGAGAGCAACATACTACCTGGTCGTGCACCGGCACGTTCTTCCAGCTGATAACCTGCGACAACCTCCATTGTTCACTTTTTTATCTACGGTCTATTTAAATAAAATAGCGGTACAGATAACGTAATCTGTCTTTGTCCAACATTGTAGATATTACATTACAGAATCTGAAGTGATGCCGAGGATTATTTTATTCTTAATTTCAAATAACTTTATTTTCCTTTGATCGAACGACTTGAAAATTGGTACACAACCCGGTCCGTCTATGCTATTTTAAGTTGTAAATATTTGTTGCAATCACTTAGACAATTTGAGAGATATTGCGTTTTAAAAATATTTTTTAATTTTTTACTAAGAAAAATTGGCCGCTAAGATTTGACGAACGAACTCATCCAAGCCATTAGCAAAATAAGGGTAATTCCCAAATTTGGTCCAAGTCAGTGAAATATTTTTTGAGTTATCGGTTGGATATATATATATATATATATATATATATATATATATATATATATATATATATATATATATATAAACATCTTAGCTGACCATGGAAATGGGTTCTAGAGGCCCTAATTCGCGCTCATTTAAAGAAATTTTCCGAAAGTGTCACCATCTATACCTCTCTATTAGTAAATTTTCTTAATGAAAATTCACTAATACCCGCCATATTGATAATTTGGCACGTACATTCTGTTTGTAAATAATTAATTTTTTTCTGGAAAACTTTTGTAACTAAAGAAATTTGTAACACAATTTTTGAAAGCGACTTGCAGTACTTACATATAGGGTGTCGCATTGAAAACGAAACAGACCGATTTGCGTCCAGATAATTTTTTTAAGAAATGGCTGAAACACGTCAATTTTAGTATTGAGGGGGACATGTTTTGACATAAAACTCAACTTTGTCACATCAACCCCTTAAGGGTGGTGATAACAACCCTAATATTTTAAATAAGGAACATGGGTCGATTATTACATCATTTGAAAGCGCTTTCTTGTCTGAATTCAGCACACTAATTTTTTGGAAGTTTTATCAACTCGTTTAAAAATTATTCACAGTTGAAGATGCAAAAACGCATTTCAGTCATTCCGATAAGAAATGTGCTGACAGTCAATGTTTTGTTCGTTTGTAAAAAAAAAAATTGACTATCAGAACATTTCTTATCGGAATGAGAGTAATGCGGTTTTTTTATTTCAGTTTATCGGTCGGTTTGATACTTGATAGTACTACCGAAAATTAATTTCACAATGGTGTATTCTGTAGAAGAATCAGTTAAATTAATTACTCTTTTTTTCAAAAACGATGACTGTGCCAACCGTACCGCAAATGTGTTTAATGAACGACATCCGAACAGACATGTTAACAGAGAATACATTTTGGAGTTAGTTGCAAAGTTTCGACAAAGTGGTTCAGTAGCCAACAAAAAACGGGATCCTGAACGTGAATTTCCGGTTAGAAATGAGACTACTGAGATTGAAGGTTTAGGACAAATTGCTGCAGACCCAACTTTGAGCACGAGAAAATTGGCCACTGTTTCAAACATCAAAAGAAGAACTATTCAGCGAATATTGAAGCATCATAAATTTCACCCGTATAAAATTCATCTTGTACAACAACTGAATGAAGATGATTTTTGATCAGCGGCTGGAGTTGTGTGAAGTTATGACTGCACGAATAGCTGATAACGGAAACTTTCTGTTCAATATCTGTTTTTCAGACGAGTGTACGTTTTTTATTAAACTCTACAGTAAATCGTCATAATTGTCGTTATTTGGCAGATAATAATCCAAGAAATTTTCACGAAGTCCACACTCAAACTCCATAGAAATTGAATGTCTGGACTGGCATTTTTGGAGACCGTTTAATTGGACTTATTTTTCTTCATGGCAATTTGAGTGGCGAAACGCATTTGGATTTGCTAGAAGATATCGTTTACCCTCTACTAATTGACATTGTTGAAAATGATGATCGTTATCAAGAAAATCAATTAGTGTTGCAACAAGAAGGAGCTCCTCCGCATTTTTCACAACGTGTTAAGGAGTTTTTGAACAGAGAGTTTCCAGAGAAATGGATTCGGCGTAGAGGTGTTATTGAGTGCCTCCCTAAATCACCGGATTTAACTCCTTTAGACTTCTTTCTATGGGGCCATTCAAAGAGTAGAATTTTCGCAACAGAACCGGAATCTCTGGAAGAATTACGACGACGCATTGTTGAAGAATACCTCCACAAATGCTCCAGAATGCCAGAGCTCGTTTTGAACAAAATTTGTACTTTTGTATGGAAGCTGGTGGTCAACAATTTGAACACTTACTTAACTGAAGAAACATTCTTGAACGTGCGGTTTTGTTTTTTAGTTTTTTTTTAACGAAAAATTGACTAATTAGTGCATTTCTTATCACAATTAATGAACTATGTTCTTGCAACTCCAACTGTGAATAATTTTTAAACCAGATGATAAAACTTCCAAAAAAATTAGTGTGCTGAATCCAGAAAAGAAAGAGCTTTCAAATGATGTAACACTCGACCCATGTTCCTTATTTAAAATATACGGGTTGTTATCACCACCCTTAAGGGGTTGATGTGATAAAGTTGAGTTTTATGTCAAAACATGTCCCCCTCAATATTAAAATTGACGTGTTTCAGCGTTTCTTAAAAAAAAATTTCTCTGGACGCAAATCGGTCTGTTTCGTTTTCAATGCGCCAGCCTGTATATGTACCAAATTTTATTTTTCTTGCTCCAGAGATAATAGAAATATCTTTAAGTAATCGCTTGCTGGGACCTCTAAAACTAATCTCCAAGATCCGTTTAAATTTAGATAATTAGTTTTTATAATATACCTTACTAATACTGCACATTTTTTATGAAAATTCACTACTGTAATGCACTTGCTGCGTCCCGAACTTTTTTTTAATTCAAAAATCACAATCTCATTTGTGAATTTTTTCTACAAAAAGTCACTAAAATACTAATAAATACTTGCCGTTCTGCCTGTAGAATATCATTTTAAAAGCTTTTAGAAAGCGTATATATCCAATCTAAAATATTCATAATGCTTGTTTTTGGTAGGGTCAAAAAAAACTTTACAAAGCCCTGGAGTTAAATTTTACCCTGACGTTCTGTTAACAATTATTGACTTATTTTGTATGAAAGTAAGTGATTATGGACTTTTACAAAGCCTTTATGTATTTTTCCTTTGCTTTTACAATGCCATACATATTTTTTGCCTTAAATTCACCATCGATTGTACCTAACTTTATAAATACGTTAGGTCTTTGTATGTTAAGTAATTACATAAAAAGTGAGGCAAAAAATCACAATATATTTATCTAAAATTAATGGTGGGCAAATAAGTGCCTACTTAGAATAAATTATATTTTCCAGCCAGCTTTTGTTAGGTGAGTTTTTTCTATCGTCGAATAAAACCACAATGCAAATCTAGACATATTCTAATGTCGGTGCTGTCACTATTGTCATACTAGATGTGCCTAAACTGAGGGAGGGGCACTACGTAAAATACAACCATACAAAATTAGAATGTTAACTGACAGATCATTAAAAAATGTCTTTATACTGATGTGAAATGTGGTCTTAAACTATATTTCAATTAAAGTGACCGTTAGAATGCACAAAAAAGTGTTGAGAATTTCTCACATTTTTGACGGTTATTAAAAAAATAACCGTTTTTGAGAAAACTGGTTTTTATTAATTCTGATAACCAAACCACTAAAACCGATTTTTTTACTACTCGCTGGTCAGTTGATTGGTCACTCAAATGAGCAGTCGATTGACGCATTAAATAGCCGATCGATTAAATAGCTAAATGGCGAATTATCCGAACGGCTAAGTGATCGATAGACTAAAAACTGATCCAAACCACTTACAAAGCGAAGGTTAGTACCAAGTTTTATCAAAATCTGCCTATTATTAGCGAATTTTCAATAAGAAAAATTCGCTATTAGAGAAGTCACGATAAAAAGCTTTTAAAAAATGTCCTCAGATGAGCGCGAATTTCAGTCTCTAGAACCCAAAACCAAGGTTCACAATCAACCAAGGGTTGCGGTGCTATCGGGGCGGCAAGGCCGCGGACGAGCCCTGAGGGAACAAAAAAAAAAAAAAGGTTCGTTAAAATTTGTTTATATATATTATTCTGATTAATTGGCTTGACTTTTTATATTATAATTTTTTATTATTATATATTTTATTTATATGAAAATTCAATGTTTTTATATTTCTATTTATTTTATATATAGTAAAATGATATTAAAAAAAAATATTACACCATGTATTATTTTACACCATGTATTATGGGTGACTCTGTATATTATTTGTGTGAAACTTTATCTGAATAAATATTTTTTATGACTCTTGTATTTATGTGATTTAAGCTATCTCAGGGTTATTTGGGTTGCCTATCCTTCTATTATATATACATATATGTATGTCAAATAAATTATATTCAAATATTTTATTTACTTACTTATCTCAGTGGTGAGTTCTGCTAAAATAGGAAGAAAGTAGCCTGCAAATATTTATAGTAGCCTTATTATCTTATTATGGGTTTTCAAAGAACTACGTTTCAAAATTCTTAAACAAATTTTATTGGCACAATTTCAAATTTAAAATCTAAACTTTAAACGGATCCGTCGTTCTAATTATCAAACTAATATCAATTTACAATGATTAAATTTAGTATCCGAATTTACGGCTTTCATTCAATTGTTCTTATTAATAAATATGGATCCTTGACCTGCACTCCCTCTGTATTCTCAATGTTGAACTATGGTTAAATTATCCCATAAGATTTCTACTTTATGCGTTTAAATCTTAATTTCCCATAAACACATTTGCTTAAAATGATATTTGACAGAATGGGCTGTCTTTTTATTGAAATATTTGTCTGGTTGAGCTGCTATACATTAAATAAAATAAATCTCTAACCTTGGCTTCCTCGCTAATGGTATTGGGTATCTTCAAATGTACGTATTATTGATATATTTACTGCTTATCTCGTACTTCCTTACGTTAAAAACTTGATGTAACGTCTCTTCTTTGTTTTAGCGGCAAATTGAATTTCCCTTGGACAATTTATACTTTAAAATATTTATATTTAAAATGGGAAGCAATAATGACGCGCTCTCGCATCTAAATTTCATCAACAACCAACAACAACATTTAACAAAAGCGGAAATGTTGCCCAAATTCATCTAACATTTGGTGTTTCCTGTCTGTTCAAAGCATTCTCTCTTCCAATTAATTATTTAATGTTTGACAGATATTCTCCTTGGAACCATCGAGTAAGTATAAAATATTCTATTTTTAAAATTGACATCTGATCATCTGATCTAACCTTACTTCTACATAACATAAGCAACAATAATAATTTTATAACATTAATTCATTTTATGCTATAATCTTGATTTAAAAGTTCCAGAACACTAAACACTGTTTTTTAATAACTTCCAGTTCATTGTTTTTACAAACACAGACACATATATGGGTACATTTCAGTTCATTGTTCACATAAAAAATAAACTAAATTCACATATTGAAAACATCATACAAGGG
The DNA here is from genome assembly GCA_964006375.1 of Tillus elongatus. NCBI lineage: Eukaryota > Metazoa > Arthropoda > Insecta > Coleoptera > Cleridae > Tillus > Tillus elongatus. Next base: position 22,241,606 of record OZ023263.1, on the reverse strand, counting down.
GTTTGTTTTGTTCATTACCTTTTGGTAATTGATTTTGAACATAATTCTTTGGTATGTATTTCATGCTTAATATTTCAATCTATCTACATATAGATTTCTGGCTCTTTTTATTTCACTTTAACTGAGATATTTTCCAAATTGCTAGTTAAACTTTTTAAGACTCATTTAATTATCATTCCAACAAATTATGGCTATATATCTTTCATTGCTTCTCCAAATAACACTGACTAACAATAATAGTGAATGTGCTTGTGTTTTAATGTTATTATTTTGTTTTCTGTTTTAGTGTACAGTAAAATATGTCGAACGATGTGGATATGTATACAATATACAGAGAACCCATATGCATTACGTGTAAACCGTAAGTATTTTACTTATTACTGACCAGTGGTACAACTACTACCCCCCATCACTAATCTGATCACCCAATTTTTTTAATCAATAATCAGAATTTAACATTATCATAGTAGTTTCCGTAAGGGTTTTCATTTTTGTTTTTATAACTTTTATATGGCCTTAGCAATTCTCAGCACAACACCCCCCAATTTTGCAGACATTATTTCGATTCTCGAAAGTAATGGAAGCAAAATTTACATACGTGCTGATATTTTATTTTCATTGTTATTGATAGAAGTGGAATATATCTTGTATATTAAATATTCCTCTAATTTTTCCTGTGATTGGGTCTTTGATTTCACAACTATTAACTGGGTTTTCTGTTGTGATCTCGAATGGACCCTCAAATGGCATCATTAATTTGGCACTGATATTTTTCTTATAGTTCGAGGTTCGCAATGCCCTTATGATTACTAAATCTCCTCTTTTAAATGTCGATTTCTTAGATTTCTTTTTCAAAAACCTTTTTGCACATTTCTCTGCACGTCTCTCATTTAATTTATTGACCATTTTTACTACTTCTTCGTAGGTTTTACTATTTTGTTGGAGCCATTTTCTTTCAGGCATGACACCTTTGAATAGATAAATCGGTGATTGTCCAGTCATTGTATGTGGACTATTATTAAGTAATTCTTCTATTATATTTAGCTTATCTTGCCACTCTTTGTGATCGCTGTGTACCATTGTCCTCAAATACTTGTTAAGTTCTTGTATATATCTCTCAGAAATGTTTGATTGTGGATGACGAATACTTGTAAATCATAATGTCACTTGGTATTGTTGACAAATTCTTTTATTTACGGTTTTCCTAGTTTCACGTTTGGTTTCTCGGGTCTTCTTGTTCATACTTTTCTTCTCATCAGTGTACAACGACGTTTTATTTTATTCAACTTTATTTTCTCGGATTAGCAGCTTTTTAATAAATATTTTCTCCATCTGGTATAGATATATCTCAATTTATTTCTTACATGGTTTCCTTTTTTTATTTGTACCTTATCATCTATCCCCTAAATCTTCTTTATTTTTAACATTTCTTCATTTTAACACTATATTTCTATATTAATTCATTTTTATATACTTATTTCAATATTTATTATTCATTTTATTCATCATAACCTCTCTTGGGCCTTTTTTCTTCTTTATACTGGTTTCGCTACTCCAACTATAATTCTTTTCCTCATTCTTTACCATATATCTTTAGAATTCTTCAAAATTTTATCTTCTTATCCATTTTCTTATATATATATATTTTTTTTGCTTGCTTCATATGATCCTCTGCGTTCACTGTCATTGTCATTTTCTTATTTCTCTTTCTTATTATACGCCTCGAGTTTTCCCTATACGTTACTTCTCTTTTGTGCTCACAGCCCCTTTTTATATATATACATATATCTTATTCCTTTCTTTTGCCTCCTGGCCTTTTGATTTTCAAAATTATTTGTCTCTTTCTTTCGAAATTGTTCAATTAATTCAAAAATCCTTGCTCTCCTGGTCTTTTTATTTGGTGGATTAATTTCCTTTATTTAAATTCATACAAGTCGTTTAGGTTATTTTATTGTTTCGTCTGTTCCACTTACTATTTGTTTAAAATTTTGAATTTTGAATGGTTATTTATCCGAAAAACTTTTAGTTCAGTTTATAGACGTGATCTTTTTTTTTTTTGTTCCCTCAGGGCTCGTCCGCGGCCTTGCCGCCCCGATAGCACCGCAACCCTTGGTTGATTGTGCATACCCCTAGTCTTACTCCACCCATTCCAAAATCACTGTGCCTTGAACTAGTCTGCACAGCGATTGGTAGGGTGAAGTTTTATATTGCTCTGTCTCCGGTCTAGAGTGACCGTAGATCAGTTGTCTTTTCCGGTCCAGAGCTATACACTCGCACAAGATGTGCTGGGCTGATTCCTCCCCCTCGCCGCAGAGTCTGCATGCGAGGTCCCCTTCGAACCGCCCCATTTTATGTAGGTGTTTCTTGACGGCCATGTGTCCCGTCAAGAGACCTGTTGTGTTTCTGAGCTGTCCTCTGCTAAGGTTTAGCAGCTCCACAGCTCTCTTTGAACTGGGTCCGTCAATTATTGACTTCCCATGTCTGAGCCCTGGACAGTCCGCCCAGTACACCTTGTGTTGGTTTCTGACCCAGGACTTAATGGCTCCCCTGGCAGTGCTCTTTGACACGCCCAGAGCCGGTTCTGGTCCCATAAATGGTTCTGCTGACCCCCTCTTTGCGAGACTGTCAGCTTCTTCATTGCCTTTGACCCCCGAGTGACCCGGCACCCAGATGAGGGTCACCTCATTCTGCCCAGCCAGGTCGCTCGTCTCGTCTCGGCACTCACTCACCAGCCAGGAATTTACCCGTGGGCTACTTAGTGCCTTAAGGGCTGCCTGGCTGTCTGTGGCTATGAGGATCCGCTTGTTGGTGTAGCCCCTCCTCTTGTTCTCCCGCACACAGTGCAGGATGGCGTACATCTCGGCCTGAAACACCGTTGCATGGGCTCCGAGGGAAATACTGTGACTTACCCTCGGTCCTTCCGAGTAAACACCTGCCCCCGTCCCACGCTCCCCGCCAGATCCGTCCGTGAACCAGACGAGCGCGTCCCGTGGTATGCCCGGTGTCTCCTCCCGCCATGCCCCGCGATCAGGGATTTCCACTGTGAAGTTGTTTTCCCTGCACATTCGCGGGCTCGCGAAGTCTGACCTCATTTCAAGCATGGGTTCCTTCACGATCTCCTGAATTTTGCAGTGGCCCCTGAAGCCTGGGTTGATCTTCAGTCTACCATTGCAGGCTAGTCTGTATAGTCCTAGCCTGGCCTCTCCCATAATAACGAAGTGTAGGGGGGGTAGATCCAGCAACACCTCCATGGCGGCTGTTGGGGTTGAAGACATGGCCCCTGTGATGCCTAGGCAAGCCATCCTTTGGATCTTGCCTAGTTTTTGTTTGGCACTGGATTGTGTCACCTTAGGCCACCAGACCAGTGCCGCATATGTTAACGATGGTCTGACCACCCTTGTGTACAGCCAGTGGGCCATACTAGGTCTTAGTCCCCACGTTTTTCCATATAGCCGCCTAGTGACGGCTAAGGTCATGACTGCCTTACGCAGTATTTTTCCAATGTGACCATTCCAGGTTAGCTTAGAGTCCAATACGACCCCAAGATATTTTACCTCCCTGGCCATTGGAACGCTCCTACCGTATAGAGTGAGAGTTCTGTGGCTTTCACACTTCCTCCTCCTCGTAAACGGCACGACGGTTGCTTTCTCGGGGCTCACCCCGAGCCCTTGATCAACCGTCCACCCTTCCACCACTTTCAGTGCAGTCTGCATACGCTCCCACACTGCCTGTGTGACCTTTCCTCGGACTATGATGACAATGTCGTCCGCATAGCCCTGTACCTCATACCCCCCTCCCGAGAGCCTCCCCAGCAGGCCGTCCACGACTAGACACCAGAGCAAGGGAGACAGAACGCTCCCCTGCGGACACCCCGCCGCGACCCCCGCCAGCAGAGTCCCTCCCGCGAGTGAGGTGAACACCGCCCTGTCCCTGAGCATGGAACCGATCCACCTGCAGCAGGTCTCCTCTATTCCACGCTCCCGGGCAGCTGCCAGAACCGATCCGAACGAGGTGTTGCTAAAGGCCCCCTCTATGTCTAGGAAGGCCCCCAGCGCCACCTCCTTGTTCTCCAGCGTATTCTCCAGTTTCAGCACCAGTTGGTGCAGTGCTGTTTCTGTTGAGAATCCTGCTCTGTATGCATATTGTCCGCAGTGTAGAGGATATGCTTCCAGTACACCGCCCCTAATGTGCCGGTCGAGCAGTTTTTCCACTGTTTTCAGCAAGAAGGACATGAGACTTATTGGCCTCAGGGACTTTACCTGGTCTGTTGGACGCCCAGGTTTAGGAATAAATACAACCCTGGCCAGTCTCCATGCCCTCGGAATGTACCCCAGAGCCAGGCTGGCCCTCATAATGAGGGTAAGCACCGGCGCCAGTATATCTATCCCCTGTTGGAGCATGATGGGCATTATTCCATCAAATCCCGGCGATTTGTATGGCTTAAAGCTGTTAATGGCCCATCTGATTTTGCTCCAGGTAACCACCTCTTTAGCGACTGTCCAGTCCACTCTAGATGCCCGCCTATAAGGCGCCTCTATTTCTGAGTGTTCCCAGTCCGGAGGTGATTGGTTTATTATGTTACAGCCGGGGAAGTGCGTCTGGAGTAAAATTTCCATAGTTTCCTCCCCCGAGCTTGTAAAGCCTCCCGTGGGTGTTCTAAGGGAGCCTATGTTAGTCTGAGGGCCCTTAGACAGGATCTTGTGTAGTCGAGCACTCTCGGACGTGTTTTCCACTTCTTCGCAGTGCCTCCTCCACGACTCCTTCTTGGCGTCCCTCAGTCTTTTGTTATAGGTCGATAGGGCCTGTCTATATTCATCCCATGCTCCCGACCTTTTGGCCGCGTTAAACAGCTTACGAACCTGCGTCCTCCTTTGCCTGAGGTCCTCGTTCCACCATGGGACGTTCCTGGTGGACACCCTCATTTTCAGGGGGCAGTTGGCGTTATAGGCCGAGGTAATTGCGTCTAGACGTGATCTTGGTCTATTGTTGTTTTAATTTTGAATTTTGAGTTGTTATTTATCCGAAAAACTTTTAGTTCAGTTTATAGACGTGATCTTGGTCTATTATTGTTTAAATTTTTCGTAATTTCCTTGATCATTTCTGTTTTTATCCCTGTTTTGATACTGATCATTTTCCCGGTAGTTTCTTCTACTTTCGCCATGTCGATTATTCTTATTAAGTTTTTTCTTGTCATTATTTTCATTATCTCCCCAATTTTTGCTTTCTTGTCGGTTTCCTTCTCTATTTATACTTATCGGGAGCCTTTGCACGTAATTAATGGATTGGTCGAGTGTTCGCACGTTTTTATTCCCTTTATTCTCCAACTTCAGGTTTATATCTGTTTCTTCTCTTAAATTCTTCAGTTTTCCATTCGTTTCTCTTAATTTCTCTTCAATTTCAGTTTCATATCTCTCTCTTTTTCGTTTGCGCATCTTTCTTTCACTTCTTATCTGCTGACTTCTTACGTTTCCTCTCTCTATCATTTTCTCCATTATTTTCTTGCATACTGTATTCATTTCGGTTTCTATTTTCTGGCAATTTTGTTGACATTTCTGTTTTGCCTCGTCCACATCACTTCTTATTTGTATAATTATCACCTCGTTTTCCTTTTCCAAGGTGCTTTGTTTCCTATTCATTTCCTCCATGAGATATTTCTCACTCTCTTCTATTTTTCCTGCCATCCTGTTTTCCATATCTTGCTTGAGTTTTTCTATATTTTCTTTCGTTTCTTCTCTGAGATCTTGAATGTTTCTATACAATATAGTATCATTTTCTTGTAATTTATTCATATCCGTTTTGATTTCTGTTGTTACATTCTGTATAAATACTTCTAGATTTTTCATATCTTCTTGCTTTGCCATTTTATCACTCAGGTTTTCTTCTTGTTTCTGCAATTTTTCATTCATGTTTTCATTTATACTATCCTTTATTTTATTCATATTTCTCTCTTGCTCGGCCATTTTATTATTTATACTTTCCATATTTTGTCGAAACATACTTGCCATTTGTTGCAATAAATTTTGTTCCATACTTGGCGTTTCTTCTTGTGCGTTCGGTTCTATCGTTTCAGTTTCTTCACTCTCCTCCGGTTTATCTGGTATTTCCTCCTGCGATACGGTTTCTTTTACTAAAATTTCTTCTGTTTTCTCTTCTCCTGTGTCTCCTTCATCAAATTGTTCCTCCTGCTGTATTTCTTCAGTCTTCTTTGTTTTTCTAGCTCTTGTTTGCTTTTGTTGCGACATTTTTATATTTAAATTCCTTTATTTAGGATGGTCAGTAATTAAATTTTTGTTTTTCAGGTCTGGTTCTACCAATGTTAAGAATTCCTGTGCCCAGATGTTGCAGTTTGATCCCCTGTTTTGCTGTGCCTGGACGTTATGGCTATTTTCCCCTATTTTTGCTGTGCCCGAACGTTGCGGCGCCAATTATTCTGATTAATTGGCTTGACTTTTTATATTATAATTTTTTATTATTATATATTTTATTTATATGAAAATTCAATGTTTTTATATTTCTATTTATTTTATATATAGTAAAATGATATTAAAAAAAAATATTACACCATGTATTATTTTACACCATGTATTATGGGTGACTCTGTATATTATTTGTGTGAAACTTTATCTGAATAAATATTTTTTATGACTCTTGTATTTATGTGATTTAAGCTATCTCAGGGTTATTTGGGTTGCCTATCCTTCTATTATATATACATATATGTATGTCAAATAAATTATATTCAAATATTTTATTTACTTACTTATCTCAGTGGTGAGTTCTGCTAAAATAGGAAGAAAGTAGCCTGCAAATATTTATAGTAGCCTTATTATCTTATTATGGGTTTTCAAAGAACTACGTTTCAAAATTCTTAAACAAATTTTATTGGCACAATTTCAAATTTAAAATCTAAACTTTAAACGGATCCGTCGTTCTAATTATCAAACTAATATCAATTTACAATGATTAAATTTAGTATCCGAATTTACGGCTTTCATTCAATTGTTCTTATTAATAAATATGGATCCTTGACCTGCACTCCCTCTGTATTCTCAATGTTGAACTATGGTTAAATTATCCCATAAGATTTCTACTTTATGCGTTTAAATCTTAATTTCCCATAAACACATTTGCTTAAAATGATATTTGACAGAATGGGCTGTCTTTTTATTGAAATATTTGTCTGGTTGAGCTGCTATACATTAAATAAAAAAAATCTCTAACCTTGGCTTCCTCGCTAATGGTATTGGGTATCTTCAAATGTACGTATTATTGATATATTTACTGCTTATCTCGTACTTCCTTACGTTAAAAACTTGATGTAACGTCTCTTCTTTGTTTTAGCGGCAAATTGAATTTCCCTTGGACAATTTATACTTTAAAATATTTATATTTAAAATGGGAAGCAATAATGACGCGCTCTCGCATCTAAATTTCATCAACAACCAACAACAACATTTAACAAAAGCGGAAATGTTGCCCAAATTCATCTAACATTTGGTGTTTCCTGTCTGTTCAAAGCATTCTCTCTTCCAATTAATTATTTAATGTTTGACAGATATTCTCCTTGGAACCATCGAGTAAGTATAAAATATTCTATTTTTAAAATTGACATCTGATCATCTGATCTAACCTTACTTCTACATAACATAAGCAACAATAATAATTTTATAACATTAATTCATTTTATGCTATAATCTTGATTTAAAAGTTCCAGAACACTAAACACTGTTTTTTAATAACTTCCAGTTCATTGTTTTTACAAACACAGACACATATATGGGTACATTTCAGTTCATTGTTCACATAAAAAATAAACTAAATTCACATATTGAAAACATCATACAAGGGGTTTGTTTTGTTCATTACCTTTTGGTAATTGATTTTGAACATAATTCTTTGGTATGTATTTCATGCTTAATATTTCAATCTATCTACATATAGATTTCTGGCTCTTTTTATTTCACTTTAACTGAGATATTTTCCAAATTGCTAGTTAAACTTTTTAAGACTCATTTAATTATCATTCCAACAAATTATGGCTATATATCTTTCATTGCTTCTCCAAATAACACTGACTAACAATAATAGTGAATGTGCTTGTGTTTTAATGTTATTATTTTGTTTTCTGTTTTAGTGTACAGTAAAATATGTCGAACGATGTGGATATGTATACAATATACAGAGAACCCATATGCATTACGTGTAAACCGTAAGTATTTTACTTATTACTGACCAGTGGTACAACTACTACCCCCCATCACTAATCTGATCACCCAATTTTTTTAATCAATAATCAGAATTTAACATTATCATAGTAGTTTCCGTAAGGGTTTTCATTTTTGTTTTTATAACTTTTATATGGCCTTAGCAATTCTCAGCACAATATATATATATATATATATATATATATATATATATATATATATATATATATATATGTATGTATATATATATATATATATATATATATATATATATATATATATATATATATATATATATATATATATATCTTTCCGAGCGATAATTTAAAATGTACAAAAATTTCCGAAAGTAAACTGAAAGCGTTCCCGAAAAAACTGGTTTCTTGGTCAACCTTATAGGTTAATAGCAAATTGAGCTATTCAAATATAAAGCATTTGATCAAAATTCGCTATCATAACGCACTTGCTGCGTCCAGAATTTCTTTTCCTACAAACATGCATTATATTTCGATGGAAAATGCAAAAATGCATTTTCAATCAAACACAAGGCGTGTTTGATTAAAAAAAGAGAGAATGTTTATCAGCAACGACTTATGGGCTAGCCTGTGATAGTAGAAATATTTTTTTAAGATGTAGCTCAAGACACCCTATAATTAATGTATACAATTTTTTTCATATCTTGTATAATAACGGATATATTGAGCTTTATTGATTTTTTACGAAAATTCGACAAAAATTATATACCATTAAACGATTAACTCTATAGCTAAGGCTACTGCCAAAAATTAGAGAAAGGATCTATTTGAAATGAATTTTCTGGAAACATTTTAGTAAAATAAAGGACAATGACGGTTGAAACTAAGACTTCAGGATTTGGAAAACATTCTTCTTGAGACATTTTCTTTCCATAGCCCGTATTAGATTCAAGTTCTTTGCCTAAATGTTGCCAATTTTAACGTTTTAGATCACAACTTTGGCGTCTGAGGAAAACCCCAATTTATTTTTAATTAAATGCCAATAACTTTTTTGTATTTTGACCTGCAAAGCTAAGTTTTAGTGCGTGAATTACCTATGATGATGTAAACCCGTGTACCAAATTTGGTTGCGCTTACTTTGTTAATTCGGGAGATATAATTTTTTTCGAAAGAAAACACAAAATTTTCCGGGAAAACCTGGGTCGATTTTCCTGGCTAACAAACTTATCCAAGCCATTTGCAAAAGCAAGGTATTCACAAAATTTAATCAAAATCGGCCCATTATTTTTTGAGTTATCGGTGTGATACATGTAAGCCCTGGAGTTAATTATATATATATATATATATATATATATATATATATATATATATATATATATATATATATATATATATATATATATATATATATATATATATAAATGGGGGAAAGCCGTCAGTTGTAGAATAAAACTCTTTATTATAGGCCAAGCTTTCGGAAAAATTAATTCCTTTCTGAAGGATATAACATGAGTTCTACTTAACTAATTATGTAATAACAAACATGAAAAGAAAACCTTTTTATGAATTTGAGTGAAGTAGACATATATATATATATATATATATATATATATATATATATATATATATATATATATATATATATATATAAACATATACAAATTGAAACTGACCCCGGATTTGTGTTCTGGCGGGCCTAATTAGCGCCATTTGAAGAAATTTTTCCAAAATTCAAAAGTCGGGATCTCCTCATTAGTGATTTTTTTAAAAAGAGAATTCATTAAAAACAAAAGTGTAAAGGTGATCTAACGACTTTAGGAAAGTGTAGCAAAGGAGGGTCATAATGTACTAATGGCAGATCAAAGCCACAGCCAGTAAACCGAAGCGCGCCACACACACACACACACACCTCTTTTGTTTTATAGTGGCAGACTTGGTATCGCAAAAGGAGGTGCGACAAATTGGCGTTACGACTTGTTTTTTTCTGGTATTTTGTTATGGAATGTGTGGTTTTTGTGATGCCAATGGAAAACGTGGAGCTTCAGCTATCCGACGCGGTTATTTTTTTAAGGGGGTGCCAGTTGAAATATTAAAAAAATAACGGAACCTGCGAAGGCCAATCAGAATTTTTTTCTTCTCATAAATCTACCGAAAAAAATTACGTGAAGGTACAATATGTTTTAACCTGCCTCTAAATTCAAAACCTAGGCGTTGCTGCAATTTAGTTTATTTCAAAAAAATCCCAAAAATCCCAACAAAGGGTTCAACAGCGAAACCGCTAAAGTTAGAAGCATGATATGTTCCATAAAAAAATAACTACTCTTCGAATATGCGTGAAGATTGGAACTTGTGATGTGCACTGATAAGTACAATTTGGACAACCCAGTTCATGACAATACTGTTTTTAGACCTGACGATCGTTTCACTAACAAAGTTAGCGTCATCACAGGGATGATAAAACTTTCGAGTACTTTCCAAATTTTAAATAAAATATATGGCGTTCCATTTAAGAAAGCATATGTTTGATACGCCACTGGAATACGGCACGCCACTGATGATCAGAAATATTTCATAAACATGGAAATGATAGTTATGCATAATTGTGCTAATAGAATTTTTTCGATTGATTGTATGGTAGAGCACCTATGGTCTGACGCGTTAGGTGCTGCACACTTCCAATAAATCAACTAAACCATTTAGTTTTCCAGGCCTGTCACCCTGGAAATCCTTTTAGAAATCTAAGTTAAAATACATTAAATGGAATTTAAGTATAGTTTATTTTATTCATTGAACTCGGGCGTTTATTCAGTTCGAGTTGTCGGTTGTTTTAAAACGTCTAAAACCAGTGAAGGGAAGCTGAAAGAGTGCAAGCAGGCTCCATAAAACTTTACTGCCATCGTTAGCACGCGTAACTGAGCTTTTGCCAATACTCTTTGCATCCGAGATCAGGTACGGCTTCTTGCAAAATCGCTTTTAATATAGTGAATAATACGTAGTATTAGAATTTACCCATGGAAAATATATTGTGCATTCACCTAATCTTGTTCCTAAACTTAACCACAAAATAAGTACATACTCACTTCTTAAGTGAGCTTTATGCTTCATATATACGTATGCATACTTACACAAAGTATTACAATTAACAGAAACATAATATGTCCATCCAAAAATATCCAGGATAGATCTTGTCTCAAATCAGAGTTTTTTAATTAAGAATATTTTTAGTGAATTTTCGTAAAAAAATTCACTAATGAGGAGATCGCGACTTTCGACTTTTGAAAAAATTTCTTCAAATGAGCGCTATTTAGGACCCCTCGAACCCAAATGCGAGGTTGGTTTCAGACTTTATGTGTTTCGACCTTATTAGCTATCATCAGTACGGTATAGCCAGGTGATGATGGGAACACTCTGTATGAAGAAGCAAAAATACACGAAGTCACAACAGGCAACCAGTGCACATTTGCAGCATCATTAGGAAGACCCTCAATTCGAAAGCGACAACCAAAGTCTCCACGGAGGCAAAGAAATCACCTGCGTTAGCATCTGGAGCCCAGGAGTCATACTATATATATATATATATATATATATATATATATATATATATATATATATATATATATATATATATATATATATATATAGTATGTCTCCTGGGCTCCAGATGCAGGTGATTTCTTTGCCTCCGTGGCGATTGTGGTTGTTGCCCTCGAATTGAGGGTCTTCCTAATGATGCTGCAAATGTGCACTGGTTGCCTGTTGTGACTTCGTGTATTTTTGCTATATATATATATATATATATATATATATATATATATATATATATATATATATATATATATATATATATATGTATGTTTATATATTTATAGTATATAGCATTATAGTTTTTCTTCTTAAAACGTCAAAAAGTGGCAATTCAAAACGTCAAAATTGACATGTACTAAATAAAGAACTTGAAACTAACATTACGGGCGATGTAGCAGAAATATTGTAAGAAGTGTGTTCTATAAAGCCTTAAGTTTCAGCTTCAACCACCATTATCCTTCAGTTTACTTAAATACTTTAGCTGTGATTTCAACTATAGGGTTATAAATACATGAAGAAAAAATTTGGACCTACCCCTTGTTAAGCACATTGCGCGCACGAAGCATTGTGAGATTTGGCATAGTTAAAGTGCATATAAACAAGAGAGTAGAAAGATAAAATGTATGTATAATATGTGATTAATAGATTAAACATTGCTTTCTTCTAATTAGACGAGCGTCTTGCGACAGTAAATACTTTGATGAGTTTTTTGTCGTTTTAACGAAATAAAAGACCTCCCTGATTGTGGTGTGTACACACAATCCTCCCAACTGACCTTCCTAACCTGCCCAGACATAAGTTTGCCTAATCAAAAGCTAAAAGAAGTTAAAAGGGAAAGGAAAAGTTCATTATGCTCACATAACCTTGATATATGGCAGGGTTGATTTTCCTTCTCCTTTTAGCTTTTAATTAGGCAAACTGATGTCAGGGCAGGTCAGAAAAGTCAGTTGGTAGGATTTTTTGTAACATCACGTTAGGGGGGTCTTTCATTTCGTTAAAACAACAAAAAAACTCATCCAAGTTTTTACTGTCGCGAGACGCTCGTCTAATTAGAGAGTACGAGTGATCCCCAGTGTGACGGCTAATATATTCATGTCAATGTAAAACACATATTACTCTTATGGTCGAACATAACAGTTATGGGCAGTTAAAGAAAAAGAATTGGAGTTTTCCTCAAAACGTAAAGTCGCAATTTGAAACGTCAAAATTGGCAATGTTTAGGCAAAGAATGTGAAACAAATACGGATTGTAAAAAAAAATGTTGCAAGAAAAGTGTTCTGCGAACCCTTAAGTTTTAGTTGCAACCGTCATAGTCCTTCATTTTACTAAAATATTTACAGAAAATTTATTTCAAATAGACCCTTTCTCTGATGCTTTGGCTGTCGGTTTAGTTAAGTTGACGCTTTCGCTGTAGGTTTAGTGAAGTTTATGGTTTAACGGTCTATAATTTTTAGCTAATTTTCGTAGAACAAATTCGTTACTGCATTTTAGCATTTTTTATCGAAATATGATGCATGTTTGTAAGAAAAAATCTGGACGCAGTAAGTGCGTTTTGGTAGCAAATTTTAATTAAATCCCTCAAATTTCAATAACACAATTTGCTATTAACGTAAGTTTTGTTGGTTAGCAAACCAACATTTAACTTTATTTTCGGAAAATTTTTGTATGAACGCAGCAAGGGCGTTTTGGTTGCGAATTTTCATTAAATGTTTTAAATTTTAATCATTCAATTTGCTATTAACCTAAGGTTCATTGGCTAGGAGACCAGTTTTCTCAGAAACATTTTATTTAATTTTCGGAAAATTTTTGTACATTTTCAAATATTTATTTGGATAAAATATGGTACATTGTTTCTACTATATAGGTTATACCGGTAACCAAATTGATGCCTGCTCGCATTGGAGCGATATATTTGTAATTAAAAACATTTAAATGGAAATTCACTTCCATAACGCACTTGCTGCGCCCAGAGTTTTTCTTTAATTCAATTTTATATTTCTGTTGCCCAACTAGTTCCGCATATGTGTAAATCCCACAGTGTTTTAACCAGTGACAGCCTCCAAACATTCAGCGCCGACATCCATAAACTTAACATCTGCATGGGAAACAGTCATGTAGTGGAGTCTTTTTGGCAATTGATACGTGTACGACAGAACACAGTATTTCAATCAAGTCTTGCGGCACTCCATAGGGAACCGCTTGATTTACGTACCCTCCTATTTCCACCTCATTAGTTCTCAAACATTTTTTACGATTAAATATACAACATTCAATCAATCTTAGTGGTACTCCTTGTATTCCCATTGTCTCCATCTTGTAAATTGGCACTTGGTAACATACACTGTCGAATGCCTTCGGCACGTCCAGAATAAAGCATGCTACTTCACGGCCTGTTCTCACAAATCTCCTCTGGTCTCAATGTCCAGGTTTGAAATCCCTTGGATAGCAACTAGATTTGGTTGTTAGCCTGCTTAACCACAGAAGTCACATGATCCGACCAACGCAGACCTTAAGTCACCACAACGCCCAAATTTTTCTGCCTGAAAACCGCTGCTATGGCTCACACTATAAAAAGCCCTTGATAAGACCAGGGGGATCTCCGCCCTGGTTTTTAAAGCTCATTGATTCAGTTAACTTACATATTAGCGTATATCAAATTTAGTGTAACACGAGCCGTTCTGTGTATTTGAAGTTATATCAAGGCCTATGCGGAGGTTTGGTCATATGTCGTCTCTTTTTATACACCTTATTAACCCTAATGATACCTATATGAATATATATATATATATATATATATATATATATATATATATATATATATATATATATATATATATATATATATATATATATTGTAACGGCCACTTGGGGTGGCCGGGGGTTAATACTAGTTTTCCGTAATATGAGACATTTCCGGGATGACCTCCGGGACACGGCTTTCCTACGGGATCATGCTCGAGCGCCAACGCCTATAGAGTTGTCTTCAGAGAGTAGGCGTGCTCTCTCGGGAGACTCACCCCCTTCCCAAGTCACTGTTGACGGACACACAAGCCCAGGGTAGATTCTAGTGGAGACAGGGTCCTCCTAAGTTAAGACGATGTCCTCCGGGACTTCTGGTTATGGTATTTATTAGAAATCTATTGTTAAAGTTTACTTAGGTGGATATTCTGGAGAGATTAAATGAAATATCGAGTAAATTAAAATAAAATGCCATTCACTAACTATATACAAAAGGAAACAACGGAGTCCTGCTACCAGGAAGTTTAGCAATTATAGGCAGCCAGAGGCAGAGGTGATTATTTGGCTTTATAATCAAGGCTAATTTTTCCACTAAGCAGAGTAACCGTATTACGTAGCTTTAATATATTCTAATTCTGTTGTATCTTTCTTTATTTAAGGGAAAGTGGATTAATCTATGAACCAGAAGACTTAAACTAGCTGTTTTTTTTTTGTGGAAAACTATGGTATGAGTCAATCAAAATGTAACTCACACTAGTGGTTTCCTTTCTGTGGAGATCAATTCTAAATTTTTAATGACTAATAGATCAAGAAAAGATAATTTGTTATTAATTTCTATTTCATACGGGAATCTAATGGAGTCAAATTTACTGTTCAATTTGGCAATAAAATCATCTACTTTGTATACATTTTTATAAAATACTGCAAAAACATTGTGCAGGTAACGAAACCACACTCTATAAAAGCAGCCATTTTCATTTGCTAGATATGTTTCAAATCTACTCATGAAAAGGTCTGCAATGAATGGGAAAGTGGGTTGCCCATTGCTGTGCCATGGATTTGGTCAAAAAATTCACAATCAAATTGAAAAATATTCTGATTAATACAAAAATTTGTTAAATTCATATGTTCTTTGCAGGCGTCTTTATCTATGTTGTTCATTTTTAACAAATGGTCTAAATACGTTAGCATTTCTTTTATGTGTGTCTTATCAGTGCTCATCACAGGTTTCAATCTCCAATAATTAAATATACTTAAATAGAGTAAAACAAAGAAAGCTATACATTTACATAACTCATGAGACTATTTAAATTACTCAGTCTACGATTCTTCTAAACGGTTTCTAAAGACTGGGTGGTGCCACTTAACAACAGTCTTGTGTGTGTGTGTGTGTGTGTTTTGTTTCTTTAACGTCGGCCTATTTCCTCGACTATGGCCAATCACCGACGCCAGGGAGCAGTTTCACCTCACTATCCTGGACATTTTGCCGAACCCCTGCATTTCTGTAAGGAGGGTAGGGATTTTCAACGTGCCCAACATCGCATGGACACGGGACCGACGGCTTTACGCCCCCTCCGAAGGGCGGAACGTGCAGACATTCAATTTGCTCAAATACAATGCCAGAAACCTCGGTTGATGTTAATGTTACAGTATGTACTGAAAAAGTGAAAGGCGAAACCTGGGATTGAACCCAGTACCCTTCGTTTCACAGGCACACGTTCTTACCTCTGAACCACCGAGGGTCCCAACAACAGTCTTGAAATTATTCATTAAATCTTATGGTGAAACGGTTATCCGCACGCTAGCTTTTGGCCCACTGAAACAAAAATCTCATCAGCAAAATATTTTGTTTCCGGGTCTTAGTGTGTGAAGTTATGCTCCATTTTGCTGTTCTTTCCGATACAAGAAGCGTTAAAGGTATAAAGATCATTGTAGTTGCGAATTGAGCTACATATTCTGTATTGTTTACCTTCAACAAATGATGATTTAAGCATCTGATTACCAGCATTATTTAAAACAAGAAAACCAAAATAATTTTTGGTAGAAATTAATTAAGCATTGTTAGTTAGGAAATTCTAAAATATTGTCACATTTGTCTATGAGAATTGAGTTTAGGAACTTTGTTACTTCTATGGTAGTGTGTTGGTAAAAGCGAACACTCTGGAATGATATTTCTAGACCGCACCAGAAGTGACAGGTGTAGAATAGTGTAGAAGGTCTAGATTTTCTATGGACAATATAAATAGACGAGCGATGCGCAGAGTAAGTTAGTTCAGTATTAAGTCGGTGTGGTGTAGAATAGTGATCGTAGAGTATTAAGCGAGTTAGCAGTAAGTGTTGGTGTTTAAGAAGCAATCATAGAAGACGAATACTGGAATATAGTTCTATGGACATTTAATAATAGAGAGAAATATTTTAGTTGATACTGGGGTTGGAAAATAGTTGGTAATAATAAAATAGTAGTTTGAAAAGCTGTGTTTTGTTAGTCAACGAATCCAGAACCCCGTAAAACGTAACAACTGGTGGCAGAAGTGGGATTTTCAAACTCCTAGGGGAAATATTTTCCAGAATATTCGTTGAACAACGTTGAAATTTCTAGAATCTCTGGAAGATCAGTGTCAGCAGTATTTCATAACTGGGTGTGTTCTTGAAACATAATAAACTGTGTACTAGCTTAAAGTACGTTATACCTAAGACACATAGCGCAACAGCCAATATGGACGCCCAGCTATTGGAATTGGTTAAATAAATGAAAGAAGAAGCAAGAAAAAGAGATGAAGAGGTTAAAGAAGAGCTGAGAAAAATAGACGAAGAGGCCAGAAAAAGAGACGAAGAAGCCAAAGAACAAATGAAAAAAATAGATGAAGAGGCCATAAAAAGAGACGAAGAATCCAAAGAAGAGATGAGAAAAAGAGATGAAAGAACAGGAGAAGAAATGAGAAAAAGAGATGAAGAAGCTAGAAAAAGAGATGAAGAAACAAAGAAAATTCTACAAGAACAGGCCAGCAGAATTGAGAATATTACTTTATGTGTCGACGAACGTATGAAGCAGGTAAAAGACGACATCTTCCAGCAAGTAGAAAGCAGAGTAAGGGGTATCAGCGACGATGTACATGACAAGCTGACGAATATACAAGAGGAAGTGCATCAGAAGATACAATCACTAGAAAAGAAGTATGCTACCCTAGTCAAGGGCAACATCAGGCTCGAAGATAGCCACATAAGAATTAAGGTTCCCACATTTGATGGTTCAGTCCCATGGGGTATTTATCTATGCCAGTTCGAAACCGCTGCCACAGCAAATGGTTGGGGCGATAGAGAGAAAGCGACTTAGTTAATTGTAGCTCTTAGAGGAGATGCTCTAGATGTTCTTCAAGGTATTCCCAGGAAAGAACCGCTGAGTTTTGACAGCATCAAACATCAATTAGAAATAAGGTTTGGCAATCAGCATTTACAACTGTTGTATCGATTGCAGTTGAAAAATCGTTGTCAGAAACCGGGCGAAAGTCTCCAACATCTCCCCGCCGACGTTGTCAAACTGACGCGATTAGCCCACCCCATAGCTGTCGGTGCAAACCTTCATTGACGCCATCAGAGGTACCGACACGCAGCAGGCGCTGAGGATGGCAAGACACAAAAACTTGAACGATGCTTTGGCACATGCCTTGGAGTTTGAAGTAGTAAAGCAATCGTCGAAAAGTCATGTGAAAGTCCGCAGTCTCTAAGTCCAAGAAGAAAATACAACAGATTCATCCAAGATCATGCAGCTACTAGAGAAAATAACAGAACAAATAAGGCCGACGTCTCATGGACACACAATAAGAGCTCACCGTGCAAATGCCTTGCACTGCTGGAACTGCGGCAAGGTGGGACATATAAGGGGCGAATGTTGGGCTCTAAGATCACGCGTAAGGGAGAAAGTGAAGCTAAGGCCGGTAACCATTTCTCAGGTTAGCGATTCTGGCAGCGTTCTTGTCGTAGACGGATACGTAGCGGTAATAAGACTCAGATGGTCGTCGACACAGGTGCACCTAGGACGAATATTCACCGCGACATGGTTCCAATATGGCGAATAAAAGAGCCAGAGTGTACAGAGTAAATGCAGCCGGTGGTGATCGGATCCAGGTATTTGGCGAAACTGACGTCGAGCTGGAAATTGGGACATGTAAGGCTAAACTTGATCTTGGCACGAACATCCTGACTATCGGCGGTGAAGAATTAAGAATGTCGACTGGCAGTAACCTGATAGTGAGGAAAATCACCATAGAGGAAAATAGCAACGCCTGCCGTGAAAGTGCCATTCCAGTGAAAAGAGCTGTAAGAGGAAGAGACGACCCAGTTACTCAGCCAGAAGCAAGTGGAGAAGAAAGTATGAGAGATATACAAGACGAAGGGTGGTGCAACGACCACGTAAATGTGAAGCCAACCCAGAAAAGGGCCACTAAACACATTTGTTGGAACAGAGCCGATGTCGAAACGATGAATAGGGCCCGCCGAGATATTTGTGCAAGTGGAAACATCAGAAGAACAGCAAGTACACGGAAGAACCATTACCACTTAAGAACTTCGCTTGAAGGAAGCCCCGACATATTGACGAGAAGGCAAACCATCCACTCTGCTGTCGGAATGCATATACGAATAGAAAGCGACCGCATGAAGACCCGTTATGACGTGCCAACTAATTTAGCTGGGATAAAGAAGAAGATCGGGTGTTGTTCTACAAGCCGGTACGACGCGAGCAACGGTCACCTAAACTACAGAAATTATGGGAAGGTCCATATAAGGTGGTCAAAAGGATCAATGGCGTTGTCTGTCGAATTCAGAGGAGCCCAAAGAGCAAGATGAAGGTGGTCCATATGCACAGATTTACACCATACCAAGAAATGTCAGAATTCGCTCGGGACGATCGAATATAAGAGGGGGGCAGTGTCACATTTGTCTATGAGAATTTAGTTTAGGAACTTTGTTACTTCTATGGTAGTGTGTTGGTAAAAGCGAACACTCTGGAATTATATTTCTAGACCGGACCAGAAGTGACAGGTGTAGAATAGTGTAGAAGGTCTAGAATCTCTATGGACAGTATAAATAGACGAGCGGTGCGCAGAGTAAGTTAGTTCAGTCTTAAGTCGGTGTGGTGTAGAATAGTGATCATAGAGTATTAAGCGAGTTAGGAGTAAGTGTTGGTGTTTAAGAAGCGATCATAGAAGGCGAATACTGGAATATAGTTCTATGGACATTTAATAATAGAGAGAAATATTTTAGTTGATACTGGTGTTGGAAAATAGTTGGTAATAATAAAATAGTAATTTGAAAAGCTGTGTTTTGTTAGTCAGCGAATCCAGAACCCCGTAGAACGTAACAACTGGTGTCAGAAGTGGGATTTTCCAACTGCTAGGGGAAATATTTTCCAGAATATTTGTTGAACAACGTGGAAAAATCTAGAATCTCTGGAAGATCAGTGTCCGCAGTTATTTATAACTGGGTGTGTTCTTGAAACAGAATAAATTGTGTACCAGCTTAAAGCACGTTATGCCTAAGACACGTAGCGCAACAGCCAATATGGACGCCCAGCTATTGGAATTGATTAAAGAAATGAAAGAAGAAGCAAGAAAAAGAGATGAAGAATCCAGAAAAAGAGATAAAGAGGTTAAAGAAAAGCTGAGAAAAAAGACAAAGAGGCTAGAAAAAGAGCCGGAGAAGCCAAAGAAGAAATGAGAAAAATAGATGAAGAGCAAGTAGAAAGCAGAGTAAGGGGTATCAGCGAGTTTTGATAGCATTAGACATCAATTAGAAATAAGGTTTGGCGATCAGCATTTACAACTGTTGTATCGATTGCAGTTGAAAAATCGTTGTCAGAAACCGGGCGAAAGTCTCCAACATCTCCTCGCCGACGTTGTCAAACTGACGCGATTAGCCTACCCCATAGCGCTGATGGAGTTTTTAAACCAGCTGTCGGTGCAAACCTTCATTGACGTTATCAGAGGTACCGACATGCAGCAGGCGCTGAGGATGGCAAGACACAAAAACTTGAACGATGCTTTGGCACATGCCTTGGAGTTTGAAGTGGTAAAGCAATCGGCGGAAAGTCATGTAAAAGTCCGCTGTCTCCAAGTCCAAGAAGAAAATAAAACAGATCCATCCATGATCATGCAGCTACTAGAGAAAATAACAGAACAAATAAGGCCGACGTCTCATGGACACCCAATAAGAGCTCACCGTGCAAATGCCTTGCACTGCTGGAATGCGGCAAGGTGGGACATATAAGGGGCGAATGTTGGGCTCTAAGATCACGCGTAAGGGAGAAAGTGAAGCTAAGGCCGGTAACGATTTCTCAGGTTAGCGATTCTGGCAGTGCTCTTGTCGTAGACGGATACGTAGCGGTAATAAGACTCAGATGGTCGTCGACACAGGCGCACCTAAGACGATTATTCGCCGCGACATGGTTCCAATATGGCGAGTAAGAGAGCCAGACAGAGTGTACAGAGTAGATGCAGCCGGTGGTGATCGGTTCCAGGTATTTTGCGAAACTGGCGACATGGAAGGCAAATCAGAGAGCTATAGTCGCCGCCATATCAGACCCGATTATAATTGGCTTGGACACACTGCAAGGCCAGTGCGCTAAACTTGATCTTGGCACGAACATCCTGACTAACGGCGGTGAAGAAATAAGAATGTCGACTGGCAGTAACCTGATAGTGCGGAAAATCACCATAGAGGAAAATAGCAACGCCTGCCGTGAAAGTGCCATTCCAATGAAGAGAGCTGTAAGAGGAAGAGACGACCCAGTTACTCAGCCAGAAGCAAGTGGAGAAGAAAGTATGAGAAAAATACAAGACAAAGGGTGGTGCAAAGACCACGTAAATGTTAAGCCAACCCAGAAAAAGGGCAGTAAACACATTTGCTGGAACAGAGCCGATGACGACAGGATATTAGGGCCCGTTGACATATTTGTGCAAGTAGAAACATCAGAACAACAGCAACTACACGGAAGAACCAGTAACACCTAAGGGCTTTGCTTGAAGAAAGCTCCGACATATTGACGAGAAGGAAAACCATCCACTCTGCTGTCGGAATGCATATACGAATAGAAAGCGACCACGTTATGACGTGCTAACTAATTCAGCTGGTTTTAAAGAAGAAGATCGGGTGTTGTTCTACAAGCCGGTACGACGCGAGTAACGGTCACCTAAACTACAGAAATTATGGGAAGGTCCCTATAAGGTGGTCAAAAGGATCAATGGCGTTGTCTCTCGAATTCAGAGCAGCCCGAAGAGTAAGATGAAGGTGGTCCATATGCACAGATTTACACCATACCAAGAAATGTCAGAATTCGCTCGGGACGATCGAATACAAGAGGAGGGCAGTGTCACATTTGTCTATGAGAATTTAGTTTAGGAACTTTGTCACTTCTATGGTAGTGTGTTGGTAAAAGCGAACACTCTGGAATGATATTTCTAGAAGGGACCAGAAGTGACAGGTGTAGAATAGTGTAGAAGGTCTAGGATCTCTATGGACAGAATAAATAGACGAGCGGTGCGCAGAGTAAGTTAGTTCAGTCTTAAGTCGGAGTGGTGTAAATAGTGATCATAGAGTATTAAGCGAGTTAACAGTAAGTGTTGGTGTTTAAGAAGCAATCATAGAAGGCGAATACTGGAATATAGTTCTATGGACATTTAATAATGGAGAGAAATATTTTAGTTGATACTGGTGTTGGAAAATAGTTGGTAATAATAAAATAGTAGTTTGAAAAGCTGTGTTTTGTTAGTCAACGAATCCAGAACCTCGTATAACGCAACAACTGGTGTCAGAAGTGGGATTTTCAAACTGCCAGGGGAAATATTTTCCAGAATATTCGTTGAACAACGTGGAAATTTCAAGAATCTCTGGAAGATCAGTGTCAGCAGTATTTCATAACTGGGTGTATTTTTGAAACAGAATAAACTGTGTACCAGCTTTAGGTACGTTATGCCTAAGACACATAGCGCAACAGCCAATATGGACGCCCAGCTATTGGAATTGATTAAAGAAATGAAAGAAGAAGCAAGAAAAAGAGATGAAGAGGTTAAAGAAGAGCCTAGAAAAAGAGACAGAGGCCAGAAAAAGAGACGAAGAGGCCAAAGAAGAAATGAGAAAAATAGATGAAGAGGCCAGAAAAAGAGACGAAGAATCCAAAGAAGAAATGAGAAAAAGAGATGAAAGAACAGAAGAAGAAATGAGAAAAAGAGATGTAGAAGCTATAAAAAGAGATGAAGAAACAAAGAAAATTCTACAAGAACAGGCCAGCAGAATTGGGAATATTACTTTATGTGTCGACGAACGTATGAAGCAGGTAAAAGACGACACCTTCCAGCAAGTAGAAAGCAAAGTAAGGGCTATCAGCGACGATGTACATGACAAGCTGAAAAATATACAAGAGGAAGTGCATCAGAAGATACAATCACTAGAAAAGAAGTATGCTATCCTAGTCAAGGGCAACATCAGACCCGAAGATAGCCACATAAGAATGAAGGTTCCCACATTTGATGGTTCAGTCCCATGGGGTATTTATCTACGCCAGTTCGAAACCGCTCCTACAGCAAATGGTTGGGGCGATACACAGAAAGCGACTTCGTTAATTGTAGCTCTTAGAGGAGATGCTTCTAGGTATTTCCAGAGAAGAACCGATGAGTTTTGACAGCAATAGACATCAATTAGAAATAAGGTTTGGCGATCAGCATTTACAACTGTTGTATCAATTGCAGTTGAAAGATCGTTGTCAGAAACCGGGCGAAAGTCTCCAACATCTCCACGCCGACGTTGTCAAACTGACGCGATTAGCCTACCTCATAGCTCTGATGGAGTTTTTAAACCAGCTGCCGGTGCAAACCTTCAGTGACGCCATCAGAGGTACCGACACGCACCAGGCCCTGAGGATGGCAAGACAAAAACTTGAACGATGCTTTGGCACATGCCTTGTAGTTTGAATTGGTAAAGCAATCGTCGGAAAGTCATGTGAATGTCCGCAGTCTTCAAGTCCAAGAAGAAAATAAAACAGACTTATCCAAGATCATGCAGCTACTAGAGAAAATAACAGAACAAATAAGGCCGACGTCTCATGGACACTCAATAAGAGCTCACCGTGCAAATGCCTTGCACTGCTGGAACTGCGGCAAGGTGGGACATATAAGGGGCGAATGTTGAGCTCTAAGATCACGCGTAAGGAAGAGAGTGAAGCTAAGGCCGGTAACGATTTCTCAGGTTAGCGATTCTGGCAGTGCTCTTGTCGTAGACGGATACGTAGCGGTAATAAGACTTAGATGGTCGTCGACACAGGCGCACCTAGGACGATTATTCGCCGCGACATGGTTCCAATATGGCGAGTAAGAGAGCCAGACAGAGTGTACACAGTAGATGCTGCGGGTCTTGATCGGATCCAAGTATTTTGCGAAACTGACGACATGGAAGGCAAATCAGAGAGCCATAGTCGCCGCCATATCAGACCCGATTATAATTGGCTTGGACATACTGCAAGGCCAGTGCGCTAAACTTGATCTTGGCACGAACATCCTGACTATCGGCGGTGCAGAAATAAGAATGTCGACTGGCAGTAACCTGGTAGTGCGGAAAATCACCATAGAGGAAAATAGCAACGCCTGCCGTGAAAGTGCCATTCCAGTGAAGAGAGCTGTAAGAGGAAGAGACGACCCAGTTACTCAGCCAGAAGCAAGTGGAGAAGAAAGTATGAGAGAAATACAAGACGAAGGGTGGTGCAAAGACCACGTAAATGTGAAGTAAACGCAGAAAAGGGCTACTAAACACATTTGTTGGAACAGAGCCGATGTCGAAAAGATGAATAGGTCCCGCCGAGACATTTGTGCAAGTGAAAACATCAGAAGAACAGCAAGTACACGGAAGAACCATAACCACTTAAGAACTTCGCTTGAAGGAAGCCTCGACATATTGACGAGAAGGAAAACCATCCACTCTGCTGTCGGAATGCATATTCGAATAGAAAGCGACCGCATGAAGACCCGCTATGACTTGCCAACTAATTTAGCTGCTTTTAAAGAAGAAGATCGGGTGTTGTTCTACAAGCCGGTACGACGCAAGTAACGGTCACCTAAACTACAGAAATTATGGGAAGGTCCCTATAAGGTGGTCAAAAGGATCAATGGCGTTGTCTGTCGAATTCAGAGCAGCCCGAAGAGCAAAATGAAGGTGGTCCATACGCACAGACTTACACCATACCAAGAAATGTCAGAATTCGATCGTCCCGATCGAATATAAGAGGGGGGCAGTGTCACATTTGTCTATGAGAATTTAGTTTAGGAACTTTGTTACTTCTATGGTAGTGTGTCGGTAAAAGCGAACACTCTGGAATGATATTTCTAGACCGGACCAGAAGTGACAGGTGTAGAATAGTGTAGAAGGTCTAGAATCTCTATGGACAGTATAAATAGACGAGCGGTGCGCAGAGTAAGTTAGTTCAGTCTTAAGTCGGAGTGGTGTAAATAGTGATCATAGAGTATTAAGCGAGTTAACAGTAAGTGTTGGTGTTTAAGAAGCAATCATAGAAGGCGAATACTGGAATATAGTTCTATGGACATTTAATAATGGAGAGAAATATTTTAGTTGATACTGGTGTTGGAAAATAGTTGGTAATAATAAAATAGTAATTTGAAAAGCTGGGTTTTGTTAGTCAACGAATCCAGAACATCGTAGAACGTAACAATATGTACAAAATGTAAGATACTGATGCTGTGATGAAACCTATATGCATTAGTTTTTATAGGTTATAATAAAAACCGTGGCAACTTTCAGCAAATGCATAACATTGCAATGAATTAGTAAACTATTTATTACAAGCCTTGGTAGGAAATAACTTGCCTGGTATAGTGCATATTACGTCAGGTTAAAATACCTGAAACTCTGTTGGCACTAATGAACTACTTCCTTTACAAGACTGTTCGCGCTACATCACGTCGCTTTAATGTCAATTTTTTATCTTACGTTTCCTTGTCTCATGAATAATAATGGTCGCCTTCCGAGACACTACCACAACTACAAATTCTCTAACGACTTGCCAGAGTTCATCTCTTTTACATAAAGAATTCAAATTTCTTGTAACTACGATGAAATATTGTAGGTGATGAATTTTGACGTTTATAGTAACTGCCTATTTGACCACACGAAATTTGTTGCATTCATACTAAAGACATTATTAGATTATATTTAGAGATTCGTTTAACGGTTTACGGTTAATTTACAAAAAAAGAGATATAAAGATGCTGGGTAATGCTTGGCCTTAAAAGTAATTTTTACTATAGAACTAATGGAAGGATTAAAAAGCAAGATACATCATGTCATAGGTACGTTCAGTATACCTGCCGAAGCTTTAAGTGAAGAGTCCAAAATTAATAGAACCTGTAGAACATGTAGTAAAACATTTACCAAAACAATTCACTGGTTACATTAAAGTTTTAGTTTTCTTTTATTAGAAAATAATAAAATATATTATATAACCTATATTATATAAAAAAGTCTGGACGCAGCAAGTGCGTTATGATAGTGAATTTTCATTTAAATGTTTTAAATAGCAAATATGTGTTTTTTTTAAAGAAAGCAGACATCAAATTTGGTTACCAGTATAACCTATATAGTAGAAACAATGTACCATATTTCATGAAAATAACTTTAGTGTTTGAAAATATACACAAATTTGTCGAAAATAAACTTAAAATATTTCCGAAAAAAACAATTTTCCTGGCCAACGAACCTTATACGTTAATAGCAAATTGAGTTATTCAAATTTGAGGCGTTCAATAAAAATTCGCTACCATAACGCACTTGCTGAGTCCCGAATTTATTTTCTTACAAAACATGCATTATAATTTCGTGGTCGAAATTCAATACATTTAAGGTCAGCTCAGAACTGATACTGACCGGGGGAATTCGTCTGTCTAATTAAAACAAATCATTGTTTAATGAATTTCAACTTAGCAGATTTTCCTGGCTAACAAACTTATCCAAGCTACTGGCAAAAGAAAAGTAGTCACCCAATCTGATCAAAATCGGCCGATTATTTTTTGAGTTATCTGTGTGGTACATATATATATATATATATATATATATATATATATATATATATATATATATATATATATATATAAACATATAAAAATTGAATCTGACCCCGGATATGTGTTCTCGGGGGCCCAATTAGTGCTCATTAGAAGAAATTTAAAAAAAATCAAAAGTCGCGATCTCCTCACTAGTGACTTTTTTCACTAAAAAAGAGAGAATTCACTAATACCCTTTGAGTTGTGGGAGTCAGAAAGCCGGGAAATTTAAAATATCGATACATATATTAAAATTTCGTAGGTAACTAGTTATACATTTATTAGGAGAAGGTGATCTAAATAAATATAGTAACAACAATGTGCCATGTTTCATCAAAATAACTTTATTGTTTGAAAATGTACAAAAATTTCCAAAGTTAACTGAAAGTTTTCCCGAGAAAACTCGTTTCTTGGTAAACCTTATAGGTTAATAGCAAATTAAGCTATTCGAATATGAAGCATTTAATTAAAATTCGCTACCATAACTCACTTGCTGCGTCCAGAATTTCTTTTCTTACAAACATGCATTATATTTCTATGGAAAATGCAATAACATTGGGCGTGTTTGATAAAAAAAAAACAGCTTTTGTATCAGCAACGACTCATGGGCCACCCTGTGATTGTAGAAATATTTTTTTAAGATGTAGCTCGAGACACCCTATAATTATTGTATACAATTTTTCTTCGTACCTTGTGTAATAACAGATATATTGAGCTTTATTGATTTGTTACGAAAATTGGACAAAAATTATATACCATTGAACGATGAACTCTATACCTAAGGCTATTGCCAAACATCAGAGAAAGGGTCTTTTTGAAATTAATTTTCTGGAAACATTTTAGTAAAATGAAGGACAATGACGCTTGAAACTAAGACTTCATGGTTTGTAAAACATTCTTCTTGAGAAATTTTTGTTCCGTAGCCCGTATTAGATTCAAGTTCTTTGCCTATATGTTGCCATTTTTGACGTTTAAAATCGCAACTTTGACGTTTTGAGGAAAACCCCAATTTATTTTTATTTACATGCCTATAACTTTTTGTCTTTCGACCTACAGAGCTAAATTTTGGTGAGTGACTTACCTATAATGCTATAAACCAGTGTACCAAATTTGGTTGCCCTTGCTTTGTTAATTCGGGAGATATAAATTTTTTCGAAAGAAAAAACAGATTTTCCTGGCTAACGAACTTATCCAAGCCATTTGCAAAAGGCAGGTATTCACCAAATTTAATAAAAATCGGCCCATTATTTTTTGAGTTATCGCTGTGATACATATATATATATATATATATATATATATATATATATATATATATATATATATATATATATATATATATATATATAAACAACTAAAAATTGAAACTGACCCCGGATATGTGTTCTGAGAGCCCTAATTAGCGTTCATTTGAATAAATTTTTTCAAAATTCAAAGGTCGGGATCTCCTCATTAGTGAATTTAAGAAAATTCACTAATAAATGCAAAAAGAATCATGTAACTGTATAAATATTTAAATTGCTGTGTGAAATTAAAATATAGATATTGTATGAGATTATTTTGATAGCGTATCGACATTTAAACCACTTGGTAAATTTAAAAGCCTGGACGCGGCAAGTGCGTTATGGTAGTGAATTTTCCTAGAAATGATCTGGCATCAAATATGTTATGATAACTTTTTTTGTTGCAACATATAAATCTAAATTTTGGTGTATAGTTTAATTATTATATCGTAAACCCATCTACCAAATTTGGTTATAATATCTTTTTTATTTTTTGAGATAAAATTTTTTTTCGAATGAAAACAAAACATTTTTCCGGAAAACCTCGTCCGATTTTACTGAATAACGAACTTGCCCAAGCTCTTTACAAGAGGAAGGTACATGCCAAATTTTATCACAATAGGCGTATTATTTTTTGTGATAAAAATTTTGTTCGAATGAAAACTCGAAAATTGTCCGGAAAACCTCGTCCGATTTTCCTGACTAACAAACTTATCCAAGCCATTTACAAAAGGAAGGTACATGTTAAATTTTATCAAAATCGGCCCCTTATTTTTTGAGTTATCGGTGTGATACATACATACATACATATATACATACATATATATATATATATATATATATATATATATATATATATATATATATATATATATATATATATATAAAACATATAAAAATTGAAACTGACCCGGGATATGGGTTCTAGGGGTCCTAGTTCGCGCTCCCTTACAAATTTTTTTCAAAATTCAAATTCGGGATCTCCCCATTATTGAATTTTTTCTACGAAAATTCACTAAAATAAAGATATATATGTTAACAGTGTATTGATATTTAAACTAACTTCGTAAATTTGGAATATTACAAGTTCCTATAATATTTTGAGTTAAAAGTAAGTATTGAACAGTATTATTTTTCCCCTAATTGACTGCCAAAAACTTTAAGAAAAACTATTACAAAAGAGGTAGAAAAAAATAGTACAGATTAAATAAATAAAGACTACCCAATATATAATAGGTTGTATGCGGAGATTCACATTTAACCCATGACGTATCTCCCAATAGTCGATATGAATTTTGTGAGGTTTCTTTTTAATTCATTAGAATAATAATCCACAAAACGACTTTCATTACTCCAGATCATCTCATTAAATTCCTAGACAATGTAGTGGATATAAAACTGGAAAGGAACGTATCCTGGGTTGTGCAGGGGAGGCCACAGGATCCAAATAGCATCTGCTAGCTAGTTTATGGACAAGAAAATATCTGGGCTAACGGTCCTTACGCTAATACCAGGGGATGAATCGTTGGGCTGAAATCTCCTCGTAACCTACTGTGTGGTTGTATCTGAGGTAACTCCAAATGCGGCATATCTCGGAGCTTTCCATACAAATATCGACGAGTACCCACTCAGAAGTAAATATCAAAAAGGGCCACTTCAAGCAAATCGAACTGCAGAACCTAACACCCAATCACAACAATTAACAAGTACCCTAAACTAGAATAACTCCACACATAACCGTTGTCCAAAAAGACAATAACATACAACGACGAGATCCCAGCAATTGTCCTCAAAAAAAGCGCATTAGAACTTGATCCTGTCCTGACTCGTCTGTTTCAGACATCTTACAATAGAGCGATATTCCCTAGTAACTGGAAAACTGCTCGAATACAACCCGTCCCCAAAAAAGGATCCAAAGCGATTCCTAGCAACTACAGGCCTCTCCTTTCAGTCGTCTCTAAAGTGATGGAAAAGTATATAAACACCAAATTACTAAAATTTCTTGAAAAACACAGTCTAATCCACGACAGGCAGTATGGATTTCGTCAGCGCAGATCAACTGCCGACCTCCTTTCCTTTGTCACCCATTCTTGGAACAAGTCTATGGAACTACACGATGAATCCCAGATTGTCGCTCTAGACACATCCAAAGCATTTGATCAGGTCTGGCACGCATCGCTGCTTAATAAACTTCCGGCCTATGACCTACCACCAAAACTCTGTACCTAGACAGCAAGCTAAACCCGGGTGTTTGGCTCACATTGGCTCAAACACCCGGGTTTAGTTTTCTATATATATAAAATATGAGCGGAGGTTAGTTTGTTTATCTCGTCAGATGTGGTTGTCGGCTTGCTCTAATATCCACATAGTAAATTCCTAGATCGAAAGGGAACGTGCAGATTCCTTAAATAACTCGGTACCGTTCCGTTTAAGCCTATTATATTTTAGATAAGGGCTCATAAATTTGCCGACCAGAAGATTAAAGCACAATAAACAAACGATGGGTCTTCAACGACAATTTAACTTCGGACTGGTTTGTTTACCTAGACGCGATATAAATACACGGTAGCTAGTAGTTTATTTTTAGAATTTTTCTTCCTCTGAAGATGTTGACATGGCCAACGAAACGATCGTAAGGTCTCTGAAATATGTGTTGTGGTGATTTGGGTTCTCAAAGTGTACTTATTAGTGCTCATCACAGGTTTCAGTTTTTACATAGTCTACTCTGCAAGGGATTCCAAAAGTTGTTGCGGCCACATAAACAGAAATATTGTCATTTTGGACGGCATTTATAGCACTTCTCGATTTCATCTTCCTTCTGATGGTGCAAAAATATACTGGATGTTCTCTTAAAAACCCAAAGTTTAGTCATTATATTTGTTATGCGTTGATGTTATTTTATTTTTCTGAGAAGAAGCTTGGAATTTACGAATAAAGGTAAGTAGGTGTTCTAAGAATTACTTCTGAAATGACCAAAAGCACGATAAATGGGGTGAACATGAAAGCTGATACGGCTTGTATTTAAAACCCTGTTGATCTTACAAAGCCATTATACTCAACCACTGATGTAACAAATGATAAAGAAGATGCGAACCGTAAATAGCCATAGTCATTTAAATTTGAAGGAAAGAAAAGGTGGACAAAACCCTTTTGAGTTGGATGATTAAAGCCATTTGAGCACTTAGGCCATATTTTCTCTTACTTTCCTACCCATAATTTCCACAGGTAAATAACAAACTTAAGATGTCTCCTTGGCAAGCGTCTAACAGATTCACCCAGTATATGCAACTATGCAATTCCATCATCTGAAATACCATTAAGGGAATTGCTAACAGATCTTTGCAAGTAGTTCAGCGAACACACCGGTTATTGGTACTGATTTTATTGCAGACAGATTACATATCTGAAACACGAGTGGCGGACTGCGAGAACTCCACAAGGTCTACCTGATTGCTTAGCTCTTATTACGATACGGCCGTATAGGGCATTGCTTGATGCTCTAAGACAACAACCATAAAACAACACGAGCAAAAAATCTCATAAGATTAAACCAATGATTTTTCTGGATCGGACAGAGATACTGGTATTAGATGTGATATTTTCCTTTCGTTGTCCATGTACTAGGAAAGCAGAAGACAAGCGAGGAAGCTAATCATGAATGCTGATAATATATGAGTTTATTTTCAAACCGTGGTATTGAAATATATATATATATATATATATATATATATATATATATATATATATATATATATATATATATAGGGTGGCGCATTGAAAACGAAACACCGATTTGCGTCCAGAGAATTTTTTTTTAAGAAACGCTGAAACACGTCAATTTTAATATTGAGGGGGACATGTTTTGACATAAAACTCCACTTTGTCACATCAACTCTTTAAGGGTGGTGATAACAACCCTTATATTTTAAATAGGGAACATGGATTGAGTGTTACACCATTTGAAAGCTCTTTCTTTCCTAAATTCGGCACACTACTTTTTTTGGAAGTTTTATCAGCTCTTTTGAAAATTATTCACAGTTAAAGATGTAAAAACGCATTTCACTCATTCCGATAAGAAATGTGCTGATAGTCAATGTTTTGTTGGTTTGTAAACAAAAAATTGACTATCAGAACATTTCTTATCGGAATGAGAGAAATGCAGTTTATTATTTCAGTCTATCTGTCGGTTTGACACTTGATAGTACTACCTAAAATTAATTTCACAATGGTGTATTCTGTAGAAGAAAGAGTTGAAATAATTACTCTCTTTTTCAAAATCGATGACTGTGCCACCCGTACGGAAAATTTGTTTAATGAACGACATCCGAACAGACATGTTAACAGAAAATACATTTTGGAGTTAGTTGCAAAGTTTCGACAAAGTGGTTCAGTAGCCAACAAAAGACGGGATCCTGAACGTGAATTTCTGGTTAGAAATGAGACTACTGAGATTGAAGTATTATGACAAATTGCTGCAGACCCAACTTTAAGCACGAGAAAATTGGCCACTGTTTCAAACATCAAAAGAAGAACTAATCAGCGAATATTGAAGCATCATAAATTTCACCCGTATAAAGTTCATCTTGTACAACAACTCAATGAAGATGATTTTGATCGACGGCTGGAGTTTTGTGAAGTTATGACTGCACGAATAGCTGATAACGGAAACTTTCTGTTCAATATCTGTTTTTCAGACTAGTGTACGTTTGCTACTAAAAACATTTTTATGAAAGATCACTACCACAACGCACTTGCTGCGTCCCGACTTTTAATTTTATCCGTCGGACTGAGATAAGTTTGGTTAAATCGTAATATTTTAGTGACAATAATCTACTGTTGCCATGTGTAGCATTACTTTAGGACCAGCCTGTAGGAATCTATTGTTACCTCCAAGAACAAACAAACGTGAGTCGCCAGCTTCATCATGGTATTCAATGGAACTTTCCGGTGCAACCCTATAATTTACACATTAGCATAAATAAGAGAATGCAAATTAGGTGACCTTGGTCCAGTTGTTAGATGCGATCCTGACCTATATTTAGACAGAATAATCAAGTTGCATGGGACTTGTTTTTCACACGATGACCACTATGAAAGCCACTGCGAGTTCTGTTCGAGGAACTTGTTTGACTTGAAGTGCATTTGAAGGAAGCTGCTGCAATGCTTTTAATAATATGTTGACCAAAACTGCATAGAAAACAGAGTGAATATATTATGCAAATATGATTTGTTGATGTTAGGTCTAACGGCCTGTCTTTTGTAATTTTGTTTTACATAAGTACGCAATAGGTGAGAAAAAAATAAGAAACGTGTATTCTAGGCGGTTAATAATGTCGTTTGTACTTTTCTATTTTGGTGATTTGCTTAAATCTTTCTAGATGACATAAATTAGTGGCAGGGCTACTAAATACACAGTTTCTAATGCGTACATAATTTTTATTTGGAAATGTTTTAAAATGTTCACTTTTAGTGAATTTTCTAAAAAAGATCACTAATGAGGAGATCCCGACTTTTCAAATTTGAAAGAATTTATTTCAAATGAACGAGAACTAGGCCCCCTGGAACCCATATCTAGGGTCAGTTTAAATTTTTATATGTTTATATAAAAAAATAATGGGCCGATTTTGATCAAATTTTTTGGGTACCTTCATTTTACAAGCGGCTTGGATAAGTTCGTTAGCCAGGGAAATCGGTTCAGATTTTCCCGAAAAATTTTGTGTTTTCTTTCGGAAAAAATGTATATAACAAATGAAATAACAAAGTAAGGGCAACCAAATACGCGTGTTTGTATAATAAAAAAGGTTTTGGACGCAACAAGTGCGTTATGGCAGTGAATTTGCATTAAATGCTCCAAACTTGAATAACTATATATATATATATATATATATATATATATATATATATATATATATATATATATATATATATATATATATATATATATATATATATATAACCATATAACAATTGAAACTGACCCCGGATATGGGTTCTATGGGTCCTAGTTCGCGCTCATTTAAAAAAATTTTTTGCAAAGTCTCACCATCGATAGCTCTCTATTGGTGATTTTTTTTTAAAATAAAAATTCACTAAAAATGAACCATGGGCCAAAATTTAGGTCTGTAGGCTTAAAGGCAAAAAAGTTATGGGCATTTAAAGAAAAAAACTGGAGTTTTCTTCAAAACGTCAAATTCGCGATTTGAAACGTCAAAATTGGCAGCATTTAGGCAAAGAACCTGGCGCAAATACGGATTATGTAAAGAATATGTCGCAAGAAGAGTGTTCTAAAAACCCTTAAGTTTCAGTTTCAATCGTCAGTGTCCTTCATTTTACTAAAATATTTCCAGATTTTTTTATATTTCAACAACACACCACGGGGGCTTACAGCCTAAATACTATCGTACCATATGTGTCGACAAGTAGGAAAGAGGCAACTCGTTAATTCTGAACTTGAAGGTTTGGAGGATCG
Source organism: Tillus elongatus (assembly GCA_964006375.1). NCBI lineage: Eukaryota > Metazoa > Arthropoda > Insecta > Coleoptera > Cleridae > Tillus > Tillus elongatus. The sequence goes on along the minus strand of OZ023263.1, from coordinate 22,207,256 downwards.
GAGGAGAAGGAAAAACATGTGCCGGCAAGGAATTCCACAACTTGGAAGTCCTCGGGACAAAAGAGCGGACATAACAAGATGTTCTATGTCTGGTGACCTGGACAGTAAAAGCGTGCATTCGCTCTGTTCCCCTGGTAGATCAGTTGGGGACAGCAGGTGGAGGAACTATGGAAGAAAGCTGCTCTGAGCAGTGCCCGTGCAGATATCTATAAGAGAGAGAGAGAGAGAGAGAGAGAGAGAGAGGTCCTCCAACGGCACGTCGGAGGGGAAGAAATGGCAGCCTTTGGGTGAGGGTAGGGTCACCGATTAGACGTATAGCTCTCTTCTGAATGGAGTCCAGGATAGCGGGTGTAGAAACGTCAGCGGCACTCCAGATGTGGAAGCAGTATTCGAGGTTTGGTATTATTTGTGAAGTATATAAGGTATAGAGATTAGCTGGTGAAAAGTATTTCGAGCCCGGAAGAGGAAACCTAATTTCTTAGCAGCCGCTTCTGCAATTGATGTGCCATGTTGGTGCCAATTGAGATTTCGATCCACAGAAATGCCAACAAGTGAAAAGGACTCATTACTTTGAATAACTTGGTTGTTCATTGTGATAGGTCTGGGGCTGGTGTATCCCTTATGAGATAGAAAGCAAGACTGAGATTTGGTGGGGTTGATTTCTACTTCCCCAGTCTAATATTTTTTGGAGATCCACGGAGACAGAACCCTCTATGAGTCTGCGATCCTAATCTAATTTGGCTAAAACGACAGGCTATGAATATTGTATATTTAAGCGGAGGGTGCCGTCGTCCGCGTAACTGTGAACTGGGTTGGATGTGCTGGTCATTGATGTGGAGAAGAAACAAAGTAGGGGCTGAGCTGAACCTTGAGGAACTCCTGCATTAATTGGATACAGTTTAGAGGAATAGGCATCCACGACAACAGAAATCCATACTACCTGTTGTGGATTAGACTGCGTTTTTCAAGAAATTTTATTCGGTGTTTATATACTTTTTCATCACTTTAGAGACGACTGAAAGGAGAGAAATAGGCCTGTAGTTGGTAGGAAGCACTTTGGATCCTTTCTTGGGACGGGTTGTACTCGAGCAGTTTTCCAGTTACTAGGGAATATGCCTCTATTTTAAGATGTCTGAAACACACGAGTCAGGACAGGAGCAAGTTCGGGTGCGCATTTTTTGAGAACAATTGCTGGGATCCCGTCAAGGCCAGAGGCTTTCCAGGTATTAAGAGAGGAGAGCATATTTCGTAACTTTTAAGTTTTGAAAATGATATCTGTCATTTTATTAGCGACATCGGGGACTGTTGGTGGTTGAACATTTGGAGGTGGGTTGAGAGTAGAATTGCCGGCGAACAACGAGGCAAAAAATTAAGCCTTGCACAGGGCGGAAGAAACAATTTCATCCCCTGAAACAAGAGGTGGGAACGTGCTCTTGCAGAAATTATTCCCAATAGATTTAGCAAGAGTCCAGAACGGTTTGCTGCCGTTGGAGCTTGAGAGGGCTTTGTTTTTGATGTGATTATTGAACGCGTTTTTTGCCTCAGAAAGAATGCGGACATAGCGGTTTCTTGCGTCGTTAAATGCTTGAGTTTTTTTTTTTTTTTTTGACTGGGATGGTGTAGAAGCGTTTTGTGAGCTTTGACCTTTTACAGTCTGGCCTTATCACAGGATTTAGACAACCAGGGCTTATGAGTGGCTGCAGAGGTTTTCTTTGTACGTGGAATAAATAATTCCATGCCAGCTTGGATGATTTCGGTGACGTTTTGTGAGATATCAGAGGGGTCAGGATGAGAGAAGCAGACAGACGCCCATGTAAATGACGAAAAGTAATCCCGCATTTCGCCCCAGTTCGCGGAGTTGTAGTGTCAGACGATACGTGGGAGTGGTGACTGTGTGACCTCGGGTTGCATTGCGCAGGAAGCAGTGAACATGCCGTGGTCTGAGCGACCAAGATTGGCGGGGACTGATGTCTTATAGCATTCAGGTTTTGTAGTAAGAAGGAGATCCAAGGGATTTGAGCTGTGTGTTGGGATGCGAGGAAAGTAAGTAGGTTGCTGAACCATATTGGCTAAAGAGTTGCTGATTGCGAAGGCCTTCGCTGCTCTCCCTTGTGGATCGGTTTTTGAAGATCCTAGCCATTCCTTATTATGGACATTGAAGTCACCAAAAATAGTGACCTCGGGGTAAGGATATTCAGAAATCAGATGGTCGGTTTTTTCAGAAAGGTAGTCAAAGAGCTGGACAAAGTTGTTGTCAGAAGGTGACCGGTAAATGCAACAGATGAATTTAGTTGCAGCACTGAGAGACAGTCTCATCCAAAGTTTTCTTCCAGCTGCCAAATTGGGGAGTCTGGTGCAGGGTAGATTGCTACGGACGTATGTGCACACACCTCCATGCAATCTAAAGGAAGTAAGGAGCTTAGACCCTGGGAAATTAAGATGATTAGTGGCTGTTTTGGCACTGATTTCGGTTTCGGTACGGAAGAGGAGTTGGGGCCTATTAGGTTGGAGGAAATTGTGGACGGAGTTCAAGTTAGAATTTAGGCCACATATGTTCGAGAAGGATATGTTAAATCTTTATGCCGGCGCCCCCTGCATACCCCTCTCCCGGAGATCCGAATGGAGGGGTTTTTTATCTCCGGAATCTTTTGTACAAGGAGGAGCCATCACAATTTTTGTTTATAAGGAAAACTGACTCATAGACTAAAACCGGAAACGTCCGTTGGGACTTCACCGGCCCCTTGATGTAAGGGGTGGTACCTCCTCGAGTGTGAAAAAAAATCCTTTACTATATTCTTTGCATTGATAATATATTATGTTTCGAAAGGTACACGGTAATTCTCACCTATAAATCCTTCTCCAAAATTTTTGACAGACTTGTTATGAGTGATAGGTATGTAGTTAGCCATATTTAGCGCATCTCTTCCATTATAAAGTGGGATGATCAGAGCCGTCTTAAACACGCTCGGGAATACACGCTTTCCGAAACATATGTTTATGAGGTAAACTAAAGGTACGGCTATGTGATCAGAAACTACTTTAAGGGTTTCAGACCTTATACCATCAATTCAGGGTGCCTTGTGAGTCTTCAGTTTCCTTATATGTTTCAAAACCTCCTCTGTGTTTACTCGTCTAATAAATATGGAATTGCCAATTCTTCTTGCCGCAAATGCCCGATTGGTTGGTTTAGTTCCCCGCGCTATCTCTTGGCAACATTAATATAATAGTCATTGAACTTTTCAGCTATCTCACCCCCACATCTTTCTGCAACCTCACCAAATGTATTTGTCGCTTTTTATATAGATAGTAAATATCATAATAAAATATGCATGGTCTCTCGTTATCATATAACAGGCAGTTTATTATATCTCAGAAATATCGACGCGTAATTACACACATACACGTGCATTATTTCAACCCCGGCCTCCGTACTTGACATTGACACACACACACATTTTTTTTGCTTTGATTTCTGCATGCAGTATTAATGAAACTCCACAAATAGACTCCGCGTATAATATGTATTGTGTTTGCCGGCATTATCTCTTTTTGCTTATATCTGGATCTATTATTCACATTTTCATCACGACCGTTTTAAATAATAATAATGGTTGTAGTGCGTCAGCCTGAAATACGCATTAATGGCATTTTTAATTCACAACTCAGTCTGCTGTGAAGTTCTGACTAGACTCTTAAAAAAAGTACGACGTAGTAGGTATTATACCCACAAGAAAGCTAGCTTTGCAGAGAGCGTTTTTGCTTTCTAGTGCTGAGAGGATGTAATATTAATGCAGAATTATGTAAGGTCAACTCAGGCAGACTAAGCTTTAAATCAGCAGAAATTTAAAGAAATGTTGGGGACGCAGCAAGTGCATTATAGTAGTGAATTTTTATAAGAATTGTACACTATTAGTAAAGTATATTATTAAAACTAATTCTTTAAATTTAAAAGGACCTGGGAGACCGGTTTTAGAAGTTATTTGAATAACTTTCAATTTTCTGTGGAGCTAGAGAATTATGGTTTGGCAGAGATATATGTAAGTACTCCAAGTCTTTTATATCGTAAGTTATGTATTTTTATTTGATTTTAACTCAGAATCTACTGAACCGATTATGTTAAAATTTGGTAGACAGGACCATTTATACATCTACGTGCGCGTTGAGTTTTAGTTTCATAACTCTGGTAATTTAAAAGATATTGCGTTTTTCGCATTTTTTTCTGAAAGTATGTGAGTGTCAAAACTGTCTAACGAACTCATCCAAGATATTAACAAAATGAAGAAAATTGACAATTTTGGTTTCGATTGGTGAAGTATTTTTCGAGTTATCGGTTGGATATATATATATATATATATATATATATATATATATATATATATATATATATATATATATATATATATATATATATATATATATATATATATATATATATATATATATATATATATATATATGTGTGTGTGTGTGTGTGTGTGTAAACTTTTCAACTGTCCTTGGAGTTGTCCCCTAGGGACCCAAATTCACGCCAATTTGAAAAAAAAAATTCTAAAGCTTTTCATCGTCACCTCTCTATTAGCGAATTTTTCTTAATGAAAATTCGCTGAAAGCTACAGCCTCTAACATTATCTCTAATTTATTTACTTTCGTAAATTAAAAAATCTAAATATTATGTGCCTCATAAACAGTTTCTGTTACAGAGACTTTACTGCATGTTCTTCAACCATCATCATTTTGTGAGAAGAACAAGTTTGGCTACAGCGCTACTTAGAAGCGCTTAATAACTTTAGATCAGTGCTACCACAACGCACTTGCTGCGTGAACATGTTTTAGCGAATTTTCATTCTGAAAAATAAAGAGGTCACGATGAAAAGTTTTTGAAAAAATTTCTTCACATGAATGCGAGTTTGGGTCTCTAGAAACCAAAACCATGTTAAATATTTTTATGTATATATATATATATATATATATATATATATATATATATATATATATATATATATATATATATATATATGTAAGAATCCTAGCGATAACTCAAAATATACTAAACTCATTTCAATCAAACTTTGCGAAAACCGAGGTCGAATTCGTTAGTCAGCTTTTGTGCTCAAGTTTTTCCGGCGGAAAATCGGGGAAAACTTTTTGAAAACGCTATATTTTTGTAATTATCAGAGTAACTGGGATGAGACTTTACGTGCGGCTAGAAATAGTGCAAGTAAACCTATGTTGAGAATTTTAAGTAATTTGGTACACCATGTTTAGAGTTTTCTCCAAATTAAAGATAAAATCCGAAAGACATGCGTTGAAACGACTTAATGGTTAGAGTCCAATGCCTGACAGACAGAGTAGTTGACTGCCACGCGTAAATTGATTCATATAAACCATACATAAACGGTAACGAAACTAAATATATTGGTTATGGAAAATGACAGACGACATGAAATAAAAAATTTGCCAAGCGATTGTTATTTAACTGGAGTGTTCAATCAATTATTAAAATACACCACATTTGTAGCTTGATTAACGGCCTTAAATACAGTTTTAGCGCAGCATATATATATATATATATATATATATATATATATATATATATATATATATATATATATATATATATATATATATATATATATATATATATATATATATATATTATTCTGTCGCATAATATAGCAGAAATGTAAACAAAATCAATCCAAGTCTATAAAAATGACTCTAAAATAGTTTATTTTACCTTTAAACTTAAACATAAGTCGTAATATAAGACCGAAACAGTCGTGGGAGGTACGCGATCGAATCCAGCTCGATGAATGTAAGTTTCTTTATGTTTTATTTGACATTTGGAGAAACAATAGTGCACAAATTTCATACCTTTTGAACTAGATCTCATTTTTTTAAACTCCTAAATAAGTTTGTCGCCTTTGGATCTGAAATTATAATTTTCTTATTGTTGATATTGAAAAAAACAGTTTGATTAGGTTGACTAAAACGAAAGCATACTGGCGATTAATAAGGAAAAATGACTGCAACGTTTATAGTTTGGCAGATACTTTACTTTTCTAAATATGAATTAAGTTTCCTTCTGGAAATCTTCTGTATAATTTTAATGAAATTTGTAGTACAAGTTTCTTTTAAAGAGACTTACACTATCCACAGAAGAACCTCGGTGGTTCAGGAGTAAGAACGTGTGCCTCTGAACCGAAGGGTACTGGGTTCGATCCCAGGGTACTCCTTTCACCTTTTCAGTACTAATTGTAAAATTAACATCAACCGAGGTTCTGGCATTGTATTTGAGCAAGTTGAATGTCTGCACGTTCCGCCCTTCGGAGGGGGCGTAAAGCCGTCGGTCCCGTGTCCATGCGATGTTGGGCACGTTAAAGATCCCTACCCTCCTTACAGAAAGGCAGGGGTTCGGCAAAATTTCCAGGATAGTGAGGTGAGACTGCTCCCTGGCGTCGGTGATTGGCCATAGTCGCGGAAATAGGCCGACGTTGAAGAAACCAACACACACACACACACACACACTATCCACAGATATAGCAAAATTTAGTTCTTTAGCTTCATAGAAACTTGAGTTTTGGGCATTTGTCTCAAAAGAGTTAGAACGCAAGATTATTTTTTTGGTAATAGAGAGATATCGATGGTAACACTTTCGAAAGCATTTTTCTAATGTGCGCGTACTAGGACCTCTAAAATCGATCTTCAAGGTCTGTGTAAGTTTAAAATATTAACTTTACTAATATGCCATATAATTACAGTGTACAATTCTTACGAAAATTCGCTACTATAACGCACTTGCTGCGTTCCGAGTTTTTTTTCTATCATGGTGTGGGTGTTATAAAATATCATAGATAGATCCTTAGGTATGCACTCTTATACAAGTAACCAGAATTGTTTACAATTGTTTCATAGATCCGACTGACCAATCTCATCGGGCACCATGGACAGTCAACGGTGACCTTGTCACGTGCAGACGCAGACATTCCATCTTCCTCACCTCTAGACGGGCCGTCTGCTGGTCCGCCTGCTTTTGTCTACACTCTAAAAGATAGTGACCATACACCCAGGACAAAAGTATCTCTCTAGATTTGATGTGAAATTGGAACACATTTTTACACTTTTTACTTGCACAGTAGTGAGAAATATTAACAACAAACGAATTCTCCACTCAAATTTTGCATTCTAAGCAATGTTTTTGGTTTTACTACCTTGAATAAGTTCGACAAGAATATAACAAAAGGGGCCAATTTAATATTTAGATATTTCATAAAGTATAAAAATTAATAATCTGAACCGCATCTGATTTTTTTAAAGAAAATTCACTAATGAGGGGATCCCAGATTTTTAGTTAATTTTTTTTTAAAATGAGCGCGAACTAGGCCCCCTAGAATCCATATCCGGGGCCAGTTTAAATTTATATATATATATATATATATATATATATATATATATATATATATATATATATATATATATATATATATATATATATATATATATATATATATATATACAGGGTGGCGCATTCAAAACGAAACAGACCGATTTGCATCCAGAGAAATTTTTTTTAAGAAACGCTGAAACATGTCAATTTTAATGTTGAGGGTGACATGTTTTGACATAAAACTCAACTTTGTCACATCAACCCCTTAAGGGTGGTGATAACAACCCTTATATTTTAAATAGGGAACATGGGTCGAGTGTTACATCATTTGAAAGCTTTTTCTTTTCTGAATTCAGCACACTCATTTATTTGGAAGTTTTATCAACTCGTTTAAAAATTATTCACAGTTGGAGTTGCAAGAACGTATTTCATTCATTGTGATAAGAAATGCACTAATTAGTTAATTTTGCATTAAAAAAAACTAAAAAACAAAACCAAACGTTCAAAAATGTTTATTCAGTTAAGTAAGTGTTCAAATTGTTGACCCCCAACTTTCATACAAAAGTACAAATTTTGTTCAAAACGAGCTCTGACATTCTGGAGCATTTGTGTAGTTATTAGACGGCATTCTTCAATAATGCGTCGTCGTAGTTCTTCCAGAGACTCCGGTTCTGTTGCGTAAATTCTACTCTTTAAATGGCCCCATAGAAAGAAGTCTAAAGGAGTTAAATAGCACTTCTGCGCCCAATTCACTGTCCTGGAAAATCTCTGTTCAAAAACTCCCCAACACGTTGCGAAAAAAGCCAAGGAGCTCCATCTTGTTGAAAAATGAATTGATTTTCTTGATAGCGATAATCATTTTCAACAATGTTAATTAGTAGAGAGTAAACGATATCTTCTAGTAACTCCAAATACGTTCCGCCACTCAAATTGCCACCAAGAAAAATTGGTCCGACTAAACGGTCTCTAAAAATGCCAGTCCAGACATTCAATTTCTGTGGAGTTTGAGTGTGGACTTCGTAAAAATTTCTTGGATTATTATCTGCCCAATAACGACAATTATGACGATTGACTGTAGGGTATAATAAAAACGTACAATCGTCTGAAAAACAGATATTGAACAGAAAGTTTCCGTTATCAGCTATTCGTGCAGTCATAACTTCACAAAACTCCAGCCGCCGATTAAAATCATCTTCATTCGGTTGTTGTACAAGATGAATTTTATACGGATGAAATTTATGATGCTTCAATATTCGCTGAAAAATTCTTTTTTTGATGTTTGAAACAGTGGCCAATTTTCTCGTGCTCAAAGTTGGGTCTGAAGCAATTTGTCCTGAAACCTCAATCTCAGTAGTCTCATTTCTAACCAAAAATCCATGTTCAGGATCCCGTTTTTTTGTTGGCTACTTTGTCGAAACTTTGCAACTAACTTCAAAATGTATTTTCTTTTGACATGTCTGTTTGGATGTCGTTCATTAAACAAATATGCGGTACGGTTGGCACAGTCATTGTTTTTGAAAACAAGAGTAATTATTTCAACTCTTTCTTCTACAGAATAGACCAGTGTAAACATTTCTTATCGGAATGAGTGAAATGCGTTTTTGCATCTTCAACTGGGAATAATTTTTAAACGAGTTGATAAAACTTCTAAAAAAATTGGTGTGCTGAATTCAGAAAAAAAAGAGATTTCAAATGATGTAACACTCGATCCATGTTCCTTATTTAAAATATAAGAGTTGTTATCACCACCCTTAAGTGGTTAATATATATATATATATATATATATATATATATATATATATATATATATATATATATATATATATATATATATATATCACACCGATAACTCAAAAAATAATGGACCGGTTTTGATAAAATTTAGCAGGTACCCTCCTTTTATTAGTGGCTTGGATAAATTCGTTAGCCAGGAAAATCGAACTAGGTTTTCTGGAGAAGTTTTGTGTTTCCTTTTGGAAAAATTCATATCTCCGGAAATAATAAACATATGGCAAAGCAAGCTGATTTGCATTGTAAAAGGCAAACACTGCAGTCAAATTTAGGTCTCTAAGGTGAAACAAAAAAGTTATAGGCACTCAATGAAAGAAAATTTTAGTGCCACTAAAAGCCAGAGAATATGCAATACCAAAATTTGTTAAACAAAATCTATTAAATATTATAGAAAAGTTTATCTTTTCATGGAGCAAAAACTTCAAGAATTACCAGAAAGATTACTTTGAAAATGTTATAATTTTTCTCCTGTAAATGTTAACTATTGTGTTTTATAAATCGTAAATATTACGTAAAATGTACTCGTAGATTTATGCTACTCTTCTCATTTGTTAAAACAGTTGCAAATTATGCATCATATTACAAATAAATAACTGAAGACCATTACGGGTCATTTACCGTTTATTGCACAACATTCTCCAAGTGATACTGTGGTCGAATGTTATATAGCTTGCTGATAAGCAAAGGAACGCTGGTTCAAATCTCACCGTTGACTGAATTTCTCTTTCAGCTTTTTTTTAATACTTTTTTTCATCTTTGTTTCAATTTTTTTTTTTTTAATGTCAACAACACACCACGAGGGCTTACAGCCTAAATACTATCGTACCGTGGGTGTTGACAAGGAGGAAAGAGGCAGCTTGTTAATTCTGGACTTGAAGGTTTGGAGGTTCGGGGGAGAAGGAAAAACATGTGCCGGCAAGGAATTCCACAACTTGGAAGTCCTCGGGACAAAAGAGCGGGCATAACAAGATGTTCTATGTCTGGTGACCTGGACATTAAAAGGGTGCATTCGCTCTGTTCTCCTGGTAGATCTGCTGGGGGCAGCAGGTGGGGGAATTATGGAGGAAAGCTCCTCTGAGCAGTGCCCGTGCAGATATCTATAAAAGAGAGAGAGGTCACCAACGGCACGTCGGTGGGCAAGGGATGGAAGCCTTTGGGTGAGGGTAGGGTCGCCGATGAGACGTATAGCTCTCTTTTGAATGGAGTCCAGGATAGCGAGTGTAGAAGCGGCAGCTGCACCCCAGATGTGGGAGCAGTATTCGAGGTTTGGCCTTATTTGTGAAGTGTATAAGGTATAGAGATTAGTTGGTGAAAAGTATTTGCGAGCCCGGAAGAGGAAACCCAATTTCTTAGCAGCCGCTTCTGCAATTGATGTAACATGTTGGTGCCAATTAAGATTTCGATCCACAGAAATGCCAACAAGAGAGAAGGACTCATTACTTTGAATAACTTGGTTGTTCATTGTGATGGGTCTAGGGCTGCTGTATCTCTTGTGAGAAAGAAAGCAAGACTTAGTCTTGGTGGGGTTGAATTGTACAAGATTTCTACTTCCCCAGTCTAATATTTTTTGGAGGTCCACGGAGACAGAACCCTCCATGAGTCTGCGATCCTCATCTAATTGGGCTAAAGAGACAGGTTTAGAATATTGTATATTTGAGTGGAGGGTGCTGTCGTCCGCGTAACTGTGAACTGGGTTGGATGTGCTAGAGAGGAGGTCATTGATGTGGAGAAGAAACAAAGTAGGGGCTAAAGCTGAACCTTGAGGAACTCCTGCATTAATTGGATACAGTTTAGAGGAATGGCCATCCACAACAACAGATATGCTCCTGTTGGAGAGGAAATTTGCTGTCCAGGTACAAAGTTTTGGTGGTAGGCCATAGGCCGGAAGTTTATTAAGCAGCGCTGCGTGCCAGACCTGGTCGAATGCTTTGGATATGTCTAGAGCAACAATCTGGGATTCACCGTGTTGTTCCATAGACTTGTTCCAAGAATGGGTGACAAAGGAAAGGAGGTCGGCAGTCGATCTGCGCTGACGGAATCCATACTGCCTGTCGTGGATTAGACTGTGTTTTTCAAGGAATTTTAGTAGTTCGGTGTTTATATACTTTTCCATCACTTTAGAGATGACTGAAAGGAGAGAAATAGGCCTGTAGTTGCTAGGAAGCGCTTTGGATCCTTTTTTGGGGATGGGTTGTACTCGAGCAGTTTTCCAGTTACTAGGGAATATGCCTTTATTGTAAGATATCTGAAACAGACGAGTCAGGACAGGAGCAAGTTCTGGTGTGCATTTTTTGAGAACAATTGCTGGGATCTCGTCAAGGCCAGAGGCTTTCCTGGTATTAAGAGAAGAGAGCATCTTTCGTACCTTTTTAGTTTTGAAAATGATATCAGTCATTTTATGCGCGACATTGGGGACTGTTGGTGGTTGAACATTTGGAGGTGGGTTGAGAGTAGAATTTCCGGCGAACAACGAAGCAAAAAGTTCAGCCTTGCCCAGGGCGGTAGAAACAATTTCGTCCCCTGAGACAAGAGGTGGGAACGTGCTCTTGCAGAAATTATTCCCAATAGACTTAGCAAGCGTCCAGAAGGGTTTGCCGCCGTTGGAGCTTGAGAGGACTTTGTTTTTGATGTGGTTATTAAACGAGTTTTTTGCCTCAGAAAGAATGCGGACATAGCGGTTTCTTGCGTCGTTGAATGCCTGACGATTTTCTTGACTGGGATTGTGTAGAAGCGTTTTGTGAGCTTTGACCTTTTCAAGTCTGGCCTTGTCACAGGATTTAGAGAACCAGGGCTTTTGAGTGGCTGAAGAGGTTTTCTGTGTACGTGGAATAAATAATTCCATGCCAGCTTGGATAATTTCGGTGACGTTTTGTGAGATATCAGAGGGGTCAGGATGAGAGAAGCAGACAGACGCCCATGGAAATGAGGAAAAGTAATCCCGCATTTCGTCCCAGTTTGCGGAGTTGTAGTGCCAAACGATACGTGGGTGTGATGACTGTGTGACCTCGGGTTGCATTGCACAGGAAGCAGTGACCATGCCGTGGTCTGAGCGACCAAGGGGGGCGGTGACTGATATCTTATAGCATTCAGGGTTTGTAGTAAGAAGGAGATCCAAGGGATTTGAGCTGTGTGTTGGGATACGAGGAAAGTAAGTAGGTTGCTGAACCATATTGGCCAAAGTATTGCTGACTGCAAAGGCCTCCGCTGCTCTCCCTTGTGGATCGGTTTTTGAAGATCCTAGCCATTCCTTATTATGGACATTGAAGTCGCCAAGAATAGTGACCTCGGAGGAAGGATATTCAGAAATCAGATAGTCGGTTTTTTCAGAAAGGTAGTCAAAGAGCTGGACAAAGTTGTTGTCAGAAGGTGACCGGTAAATGCAACAGATGAATTTAGTTGCAGCCCTGAGAGAGAGTTTTATCCATAGTATGTCTTTTCTTCCAGCTTCTAAATTGGGAAGTCTGGTGCAGGGTAGATTGCTACGGACGTATGCGCACACGCCTCCATGCAATCTAAAGGCAGTAAGGAGCTCATACCCCGGGAAATTAAGGTGATTAGTGGCTGTTTTGGCACTGATTTGGGTTTCGGTGAGGAAGAGGAGTTGGGGCCTGTTAGCCTGGAGGAAATGGTGGACGGAGTTCAGGTTAGAATTTAGGCCACATATATTCGAAAAGGATATGTTAAATCTTGATGTTGGCGCCCCCTGTACACCCCTCTCCCGGAGATCCGAATGGAGGGGTATTTTGCCTCCGGAATATTTTATACAAGGAGGAGCCATCATCATTTTTGCTTATAAGGGAAACCGACTCATACACCAGAACCGGAAACGTCCGTTGGGACTTCACCGGCCCCTTGATGTATGGGGTGGTACCTCCTCGGGCGTGAAAAAATCCTTTACTATTACATAAAGGAAAATTCCACTACCACCTGCTTTTGAAGTTATCTGATTTCCAATATTTTTTAGCGGCCTTTTCTTGAAAAAAATCACTGATCAAGGATAAACGCCTTAAAGACATTTAATTCAAGTTTAATAGCAGCTGTTGTTGTCCTTAGTTGGTAAAACCGTTCCACAGTTAACATAGTCATACTCATTTATGACATTGAAAGAGGTTGTTTTCTTCTTTACAACCGGATTCAATTTTCTCAGCATCCAGAGGCAAAAGAATTTTCTTTGTAAAACCACAGAATAAGTATCTAGTTTTTTGTAAAAAGTTATTAAATTTTTTAAACGAAATTCGTCGCAAATAAGGTTTTAATGGATTTTCGTGCAAACAAATTATTTTATTTTCAATTTTCATTACAGATTAGGTGTATAATTTGAATTTTATGTATTCTTTCAGCAACATTTTGTATAAAAAAATATTTAGCCAGTTTTCGCAGAAATCTTTTTGAGCTTCCGTAGAAATAATCTTTGTTTAAGATGGTTTGGTGAAATTTTGGTACTTAATGATAAATGTTTAACAAGTTATTATAAAGCAAAATGTTTACGCGTTTTCTTGAAACAATTGCTTGCACATGTTAATGAAATTTTTGTTGTCTCGTCGAAAAAGTTTTTGGGAAAAATTATATTTTGGTAGGTGGGTAAATAACTTAAAATGGTTTGTTGGCCAGGAAAATCGGATCAGTTTTTTTTTAAATTTATTTAATTTATTTTTATTAGCAAATTTTCTTGTACAAAATGTTGTTTTAATAGAGAATTTACTTATAAATAAATTTAAGGAATTTTTTTGAAGAAACGTGTTGAGAATTCTTGTATGAAAAATTATTCAATTGATTCATTAAATGCTTCAAATTTATATATATATATATATATATATATATATATATATATATATATATATATATATATATATATATATATATATATATATATATATATATATATATATATATATATATATATATATATATATATATATGATATATGAGTCAGTAAAAAAACGTTGCTAAATTTAAGTGTTTTATTAACTTGTATTAAGAGCCTCGGTGGTTCAGTGGTAAGAACGTGTGCCTCTGAACCAAAGGGTAGGGTTCGATCCCAGGGTACTCCTTTCACGTTATCTGTACATACTGTACAATTAACATCAACCGAGGCTGTGGCATTGTATTTGATCAAGTTAATTGTCGGCACGTTTCGCCCTTCGTAGGGGATGTCAATCCGTTGATCTCCTGTCCATGCAATGGTGGATCATGTTAATGATCCCTACCCTCCTTACAAAAACTGCTCCCTGTCGTCGGTGATTGACCATAGTCGCGGAAATAGACCGAAGTTAAAGAAACAAACAAAACTTTTGTTACCTGTAACAAGATATTATAATTTATTTGGAACCTGCATTAATATTCGTTTTCAAAAGAATTTTGAAACCCATTTGGCAAAGCAATCATTAAAAATTGTTTACTTGGTGCTTACTTTCACACGACGTGTATGGGTCCCTAATGAAACACATTTATTTATCTTTCAAACGAAAAGCCTTTTATAGGTCGCGTCCTCTCTGAAACAACGCCATTCTTCCTTGGCTGGTCTCTGGTCGCTAGTCACACTGTTACGTAATCCAACAAACAACCATAAGATATTATCCAATTACCTTCGTATTATTTATTAGATATAAGTAACACTGTTTGTTGTAAATAAAAATTCTAGTTATGTAAGAACAATAAAAAAGTTTAAATGCAGCAAGTGCGTTATGGTACTAAATTTTCATTATACAGGGTTACAAATATTTCAATGCCCAATAATGCCCACCATTGGGATCAGTTAAAGACCTCCGCCATTGTGTTAACTAGAGCTGTCGTGACAACATACTGCCTGCTTCCGCACCGACATGACGACCCTGCTGTCGTGCATGTCACAATGTGATTGGGCATCTCAAAATAATCAAAGAAAGTCCTATAAATTTATGTGGCAAACCCTGTTGCTTTCCAGATACACAGTATTGAATGTTTGAAACCAGAATTGATTATTTTTATATATTTTAGGATCAAATTGAGAAAGACAAACCAAATTTGGCACACAAGCTCCACTTATATAGGTTTCCATATTTTATAAACATTTCACGCGTCTCATGCAATCAGTGGCAGAGTTACATGCGTTCTTTACAATTCAGTTACACGAAAAAGGTTAGTACGGCCCTGAGGAAATTTTTTGTTGCAAACTTTAAATAGAGCATTTAATATGCTACCAAAAGTCTTTCTTGGATTATTTCCCTATTTGTCTTGGTTTGTCGATAAAAGAGGGTTAGCAAAAAGATGTTCCCAGAAAATTTTCAAAATATGTGGAACATACCTCCCAAGGTGATTAAGGACCTCAGAATAATCATGAAGGATCCTATAAACATTAGTTCAAAGTCCTGTTGTTTTCAGGATACAGTGTGTTGAAAAATTTCATTACAAATATATTAAAAATAGAACTTACATTAAAGTAAATGCTCGAGGTGCCCACCTTAACTCTGAACACAAGCCTGTAGTCGCCTGATCAGTGATGCTCTGACGGTTACAAAAATCTCAGGGGATTGTTTGATCACTTGACACCCATCTCTTATGCGTTGACGAAGCGTTTGACTATTTTTAACTGGTGAAGAAAGAACTATGCTTTTTGGGTGACCCCAGAGGTGAAAGTCTACATGATTTAAATCCGGCGAACGTGCAAGCCAATTTCTCAATCCCGCACGATTGAAAATCGTCCATTCAAAAGGTTTCTAGCTGTAAGACTGAAATGCGATGGTGCACCATCGTGCATAAACCACAAGTTGCATCGTACATACAGTGAGATGTCCTCTAAGAGTTGAGACAATTCGTTTTGCAAAAAGTCGGCGTAAGACTGACTAGTTAGTTGGCCTTCAGTAAAGAAAGGCCCAATCAAATTGTCACCGATTATTCTGGCTCAGACATTGGCATTAAGTTTGCGTTGGTTACGTGACTGATGAACAACACGAAGATTTTTTAATAGTATTATTATTATTGTTTTTCTATGCTATTCGCCTTTCGACATTGAAGTAGAATTGTATGTTATTCTGTAATCAATAATGTTTATTATTATTACAACACGAGGATTTTCTATAGCCCAGTAATGCGAATTGTGGAAACTTAAAATGCCATCTGTTGTAAAACTAGCTTAATCAGTAAACTGCAGGTGGTATTGGACTTTTCCTTTACGTGATAGTAAAGGGTTTTATTCACGCCCGGGAAGGTACCACCCCTAACATCAAGTGAAGTCCCAACGGACGTTTCCGGTTCTGGTGTATGAATCGGTTTCCCTTATAAACAAAATGATGAAGGCTCCTCCTTGTACAAAAGTTTCCGGAGATAAAATACCCATCCATTAGGATCTCCGGGAGAGGGGTCTGCACGGGCACTGCTCAGGGGAGCTCTCTTTCATAGTTCCTCCACCAGCTGCCCCCAACAGATCTACCAGGGGAACAGAGCGAATGCACCCTTTACTGTCCAGGTCACCAGACATAGAACATCTGGTTATGCCCGCTCTTTTGTCCAGAGGACTTCCAAATTGTGGAATTCCTTACCGGCACATATTTTTCCTTCTTCTCCGAACCTCCAAACCTTCAAGCCCAGAATTAACAAGATGCCTCTTTCCTCCTTGTCGACACCCAAGGTACGATAGTATTTAGGCTGTGAGCCCTGTGTGTTGTTGAAATAAAAAAATAAAAATTTGTTGTTGCCCTTACCTGGTGAAACTGTTCCGTACTAAATACAGACATAGAGACTATTTCACGGGCTTCACCTTTCACTATGCCGGTATCCAGTGGATTATTAAACACGTCTTTGATAATGAAACTAAAGTTTTCTTTAATTAATACTAGCTGATTACCCGGGTGTTATTTCCAAATGAAAAATATTTTTTGAATACAATATTTTGTAAATTCTAGACTTCTGCTATATTTCAAAAGTTAAAGATTTACTGCTAAGAAACACAAAATATGAGCAAAGAAGTATCAGCAATTAGGCCACTGTAGTCTAGGTAGGTACTTTTAATGTAGAAAAATATTTTAAATGATTTTTAAAGGCATTTTCAGTCTTTGTTTGGGGACGTTTGGGGGTATTTCATAATTAAACAATTAAATCAGTGTTTGGGAAGTTTTGTCAACTAAAGGTTACATCCCTTCAAATAATAGGTCCACCCCGCATCTGTTAAACTTGCCACCATGTTTCTCTTTTACTACATATCTATAATCATAAAGTCCGCCAAGTATGTTTAATTTTTACTCTAATAAGATACTTACCAACAGTGGAGGGAAAAATACCTTCTTAAAAACAGTATTACCTTTAATGATGTGTGATTTAAAATAGCACCCGGATTTTGTTAGCTAATACTGATCGCTACGATAGGCAACACACATAACTTCGAAGCTAATATGAACTAAGTAGGTATTATTGGGTTAGCTAACTTTTTACACATGTTGTTATATGTTTACTCGTATCATATCAGTGAATTTTCGTAGAAAGTTTAGTTTTCTAGAGGCTTGTCAACACACGAGAAGAATTAGTTGTTCGTATAGAGAGCAGGCTGCGGCAACAGTAATTTTAATATTCTTCGGTTTTTGTTGTTGGAAAATGTTTATTTTCATTACTTTTATATATAGTTAAAAAAAGTATCGACTTAGGAATCAGCCTGTAGTGCCAACTGAAAAAACAAACCAACCGAGAAATGAATATTATTACAAGTTTATGGTTTATTGAATTAAGTTTTACAGCATGCTGTACAGCAAGTCTCAGATTTGTGTCGTATATGCTTGCATAATTTAGACTAGGTTTTCTCCAAAAATATTTGACATTTGCCTTCCAATTTTGACAGAAATTAAACCTTTTAATTTTTTCTTCCCATTTTATATACCAACAATACCAATATTTGCCAGAAATCATCACCTTACCAGAAATGTTTCTAAATATATATTTTTTTAAATAAGCGTTAACTAGGACCACTAGAACCCACATCCGGGGTTAGTTTCAATAAATAAATAAATAAATAAATGAATATATATATATATATATATATATAAAGTTATTTAAAAATATTTATTTTCATGACTTCTATATGTAGTTAAAAATATTCAGGACGTAGCAAGTACGTTATTGTAGTGAATTTTCATAAGAATAATATTGTTGGGTTTTCTCCGGGTTCTGGATAAGTGAGACTTTTAACTTTAACAAAACAACTTTATTTACTCTCTAAATATGGATACAATAACAGTTCTAGAATGTTTCTCTCACCAAACACTTAATTTACTGTCTAAATATGGATACAATAAAAGTTCTAGAATGTCTCTCTCACAAAACACTTAGTTTATCTGGCCTTACAATCACTAATCTGCACACAAGTTATTATACTGGCACTACAGTAGTTACTCTTTAATACTTCACACTGGTTACTGCTCCTTCAAGTCACTTCAACATTCTCTAACTGAACTGTACTGTCTTGGCTTGCTTTCGTCTTTATATACACGTCGTGCCTTCTACCTTGTTTCGCGAGCCTTCCATTCCAGAATATTCCAGGACCTTCTTTTGATAGAAGGTTATGTGAATACAGATCGGCCCCGTGTGTATACAGGGGGATGTATATACAGATTGTGCAAAAATTCCCAGATGTTGGGGAAGTTCTGGAGATGTGGCAACACCGCACCTACATCTATTGAAGTCCTTTGTAACAATATATTTTAGTGATCTAGCCTTATATTAAAGGTTATAAAACCTTACACTATTTAACTAGGAACGATAAACAACAGGGTAAAGAAGGGTAAGCAAAAATATGATCTCTAACATAAATATTTATACAATAATATGGATACAAAACTCAAAATGGTAGGTGGTAGTGGACTTTTCCTTTACGTGATAGTAAATGATTTTTTCACGCCCGAGGAAGTACCACCCCTTACATCAAGGGGCCGGTGAAGTCCTAACGGACGTTTCCGGTTCTGGTGTATGAGTCGGTTTCCCTTATAAAAAAATTATGATGGCTCCTCCTTGTACAAAAGATTCCGGAGATAAAATACCCCTCCATTGGATCTCCGGGAGAGGGGTGTGCAGGGGGCGCCGCCATCAAGATTTAACATATCCTTCTCGAATATATGTGGCCTAAATTCTAACTTGAACTCCGTCCACCATTTTCTCCAGGCTAATAGGCCCCAACTCTTCTGCCTCCCGAAACGCAAATCAGTGCCAAAATAGCCACTAATCACCTTAATTTCCCGGAATATGAGCTCCTTACTTCCTTTAGATTGTATGGAGGTGTGTGCGCATACGTCTATAGCAATCTACCCTGCACCAGACTCCCCAATTTAGAAGCTGGAAGAAAAGACATACTTTGGATGAAACTCCCTCTCAGGGCTGCAACTAAATTCATCTGTTGCATTTACCGGTCACCTTCTGACAACAACTTTGTCCAACTCTTCGACTACCTTTCTGAAAAAAACGACCATCTGATTTATGGTGACTATTATTGGTGACTAGTATTGGTGACTTAAATGTCCATAATAAAGAAAGGCTAGGATCCTCAAAAACCGATCCACAAGGGAGAGCAGCGGAGGTCTTCGCAGTCAGAAATTATTTAGCCAATATGGTTCAGCAACCTACTTACTTTCCTCGCATCCCAACACACAGATCAAGTCCGTTGGATCTCCTGCTTACAAAAAACGTGAATGCTATAATACAACAGTCAGCGCCCCCCTTGGTAGCACAGACCACGGCATGGTCACTGCTTCCTGCGCATTGCAACCCGAGGTCACACAGTCATCACACCCACGTATAGTTTGGCACTACAACTCCGCGAACTGGGACGAAATGCGGGATTACTTTTTCTCATTTCCTTGGGCGTTTGTCTGATTCTCTCATCCTGACCCCTCTGATATCTCACAAAATGTCACCGAAATCATCCAAGCTGGTATAGAATTATTTATTCCACGTACATAGAAAACCTGTTTAGCCACTCAAAAGCACTGGTTCTCTAAATCCTGTGAGAAGACCAGACTTGAAAAGGTCAAATTTCACAAAAAGTTTCTACACAATCCCAGTCAAGAAAACCGTCAAGCATTTAACGACACAAGAAACCGCTATGTTCGCATTCTTTCTGAGGCAAAAATCTCGTTTCATAACCACATTAAAAATAAAGTCCTCTCAAGCTCCAACGGCAGCAAACCCTTCTGGACTCTTGCTAAATCTGTTAGGAATAATTTTTGAAAAAGTTCGTTCCCACCTCTTGTTTCAGGACATGAAATTGTTTCTACCGCCCTGAGCGAGACTGAACTTTTTGCCTCGTTGTTCGCCGGCAATTCTACACTCAACCCGGCTCCAAATGTTTAACCACCAACAGTTCCCAATGCCTCGCATAAAATGACGGATATCATTTTCCAAACTAAAAAGGTACGAAAATGTTATCTTCTCTTAGTACCAGAAAAGCCCCTGGCCTTGACGAGATCCCAGCAATTGTTCTCAAAAAAGCGCACCAGGATTTGCTCCTGTCCTGACTCGTCTGTTTCAGACATCTTACAATAGAGGCATATTCCTTAGTAACTGGCATTCTGCTCGATTACAACCTGCCCCCAAGAAAGGATCCAAAGCGCTTCCTAGCCACTACAGGCCTATTACTCTCCTTTCAGTCGTCTCTAAAGTGCTAAAAAGTATATAAACACCGAATGACTAAAATTTCTTGAAAAACACAGTCTAATCCACGACAGGCAGTATGGATTCCGTCAGCGCAGATCAACTACCGACCTCCTTTCCATTGTCACCCATTCTTAGAACAAGTATATGGAACTGCACGGTGAATTGTCGCTCTAGACATATCCAAAGTATTCGACCAGATCTGGCACGCAGCGTTGCTTAATAAACTACCGGGCTATGGCCTATCACCAAAACTCTGTACCTGGGCAGCAAATTTGCTCTCCAACCGGAGCATTTCTGTTGTCGCTAATGTCCATTCCTCGAAACTGTATTCAATTAATGCAGGAGTTCCTCAAGGTTGAGCTCTAGCCCTTACTTTGTTTCTTCTCCACATCAATCTCTTTAGCACATCCAACCCAGTTCACAGTTACGCGGATGACAGCACCTCCCACTCAAATATACAATATTCTAAGCCTGTCTCTTTAGCCCAATTAGAGGATCGCAGACTCGTAGATGGTTCTGTCTCTGTGAACCTCCAAAAAATATTAGACTGGGGAAGTTGTACGATTCAACTCCACCAAATATCAGTTTTCATTTCATAAGAGATACACCAGCCCTAGACCCATCACAATGAACAACCAATTTATTCAAAGTAATGAGTCATTTTCACTTGTTGGCATTTCTGTGGATCTAAATCTCAATTGGCACCAACATGTCACATCAATTGCAGAAGCGGTTGCTAAGAAATTAGGTTTCCGCTTCCGGGCCGCAAATACTTTTCAACAGCCAATCTGCTTTATATACTTCACAAATAAGCCCAAACCTCAAATACTGCTCCCACATCTGGGGTGCCGCTGCCGCTTCTACACTTGCTATCCTGAACTTCATTCAGAAGAGAGCAATACGTCTCGTCGGTGACCCTACCCTCACCCAAAGGCTGCCATCCCCTGCCCACCGACGTGCCGTTGGTGACCTCTCTCTCCCTCTCTCCCTCTCTCTCTCTCATAGATATCTGCACGGGCACTGCTCAGAGGAACTTTCTTTCATAGTTCCTTCACCTGATGCCCTCAACAGATCTACCAGGGGAACAGAGCACCCTTTTATTGTCCAGGTCACCAGATATAGAACATCTTGTTATGCCCACTTTTTCGTCCCGAGGACTGCCAGGTTGTGGAATTCCTTGCCGTAACATTTTTTCCTTCTCCTCCGAACCTCCAAACCTTGAGGTCCAGAAATAACAAGTTGCCTCTTTCCTCCTTGTCGACACCCACGGTACGATAGTATTTAGGCTGTGAGCCGTCGTGGTGTGTTGTTGAAACTATATATATATATACATATATATATATATATATATATATATATATATATATATATATATATATATATATATATACATATATATATATATATATATATATATATATATATATATATATATATATATATATATATATATATATATATATATATATATATATCCCACTATTTTCTACATTAACGTTAAACTGCCTTTTAGAAGCTTTTCTATTTGGACATTGCTCTTAAATATTAAGATGGTTATTACGACATAGCAAACAACTCGCATAATAGGTTGATTTTAATTTTACGGTAATAAAGCAAAGAACGACAACGTTTTATTATAATTTCCCATTACACGTCCTTTTTAAAGCGAACGATCTGAAAAATTAGATCAGCGTTTGCAATAACAGCTCGCAATTATAATTACGGCGAGACGGCCAATGAAGTACAGCCATAAGCTTCGAAACGTCATCTACCAACATCATGTCTCCGTTAAAATAAACAAAAATAATTAATGTTTTTTTCTGCGTCTTGCAAGTTAAGGATAATTTGGTGCAGTTTATTGAGCAATAAACTATGAAATATGTTCAATTAAAATACTTTTAATACAGTGTCTGAATAACAGCTTTTATTAAATCGTTAAAACCTTACACTATTAGTTGTCATTTTATTTTCACGTCGAACCGTTTCATTACATAAAACCAATTATGTCACTTTATGACTGACTTCAGTTTATGTCCAACCTGACGTATAAAGTATATGTTGTACTGTGTAACCCTCTGCGCAAAGTCTGAAGTGTAGAGTTTCTTCCCAACAGTACCCAAAAAGTAGGGTCTCACAAAAATTCATAAACCCGGAAAATCACTAAGACCTATTTTTTTATTTTTCACTTCAACAACACACCACGAGGGCTCACAATCTAAATACTATCGTACCGTGGGTGTCGACAAGGACGAAAGAGGCAACTTGTTAATTCTGGATTTGAAGGTTTGGAGGTTCGGAGGAGAAGGAAAAACATATGCCGGCAAGGTATTCCACAACTTGGAAGTCCTCAAGACAAAAGAGCGGGCATAACAAGATGTTCTCTGGTGCTCTGGACAGTACAAGAGCATATTCGCTCTGTTCCCCTGGTAGATCTGTTGGGGGTAGCAGGTGGAGGAACTATGGAAGAAAGCTCCTCTGAGTGCTCGTGCAGATATCTATAAAAGAGAGAAAGGTCACCAACGGCACGTCGGTGGGCAAGGGATGGCAGCCTTTGGGTGAGGGTAGGATCACCGATGAGACGTATCGCTCTCTTCTAAAATGGAGTCCAGGACAGCGAGTGTAGAAGCGGCAGCGGCACCCCAGATGTGGGAGCAGTATTCGAGGTTTGGCCTTATTTGTGAAGTATATAAGGTATAGAGATTAGCTGATGAAAAGTATTTGCGAGCCCGGAAGAGGAAACCTAATTTCTTAGCAGCCGCTTCTGCAATTGATGTGATATGTTGGTGCCAATTGGGATTTCGATCCACAGAAATGCCAACAAGTCAAAAGGACTCATTACTTTGAATAACTTGGTTGTTAATTGTAATAGGTTTACGGCTGGTGTATATCTTATGAGATAGAAACCAAGACTTAAATTTGGTGGAGTTGAATTGTACAAGATTTCTACTTCCCCAGTCTAATATTTTTTTGGAGACCCACAGAGACAAGAAAAATATTTTTTATCACTGTATCTAAGAATAAAATACGCTGTATATATATATATATATATATATATATATATATATATATATATATATATATATATATATATATATATATATATATATATATGTATGTATACACCGACAACTCAAAAAATAATGTACCGATTTTGATAAAATTTGGTAGGTACCTTCCTTTTGTAAGTGGCTTGGGTAAGTTCGTTATCCAGGTTGATCTCCACAGGTTTTCTTGGAAAATGTTGTGTTTTCTTTTGAAAAACGTTTATATCTCCGGATATAACAAAGTGACGGCAACCAACGCGTATGTGTATTATAAAAAGTGAACCATGTACCAAAATTTAGGTCTGTAAGTTAGTTGAAAGACAAAAAAGTCTGGACGCAGCAAGTGCGTTATGCTAGCGAATTCTCTTTAAAATGGTTTTAATAGCAAATGTCTTTCTTTGATGAAAGCAGGCATCAAACTTGGTTGTCTATATAGTAGAAACAATGTACCATATTTCATCGAAATAACTTTATTGTTTGAAAATATATAAACATTTTTCAAAAGTGTGGATGCAGCAAGTGTGTTATGGAAGTGAATTTCAATAAAAATGTTTTTATTAGCAAATGCGAGCAGGCATCTCTCTGATTACCGGTATAGCCTATGTAGTAGAACCAATGTACTATATTTTATCAAAATTAGTTATGGTTTGAATTTATACAAAAATTTTCCTAAAATATACCCAAATGTTGGTTTCCTAACCAACAAAGTTTACGTTAATAGCAAATTGAGTTATTGAAATTTGAAGGATTTAATGAAAATTCGCTACCAAAACGCACTTACTGCGTTTACATTTTTTCTTACAAACGCATCATATTTCGATAAAAAATGCAAAAATGCATTAACGAATTTGTTCTATGAAAATTAACTAAAAATTATAGACCGTTAAACCATAAACTTAACTAAACATACAGCGAAAGCATCAACTTAACTAAACCGACAGCCAAAGCATCAGAGAAAGGGTCTATTTGGAATGAATTTTCTGTAAATATTTTAGTAAAATGAATGGCAATGACGGTTGAAGCTTAAACTTAAGGGTTCGCAGAATACTCTTCTTGCAACATTGCTTTTTCACAATCCGTATTTGTTTCACGCTCTTTGCCTAAACATAACCAATTTTGACGTTTCAAATCGCGACGTTTACATTTTGAGGAAAGCTGCAAAATTGGTTGCCCTTACTTTGTTATTTCCTGGGATATAAATTTTTTTAGAAAGAAAACACAAAATTTTCCGGGAAGACCTGCTACGATTTTCCTGGCTAACGAACCTGTCCAAGCCACTTGCAAAGGGAAGGTATTCATTATATTTTATATATATATATATATATATATATATATATATATATATATATATATATATATATATATATATATATATATATATATATATATAAACACGGATCTCCCCGTTGGTGGATTTTTTAAAGGAAATTCACTAAAAATGGAGCGTTGCACAGTACACTCTCACACAATAATAAAAATAATAAAAAAGTAAACAAGAGAATACCTTTTTTTATCAGCAATAAACGCTTTACCAATTTTCTACAAAGTAACTAAGTCTTCCCTTTGAACACCAGTTTGATGGAGAGCTTGGCATTTTTTTTACCAATTTCCCACGTTTAGCAGACATTGTATGCTGCCAGGTAATTTTAAACTCATTTACACTGCTTTGATTGACCGGCACGTAAACCTGCCATTATCACACTGTTGAATGCTGAATCTTATTTTCTCTGGTATTACTCTCAAAACGCCCCAGGAAAATAAACGTCGTGCTTTATATGGACTGAATTATAATACAATACAATCTAACGCGTTTTGCTTCTACTGTTGCATATTTTCATGCGGCCCTATTTTATTAGATGTGTGTTTTACGTGTTGAGACTACAATAACAAATAATGTAATAATGTGCTCCTATGTGGGCACACTTTAACAATTGAGCCTTGCGCGCACCTTTGTACGGAAAATAAATTATAGGTTAAGCTCCTTATTTGCTCTTGTAGTTCGTAAAATAATATTTTACGAACTAAATTTTGTAGAATTGTAATTGGTACATTGTAAAAGCTCCAAGTCAGGCAGGTGTAGCTTTCAGAACCGTCCTTTGATGATCAATAATGCTTAATAAGCTTTATTTTCTTATTCCACAAAGGTTAACTATTTTCCTGTTTTAGAAGCTTTGTCTTTTCAACATCAGCTCAAATCTCGATCTTGCCTTTGCCAGTTTCTTTCATGTCCGCATTTCAAAATATTCTTTGTTGTTTAGGATCCAAAGCGCTTCTTTGGGATCCAAAGCGCTCCCTAGCAATTACAGACCTATTTATCTCCCTTCAGTCGTCTCTAAAGTGATGGAAAAGTATATACACAGAATTACTAAAATTTCTTGAAAAACTCAGTCTAATCCACGACAGGCAGTATGGATTCCGTCAGCGCAGATCAACTGCCGACCTCCTTTCCTTTGTCACCCATTCTTGGAACAAGTCTATGGAACTACACGATAAATCCAGGTTGTCGCACTAGACATATCCAAAACATTCGACTAGGTCTGGCACGCAGCGCTGCTTAATAAACTTCCGGCCTATGGCCTACCACCAAAACTCCTTACCTGGTCAGCAAATTTCCTCTCCAACCGGAGCATTACTGTTGTCGTGGATGGCCATACCTCCAAACTGTATCCTATTAATGCAGGAGTTCCTCAAGGTTCAGCTTTAGCCCCTCCTTTGTTTCTTCTCCACATAAATGACCTCCTCTCTAGCACATCCAATCCAGTTCACAGTTACGCGGACGACAGCACCCTCCACTCAAATATACAATATTCTAAGCCTGTCTCTTTAGCCCAATTAGATGAGGATCGCAGACTCATGGAGGGTTCTGTCTCCGTGAATCTCCAAAAAATATTAGACTGGGAAAGTATAAATCTTGTACAATTCAACCCCACCAAATCACAGTCTTGCTTTCTTTCTCATAAGAGATACACCAGCCTTACACCCATCGCAATGAACAACCAAGTTATTCAAAGTAATGAGTCCTTTTCACTTGTTGGCATTTTTGTGGATAGAGAATCTCAATTGGCACCAACATGTCACATCAATTGCAGAAGCGGCTGCTAAGAAATTAGGTTTCCTCTTCTGAGCTCGCAAATACTTTTCACCAGCTAATCTCTATACCTTATATACTTCACAAATAAGACCAAACCTGGAATACTGCTCCCACATATGGGGTGCTGCTGCCGCTTCTACACTCGCTATCCTGGGCTCCATTCAGAAGAGAGCTATACGTCTCATCGGTGACCCTACCATCACCCAAAGGCTGCCATCGCTTGCCCACCGACGTGCCGTTGGTGACCTATCTCTCTACTATAGATATCTGCACGGGCACTACTCAGAGGTGCTTTCTTCCATAGTTCCTCCACCTGCTGCCCCCAACAGATCTACCAGTGGAATGGAGCGAATGCACCCTTTTACTGTCCAGGTCACCAGACATAGAATATCTTGTTATGCCCGCTCTTTTGTCTCGAGGAGTTCGAAGTTGTGGAATTCCTTGCCGGCACAGGTTTTTCCTTCTCTACCGAACCTTCAAGTGCAGAATTAACAAGTTGCCTCTTTCCTCCTTGTCGACACCCACGGTACGATAGTATTTAGGCTGTAAGCCCTCGTGATGTGTTGTTCAAATAAAAAAATTAAAGAAAGTCCTGTTTATTCGAGGTTCAAATTTTGCTCCAAATATTATTGGTCAAAGTTACACACGGGCGCCTATTATTAAAGGACCCCCCCACCGCATATATATATATATATATATATATATATATATATATATATATATATATATATATATATATATATATATATATATATATATATATATATATACAGGGTGAGGCGTCAAGAGTTTCTGTTAGGAGTTTCTCAATAACCGAACCGATTTTAATTCGGAATATTTCTATTCCTAGGTTTTCGGCCAAGCCCAATTAAACTAAAATATTTTTATTCACGTGACACTTCCAGTTCCACCGGAAGTGTCCATCAACTTCGTTATTTTAAATGCAATATGCCACTTTTTAGTAAAATTTTGAATCCTACTTGTAATTTAAGATAGACTTTTACAAGCATACTATGTGTCTAAAATTAACCATTTTCAAAATATTTATTTTTGTTGAAAATTTTTGCTGAATCATAGTTGCACTTTATACCTGATAACTTGAAGGAAAAATAAGCTACAAGATTCGTCTTTTGTACACAATACACCAGTATATGTACCTTCACCATTCGTATTAGAGTTTTGCGTTGAAACATACAGGGTGATAAAAATTGACTTGGCAACTTGACACAATTCAACTGATCAAAACTTCCGTTTTTCAAATGGAACACTGTATTTTATTAACAAAGTTAATTGGCATTTAGAATCTCTTTCGATTTACATGAGCATTCCCTATACCCAAATCTAACCGTTTTGGAGATAAATACATATTTATTGTAACAATAGTAGCCTTTGAAATTTAATTTGTCAACCAAGTGACGTTTGCATGCCAGAAGTGAACGCGGTAAAGTTTGTTATCGAAATTACAAAATAGGCCCTTATTACGGATACAAATGGCCAATTTAGGGTATGCAAACTATTATTTTATGGAGCTGTTAATTATTTATGGTGAATGTCATCGAATATATGGTCGCACATGTCGCGTTTTCTCCGAAAAGGATCTAGATAGACCGAGGCCTAGTCCGGACACAGTAAAAACATTATTGAATAATTGTTTAAGTTACGGGAGTTTTATCCCCAAAAGGAGAAACTGAAGTGAAGTGTTGATAATGAGGATAACGAAGTTATCAAAGTAATGAGTCCTTTTCTCTTGTTGGCATTTCTGTGGATCGAAATCTTGCATGTCACATCAATTGCAGAAGCGGCTGCTAAGAAATTAGGTTTCCTCTTCCGGGCTCGCAAATACTTTTCACCAGCTAATCTCTATGCCTTGTATACTTCACAAATAAGGCCAAACCTCGAATACTGCTCCCACATCTAGGGTGCAGCTGCCGCTTCTACACTCGCTATCCTGGACTCCATTCAAAAGAGAGCTATACGTCTCATCGGTGACCCTACCCTCACCCAAAGGCTGCCATCTCTTGCCCACCGACGTGCCGTTGGTGACCTCTCTCTCTTTTATAGATATCTGCACGGGCACTGCTCAGAGGAGCTTTCCTCCATAGTTCCCCCGCCTGCTGCCGCCAACAGATCCATCAAGGGAACAGAGCGAATGCACCCTTTTACTGTCCAGGTCACCAGACATAGAACATCTTGTTATGCCCGCTCTTTTGTCCCGAGGACTTCCAAGTTGTGGAATTCCTTGCCGGCACATGTTTTTCCTTCTGCTCCGAACCCCCAAACCTTCAAGTCCAGAATTAACAAGTTGCCTCTTTCCTCCTTGTCAACACCCACGGTACGATAGTATTTAGACTGTAAGCCCTCGTGGTGTGTTGTTAAAATTAAAAAAAAAAAGTCAATGATATATTTCGCTGCTGAGCCAAATTAATGTATCAGGGGTTGTCAAATGGAGTTGGGTTTATCAACAAAAACCATTCACAGAATATTCATAAAACACAACAGGGGACCCTTCTCCTATCACTTAATCCATAGTTTACAGCTCAGTGATAACTTCTAAAGTGTTGATTTCTGTGAATGGATCCTTTTAAAAATACAGGAAGATGGAGCTTTTTGCGAAAAAATATATGGTGTGATGAGGCGAAGTTCCGCAAAAATGGATTGTTTAATCGTCATTATAGCCACTTTTGGCCGGAAGAAAATCCCCACGAAGCAAGAACCAACTATTGTCAAGACCGTTGGTCATTTATTGTATTTTGTGCCGTAAAAAATAATTAGTTTACCTCATTATCAACACTTGGCTTTGGTTTCTCTTTTTTGGGGATAAAGCTCCCGTAACTTGAACAATTCTTCAATAATCTCTTTACTGTGTCTGGACTAGGCTTCGGTCTATCTGGATACTATTCGGCGAAAACAGGACATGTGCGACCAATTATTCGATGGAATTCACCATAAATAATTAATAGCTCTATAAAATCATAGTTTGCATACCCTAAATTTGACATTTTTATCACTGTTAAGGGCCTTACTGAGAGTCCTGGGTCGGACTCTCAGTAAGGAACAATTAACTTTTTCAGTACATGCTGTAAAACTAACATCAACCGAGCTTGGCATTGAGTTTAAGCAAGTCGAAGGTCTACGCATTTCGCCCATTCAAGTGGGCGTAAAGTCGTCGATAACGTGTACCATGCGATGCTGGGCACATTTGAGATTCCTATCCTACATACAGAGCGGGGGTTCGGCGAAATTTCCTGGACAGTGAAGTGAAACTACCTTCCGGTTTCGGTGGTATATAATAATAATAATAATAATAATATATATATATATATATATATATATATATATATATATATATATATATATATATATATATATATATATATATATATATATATATATATATATATCAAGATTATTACTGGAAACTCCCTTTAAAAATGTGTTGTATTACACCACAACACATTTTTAAAGGCCTCCAAGTCTACTTATCAGTGCTCATCGCAGATTTCAAGCATGACTTAGCCATAGATTGAGGTTAAAAAATCAATCTGGCGGCCATTTATAAAAAATCTGGACGCTGCAAGTGCGTTATGGTAGTGAATTTTCATAGAAATAATTTCGCACTAAATAGTTTATTATAACTTTTTTTTCTTGTAACATAGACATCTATATTTCAGTGTATCGTTTACTTTTTATATCATAAACCCAGCTACCAAATTTGATTAACACAGCTTTTTTATTTTTTGAGATTCAAAATTTTTTCGAAATAAATCTCAACATTTTCCAGGAAAACCTGGTCCGATTTTCCTGGGTAACGAACTTATCTAAACTACTTACAAAAGGAAGATACATGCCAACTTTGAGCAAAATCGACTTATTCTTTTTTGAGTTATCGGTGTGACACATACATACATATATATATATATATATATATATATATATATATATATATATATATATATATATATATTAAAATTGAAAAACTGACCCCGGATATGGGTTTGATGTAGGCAATTTGACTTGAAAGACCATTTCTGCAGTAATTATGACTATATGGCCAACCACAAAGCCATTTTAGGTTATTTTAGTGTCCAAAATATTTCCTGTGTTGTATTGCAGTTAAATTGGTAATATATATGTGATCTGGACTTCATAACAAGACCTCCAATTTACTATACCACACAAAATTATATTTAAGTATATTTATAGATTAAACCAAATTTTTCCGAATTTAGTTACTTGTAATTTACTGACTTTGGAGTAATTTTAATAGCACAAATAGGCTAATTGGGAGCTGGATTCTCAAATTTGTTGTGATTATGATAACCAAACCAACATTTTGGTTAATTATAACTAAATTACAACTTGGTTAGGTATTTGGACTTGAGTGCTGGTTAACATGTCTTAATATGCTGCTTGGAATGTCCCATACTGGCTTTGTCAATTTAATCAAAACTTAGGTTAATTTTTAAAGTGTCCTCTGAAAATCGCTACTATAACGCACTTGCTTCGTGCAATTTTTTTCCTTTAGGGAAATGTAAAGAAAATTTGCTATCGCAGTCCAAATTACCGTATCGGGGATTATTGAAATGGTATTTCAATTTTTGATTGACTGACAAAACAGATAATTTTGCACAATTTGTTGACATGAAACTGAATTTTAATAAAATGTACTTTTTTCAGTGTGTTAAATGTGTAACCAGTTAGATGGGACACCTGTATATTATAAAATATGGCATGTAGATAGCAGATATATCGCAAGGCTAGGCCAGTTAAGCTAAGGTTAGGCTAGGTCAGTGGCAGTTCGTACCGTCTGCCACACCAGCCAACGACGGGCGGGTTAAAACTTCTTGTCTAGTCTCTTCTGCCTCCACCTCGTACTCCTCGACTCCGTGCAATCTTCCACTGCCAGTAGATCTGCAGCTGGAGCCTGAAGAAGTAGACAAGCAACATTCTGATCTAGATATCCAGACCATTGCACCGGTTAATCCCTCTTGCAGAAACTCGTCAATCACCCCTCCCTCATCACAGATATATTGACAGCTAAGTGCGACGGATACTTAGTCAATTTATTAATCAGAAGTGGCCTCTCCTGACCCCATGTCGTATATAAGCAGATTATAAAAGCTTTTTTTTAACGTTGGCCTATTTCCGCGACTATGGCCAATCATCGACGCCAGGGAGCAGTTTCACCTCAGTGTCCTGTAAATGTTGCAGAACCTCTGGCTTTCCGTAAAGAGGATAAGGATCTTTAATGTGCCCAGCAGCGCATGGATACTAGACCGACGGATTGACGCCCCCTCAAAAGGGAGGAACGCGCAGATATTCAACTTGCTCGAATGCAATGCCAGAACCTCGGTTGATGTTAATTTATTAGAGTTTATACTAAAAAAGTGACAGGGAAGAGGCACACTTTCTTGCCCCAGAACCACCGAGGCTCCTAATTATAATATCATGATTAACAAAACTATTAAGTAATTAAACATTTCTATCTTCTTTTTGTACCATCCTCTAATTAGAAGATGTTAGAGATTACACAATCGAAGATCTTAGTTTCATTCGACGTTACCGAATTCTGATATCTACCTTTCGACATTTTTGAGGAATTTTACTAGAACTTTTAGCTTGTAATTGTGTTTTGGTAACACCTCTTTTTAGTGAATTTTTGTATCCAGGGTCAGTTTCATTTTTAATATATATATATATATATATATATATATATATATATATATATATATATATATATATATATATATATATATATATATATATATATATATATATATTTATATATATGTATGTATGTTTCACAGCGATAACTCAAAAAATAATTGGTCGATTTTGATCAAAGTTGGCACGTATCTTCTTTTTGTAAGTAGCTTGGACAAGTTCGTTAGCCAGGAAAATAGGACCAGGTTTTCCTGGAAAATGTTTTA
The DNA here is from genome assembly GCA_964006375.1 of Tillus elongatus. Taxonomy (NCBI): domain Eukaryota; kingdom Metazoa; phylum Arthropoda; class Insecta; order Coleoptera; family Cleridae; genus Tillus; species Tillus elongatus. Next base: position 22,174,403 of record OZ023263.1, on the reverse strand, counting down.
TTTCGAGAAAATTTTGAATCTCAAAAAATAAAAAATCTGTGTTAATCAAATTTGGTGGGTAGGTTTATGATATAAAAAGTAAACGATACACCAAAATATAGATGTCTATGTTACAAGAAAAAAAAGTTATAAAAAATATTTGATGCGAAATTTCTTCTATGAAAATTCACTACCATAACGCACTTGCTGCATCCAGATTTTTTTATAAATGGCCGCCAGATTGATTTTTTAACCTCAATCTATGGCTAAGTCATGCTTGGAATCTGCGATGAGCACTGATAAGTAGACTTGGAGGCCTTGTGTTGTATTACACCACAACACATTTTTAAAGACAGTTTCCAGTAATAATCTTGATATATATATATATATATATATATATATATATATATATATATATATATATATATATATATGTATATATATTTATATATATATATATATATATATATATATATATATATATATATATATATATATATATATATATATATATATATATTACACTGATAACTCAAAAAATAATGGGTCGATTTTGATGAAATTTGGTCGGTACCTTCCTTTTGTAAGTGGCTTGGACAAGCTTGTTAGCCAGGAAAATTGGCTCAGTTCTTTCTGAAAAATTTTGGGTTTCCTTTTGGAAAATTTTTGGATGTCCGAAAATAACATATCTATGCCAACCAAAATTGGCATATACGTTTCTATCAAACTTACCCTGCATGCCGAAGCTCAGATCTGCACGTTAAAAGCAAAAAAAAGTTATGGGTATTTAAAGAAAAAATTTTAGGTGCCACTGGTGATGAAAGGAAAGCACAAGAACAAAATATTTTGTATAGTTAACAAAACCAATTGAATACTACATGGAACGGTTAAGTTCTATTGACGCAAAAAGGTCAAGAAGTAGCAGAAAAAATATTGTGAAAATTTTATAATTTTTCTTCTTAAAACGTCAAAGTCGCCATTTTAAACGTCAAAATTCGCAATTTTTAGACAAATAATCTGAACAAATACGGATTGTGTAGAAGAAATGTCGTAATAAGTGTGTTTTACCAAGCCTTAAGTTTCAGCTTCAACCTTCATTTTACTAAAATATTATCGGAAAATCCATTTCAAATAGACCCCTTTCTGATGCTTTGGCAGTAGCTTTAGCTATAGAGTTTATGATTTAATAGTCTATATTTTAGAAAATTTTCGTAGGCTTATGAACTTTGAAAATTTTCTTCAAATGAGGACAAACTAGAGCCCCTAAAACCCATATATGGGGTAAGTTTCAGTTTTTGTCTGTTTACACATATACAGGCTTATGTTTATATACTAGATACGAACAAAAATTGTATAGCCTGATTGCAGGGTGTTTTGAGCTGCATCTTATAAAATTATTTTGATAATGACAGGTTGGTCCATAAGTCGTTGGTGATACACACTTTTTTTTAACCCCTTATGTTATTGCATTTTTGCATTTTCCATTGAATTATAATGAATCTTTGTAAGAAAAAAAATTATACCGTTCATCGTTCTTGAGTTATTTCAATTGTTTTGCAACTTTGCACGTTTTTGCCACATTGCACAAACACACATCACAAATGGAAAAAGGCGTTTGTACCAATACACAGCTGAGCCCCATGGAAATGACGCATTCAGAGAGGTTTTTGTTTGTATGACTCGTCGAAAAAATCGATCTGCCGCATTCAGGCAATACTCTCAAATAGTGGCTGAATTTGAAAAGTTTTCGCAGAAATGTTTTTAGTGTTTCCGTAGAAATAGTTTTTTGTAATATTTTGGTGAAATATTGTTAATTAATAATAAATGTTTAGTAAGTTATTGTAAATAAAAGTTGTCGAATTTTTGTGAAAAAGATAATATAGTGTAACATTACTGACGGTAATTTCGGCCAAAAAAATGGTGATGCTTCATAATTTTCTTTCTACTTGGGTAAAGCTGTTTGTCAATAGTTATATCTTGGCAGGTGTGTAAATAGCTTGAAGAGGTTCATTGGCCAGGTAAATAAACTTCCGGCCTATGGCCTACCACCAAAACTCTGTACCTGGACAGCAAATTTTCAACTGGAGCATTTCTGTTGTCGTGGATGGTCATTTCTCTAAAATGTATCAAATTAATGCAGGAGTCCCTCAAGGTTCAGCTTTAGCCCCTACTTTGTTCCTTCTGCACATCAATGACCTCCTCTCTAGCACATCCAACCCAATTCACAGTTATGCGGACGACAGCACCCTCCACTCAAATATACAATATTCTAAGCCTATCTCTTTAGCCCAATTAGATGAGGATCGCAGACTCATGAATGGTTCTGTCTCTGTGGATCTCCAAAAAATATTAGACTGGGAAGTATAAATCTTGTACAATTCAACTCCACCAAATTTCAGTCTTGCTTTCTATCTCATAAGAGATACACCACCCCTAGACCCATCACAATGAACAACCAAGTTATTCAAAGTAATTAGTCACTTTCACTTGTTGGCATTTCTGTGGATCGAAATCTCAATTGGCCCCAACATGTCACATCAATTTCAGAAGCGGCTGCTAAGAAATTAGATTTCCTCTTCCGGGCTCACAAATACTTTTCACCAGCTAATCTCTATACCTTATATACTTCACAAATAAGACCAAACCTCGAATACTGCTCCCACATCTGGGGTGCCGCTGCCGCTGCCGCTTGTACACTCGCTATCTTGGACTCCATTCAGAAGAGAGATATACGTCTCATGGGTGACCCTACCCTCATCCAAAGGCTGCCAACCCTTGTCCACCGACGCGCCGTTGGTTGGACTTCTCTCTCTTTTATAGATATCTGGACGAGCACAGCTCAGAGGAGCTTCCTTCCATAGTTACTCCAGCTGCTGCCCCCAACAGACCTACTAGGGGAACAGAGCGAATGCACCCTTTTACTGTCCAGGTCACCAGAGATGGAACATCTTGTTATTCCCGCTATTTTGTCCCGAGGACTTCCAAGTTGTGGAATTCCTTGCCGGCACATGTTTTTCCTTCTCCTCCGAACCTTCAAACCTTCAAGTCCAGATGTAACAAGTTGCTTCTTTCCTCCTTGTTGACACCCACGGTACGATAGTATTTAGGCTGCAACCCCTCGTGGTATGTTGTTGAAATATAAAAAAAAAAAAATCGGATCAGTTTTTTCTGTAAGTTTTTAAGTTTATTTTCGGAAAATGTTTCTACTTTTTGAAACAATAAAGCTATTTTTGTGAAATATGGTACATTGCTACTACTATGTAGGTTATACCGCCAACCAAATGTCCCTTCAAAAACAAGACATATTTGACCTTAAAAACATTTTTACGAAATTTCGCTACCATAACGCACTTGCTGCGTCCAGACTTTTATTTTAAAGCTTTGTCCTATGAATGCTTAATTAACAAAAAGTCACAAAAAGTTAAATGGCACACATGACGTTTAGTTCTATCTAAACTAGAGTTGCAATCATCAGCATAAAAGCTTTCTGTGAAAGTTCGCCCCTAATGAGTACACGTAGTCCAGTGTGCCCATCTGCCTTTGGCTCAGTGTCCGATACCTTATAAAAGCTACACAAGAGAGAATGTGTACATGAACAACGTGTACTCTGTATTCTCTCTTGTCGGTCGTTGACTCCAGGAGTCGTCTGGTCGCTGTCTGACACTGTCAACAAGTCATCACCACCACTTGCGCCTTCCTCCTGTCTCCTGCTAGATGCCTGCCCTCTTCGCTGAAGAACAACGAGAGTAACTGTATAAAACAACAAGCAAGAGGATGGATGTGTGGATTGTCAATGATATACCAGTCCATGTTTACTATCAAACACATACAAAACTAAATACCTTTCAACTGGATACTGGATAAATCATAACATTGAAATGAGTGAAATATACAAGAAGTGGGTGCTCTATGTTAAATAACAGTTGTCTTTTATTTGCTGGAATTAAGTCTGAATAAAAAGATTTTGTTTTGTGTCATTAGGTTTAAAAGTCTGGACGCAGCAAGTGCGTTATGAAAGTGAATTTTCATAAAAATGTTTTTAATAGCAAATATGTCACTCTAATAAAAGCAAGCATCAATCTGGTTACCGGTATAACCTACATAGTGAAAACAATGTACCATATTATATCAAAATTACTTATTGTTTAAAAATGTAGAAAAAATTTCCGAAAATAAGCTTCAAATATTTCCAAAAAAATGGTTTCCTAGCCAACAAACCTTAGGTTAATAAAATAATAAAAATCGAGTTATTAAAATTTGAAGGATTTAATGGAAATTCGCTGCCAAAACGCGCTTACTGCGTCTCGATTTTTCTTTCTTACAAACATGCATCATATTTCGATAAAAAATGCAATAATATAAGCGTGTTTCAAAAAAACAACTTTAGGGATCACCAACGACTTATGGACCAGCCTGTGATCGTCAAAATATTTTTATAAGATGCAGCTTAAGAAGCCCTATAATTAACGTATACAATTTTTTCTCGTATTTTGTGTAATAATACTTACATTGAGCTTTACCGTAGAAATGCGTCACCTTGTATATATGCAAACAAATAAAATGCAAAGATGCAGTAACACAAGACGTGTTTGATTAAAAAAAAAAGAGAATTTGTATCACCAAGGATATGGGGTATTAGCGCTCATTTGAAGAAATTTTTTCAAAATTCAAAAGTCGGGATCTCCTCGCTAGTGAATTTTTTTAAAGAAGATTTACTAAAAATTAAGTAATTATTGTTAAAAAAAGTCTGGACGCAGCAAGTGCGTTATGGAAGTGAATTTTCATTAAAATGTTTTAACAGTAATCATGTCTTCAATGCAAGCAGACTTCAATTTGGTTACAAGGTATAACCTATATTATAGTAGAGATAATGTACCATATATAATCAAAATTACTTATTTTTTGAAAATATACAAAAATTTTCCGGAAAGAAACTTAAAATGTTTCCGAGAAAACTGGTTTCAAAGCCAACGTACCTTAGGCTAATAGCAAACTGAGGTATTGAAATTTCAAGCATTTAATGAAAATTCGCTATCAAAACGCACTTGCTGCGCCTAGATATGCTTTACTTGCAAGCATGCATCATATTTCGGTGAAAAATCCACAAATGCAATAATATAAGGCATGTTAGAAACAAATTGTCGGGATCACCAACGACTTATGGGCCATCCTGTGATTGTCAAAATAATTTTATAAGATGCAGCTCAAGACAGCCTATAATGATATATATATATATATATATATATATATATATATATATATATATATATATATATATATATATATATATATATATATATATATATATATATATATATATATATATATATATATATAATATACAATTTTTTCTCGTATCTAGTATAATAACAATTATATTGACGTTTAGCGTAGAAATGCATTACCCTGTGTATATGTAAACAGATAAAAACTGAAACGAAACTCGAATATGGATTTGAGGGGGCCTAGTTTGCACTCATTTGAATTAATCTTTTAAAAAATCAAAAGTCTCGGTCTCCTCACTAACGAATTTTTTTTAAAGAAGATTAACCAAACATTATAGGTAGACCGTTAAAACATAAACTTAATTAAAACTACTGGCAAAGAAAGCATCAGAGAAAGGGTCTATTTGAAATTAATTTTCTGGAAATATTTTAGTAAAATGAAGGGAACTGACGGTTGAACCCGAAGTTTGTAGAACAATCTTCTTGCGACATTTTCTTTATACAAACCGTTTCGCTTCAGGTTCTTTGCCTAAATGTTGCCAATTTTGACGTGTCAAATCGCGACTTTGACATTTTGAGGAAAATCCCAAAGTTGTTTTCTTTAAATGCCTAAAACTTTTTTATCTTTTAACTTACAAACCTAAATTTTGACACGTGCTTCACTTTTTACAATGGAAAGATGCGTATCAAATTTGGTTGCCCCAAGTGCATTAGTTAATTTTTGAAAGAAAATTCACTAAAAAACATAATTTCTACATCAGAATAATAGATTGAGGGACCTTAGGAAATGTGCCTGTTCTTATGTGATCCGTGGTTGGTGTTTTTTGTGTTTTGGCTTAAGTATTCTCTTTTAAATGGTGCAGTCTCGTTTTTATGAATTTTCTTTCCGAAATTCACTAATGAGGAGATCCCGACTTTTGAATTTTGAAAATGTTTTTTTCAAATGAGCGCTATATATATATATATATATATATATATATATATATATATATATATATATATATATATATATATATATATATATATATATATATATATATATATATATATATATAGTTACGAAGCACTTCAATAGATGTATGTGCGGTGTTGCCACATCTCCAAAACTTCCCCAACATATGGGAATTCTTGCACAATCTGACAATACCACCTCCCCTGGTGGTGCCTGGGGTGACTCCCCACAGGCGAAGTCTCAACCCTCTAGGACCAAAAATAACGAAGTTACGAACTTATACCCCGTCGGAACGGATAAATGAGATCTGCGCATCCCGAACACCCTCTATATACACCCTGTATACGCAGAGTACCCTTATACCCTATATACGCAGAGAGCTCTTATAGTACGAGAAGCACTTCTTGTGTAACATAGGAGTAATGGCCAAATTTGGTTCATCCTGTATATACATCTCCCCTGTGTACACACGGGGCCGATCTGTATTCACAGAACCTTCTAGCAAAGAAGGTGCTGGAACATTCTGGAATGGAACACTCTCGAAACGAGGTGGAAGGTACGACGGGTATATAAAGGCGAAAACAAGCCAGCTCAGTTCTGTTCAGTTCAATTAGATAATGTTGAAGTGACTCGACGAAGCAGTAACCAGTGTGAAGTGTTAGAGAGTAGCGACTGTGGTTACAGTATAGTGACTTGTGTGCAGATTAGTGATTGTAAGGCCAGATAAACTAAGTGTTTTGTGAGGGAGACATTCTAACTTTTATGGTATCCATATTTAAAGAGTAAATGAAGTTGTTTTGTTAAAATTTAAAGTCTCACTTATCCATAACTCGGCAAAAACGCAACAATACGTTTCCGACTAGTACAAAATCACATTTAAAATCACAGGGTAAAGTTTCAAAATGAATAATTTTAGCCAATAAATACCCAACATTTAAAATTAATGATATCGTTGATTGCAATCACCACCATTAAATCCCTAATATCAGATAATAGGTACTAGCTGTAATCATCCAGTCTTAACTAAATGGTATCAAAGGATATTTTAACACGTTCAAATTTGCATCTCAAACAGATATAAACTGATGTAATTTATCACAAACTAGATTACATCTAACTGACATCTAAGCTTTCCTGAAACATATTAGGATATATAATTTCATAAATGTTTGATAATTAACAAAGGCCAGACACATTAATCATAGGATGTTGGTATTTCGATTAGCATATTACCACAAACTCGAGACTGCACTACTTCCACATGAAACTTGGAAATATTGCTGACGAAAGAACTACGTGAATTCAAAAATAGTTTCTTTTCTTAAGTAGTACACTCTATGTAATTATTTTAATAGTGGTATGTTTCTTTGTTTCAATTTAAATAAAAAAGAACTTACTATGTATGTCAGATAAAAAAAGTAAGGCGTTCCAAAACATTTCAGCAGTCACCACATTTTCATAAATAATACTACTGGAGAGTCTTATAATTAGATACAATTTGTGTATAACGAGTGGTCAATAATCATTAGCATTTTCTTTAGAACTATTTCAAATTTTCGATTTTTTTTTAAAGTGAGGGTGAATTTAAGCCCGTAGAAACCCTTGTCCCAGGTCAGTTTTAGACTTTAGATGTCTTAAAAACCGCTTAAAGAGGTAAGTTTTCCTTTCAAGGAGGAAAACCTCTAGGCATATTTTCAACATCGTAGCACCAACCCTTAAGCGGTGAATAGATCCTCCCCTAATATATTAAATAACAAGAGGGCGTCATGTAGACATCATTTTAAAGCTGGTGTAAATCTTTTTAATAAATAAGCAAACACATGAACGCGCCCTCCAGCATTTTTTATAATAAACATAAAATGGAAGTCATTTTGAACAACATCTCTGGTGTTTTCTTTAATTAGTGAATTTTCTTAAAAAAAAATTCACTAATGAGGAGATCCCGACTTTTGAATTTTGAAAAAATTTCTTCAAATGAGCGCTAATTAGGCCCCCCAGAAAACATATCCGGGGTCAGTTTCAATTTTTATATGTTTATATATATATATATATATATTTATATATATATATATATATATATATATATATATATATATATATATATATATATATATATAAGTAGTAGGTAATGCGGCACTTTGAGCAGACAGTGACGTCACAGGAAGTGACGTCACGGCGCCGGCGCCACGCCCTGGCGCCGGCGCCACGCCCTGGCGCCACGCCCTGGCGCCACGCCCTGGCGCCAGCCCCGGCGCCGGCGCCTAGCCACGCCCTGGCGCCGGCGCCTGCACTGGCGCCTGCCCCGGCGCCTGCCCCGGCCCCGGCGCCTAGCCACGCCCCGGCCCCCGGCGCCAAGCCCCGGCGCCGGCGCCCAGCCACGCCCTGGGCCAGACAGTCACATCCGTGTTATTCTGCATTCTAAGGTCATTGGCCTGTCTAGGAAACTGTGACGTCACACGACTTGGGCCAGACAGTCACATGCAAACATTCCAAAGTGTCTAACCTATTACTTTAAATTATTATATTTTGAAAAAAACCATTTGGAGCAGGTGAGTTTCGAACCCCGGGCACTCAGATGGGAGGCAACGATGCTACCCGTTAAGCTAAGCAGACGCTTGTTAATTTATTGTTTTAGGTTGGTATATATATATACGACTTTTAATTACAAACAAACCATACATGTAACATAATTAAAGTTTATTATTAGACAAATGGATGATTTACAAAATAATAATTAATATTAGAGGCGGAACCAAAACGGAGGAACCAAAATGGCGGAAAATGGCGGGATGAAAGATGGCGGTCTAACCTGTGATACATTAAGCTGACATCCCTGACATTATAAAATGGCGGCTTTCGTTCTTAAAGATGGTGCGCTGATGAAGATGGTTGAAGACTCCATTATTTAAAGTTACGTCACCCCAACCTTTAGAGCCGACAAATGAGAGTGTAGACATAAGACATAATAATTAATATGTTTAATATTAGACAGACTAGAACGTCACAATTGTTATATGGGTAGGTTCTAAAAATAACACACAGAGGTCGCTGGCAAAACAAAAGAAGGAAGTTCAGAAACAAAATAGACAACAGGTTCAACCGTGAGATGTACGATGGAACCAATACATGCACGGTGTTAAGGAGGCCAAATCAAATTGGAATATACAATAAAATGGCCACTTCCGGTCTAAACTTTTAAATCGTTATATCTTTTGAAGGACAAGTGATAGAAAGGAACTGACTTCAAAAATGTATGTTTCGTAACAAGGTCTACAAGAAAATGAGATAAAAAACTTTAAACCCTTATCGCGGAAGATCCGTGAGATGTACGAGAGAACCAACACATGCACGGTGTTAAGGAGGCCAAATCAAAGTGGAATATACAATAAAATGGCCACTTCCGGTCTAAACTTTAAATCGTTATATCTTTTCAACGACAAGTGATAGAAATGAACCGACTTCAAAAATATATCGTTTCATAACAAGCTCTACAAGAAACTGAGATAAAAAACTTTAAACCCTTATCGCGGAAGATCCGTGAGATGTACGAGAGAACCAACACATGCACGGTGTTAAGGAGGCCAAATCAAATTGTTATATACAATAAAATGGCCACTTCCGGTCTAAACTTTAAATCCTTGTATCTTTTCAACGACAAGTGATAGAAATGAACCGACTTCAAAAATATATCGTTTCATAACAAGCTCTACAAGAAACTGAGATAAAAAACTTTAAACCCTTATCGCGGAAGATCCGTGAGATGTACGATAGAACCAACACATGCACGGTGTTAAGGAGGCCAAATCAAATTGGAATATACAATAAAATGGCCACTTCCGGTCTAAACTTTAAATCGTTATAACTTTTCAACGGAAAGTGATAGAAAGGAACCGACTTCAAAAATGTATGTTTCGTAACAAGGTCTACAAGAAACTGAGATAAAAAACTTCAAACCCTTATCTCGGAAGATCGGCGAGATGTACGATAGAACCAACACATGCACGGTGTTCAGCAAGTCAAACTCTATTAACATATCCAATAAAAATGTTACTTCCGGTAGACACTTCCGGTATAGCTATTCTTAGAGCTACATACATGTGTGACACCTCAAAATAATCGTCTTGTTGAACAGAAGAAAGAAATATAGTTTTTAAGGAAATCAAAACAAGTTGTGTTAACATCTAAAAACAACACACTCTCTCTTAGACTTAATGAAGTTACTTTCAGAGAAATTTTCAAGCTTACCATGAGGACCAGTATTCAATGGCGTATTTAAATGTTGACTACATCAAGTGATGCGTGCTACAGACAAATTTTAGTACACCCTCTTAGACTTATTGAAGTTGACGGCACAGGCAGCTGTCAAGCGTACCTAACAAACCAAAGTAAATATGTCTTGAAGAACAGTCTTGAATTGCCCTAAACCAACACATCTCTATCATTTCAGAGTAATCTTAGCCATGTGACCAGTTAAACTAAGTATCTTGAAGTGTAGCTTTTATGTTTATGAGATATAAAATAAGAAAACCAAAGAGTTAATTGTCTATTACAACAACAAGTAGAAGGGGTTGACTTGGTACCTACAGCTGTTACATACTTGGTAAAAATGGGGTGCCACTAGCATTTCAGAGTAATTTTAATCATGCAACACTCTAACTGTCTTGAGATGTAGCTTTATGTGTTAATGGGTGGAAATAACAAAACTAAAGAGTTGATTGTCTATTACAACTGTCAGCTAAAGAAGCATTTAGGTAGTCGGAATACCGATATCCTAAATATTTCAAGAGTAATCTTAGTCATACAACACTCTTAACTAACTGTCTTGAGATGTGACTTTATGTGTCATTGGTTGGAAAATAAGAAAACTAAAGAGTTGATTGTCTATTACAACTGTCAGCTGAAGGAACATGTTGGGTTATCGGAATACCGATAACGCCGAATGTTCCAACCGAAGGAGCCCACTTAGAGTCATCTCCAGGGGCTCGGAATACCGATGCCCTAGAAGTGTCGGAAGCAACATTTCAATTAACACCAACAACCGCTAAATACTTGTTGGACTTTAGTATATTTGGTATTAAATTTGGCTTGTTGGATAACCAATCATTTTTATGAAAAATGCAACAATTTTTATTTCTGCGTAAATACATGTAAATTTTGTAGTCTACTATGGACAGTCAAGTCTACCTCTGGACATTTAAGTCAACCCTGGACATAATTATAACGGTGTTTAAATGCAAATAGATTGAATTATTTTGCTGGGAGTCAGGTATGGACAAGGTGTTATTAATAATAAAAACAGTGGTAAAATATAAAAATATAATATATTTACTCAAGTGTACACTACAGCAAGTTAACTAATTTGAAAATTGTCTGTCTTTACAGTAAAATGAGATCTGTCAGTTGGTGTTTGTGACCTTGGAATGTAATCTGGGTGTTATTTCCGTAGGATGACATAATTTAATTTTCGATAGTGTAAAATAAAATTAAAAAGTGTGATATATGAAAAATAAGAAAACTAAAGAGTTGATTGTCTATTACAACTGTCAGCTAAAGAAGCATTTAGGTAGCCGGAATACCGATATTCTAAATATTTCAAGAGTAATCTTAGTCATACAACACTCTTAACTAACTGTCTTGAGATGTGGCTTTATGTGTCATTGGTTGGAAAATAAGAAAACTAAAGAGTTGATTGCCTATTACAACAGTCAGCTAAAGGAACATTTGGGTTATCGGAATACCGATATGCCAAATGTTCCAACCGAAGGAGCCCACTTAGAGTCACATCTAGGGGGCCGGAATACCGGCCCCCTAGATGTGTCGGAAGCAACATCTCAACTAACGCCTACAACCGCTACATACTTGGTGGACTTTGGTGGAACACAGACTGAAAACAACTTGATATCTGGTACATATGTCTGTAAAGATAAGATATTTAATTGACATGTATTAAAGGCTTAGCGGTTTTCACGTGAGTCATCGTCATTCTAAATGTATCAGAACGAAAACCAGGTCCTTTACTCTGGTATATCTTACTCAGTAGGTGCCAGACGTCTTCGAAAACAACATTCTTTGCTTTACGAAATGGGAGATGGGCAGCCCCCTTGTCGAAACCTTCCGAGCTAAAGGTAAACCCCACTCTGTCTTCGGCATCGACATCATGGACTATATGACTCACAATATCTTTAATATGATCTTTGACCCACTTCTCTGGATCGCGGACATCGTCAGGTATATCTTGTAGTCTAAAGCATACGCTTCGTCTATCAAGTTTAAACTTCTTATTGGAGGTCACTGTATCTTCAAGTATTTGGAATGCCATTGTTTCGTGCTACACAACTGACTGTGTTGGTTAAAGGACCGAAGTTTAGCCTCGTGTTTATTAAAGACTAAAGTTTAGCAGGTACTAATTGTTTTCACATTCACTGTTGGCTACCGACTGAACCTTAGCTCCTCGTCTTAATATTCGACAAACAACACAGACAACACAACTTATTGTTTTCACCTTCACTGTTGGTTAACGACTGAACCTTAGTGGACGCTTCTGAGTCAAACAAGAAGAAAACAATTTAAAACACATCTACGATGACCATGAGGCAGCCGACATGGACTTTGAACAATTTTTAAAAATAGATGCGGCCAGGTTAGTTGATCAACCATCCAGGTCAGTCTTCACCTTTACTGTTGGCTACCGACTGAACCTTAGCGGAAGCTCCTCGTCTTAATATTCGACAAACAACACAGACAACACAACTTATTGTTTTCACCTTCACTGTTGGCTACCGACTGAACCTTAGTGGACGCTCCTCGTCTTAATATTCGACAAACAACACAGACAACACAACTTATTGTTTTCACCTTCACCGTTGGTTAACGACTGAACCTTAGTGGACGCTTCACGTCTTAATATTCAACAGACAACAACGACAGCTGTCATACAGCCGTCTGACATGACAGACAGCTGTCATACAGCTGTCATACAGCTGTCATACAGCTGTCTAACACAGCTGTCTAACACAACTGTCTAACACAGCTGTCTAACACAGCTGTCTAACACAGCTGTCTAATACAGCTGTCTAACACAGCTGTCTAATACAGCTGTCTAACACAGCTGTTTAACACAGCTGTCTAACACAGCTGTCTAACACAGCTGTCTAATACAGCTGTCTAACACAGCTGTTTAACACAGCTGTCTAACACAGCTGTCTAATAGGGCAGACATATGCCTGACACATGTCTAGCAGATGTGTAACAGTCACTCTTTTGCGGAACATAAGCTGAATGTTTTTAAGTCAAACAAGAAGAAAACAATTTAAAACACATCTACGATGACCATGAGGCAGCCTACATGGACTTTGAATAATTTTTTAAAAATAGATGCGGCCAGGTTAGTTGATTAACCTGTCTAATAGGGCAGACATATGTCTAACACATGTCTAGCAAATGTGTAACAGTCACTCTTTTGCGGAACACAAGCTGAATGTTTTTAAGTCAAACAAGAAGAAAACAATTTAAAACACATCTACGATGACCATGAGGCAGCCTACATGGACTTTGAACAATTTTTAAAAATAGATGCGGCCAGGTTAGGTGATTAACCATCCAGGTCAGTTACAGCTGACGCTATAAATAAAAACGATGCTGGAAGCGAGTGACGTCACAAGAAACGGTGGTGCATGTGCCCAGGTTATACCGGGTTAGCTCCATGACAAGGTGGTGGACCAGTCGGGTCAGCTAAGAGTCGGGTGGTGGAATGGTCGGGTCAGTCTAAACATAAATGACCACAATTATAAGTATTATATTTCTGATACACATCATGATTGTACATTAGAGTAGAGTCTTTAAGGTAACGCTGCAGCTCAACTGGTGGCTTCAAGTTTCCATATGAGTCAAAGTACACGGCTGTGTCACCACGTTTCTTAACTGCAACCCAATGACTGCCAGGTTCCTTGTTTGTTTGCAAATTCATGATAAGTGATTCATTCTTGCGTGGCCCATTGGTTGGTTGGTTGGGTGGTTGGTTAGTTGGTTGGTTGCACTTTTCATAGAAATGATTGGATATCCAACAGGCTAAATTTAGAATGAAATCTTTACAGACATATGTACCAGATATCAAGTTGTTTTCAGTCTGTGTTCCACCAAAGTCCACCAAGTATGTAGCGGTTGTAGGCGTTAGTTGAGATGTTGCTTCCGACACATCTAGGGGGCCGGTATTCCGGCCCCCTAGATGTGACTCTAAGTGGGCTCCTTCGGTTGGAACATTTGGCATATCGGTATTCCGATAACCCAAATGTTCCTTTAGCTGACTGTTGTAATAGGCAATCAACTCTTTAGTTTTCTTATTTTCCAACCAATGACACATAAAGCCACATCTCAAGACAGTTAGTTAAGAGTGTTGTATGACTAAGATTACTCTTGAAATATTTAGAATATCGGTATTCCGGCTACCTAAATGCTTCTTTAGCTGACAGTTGTAATAGACAATCAACTCTTTAGTTTTCTTATTTTTCATATATCACACTTTTTAATTTTATTTTACACTATCGAAAATTAAATTATGTCATCCTACGGAAATAACACCCAGATTACATTCCAAGGTCACAAACACCAACTGACAGATCTCATTTTACTGTAAAGACAGACAATTTTCAAATTAGTTAACTTGCTGTAGTGTACACTTGAGTAAATATATTATATTTTTATATTTTACCACTGTTTTTATTATTAATAACACCTTGTCCATACCTGACTCCCAGCAAAATAATTCAATCTATTTGCATTTAAACACCGTTATAATTATGTCCAGGGTTGACTTAAATGTCCAGAGGTAGACTTGACTGTCCATAGTAGACTACAAAATTTACATGTATTTACGCAGAAATAAAAATTGTTGCATTTTTCATAAAAATGATTGGTTATCCAACAAGCCAAATTTAATACCAAATATACTAAAGTCCAACAAGTATTTAGCGGTTGTTGGTGTTAATTGAAATGTTGCTTCCGACACTTCTAGGGCATCGGTATTCCGAGCCCCTGGAGATGACTCTAAGTGGGCTCCTTCGGTTGGAACATTCGGCGTTATCGGTATTCCGATAACCCAACATGTTCCTTCAGCTGACAGTTGTAATAGACAATCAACTCTTTAGTTTTCTTATTTTCCAACCAATGACACATAAAGTCACATCTCAAGACAGTTAGTTAAGAGTGTTGTATGACTAAGATTACTCTTGAAATATTTAGGATATCGGTATTCCGACTACCTAAATGCTTCTTTAGCTGACAGTTGTAATAGACAATCAACTCTTTAGTTTTGTTATTTCCACCCATTAACACATAAAGCTACATCTCAAGACAGTTAGAGTGTTGCATGATTAAAATTACTCTGAAATGCTAGTGGCACCCCATTTTTACCAAGTATGTAACAGCTGTAGGTACCAAGTCAACCCCTTCTACTTGTTGTTGTAATAGACAATTAACTCTTTGGTTTTCTTATTTTATATCTCATAAACATAAAAGCTACACTTCAAGATACTTAGTTTAACTGGTCACATGGCTAAGATTACTCTGAAATGATAGAGATGTGTTGGTTTAGGGCAATTCAAGACTGTTCTTCAAGACATATTTACTTTGGTTTGTTAGGTACGCTTGACAGCTGCCTGTGCCGTCAACTTCAATAAGTCTAAGAGGGTGTACTAAAATTTGTCTGTAGCACGCATCACTTGATGTAGTCAACATTTAAATACGCCATTGAATACTGGTCCTCATGGTAAGCTTGAAAATTTCTCTGAAAGTAACTTCATTAAGTCTAAGAGAGAGTGTGTTGTTTTTAGATGTTAACACAACTTGTTTTGATTTCCTTAAAAACTATATTTCTTTCTTCTGTTCAACAAGACGATTATTTTGAGGTGTCACACATGTATGTAGCTCTAAGAATAGCTATACCGGAAGTGTCTACCGGAAGTAACATTTTTATTGGATATGTTAATAGAGTTTGACTTGCTGAACACCGTGCATGTGTTGGTTCTATCGTACATCTCGCCGATCTTCCGAGATAAGGGTTTGAAGTTTTTTATCTCAGTTTCTTGTAGACCTTGTTACGAAACATACATTTTTGAAGTCGGTTCCTTTCTATCACTTTCCGTTGAAAAGTTATAACGATTTAAAGTTTAGACCGGAAGTGGCCATTTTATTGTATATTCCAATTTGATTTGGCCTCCTTAACACCGTGCATGTGTTGGTTCTATCGTACATCTCACGGATCTTCCGCGATAAGGGTTTAAAGTTTTTTATCTCAGTTTCTTGTAGAGCTTGTTATGAAACGATATATTTTTGAAGTCGGTTCATTTCTATCACTTGTCGTTGAAAAGATACAAGGATTTAAAGTTTAGACCGGAAGTGGCCATTTTATTGTATATACCAATTTGATTTGGCCTCCTTAACACCGTGCATGTGTTGGTTCTCTCGTACATCTCACGGATCTTCCGCGATAAGGGTTTAAAGTTTTTTATCTCAGTTTCTTGTAGAGCTTGTTATGAAACGATATATTTTTGAAGTCGGTTCATTTCTATCACTTGTCGTTGAAAAGATATAACGATTTAAAGTTTAGACCGGAAGTGGCCATTTTATTGTATATTCCACTTTGATTTGGCCTCCTTAACACCGTGCATGTGTTGGTTCTCTCGTACATCTCACGGATCTTCCGCGATAAGGGTTTAAAGTTTTTTATCTCATTTTCTTGTAGACCTTGTTACGAAACATACATTTTTGAAG
This sequence comes from Tillus elongatus, assembly GCA_964006375.1. Classification (NCBI taxonomy): domain Eukaryota; kingdom Metazoa; phylum Arthropoda; class Insecta; order Coleoptera; family Cleridae; genus Tillus; species Tillus elongatus. The sequence continues at coordinate 22,157,480 of OZ023263.1, read as the reverse complement.
TCAGTTCCTTTCTATCACTTGTCCTTCAAAAGATATAACGATTTAAAAGTTTAGACCGGAAGTGGCCATTTTATTGTATATTCCAATTTGATTTGGCCTCCTTAACACCGTGCATGTATTGGTTCCATCGTACATCTCACGGTTGAACCTGTTGTCTATTTTGTTTCTGAACTTCCTTCTTTTGTTTTGCCAGCGACCTCTGTGTGTTATTTTTAGAACCTACCCATATAACAATTGTGACGTTCTAGTCTGTCTAATATTAAACATATTAATTATTATGTCTTATGTCTACACTCTCATTTGTCGGCTCTAAAGGTTGGGGTGACGTAACTTTAAATAATGGAGTCTTCAACCATCTTCATCAGCGCACCATCTTTAAGAACGAAAGCCGCCATTTTATAATGTCAGGGATGTCAGCTTAATGTATCACAGGTTAGACCGCCATCTTTCATCCCGCCATTTTCCGCCATTTTGGTTCCTCCGTTTTGGTTCCGCCTCTAATATTAATTATTATTTTGTAAATCATCCATTTGTCTAATAATAAACTTTAATTATGTTACATGTATGGTTTGTTTGTAATTAAAAGTCGTATATATATATACCAACCTAAAACAATAAATTAACAAGCGTCTGCTTAGCTTAACGGGTAGCATCGTTGCCTCCCATCTGAGTGCCCGGGGTTCGAAACTCACCTGCTCCAAATGGTTTTTTTCAAAATATAATAATTTAAAGTAATAGGTTAGACACTTTGGAATGTTTGCATGTGACTGTCTGGCCCAAGTCGTGTGACGTCACAGTTTCCTAGACAGGCCAATGACCTTAGAATGCAGAATAACACGGATGTGACTGTCTGGCCCAGGGCGTGGCTGGGCGCCGGCGCCGGGGCTTGGCGCCGGGGGCCGGGGCGTGGCTAGGCGCCGGGGCCGGGGCAGGCGCCGGGGCAGGCGCCAGTGCAGGCGCCGGCGCCAGGGCGTGGCTAGGCGCCGGCGCCGGGGCTGGCGCCAGGGCGTGGCGCCAGGGCGTGGCGCCAGGGCGTGGCGCCGGCGCCAGGGCGTGGCGCCGGCGCCGTGACGTCACTTCCTGTGACGTCACTGTCTGCTCAAAGTGCCGCATTACCTACTTATATATATATATATATATATATATATTTATATATATATATATATATATATATATATATATATTTATATATATATATATATATATATATATATATATATATATATATATATATGTATCACACCGATAACTCAAAAAATAATGGGCCGATTTTGATTAAATTTGGTGAAAAAATTCCTTTTGCAAATGGCTTGGATAAGTTCGTTAGCCAGGAAAATCTGCCCAGGTTTTCCCGGAAAATTTTGTGTTTTCTTTCGAAAAAAAATTATATCTCCGGAATTAACAAAGTAAGGGCAACCAAATTTGACACTCAGGTTTACATCCTTATGAGTAAGTTACCTACAGAAATTTAGCTATGTAGCTCAAAAGACAGAAAAGTTATAAGCATTTAAAGAAAAATAAATTGGGGTTTTCCTCAAAACGTCAAAGTGGCGATTTAAAATGTCAAAATTGGCAACATTTAGGCAAGTAACTTGAACCTAATACGGGCTATAGAAATAAAATGTCTCAAGAAGGATGTTTTACAAACCCTAAAGTCTTAGTTTCAACCGTCATTGTCCTTCAGTTTACTAAAATATTTGCAGAAAATTCATTTCAAATAGACCTTTTCTCTGATGCTTGGCAGTAGCCTTAGCTATAGAGTTTATCGTTTAATGGTATATAATTTTTGTCGAATTTTCGTAAAAAATCAATAAAGCTCAATATATCCGTTATTATATAAGATATGAAGAAAATTTGTATATATTAATTATAGGGTGTCTTGAGCTACATCTTAAAATAATATTTCTACAATCACAGGGTGGCCCATAAGTCGTTGGTGATACAAATTTCCTTTTTTTTTTAATCAATCACGCCTTATGTTATTGCATTTTTGCATTTTCCATCGAAATATAATGCATGTTTGTACGAAAAGAAATTCTGGACGCAGCAAGTGCGTTATGGTAGCGAATTTTGATCAAATGTTTCATATTTGAACAGCTCAATTTGCTATTAACCTATAAGGTTGACCAAGAAATGTGTTTTTTCGGGAACATTTTAAGTTAACTTTTGGAAATGTTTGTACATTTTCACACAATAAAGTTATTTTAATGGAACATGGCACATTGTTTTTACTATATAGGTTATATTGGTAACCAAATTTGATGCCTGCTTTCTTAAAAAAACACACATATTTGTTATTAAAAAGATTTTTATGAAAATTCACTACCATAACGCACTTGCTGCGTCCAGAATTTTTATTTTTTTCAATTTATTAGTTTTTAATAGCTTTAGTAAAATTCCAGATATGCTAATGTTTAATAAAGTCTTCAAGGGACATAATTTTGTTTTGATCTCAACTCACTTTTCTGAAAAACGGGTGGTTTGCTAAAAATTTACAGGAGAAGAAAAAGATACAAAATTAAATTTTCTATAAAATTGATGGACTTTAACTTTAAAAAAAATCACCATTGAGGAGATCGCAACTTTGAAATTTTGAAAAATATTGTTCAAATGAGCGCAAACTGGACTTTGAGCCCATATCCGGGGTCAGTTTCAATTTTTATTTATACATACATGTATATACCAAAATTTAGCTTTGCGAGTTAAAAGACACAAACGTTATAGGAATTTAAAAAAAAATGCGTTATGGTAGCAAATTTTTATTAAATGTTTTAAATTTGTATAACTCATTTTTCTATAAACCTAGAAAGTTGTAGTTTGGTGTGTGGTAATAACATTGTTACTTTTTCAGATAAGAATTTTTTTCTGGAAATTCTCTTTTTTTTAGAAAAACTGATCCTATAATGCTGTATAACGAATTTATCTAAGCTATTAATAAAAGAAAGACTCTTGCCGAGTTTCATTAAAATCGATTAATAACATTTTGAGTTATCGCTCGGGTATATATATTAAAACATATAAACATTCAAACGGCCCTAGCTTTCAGGTCTAGGGGCCGAAATTCGCGCTCATTTGAAAAACATTTTGCAAAGTCTCACCGTCGATACCTCTCTTTAGCTATTTTTTTAAATAAAAATTCGCTAAAATTGGATTTTCCTCAAAACGTCAAAGTTACGATTTAAAACGTCAAAATTTGCAAGAACCTGAAAATAATACGGGTTATGTAAAGAAAATGTCGCAAGAAGAATGTTTTACGAACCCCGAGCTTCAACCGTCATTGTCCTCCATTTTACTAAAATGTTTGCAGAAAATTCATTTCAAATACCCTTTCTCTGATGCTTTTGCAGTAGTTTTAGCTATAGAGTTTATCGTTTAATCGTACATAATTTTGGCGATTTTTCGTAAAAAGTCAATAAAGCTCAATATATCTGTTCTTATACAAGATACGAATATATATATATATATACATTAATTATAGGGTATCTGGAGCTACATCTTAAAAAAGTATTTCTACAATCACAGGGTGGCCCATAAGTCGTTGGTGATAGAATTTTTTTTTATTTGGACACGCCTTATGTTATTGCATTTTTTTGCATTTATATATATATATATATATATATATATATATATATATATATATATATATATATATATATATATATATATATATATATATATATATATATATGTATGCGGTTATTTATTGTAGACCTACAATAAATAACCGCATACAACCACAACATTTTTATAATGACAAACGTAACCTAGACTTTTTTAAAGCTTTAGAAGTCAAAAGGCACACACACGACAATAACTACCTTGTTTTAAACGAACAAACTGATTTAATGAATTCCCCTTTCTTGGATATTCTTCTTTATAATTAAATATGTCAAAGAAAATAAATTTAACTATTATTTCAAAAAAGTTGTAATAAAATAATGAGTTGATGTATGTCGATATTTTCGTTGTATAGAGACTACTTTTATACTATTATTGTTTAGTTATTTTATTGTTGTAACTGTTATCATAGTTATTATAGGCTAGTTCTAGTTTTTATGTCAAATATTGACATACATCACATAGACATTTTGAAAACCTCATCTGTCATCTGTGTTTCATTTTATTTTCAATTTGATAAAAAAAAAATTGGATCAAAACATCATATCATAACATAGCAACAGATATTTATTTGTAGTTGTCATGATTTCGTACTAATTCAATTTTAATCTGTCTGAAAATGCTGTCAAGCAGCGAAACTATAGTCACAGAAGCATTGAAGAACATCCTAGAACTTCCAGAATTCGAAGGGCCACTTGCTCCAGTTAGCTCACGCGCTGGCTACGTCCTTCACCTACAAAAACCAACAGTGAAGCCAGAGAAGTATTCTCCAAGTCTGTATGCAATATATATATATATATATATATATATATATATATATATATATATATATATATATATATATATATATATATATATATATATATATAAAAGATCATAGTTGTTGCCACAGCAACAAAATTAAATTTTGTTTACAGGGAAGTTTCCAAACCAAATGGATACCCATGTTCTTTTATTCTCTCCCTCGTCCGCGTCTTTGCTGCCCCGATAGCACCGCAGCCTTTGGCTTATTGTGTACGCGCTTTGTCTTTTCTACTTTCTTTTCTACATTCCAAAATCACTGTTCCTTGAACTAGTCTGCACAGCAATTGGTAGGGTGAAGTTTTATAATGCTCTGTCTCCGGTCTAGGCTGACCGTAGATCTTTTGCGGTCCAGAGCTTTACACTCGCACAAGATGTGCTGTGCCGATTCCTCCCCCTCGCCGCAGAGTCCTGTTATATTTCTGAGCTGTCCTCTGCTAGGATTTAGCAGCTCCACAGCTCTCTTTGAACTGGGTTCCTCAATTACTGACTTCCTATAATATCTGAGCCCTGGACAGTCTGCCCAGTACACCTCACATTCGTTTCTGACCCAGGGATTAATGGATCCCCTGGCAGTGCTATTCGACACGCCCAGGACCGGTTCTGGTCTCATAAATGGTTTTGCTGATCCTCCCAGCTTCTTCATTGCGTTTGACCTCCGATAACCCGATACCCAGATGAGGGTGACCTCATTCTGCCCGACCAGGTCGCTTGTCTCGTCTCGGCATTCACTTACCAGCCTGGAATTTACCCGTGGGATACTTAGGGCCTTAAGGCTGCCTCGCTGTCTGTAGCTATGAGGATCTGATTGTTGGTGTAGCCCCTCCTCTTGTTCTCTCGCACGAAGTGCAGGATGGCATAGATTTCGGCCTGCAAGACCGTTGCATGAGCTCCGAGGGAAATACTGTGACTTACTCTCGATTCTTCTGTATAAACGCCTGCCCCCGTCCCACGCTCTCCGCCGGATCCGTGCGTGAACCAGACGAGTGTGTTCCGTGGTAAGCCCGGCGTCTGCCCTCACCATGCCTCGCGGACGGGGATTACCACTGTAAACTTGTTTTACTTACAAATTCACGGGCTCGCGAGGTCTGACCTCATTTCAAGCATTGGCTCCTTCACGATCTCCTGACTCTTGCAGGGGCCACTGCAGCCTGGGTTGATCTTCAGTCTACCATTGCAGGATAGTCTGTATAGTGCTGTCCTGGCCTACCCCATGATAACTAAGTGTATGGGGGGGCGGGGGGGCGGTGAGGGCAGATCGAGCAACACCTCCATAGCGGCTGTTGGGGTTGAAGTCATGGCCCTTGTGATGCCGAAGCAAGCCATCCTTTGGATCTTGCCTAGTTTTTGTTTGGCACTTGGTTGTGTCACCTTAGGCCACCAGACCAGTCCAGCGTATGTTAACGATGGTCTGACCACCCTTGTGTGCAGCCAGTGGGCCATACTAGGTCTTAGTACCTACGTTTTTCCATATAGCCTCCTACTGACGGCTAGGGTCATAACTGCCTTACGCAGTATTTTTTCAACGTGACCATTCCAGGTTAATTTAGAGTCCAATACGACCCCAAGATACTGTACCTACCTGGCCATTGAAATGTTTCTACCATATAGAGTGATATTTCTGTGGCTCTCCGACTTCCTCCTCCTCGTAAATGGTTGGCGGTTGCTTTCTCGGGGCTCACCTCGAGCCCTTGGCCAATTGTCCACCTTTCCACCCGATACAATACCAATGTACCCTCGTATAGTGTTCTATTTCGAGTAAAAAGTTGCTTATTTGTTTGCGAGAATTCTAACAGAGTCTGATAACAGCATTGTCGTAAGAATTAGTTTTGCCATATTATCTTTTTTATCTTGTAAGTTTTTGACTTGTCCGATTTACAATAATTGTAACTAAAGGATCAAATAATAATAATAATAATAATTATTATTATTCAACCCCCACTGCACAAACCTGTTAAGAATCGAATCAATATATGTCAAAATAATTAATTTTTTCCAAACTTTCCGGACACAGTGCATAATTTAGTCTTAGAAATATTTAACTTTAAAAGATTCATAAGACGCATTTCTATCAGTTATGCTGATGCTGAAATCCAAACATTTATTTATTTAAAAAGCCTGAACGTCTATCATATTTCTTTGGCTTAAAAAATTAGCTGAAATATTCTGAAGACAGCCTTAGACGGAAAAACTTTAGCAAACTTCCGTGTAAGATGCTGACGTGTACAAACATCTGAGATAGATTCACTGGTCGGGATAAGTGATTGCATAAAGATATGAATTTCAATGAGCTTCGAATTCTGCAAAGTCGAACATTCTCAAGTAGGTCTGGAATTCTGCAAGCTCTTCTATTCACTTTTTCTACTTTGAGTATATTTCCGCATGAATTGCATGATGACTTCGAATATTGACTACAAGAAATCTGTTTGTCGAGAAAATTAATTTATAAAAAAATAACAAATGTAAAAATTTAATTTAAAATCACAGTCTAAAGGCAAAGTTGCATGTCCTCACAACCGTTACTCTCTGTGTACACTTCATTACAGCTGCCTTGTTTTAGGGAATTTTCGTAAAGAAAATTTCGCTTTCGCTTTTAGTGTGGTACGACTTTCGAATGTTTGATTTGACCCATATCCGTGGTCAATCTCAGACTTGAAGAAATATTTGGTTGTCGGGTTGTCCCACGTCTAGAACTTATTGACGTTTAAGCTCCAGTTTTAAAGCCATTTTCTAGGCGTTGAGGGAATAAGGCCTCAATCTGCCTACTCCTTAAAGTAGTGTATAAGAGTAGATTGGGTTGCTCTAACTCGATTACGGCACCGGAATCTGCCTTATCCACAAATATAACTGGAGATTGTTTGTAAGGCCCCAGTGTGTTCAACGCTACACCTGGAGAGATAGAGAGAGCGAGGGTCTGGAATGACTCACAAATAAAATGAATCGTGTAAATGCAGATAAGAAAAAAGTTACGGTGTTTGATAAAGGAGGTGTAATAAGTAATTGCAGTCTCTTTATCAATGGTAGTCCGGTAGAGGAGGTAGAAAAGTTTAGGTATTTAGAAAGACAAATTTCAAACGACAGAAGAATAGATGAGAAGATGCATATGCAAGTATATGCAGGTACAAAGGTGCTGGGAGCTTTGGCTATTGTAGATAGGAGTCAATGTATATGTAAAGAGGCCGAAGTCACAGTATATCCCTTTCCGCAGCTGCTTACACGATTCTTTATTTTTTATTTTATTTCAACAACACACCACGAGGGCTTTCCGCCTAAACACTATCGTACCGAGGGTGTCGACAAGGAGGAAAGGGACAAATTGTTAATTCTGGACTTGCAGGTTTGGAGGTTCGGAGGAGAAGGAAAAACATGTGGCGGCAAGGAATTCCACAACTTGGAAGTCCTGGTGACCTGGACATTAAAAGGGTGCATTCGCTCTGTTCCCCTGGTAGATCTGTTGGGGGCAGGAGGTGGAGGAACTATGGAAGAAAGCTCCTCTGAGCAGTGCCCGTGCAGATATCTATAAAAGAGAGAGAGAGAGAGGTCACCAACGGCACGTCGGTGGGCAAGGGACGGCAGCCTTTGGGTGAGGGTAGGGTCACCGATGAGATTGAATGGAGTCCAGGATAGCGAGTGTAGAAGCGGCAGCGGCGCCCCAGATGTGGGAGTAGTATTCGAGGTTTGACCTTATTTTTGAAGTATATAAGGTATATAGATTAGCCGGCGAAAAGTATTTGCGAGCCCGGAAGAGGAAACCTAGTTTCTTAGCAGCCGCTTCTGCAATTGATGTGACATGTTGGTGCCAATTGAGATTTTGATCGACAGAAATGCCAACAAGTGAAAAGGACTCATTACTTTGAATAATTTGGTTGTTCATTGTGATGGGTCTAGGGCTGGTGTATCTCTTATGAGATAGAAAGCAAGACTGACATTTGGTAGACTTGAATTGTACAAGATTTCTACTTCCCCAGCTTAATATTTTTTGAAGATCCACAGAGACAGAACCCTCCATGAGTCTGCGATCCTCATATAATTGGGCTAAAGAGGCAGGCTTAGAATATTGTATATTTGAGTGGAGGGTGCTGTCATCCGCGTAACTGTGAACTGGGTTGGATGTGCCAGAGAGGAGGTCATTGATGTGGAGAAGAAGCAATGTAGGGGCTAAAGCTGAACCTTGAGGGACTCCTGTTTTAATTGGATACAGTTTAGAGTAATAACCATCCACGACAACAGTGATGCTCCGGCTGGAGAGGAAATTTGCTGTCCAGGTACATACATTTGGTGGCAGGCCATAGGCCGGAAGTTTATTAAGCAGCGCTGCGTGCCAGACCTGGTTGATTGCTTTGGATATGTCTAGAGCGACAATCTGGCATTCACAGTGTAGTTCCATATACTTGCTCCAAGAATGGGTGACAAATAAAAGGAGGTCGGCAGTTGATCTGCGCTGACGGAATGCCTATCGTGGATTAGACTGTTTTTCAAGAAAATTTAATAATTCGGTGTTTATATATTTTCCATCACTTCGGAGACGACTGAAAGGAGAGAAATAAGCCTGTAGTTGCCAGGAAGCAATTTGGATCATTTCTTGGGGAGGCGTTGTACTCGAGCGGTTTTACAGTTCTAGGGAATATGCCTCTGTTGTAAGATGTCTGAAACAGACGAGTCAGGACAGGAGCAAGTTCTAGTACGCATTTTTTTAGAACAATTGCTTAGATCTCGTCAAGGCCAGAGGATTTCCTGGTATTAAGAGAAGAGAGCAACTTTCGTACCTTTTTAGTTTTGAAAATGATATCCGTCATGTTATTGCGGACTGTTGGACTGTTGGTAGTTAAACATTTGGAAGTGGGTTGAGAGTAGAATTGCCGGCGAACAACGGGGCAAAAAGTTCAGCCTTGCTCAGAGCGGTGGAAACAATTTCATCCCCTAAAACAAGAGGTGGGAACGTGCTCTTGTAGAAATTCTTCGCGATAGATTTAGCAAGAGTCCAGAGGGGTTTTCTACCATTGGAGCTTGAGATGACTTTGTTTTTGATGTGGTTAGTCAATGAGTTGATCTTGTTAGAAATCATCCTGATTCAAAATATATTCAGAAACTTTTTTTAATTTGTTTCTGTTTGACAACACTGTAGAAACTATCCTAGATATAAAATTCCACCTTACCAACGCTCACATTAGCGGGGGAGTCTGGCCTCCGAGCACGTGATTTTAAGTTCAGTTTTAATTGGTTTGCCAGGGCGCTAATGCTTGCATGCATTTAAATAAATGTGTTCAAGTATGGTCCAAAGTCGAAAACATCGGAACCGGGCCTCCGTGACGTCACACAAGAAGATCGCGCCGTTTTGGTAATATACTTCTCAGCAGCGTTGCCGTTTGTAATTGTAATTGAAGATTTACAGAATTACAGAATTTTTATATGAATATGGTTTGAATAATAATTAATAATATGAATAGGTATGGCATTAATAGTACATATTGGATTAAAGTTATATGTAACTATCTGACTACTTAAATAGGAATGATGTAACTAATTCTGACTAGGGAAGCTCGGCCTCCTCTGCCTCCTTGGAGAAACCGTCACTGCTTGGTAATACGTGAAAAGAAAAACAACACAGAACGACAAGGTAAACCAAAGTGGATTAAATTAAAACTGGAAGGTCATATTTAATACCTGTTTATTTTGAGACATTAGTTAGTTGAAGTATTAATAAAAGTTTTTGTATTTCTAAAGTAAGTATTTAGCCAAGACTTTTAATTGAAATAATTCTTTAAGAGTTTTATTGAATTATAAAACAACATTGGAAAAGAGAAAGGTTTATTGAGACCATTTAAAGTTTTGGAAGCGACTGTAAACTTTTTTTCATAAAGTAGAGCTTTAACTGAGCAATTTAAGCGCATGCCATTTTAACAGTACACAAAGCGAGACTAAGATTGTCGAGAATTTGTTAAAGGATCGTTTTTATTTTCAATTTTTTTCGTCTTAAGTATTCTTTAAACTTTTAATATATTCTGATTGGCAAATGAAACAAAATGCGAAAGAGAATGAAAGTTTTATAATCGTCCAGACGTCTCGTAATATTTCAAAGTTCCTTGTCATTGTAATGAAGTTAATTAATTTAACCTCAGCAAGTAATACTTCAGCACTTTTTTTTAATATCTTATCGATACAAAATCCGTTTAGATATAAATCATTCAAAGTGTCAAGGAGCCAAGGAGCCAACTTCTCAAGTTCATTGTAATTTCGCTACAATGCCCATGGCATGTGACTAGCTCGATGGAGACAGCTTTTTAGATGCTTACGTTTCTGTTACAAAAATTGGTTTTGTTTTTTCACCACACAATTAACGAGCAATCTGTTATGGCGCTTTACTGACCTTTCCAAGCATTAGAAAAGAAATATAAAGTTTAGCGACACTATATTGGCCGTCTGAAAAATAATATTTATTTAATGCATACAATGTAAGCGCCAAAAGAAGCGCAAAGGAACGGCGTAGACTAACAATTGAATTTTATTAGTGAATTTTCCTAAAAAAATTCATTAATGAGGAGATCGAGACTTTTGAATTTTGAAAAAATTTCTTCAAGTAAGCGCTATTTAGGACCCCAGAACCCAAATCCGAGGTCGGTTTCAGACTTTATATGTTTATATATATATATATATATATATATATATATATATATATATATATATATATATATATATATATATATATATATATATATATATATATATATGCTTATATATTTATGTGTCACACCGATAACTTAAAAAATAATGGACCGCTTTTGATAAAACTTGGTAAGTACCTTCCATTGGCAAGTGGCTTGGATAAGTTCGTTAGCCAAGAAAATCGGACTAGTTTTTCCCGGAAAATTTTACGTTGTCTTTTGGAAAAATTTTATATCTCCGGAAATAACAAAGTTAAGGCAACCACATTGGCTACGAGGGTTTATATAATAAAAAGAAAACCATGCACCAAAATTTGAATCTCTACGTTAAAATGAAAAAAGTTATCAGCTATTAAGTTTTTATTCATAAAACATCAAAAAGTCGCGATTCAAAACGTCAAAATTGACATGTTCCAGATAGAGTACCTAAGTGAATACAGCAATGCAGGATAAATGTCGTAAGAAGTTAAAAAGCTTTACGTTTTAGCTACAATCTTCATTGTTCTTTATTTTATTAAATTATTTGCAGAAAATTATTTTAAAACAGACCCTTTATGTGATGCTTTGGTAGCAGTTTCAGTTATATATTTAATTCTAATAACGAATTAGATTACGCTTATTATTTAGCGTTTTTCTTTTCAATTGGGCAAAGTAGAAGTTTTTCTATGGAGAAACGGTTTTGGTAAGTAGTTTCTCCTTTCTATGGACTTCTGTAAGATGAGTTTTTTACAGTTTGCATTTCCGGCTCCGTTGTAGCATGTTTACCTTGAACAAAACCTCAAATTTACTTTAGGTCTCTTATGTATTGTGGAGTTGAGATCACAGCATTTGTCCGCTGGTTAATGCATTAAGGGGTTCCTCTAAGCATCTTTCTGATTTTTTGTTTCAAAAAAACGAACAATGCGCTAATCTGCTAATTTACCTGTAAATGTTATTAATATAAAAAAAGGGAACAACGATCGTGACTCGAATAAAGTTCTCTTCGCCATTTTAACTTTAAATGAAATTTCCTTCTCCCGTTTCTCATCCGTTTAACACATTGGGCACAGAAAATATATAACTTACTTAAAATTGTCATTTATAATTGAAGGAAAATAAAACTTGTTCTAGGTATGCAAAGAAAAATTCACAGAAAACAGAATAATTTCTAGATTCTAAAACCTACTGCGCGGCTATAATGAAACAACGTTAAATGAGACAGTAAAATAAGCTTTCTTACTCCAAAAAAAAAAAAACAAAGAAACAACAAGATTCTTATAAGGCGTAATACAATAGTGCATAATAGTCCACGGCAACAGTACATGTCATATTCAACTGACAAATTATTTTGGTAAATGTCAGATCTACTTTCAAAGTGACATGTAAATAAGTCTTTTGTTTTCTGACACTTGTAAAACAAATGTAGGCATGCTCTTCTTCTAAAATTCATATTTATTTTTGGCCATCACAATTTTACTCATAGGGTTGGATACAATTTTAGTGACTTTTGAATTTTGACAAGATTTCTTCAAATGAGCACGAACTAGGCCATATAGAACCCATATCCTGGTTAGTTTCAGTTTTTATTTGTTTGCATATATATATATATATATATATATATATATATATATATATATATATATATATATATATATATATATATAATATATATATATATATATATATATATATATATATATATATATATATATATATATATATATATATATATATATATATATATATATATATATATATATATATATATATATATCTATATATATACAGGGTGACGCATTTCTAGGGTAAAGCTTAATATATTCATTATTATACAAGATATGAGAAAAAAATTTAAAAGTTAATTATACGATGTCTGGAGCTGCATCTTATAAAATTATTTTTACAACCACAGGTAGCCCATAAGTCGCTAGTGCTGCAATTTATTTCCTAATCGAACACGCCTTATATTATTGCAATTTTTGCATTTTCCATCGAAAGATAATGCATGTTTGTAAGAAAATAAATTTGGGACTCAGCAAGTGAGTTATGGTAGTGATTTTTCATAAAATGTTTCTTTCGATAGCTATATTTATTAACCTAAGGTTCGTTGGCTAGTTTTTTGAGCATATTTAAAGTTTATTTTCAGAAAATTTTTGTTCATTTTCAAACAATAAAGTTATTTTGATGAAATATGGTACATTGTTTCTACTATATAGGTTATACTGGTAACCAAATTTGAGCTTGCTTAAAAAAATATTTCATATTAAAAACATTTTAATGAAAATTCACTACCATAACTCCCTTGCTGCATCCGGACTTTTTTTCAATATAGTCTCTCCTAACATCAATGAATAAATTACATAATTTCAGCAACAATTTTATACCTTTAAAAAATATTCTTTCGGTCTGTCCTCAAAATTTATTCAATAAATTTAAGTAAACATTTTTGCTAATCACTATAACGTGCCTAACGTGTTAAGTGTACATTTCATCCATATTCTTATAATAAGTTCTCGAAATGTTGTCCTTGGACACATAAATTCATTCTTCTCAGAAAGTTGCGACAAACCCTGAAGAATATGCCATGCCTTGCTCTTATTATTGCGAAACTATCAAAAACCGTTGCTTTACCTACACGTTATCCACAGGCGTTCTGTATACCAGTAAATTAACAGACCCAAAGAGAAAAGTCGATCGGGTTCAAGTTTGGCGATCTTGCGGCCCAATCTTTGAATCCACCGCGCCCTATCCGCCTCTCAGGGAAAATCTCATTGAGGTACTCCCTCACCACTAAACTGTAATGAGGCAGTGCCTCGTCACGTAGTAGCCACAGGAACGTTTTTCAACAAAACGGACAGATCATTTTGGAGAAAGTATAGGTAAGCCTCACCATCAAGCCTCCGTGGGAAGAAATGTGGCCCAACTAAATGATCTTCCACGATGCCGATAGTTTATAGTGAAACCCACGTTTCACCAGTAAATGAGGATTCTTGTTACACCAGTAATGTCTATTCTTCTTCTTTCGGTGTCATATCAGGTCCCCCTAACGTTGGCAATTACATTGGCGAGTTGTTCGCGGTTTTCGGCTAATCTGAATAGTTGTTCGGCACTGCGTATTCCAGTCCAATCGCGAATGTTCTTTAGCCATGACATCTGTTTCATTCCGATTCCTCGGCTGCCTCGATTTCGCCTTTCATTATAAGCTAGAGCACCTTGTATCGGTCTCCTCTAAGAACATGTCCCAGGTATGATATCTTTCGCACCTTAATAGTGACAAATAATTCACGGACGGCATTCGCTCTATTTAATACTGCTTCGTTGGTCTGCATAGCTGTCCAGGGTATTCGAAGCATTCTTCTGTGCAACCACATCTCAAACGCCTCCAGTCGACTGATCGTAGCAGCCCTCAGAGTCCAGGTTTCAGCTCCATACAACAACACGGACCAAACATAACATTTGATCATTCTTTGACGCAATCTTAGGTTTGAGTTGTCGTTAGAGAAAAATGACTTCATTCTCATGAAAGTTGTGCGCGCTGTTTCAATTCTGCACTTTATCCTTTTATCAGGGTCTAGATGTTCTGTGATATAACAACCAACGTATTTGAATTGGGTAACCCTCTCAATGTTTTGTTGGTCTATCTGTAGGGAAGTTATTACCAAATTAAAATAAATAATTTACGATATAACCCGAAATTACCTCTGAATGGGTGCCTCTAATGTTATATATCAGGGTTACGCTGCTATTGCAAACAAATGCTCCAAATTAAACTTCAAGAGAACAGGCTACAAAAATATGTTAGAATAAACAATCAGCAGGATTGCCATTTGCCAAAACTGTCATCTGAATTTGAAGATACCAGAAAAAATATAGTAATAAATAAAAATTTTGATGAAAGTGATTCAATTTGTTTACAGGCAATCTAGAACTACGTTTTAATATGTATAAACATTAAGCTTCCCATTCTTCAGGGTACTTAAAACCCTGATGCACAAACCACAAGAAATATTTCTTGCAAACAGCCCCCAGCCGGGACCAGAAGTGAATAGGGGTGTTGGGCGGGGAAGAAGATAAAAAGGAAGAAAAAAGGAAATTCTGTTTATCCCGCCCAGAACCCCCATATTTACCGCAGGTCTCGTAACTTTCTTGCGGGTTGTTCCCAAGACTCTTTTCTTGTTTACATTGTTCTTGTTTATGCATTGAGCGTGGTTGTATGCATGCAGAAGGGAAAGGAGACAAAGCAGCGAACCAAGATTTTCAATTTATTTTTAAATTGTTACCCCATTTCATTTCTTTAAAATATTTTTCCAAAAACGAAATTTAGGTTGCCTTGTTTGTCAGTCTTACATAGAGAGCTACAATATTTCATCATTTTCAAAAAGTGTGGATACAGCAACAGTAAATAAGTGTTAAAAAAGGTCTGGGTGCATTAAATACATTATGGTAGAGAGTTTTTGAAAAAATATTTGAAATCCAATAACTAAAATTTCTATTAAGCTAGAATCTTCAATCTTGAACCATAGTAACTCCTATGTAAACGCAGTCTGGCTACTAAATTAAAGAAAAATAACGTAAGGAGCTTTGCGGATAACTACAAGTTGGTTTTAAAAAACATTTTCTGTTGTTCTGTTTGCAAAAACTAGTTCGATTGGGTTGACTAAAACAAAACCATTCAACCAATTAAAAGAAAAAATTCCCTTTGTAAATAATTATTTTTTTTTTCTAGAAAACTTTTTTGACTTTAATGAAATTTGTAACACAATTTTTTAAAGAGACTTACTGTACTTACATATATCTCTACTAAACTATAATTTTCTAGCTCCATGGAAAATAGAAGCCTATTGAAATAATCGCTAACTGGGACCTCTAAAACCGATCTCCCAAGTCCACTTAAATTTATATAATTAGTTTTATTAATATACCTTACTAATAGTGTACAATTCTTATGAAAATTCACTACTATAATACACTTACTGCGTCCAGAACATTTTTTTATGTATGCAGATGACTTTAAGATTTTTGCAAGTATTTAGAGTGTTGATGACTGTTTGCAACTCCAGAAGTATCTTCAGATCCCTGATGAATAATGCAGAAATATAAATATTTTCCTTGTGGTCAAGTCATGGGGCCTAAATTCATTCCATGAGAATGTCTTTCTGAAAAGAATAAATAATCACAGCTATGTGGAAGTTATGATTCAATTTGCAGCACTATTTAAGTTTGATTAAACACAGATTATGTATAAATTTTAATTAAATTAAACCATTTCTACTGGGTGTTCGGATTTTTTTAAGTCTTTATATATATATATATATATATATATATATATATATATATATATATATATATATATATATATATATATATATATATATATATATATATATTACAGGGTGATTCATAAGTGGTGACCAAAAATGAAACCCCATGTTCTTTGAACAATTTTAGAGAGGGTATGTGCTATAAAAATTTTTCCTATAATGCTTCAATAAAAAGATACAGGATGTTGAAGTTGAATTTCAAAAAAAAAAGTTCCCAATTTTTTAAAAAGTAGCACATATATTTTGCTGAAACTTGGCATGTGTAGGCTGCTATGTAAGGCGCGTATTCTACCATAACAATTAAATCGGCTAATCCAGCAGTGGCGCGCGTACCCACATGTCATTGGTTATCCCTGAAAACAAAAAAAAAAACAGGTAAGCCAATGATATATTTTTTTATTTTTCATTTTTTAAATCTTACTTTCATTACTGAACAAAATGACTCTCTTGATAATTTTCTGTACGACGCTTATTTTACGAGTAAGCAATGAATCAGGTAAGTGTTTTAGAGCACAGTTCATGATTTTTAACCAGCCGTTGTTGGGTAGAAAATCGCAATGATACACTTTCATCAGGCTTATAGTAATTTTTTTATTACAATAAATATTCAAAAATGCCTCCATTGGCCTGAATACACGCACGACATCTTTTTAATATGTAAAATTTAATGGGTTGAGGATTCATTGTTGCTTGAATATGACGAAAAGCATTATTTATCAGTTGTTGTAGCTGCTCTGGTGTATTTATTTGTTCACTGTAGATCAGTCGCTTAAAATCACCCCAAAGATAAAAGTCAAGTGGGTTTAAGACCGGTGATCTTGCAGGCCAATGTATTGGTCCAGTTCTGTCAATTCATCTTTCATTATAATGTGCATGTTGCCATGTAACAACGTTTCGACTATAATGCGCTGGTGCACCGTCATGCTGGTATCACATTATATCTCTTGTTGCTAGTGGAATATCATCTAGAATGTTTTCTACGCGGTTTTCTAGGAGCGCTAAGTACGAAGATCCATTTAAACGTTGTGGCAGGACTTCCATGAACAGTGAGCCGTTAAAAATACCACACCATAAATTAATGGAAAATCTATGTTGAAATGTGCGAGTCCTTGTTGCATGTGGATTTTCCAATGACCAGACATGCTCATTATGAGAATTATAAATACCATTTCTTGTAAATGTTGATTCGTCAGACCAGAAGATTAGATTCGGGAATAAGATATTTTGATTGTTCATTTCCAACATCCATTCACAAAAGAGTCGTCGATGCACATTATCTCCAGGTAGAAGGCAATGAACATTCTGTCGATGATATGGATGTAAGGCTTCTCGATGTAAAGTTCTCCAAACAAAGCTTTGAGAATATTGTAACTGCGTGGCAATCCTCCGAGTACTTGTAGAAGGTTGATCCATCACTGCATCCACCACTCTCTCTTCGTCTTCAAGTTGATGTTGTCTTCTACCATTAGCTCTAGCGTCAGGATCTTGTCCAATACCGCACTGCCGAAGTCTTAAAAACGATCGAGAAAAAACCCTTGGTGTAGGTTGACGGCGAGTGGGAAACCTACGTTGATATTCCCGACAAGCAGCTAGAGCATTTCCATCAGCATATCCGTAGATAAAAATTATATCTGCTTACTCTTCTGAGGTGTACTCCATTATAAGAAGTAAAAGAGTAGAAAATTTTGCAATTTTATAAAGTTTGCCACTTACACCTATTCAAAATAATAACTTGTTAACCTAACCGTCAAGTGACTCTTAATGACAACTTTGGCAAACCAGACTACTACTTACTAAAATACAACAAAGATAATCGTCGTACAAAAAATTATCAAGAAATTAAATTTTCCATATTAAAAAGATGTCGTGCATGTATTCAGGCCAATGGAGGCATAAAAGTGTATCATTGCGATTTTCTACCAAACAACGACTGGTTAAAAATCATGAACTGTGCTCTAAAACACTTACCTGATTCATTGCTTACTCGTAAAATAAGCGTCGTACAGAAAATTATGAAGAGAGTCATTTTTTACACGAATGAAAGTAAGATTCAAAAAATAAAAAATATATATCAGTGGCTTACCCGTTTTTTTCTTGAGGGATAACCAATGACATGTGGGTACGCGCGCCACTGCTGGATTAGCCGATTCAATTGTTATGGTGGAATACGCGCCTTACATAGCAGCCTACACATGCCAAGTTTCAGCAAAATATATGTGCTACTTTTTAAAAAATTGGGAAATTTTATTTTTTGAAATTCAACTTCAACACCCTGTATCATACCCTCTCTAAAATTGTTCAAAGAACATTGGGTTTCATTTTTGGTCACCACTTATGAATCATCCTGTGTATATATATATATATATATATATATATATATATATATATATATATATATATTATCATATATCATTAATGATTTTTTACGAAGTCTCTAAAAAAACAACAGGTGAGTTTCAACAAAATTTTGGTTATTTTGTCTTCCACAGAAATTTGATTGCAAACATAAATACTGAATTAAATTCACGTAAAAATGCAAACATCACCATAAAAACCCTGCTGGCTTACAATTACGGAATGGAAAAGATATTAACTTAATAGCGGCTTTTTGCGGTTAGTTTTGTGACACATAATTTATCAAATGAGACCCTTCCTCGACTGCAGACAGATGACTTTCAAATATGCATATAATTCGTAGAAATGAGTTGAGTAAATTTGTTAAAAGGAAGGCTCCCCATTCGTCCTCCGTGCAGATACCACGTTGAAAAGTCATGTTTGGCTGGATAAAAATAATGAAAAAAGCAGACAGCAGTTCGAGCTAAGGTGACTGGTGAGTCTGTTTGATCGTTTTATGTCTGGAGCGCCAAACCCAGACAAGATCTGGGACACAGAGAGCTTCTCGTGCTTACTTGCTGCCGTGCCTGCGTTCTGTTACCGATGTTTGCCCCGTTAGGGTTGAATTCACTACATCAGCAAAGACAAAACATGAACGGACTGGAATTTATTTTATTATTGCTGTTAACGTTAAAACAATATTAATAGCAATATATATATATATATATATATATATATATATATATATATATATATATATATATATATATATATATATATATATATATATATATATAGTGTGAAACCCACTTATGGAATAAAATTCATTATTTAGCAAAAATTAGTTTTTGTGGACAACGTTGAGACCGGTGAAGTTTAATTTGTCGAACATTATCTTATAATCCTAGTTAAAAAAATTAAACTCCCAGCATTTTATCCTCACCACTTTATCCATTTTTTTAAACAGCAAACATACATTTTTTAATCAAAATTCGATGGATCACATTTTTATGCATGCGGAGATACCCCGTATGTATGGTCTAATATTACAGTTTTCCATACAGGATGGAAATTTAATACCGGAATATTAAAACTAAATAGTTTACCGTGAAATTCAAATTTCGAAAATAATCATAATAAAAACGCCCCTTTCTTATAATAAATGTTTAAAATGTTCTCCATGCACTTGCACACAACGAAATAATCTGCTCTGAAATTCTTCCCTAACTCTGTGCAACACGTCAGGCGTTATGTTCCTAATTTCTGTTGTTATTTTCATTTTCAAATCATCTAAGTCAGCAGGTTGCGTTTTATACACCCTATTTTTAAGGTTTCCCCATAAAACGAAATTAAGAGGTGTAAGATCTGGTGATCTAGCGGGCCATTCTACGAAACCTCTTCGTCCAGCCATATTTGTAGAAAGGCTTCGTGTAAATACTTCCGTACTTGAAGAGAAAAGTGGGACGGTGCACCGTCTGGTTGAAACCATATCCTTTCATGGGGAATATTAGGTGCCATTACATTTGGGTACAATTCTGCTAACATTGAAACAACCTGTTCTCTTAGCATTTCTAAATATCTTGGACCGTTTAAATTTTCTATAAAAACAGGTCCAACTACGTGATCACCAATGATACCAGCCCAAACCGTCAACTTCCGAGGACGCTGAGTGTGTGTTTGTCGCATCCAGTGGGGGTTTTCGGCAGCCAAGTATATGCAATTTTGCCTGTTTACATCGCCATTTAAAAGACATGTTGCTTCATCGGAAAATAGAACGTCAGTAAAAGAAATAACATTTCTATGTAACATGTCCAGCAGTTGTTCACAAAATTGCAGTCTTCTATCAGAATCACCGTCAATCAACTTTTTAACGTGTTCTAGTTTACAGGGATGCATTTTTTCGTTTTTGAGACACCTTAAAACTGTTGATTGACTAACATCATTTTCATGTGTAACTTGACGGATAGAAGTTGTTGGTTCTTCTTGAAAAGCCAATAAAATATTGAGTTTTACATCTTCTTCAACAAACTTGGGTCTGCTAGGCAGTGGCTTAACGTGTCCATAATCACGAAACTGTGAATGTATCTTAGACACCGTTCCCTGGGTTAGTGGCGGCAAATTTGGCGGTTTTTCATTAAATAGGTTAACAACTTGTGCCTGTGTTCTAAAGATAAAACCATACCCGATCATCATTAATATTTCTGTTCGTAGAGTTTCAGTTAAGTATTGCACCATTAGACCAAAAATTGATTGAAATGATCGGAACAAAATTACGGCTAATTTATTAGGAGACCGTGCATTTAACACAATACACCACAAAATAAAACGTAACTGTTAAATTTCACCTTTCACACTGCAAAAATTGGTAGTTAATAATAAACGATTATTGATACCAAGTACGTTTTAAATAAAAGACAAGATAAAAAATTTAAGATAAGAGTCAGTGAAGAATTCCAGAGCAGATTATTTCGTTGTGTGCAAGTGAATGGAGAACATTTTGCACATCTATTATACATGGGACCTTTTTATTAAGTTTATTTTTGAAATTTGAATTTCAGGGTAAACTGTTTACTTTTAATATTCCGGTATTAAATTTCCACCATATAACTGTGATATTAGACCATACATACATGGGGTATCTCCGCATTCAGAAAAATGTCATCGATCGAATTGTGATGAAACAATGTAGGGTTGCTATTTTTAAAAAATGGATAAATTGGTGTGTATATTTATATATATATATATATATATATATATATATATATATATATATATATATATATATATATATATATATATATATATATATATATATATATATGTATCGCACTGGTAACTCAAAAAATGGGCCGATCTTGATCAAACTTGGTGATTATCTTCATTTTGCAAGTGGCTTGGACAAGTTTGTTAACCAGTAAAATATGCACAGGTTTTCCCGAAAAATGTTGTTTCCTTTCTAAAAAAAATTATATCTCCAGAAGTAACAACGTAAGGGCAACCAAATTTGGTACTCCTGTTTGTATTATCAAGATTGAACGGTGTACCAAAATTTAGGTTTCTATGTTTAAAGACAAAAAAGTTATGGGCAGTTAAAAAAAAACATTTTGGAGTTTTCCTCAAAAGTAGTGATTTGAAACGTCAAAATTGGCAATGTTTAGGCAAAGAACGTGAAACAAATACAGATTTTGAAAGAAAATGTTGCAAGAAGTGTGTTCTGCGAACCTTTATTAAGTTTCAGTTTCAACCGTCATTGACCTTCATTTTACTAAAATATTTACAGAAAATTCATTTCAAATAGACACTTTCTCTCATGCTTTGGCTCTTGGTTTAGTTAAATTGATGCTTTCGCTGTACGTTTAGTTAAGTTTATGGTTTAACGGTCTATAATTTCTATCTAATTTTCGTAGAACAAATTCGGTAATTCATTTTTGTATTTTTATCTAAATATGATGCATGTTTGTAAGAAAAAAAATCTGGACGCAGTAAGTGCGTTTTGGTAGCGAATTTTCCTTAAATCCTTCAAATTTCAATAACTCAATTTGCTATTAACGTAAGTAATGTTGGCGAGGAAACCAACATTTAAATTTATTTTCGGAAAATTTGTCTATATTTTCAAACAATAAGTAATTTTGATAAAATACAGTACATTGTTTCCACGACAGGCTATACCGGCAATCAGATTGATGCCTGCTCGCATTTGATATTAAAACATTTTTATGAAAATTCTCTTCCATAACGCACTTGCTGCGTCCAGACTTTATATATATATATATATATATATATATATATATATATATATATATATATATATATATATATATATATATATATATATATATATTATGTATATTATTATTTAACTCTCCAGCCACCTTATCAATTTGTTGCTACATTTGTTTTTATTTGTAGTAAAATATACCTTTATTTTTATGGGTTAAATATAGTAATAGAAAATGTATGAAAATATCTAATTCTTGCAAATATTTATTGAAATAGTGCTGCAAATTGAAACAAAGCTTCCAGATAGCTGTGATAATCTCCTCTCCGCAGAAAAACATTCATGAAATGAATGCAGTGTCCATGACTTGATCAGAAAGAAAATATTCGTATTCCTGTACCCATACGAACGAAAAAATGTCAATTTTAACGAAAAAATGTCAATTTTCACCAAATCATCCCCCATTTATCCCCTACCCCCTGAAGCGATCTTACCTAAAAACAATTCAAAGCGTTCCTTTGTCGGGTGCTAACTGGATACCAAATTTGAACATTGTATTTCAAGTCGTTCGAAAGGTATTGCTCCTACCAACACACAGGCGTACAAGACAACCGGCCGACCCACCGACAAACCGACAGATCAAAAATTCGTTCTAGAATCAAGTTTTTTATATGTTTTGAAGTTTTTACGTCGTTTTCACAACAACAAAAAAGCCAAATTCTTGTCACCGACATTCCACCCCACACATTCAACTCCTAGTTTAATTTCACCACAAAATACGATAATAAAAAAATACTGGGCCGATGTCGATCAATTTTCGTGACTTCCTTTCTTTTACAAATGGCTTGGATAAGTTTCTTAGCCAGGAAACGCGGACCAGTTTTCCCGGAAAATTTTGTGTTTTATACTACATACAGACTTGGAGACTACTTCTCTGGCTTTACTGTGAAGCCAGAGAAGTAGTCTTCAAGTCTGTATGTAGTATGGATTTGAAACGTGAAAATTGGCAAAGAACCTGAAACGAATACGGCTTTTATAGAGAAAATGTAGCAACAAGTGTGTTTTTCAAACCCTTAAGTTTCAGCTTCAACCATCATTGTCCTAAAATATTCCCAGAAAATTCATTTGAAATAGACTCTTTCTCTGACGCTTTGGAAATAGTTTTAGTTAGAAAGTTTATGGTTTATGGTTTATTAGTCTCTAATTTTACCTAATTTTTCTAGGAAAATTTCGCTAATGACGAGATCGCGACGTTTGAATTTTGAAAAGATTTCTTTAAATGATCGCCAACTACGCCTCTAGAAACCATTTTTGGGGGGTAGTTTTATGTTACGTTTTTATCTGTATACACATATACAGACATGCATTTCTAAAGCTCAATATTGCCGATACTATACAAGATACGAGAAAAAATTGTATTCGTTAACTATATGGTGTCTTAAGCTGCATCTTGCAAAATGTTTTGACAATCGCGGGCCGGCCCATAAGTCGTTGGTGATACAAATTATATATATATATATATATATATATATATATATATATATATATATATATATATATATATATATATATATATTTAGAAAGATTTCCGCGGTCTTTAATGTGAGACATAGTTGGTTCTCGGGTTGAATCGCGTCCAGAATTTATGAGATTTATGAAAACTCGACGTTTCGGCTCCTGTTTTGGAGCGATTTTCAAGAGGTAAAGGAAATATGTAAGGGCACTCTAAGGCCTCAATATGCCTACTCCTTAGAGCGGTGGACAAAGGTGGGTTGGGTTGTTGTAGCTCGATTACGGGGCCTCAATCTGCCTACTCCCCAAATCTCGCCGAAGATCGTCTGTGAGGTCTCAGTGTGTTCAACCCTAGGCCTCAGAAAGATCTCTCTGATGATATATATATATATATATATATATATATATATATATATATATATATATATATATATATATATATATATATATATATATATATATATATATATATATATATATATATATATCAAATCGAACACCTCTTATATTATTGCATTTTTGAATTTTCCATTGAAATATAATGCACGTTTGTAAGAAACAGAAATTGATAGTGGTCACCGTATTCAGTTATTTTAATTGTTTTGCAACCCTTCACATTTTTGGCATTATTTGGCGAATTTTCAAAAAAAGTATTAAAATATGTAAATTAACTTTGGTACAAAAAGGATAAGAAATAAGAAATTTCATAGGATTATCTACGTTTACGTTTTCATAATATGTGTGGTTTCCACAAATGTCAAATGAAACTTTAAAGTGACAGACTTGAGTAATCTTCTTATTTCTGGCAGCTTGTGGCATGAACATATGAGTCTTTTTCGGTTATATTTTTCTTTACTTCCACTGTTACAGAATTCCGTAAAACCTTTGCATTCTTTCTTTTTCAATCTAATTACAGATTTGGTATATAATTTAAAAGTTATGTATTTTATTAGCAAATTTTTGTGTAAAAAAAGTTAGTCAGTTTTGGTAGAATTTTTTTACGTTTCCGTAGAAATCATGGGTTGTATGATTTTTTGGAAAGGAAGTTACGGGACCAGGAGTGAGTAGGGGTGCTGGGCGGGGTAGGTAGTAAAAAGGATATATGAGCAGAAGATTCGAATAAAACGGGCTTAAAAGCTGTCTTTTTCACATTTTGAAGCCATATCCCCCCTTAAACACTGCCTACCCCGAACAGCACCCCTATCCCCCCAGGTGCCGTAACTTCCTTGGCGGGTAGGAAAAAGACATTTTTCTTGTGGTTTATGCAGGGAGGGTGGTTGTATGCACACAAGAGGGGGAAGGAAAATCCACACGACGATGCAGCCACCCCAACCCCCTACCCCTGCCACAAATCGAACCGGGGTCTGCTTCATCGTAGGCATTTTACTTCCCCCCTCGTGTGCATACAACCACCCTCGTTGCATAAACCACAAGAAAAACTTCTTTTTCATACCCCCCAAGGAAGTTACGTGACCTGGGGCCAATAGGGGTGCTGTGCGAGGTAGGCAGGGTTTATTGGGGATATGGCTTCAAATAGACAGCTTTCAAGCAGTTTTCTTCGCATATTCTGCTCATATTTCCTTTTTATTACCTACCCCGCCCAGCACCCCTATTAACTCTCAGTCCCGTAACTTCCTTGGGGGGTGTGAACAAGAAACTTTTATTGTGGTTTATGCATCCAGGTGGGGCCCTAGTAATGTTTCTAAAAACAATTTTTTGAAAAACGTTCGGGAGCTAATCTGCAAATTTGTTGAATTGTCATTAAATCCTTCAAATTTCAATAACTTAATTTTGCTATTATCGTAAGCCTTGTTGGTTGGGAAACCAACAATTAAGTTTATTTTCGGAAAATTTTTGTATATTTTCAAACCATAAGTAATGTTGATAAAATACAGTACATTGTTTCTACAACATAGGCTATACCGGTAATCAGATTGATGCCTACTCGCATTTGCTATTAAAAACATTTTTTATGGAAACTGACTTCCATAGCACACTTGCTGCATCCAGACATTTGAAAAATGTTTATATATTTTCAAACAATAAAGTTATTTCGATGAAATATGGTACATTGTTTCTACTATATACGCAACCAAGTTTGATGCCTGCTTTTATCAAAGAAAGACATTTGCTATTAAAAATATATAAAAAAATCACTTTCTGCGTCCAGACTTTTTTTGTATCGAAGGGGCCAATAAAATTGGATTGATATTATGATTATTTTTATTATTATTATAATTATTATTATTATTATTATTATTATTATTATTATTATTAAAACTTCATTTTACGAACAAAAAAAGAGGAAATTGGTCACGAAAAATACAGTGCTCTCAAACAAAAACCAAAGAGTGAGTCGAAAGCTAAAATGCTTAAGGCCACGCTTTTCCACAAAAAGAAATCCAATTTAGCGAAATATTAGGGGCTAATTTACCATTTAATTGATTCCATTATAATAAATCTAATTAGTTGCGTGTGCAAAGCTATTCTATGGTAGCGATTAATGAGCTGTTTGTGGCTGAAACCTTTATAATTTAAAGACTACACATCAATATAACGTTAATCAATTATGAATGAGTTCGATATACAAGCAACAAATATCCCCGCCAAAAACATCAATAAGTTTTTATAAAGACCCAGTTTTGTGAACTGTCTTTATTTATTTTTTTAATTTTATTTTTTTAAATTTTAACAACACACCAGAGGGCTTGCAGCCTAAATACTATCGTACCGTGGGTGTTGACAAGGAGGAAAGAGGCAACTTGTTAATTCGGGACTTGAAGGTTTGGAGGTTGCAGGTGGAGGAACTATGGAAGAAAGCTCCTCTGAGCAGCGCCCGTGCAGATATATATAAAAGAGAGAGAGGTCACCAACAGCACGTCGATGGGCAAGGCATGGCAGCCTTTGGGTGGGGGTCACCGATGAGACGTATAGCTCTCTTTTGAATGGAGTCCAGGATAGCGAGTGTAGAAGCGGCAGCTGCACCCCAGATGTGGGAGCAGTATTTGAGGT
The DNA here is from genome assembly GCA_964006375.1 of Tillus elongatus. Classification (NCBI taxonomy): domain Eukaryota; kingdom Metazoa; phylum Arthropoda; class Insecta; order Coleoptera; family Cleridae; genus Tillus; species Tillus elongatus. The sequence continues at coordinate 22,130,523 of OZ023263.1, read as the reverse complement.
TTGGCCTTATTTGTGAAGTATATAAGGTATAGAGATTAGCTGGTGAAAAATATTTGCGAGCCCGGAAGAGGAAACCTAATTTCTTAGCAGCCGCTTCTGCAAATAATGTGACATGTTGGTGCCAATTAAGATTTCGATCCACAGAAATGCCAACAAGAGAAAAGGACTCATTACTTTGAATAACTTGGTCGTTCATTGTGATGGGTCTAGGGTTGGTGTATCTCTTATGAGAAAGAAAGCAAGACAGATTTGGTGGGGTTGAATTGTACAAGATTTCTACTTCCCCAGTCTAATATTTTTTGGAGATCCACGGAGACAGAATCCTCCATGAGTCTGCGATCCTCATCTAATTGTACTAAAGAGACAGACTTAGAATATTGTATATTTGAGTGGAGGGTGCTGTCGTCCGCGTAACTGTGAACTTGGTTGGATGTGCTAGAGAGGAGGTCATTGATGTGGAGAAGAAACAGAGTAGGGGCTAGAGCTGAACCTTGAGGAACTCCTGCATTAATTGGATACAGTTTAGAGGAATGGCCATCCACAACAACAGAAATGCTCCTGTTGGAGAGGAAATTTGCTGTCCAGGTACGAAGTTTTGGTGGTAGGCCATAGGCCGGAAGTTTATTAAGCAGCGATGCATGCCAGACCTGGTCGAATGCTTTGGATATGTCTAGAGCAACAATCTGAGATTCACCGTGTAGTTCCATATACTTGTTTCAAGAATGGGTGGCAAAAGAAAGGAGGTCGGCAGTCGATCTGCGCTGAAGGAATCCATACTGCCTGTCGTGGATTAGACTGTGTTTTTCAAGAAATTTTAGTAATTCGGTGTTTATATACTTTTCCATCACTTTAGAGACGACTGAAAGGAGAGAAATAGGTCTGTAGTTGCTAGGAAGCGCTTTGGATCCTTTCTTGGGGATGGGTTGTACTCGAGCAGTTTTCCAGTTACTGGGGAATATGCCTTTATTGTAAGATATCTGAAACAGACGAGTCAGGATAGGAGCAGGTTCTGGTGCGCATTTTTTGAGAACAATTGCTGGGATCTCGTCAAGGCCAGAGGCTTTCCTGGTATTAAGAGAAGAGAGCATCTTTCGTACCTTTTTAGTTTTGGAAATGATATCCGTCATTTTATGTGCGACATTGGGGACTGTTGGTGGTTGAACATTTGGAGGTGGGTTGAGAGTAGAATTGCCAGCGAACAGCGAAGCAAAAAGTTCAGCCTTGCGTAGGGCGGTAGAAACAATTTCATCCCCTGAGACAAGAGGTGGGAACGTGCTTTTGCAGAAATTATTCCCAATAGATTTAGCAAAAGTCCAAAAGGGTTCGCTGCCGTTGGAGCTTGAGTTGACTTTGTTTTTGATGTGGTTATTAAACGAGTTTTTGGCCTCAGAAAGAATGCGGACATAGCGGTTTCTTGCGTCGTTAAATGCTTGACGATTTTCTTGACTGGGATTGTGTAGAAGCGTTTTGTGAGCTTTGATTTTTTCAAGTCTGGCCTTGTCACAGGATTTAGAGAACCAGCGCTTTTGAGTGGCTGAAGTGGTTTTCTGTGTACGTGGAATAAATAATTCCATGCCAGCTTGGATAATTTCGGTGACGTTTTGTGAGATATCAGAGGGGTCAGGATGAGAGAAGCAGACAGACGCCCATGGAAATGAGGAAAAGTAATCCCGCATTTCGTCCCAGTTGAGCGGAGTTGTAGTGCCAAACGATACGTGGGTGTGATGACTGTGTGACCTCGGGTTGCATTGCGCAGGAAACAGTGACCATGCCGTGGTCTGAGCGACCAAGGGGGGTGGTGACTGATATCTTATAGCAGTCAGATTTTGTAGTAAGAAGGAGATCCAAGGGATTTGAGCTGTGTGTTGGGATACGAGGAAAGTAAGTAGGTTGCTGAACCATATTGGCTAAAGAATTGCTGATTGCAAAGGCCCCCGCATGCTCTCCCTGGTTGATCGGTTTTTTAAGGTCCTAGCCTTTCCTCATTATGGACATTGAAGTCACCAAGAATAGTAACCTCGGAGGAAGGATATTCAGAAATCAGATAGTCGGTTTTTTCAGAAAGGTAGTCAAAGAGCTGGACAAAGTTGTTGTCAGAAGGTGACCGGTAAATGCAACAGATGAATTTAGTTGCAGCCCTGAGAGAGAGTTTTATCCATAGTATGTCTTTTCTTCCAGCTTCTAAATTGGTAAGTCTGGTGCAGGGTAGATTGCTACGGACGTATGCGCACACGCCTCCATTTTTTTTTTGTTCCCTCAGGGCTCGTCCGCGGCCTTGCCGCCCCGATAGCACCGCAACCCTTGGTTGATTGTGCATACCCCTAGTCTTACTCCACCCATTCCAAAATCACTGTGCCTTGAACTAGTCTGCACAGCGATTGGTAGGGTGAAGTTTTATATTGCTCTGTCTCCGGTCTAGAGTGACCGTAGATCAGTTGTCTTTTCCGGTCCAGAGCTATACACTCGCACAAGATGTGCTGGGCTGATTCCTCCCCCTCGCCGCAGAGTCTGCATGCGAGGTCCCCTTCGAACCGCCCCATTTTATGTAGGTGTTTCTTGACGGCCATGTGTCCCGTCAAGAGACCTGTTGTGTTTCTGAGCTGTCCTCTGCTAAGGTTTAGCAGCTCCACAGCTCTCTTTGAACTGGGTCCGTCAATTATTGACTTCCCATGTCTGAGCCCTGGACAGTCCGCCCAGTACACCTTGTGTTGGTTTCTGACCCAGGACTTAATGGCTCCCCTGGCAGTGCTCTTTGACACGCCCAGAGCCGGTTCTGGTCCCATAAATGGTTCTGCTGACCCCCTCTTTGCGAGACTGTCAGCTTCTTCATTGCCTTTGACCCCCGAGGGACCCGGCACCCAGATGAGGGTCACCTCATTCTGCCCAGCCAGGTCGCTCGTCTCGTCTCGGCACTCACTCACCAGCCAGGAATTTACCCGTGGGCTACTTAGTGCCTTAAGGGCTGCCTGGCTGTCTGTGGCTATGAGGATCCGCTTGTTGGTGTAGCCCCTCCTCTTGTTCTCCCGCACACAGTGCAGGATGGCGTACATCTCGGCCTGAAACACCGTTGCATGGGCTCCGAGGGAAATACTGTGACTTACCCTCGGTCCTTCCGAGTAAACACCTGCCCCCGTCCCACGCTCCCCGCCAGATCCGTCCGTGAACCAGACGAGCGCGTCCCGTGGTATGCCCGGTGTCTCCTCCCGCCATGCCCCGCGATCAGGGATTTCCACTGTGAAGTTGTTTTCCCTGCACATTCGCGGGCTCGCGAAGTCTGACCTCATTTCAAGCATGGGTTCCTTCACGATCTCCTGAATTTTGCAGTGGCCCCTGAAGCCTGGGTTGATCTTCAGTCTACCATTGCAGGCTAGTCTGTATAGTCCTAGCCTGGCCTCTCCCATAATAACGAAGTGTAGGGGGGTAGATCCAGCAACACCTCCATGGCGGCTGTTGGGGTTGAAGACATGGCCCCTGTGATGCCTAGGCAAGCCATCCTTTGGATCTTGCCTAGTTTTTGTTTGGCACTGGATTGTGTCACCTTAGGCCACCAGACCAGTGCCGCATATGTTAACGATGGTCTGACCACCCTTGTGTACAGCCAGTGGGCCATACTAGGTCTTAGTCCCCACGTTTTTCCATATAGCCGCCTAGTGACGGCTAAGGTCATGACTGCCTTACGCAGTATTTTTCCAATGTGACCATTCCAGGTTAGCTTAGAGTCCAATACGACCCCAAGATATTTTACCTCCCTGGCCATTGGAACGCTCCTACCGTATAGAGTGAGAGTTCTGTGGCTTTCACACTTCCTCCTCCTCGTAAACGGCACGACGGTTGCTTTCTCGGGGCTCACCCCGAGCCCTTGATCAACCGTCCACCCTTCCACCACTTTTAGTGCAGTCTGCATACGCTCCCACACTGCCTGTGTGACCTTTCCTCGGACTATGATGACAATGTCGTCCGCATAGCCCTGTACCTCATACCCCCCTCCCGAGAGCCTCCCCAGCAGGCCGTCCACGACTAGACACCAGAGCAAGGGAGACAGAACGCTCCCCTGCAGACACCCCGCCGCGACCCCAGCCAGCAGAGTCCCTCCCGCGAGTGAGGTGAACACCGCCCTGTCCCTGAGCATGGAACCGATCCACCTGCAGCAGGTCTCCTCTATTCCACGCTCCCGGGCAGCTGCCAGAACCGATCCGAACGAGGTGTTGCTAAAGGCCCCCTCTATGTCTAGGAAGGCCCCCAGCGCCACCTCCTTGTTCTCCAGCGTATTCTCCAGTTTCAGCACCAGTTGGTGCAGTGCTGTTTCTGTTGAGAATCCTGCTCTGTATGCATATTGTCCGCAGTGTAGAGGATATGCTTCCAGTACACCGCCCCTAATGTGCCGGTCGAGCAGTTTTTCCACTGTTTTCAGCAAGAAGGACATGAGACTTATTGGCCTCAGGGACTTTGCCTGGTCTGTTGGACGCCCAGGTTTAGGAATAAATACAACCCTGGCCAGTCTCCATGCCCTCGGAATGTACCCCAGAGCCAGGCTGGCCCTCATAATGAGGGTAAGCACCGGCGCCAGTATATCTATCCCCTGTTGGAGCATGATGGGCATTATTCCATCAAATCCCGGCGATTTGTATGGCTTAAAGCTGTTAATGGCCCATCTGATTTTGCTCCAGGTAACCACCTCTTTAGCGACTGTCCAGTCTACTCTAGATGCCCGCCTATAAGGCGCCTCTATTTCTGAGTGTTCCCAGTCCGGAAGTGATTGGTTTATTATGTTACAGCCGGGGAAGTGCGTCTGGAGTAAAATTTCCATAGTTTCCTCCCCCGAGCTTGTAAAGCCTCCCGTGGGTGTTCTAAGGGAGCCTATGTTAGTCTGAGGGCCCTTAGACAGGATCTTGTGTAGTCGAGCACTCTCGGACGTGTTTTCCACTTCTTCGCAGTGCCTCCTCCACGACTCCTTCTTGGCGTCCCTCAGTCTTTTGTTATAGGTCGATAGGGCCTGTCTATATTCATCCCATGCTCCCGACCTTTTGGCCGCGTTAAACAGCTTACGAACCTGCGTCCTCCTTTGCCTGAGGTCCTCGTTCCACCATGGGACGTTCCTGGTGGACACCCTCATTTTCAGGGGGCAGTTGGCGTTATAGGCCGAGGTAATTGCGTCTCGCAATTGGACTGCTGCAATCTCGAGGTCTATTGAATCCCTTATGGCCCTCTCAACCCCCCGCAGTTCCACAGCTAGGTCTGCCCTGTAGGCTTCCCAGTCCGCCTTGCGGGGGTCCCGGTACCATACCGTTTCTCTTTCGACTTTGGCGATTTCAAACCGGATGTATCTGTGGTCTGAGCTACTCACTTCCCCAGACACAGCCCAGCTTTTAACAAAGTCACCCAGAAACTGGGTGGAAACTGTTAGGTCTAAAACTTTCTCACGCCGTGTTGTGACGAATGTCGGTTTATTACCTCTATTCAATATGTCTAAATTAAATTTCATAAAGAACTGTAAAAGTGCCTCACCCCTAGAGTTTGTGTCCGAGCTACCCCACAACTCATGGTGCGCATTCGCATCCATGCCGATGATGGTCTGCCATCCACCTGCTCTGCTACCCACCATCAGCTGCTCCAATTCGTTGGGTGGAGGAGGGTCCGTGCTGTCCCCTGGCAGATAGGCTGACGCGACAGTAATGTCCCTCAGCCCATCCGCTCCTCCACATCGGATTTTGATCGTTGCCAGGTCCCTGGAACAGAAATTCATTAGAGGGAGAAACTCTATCCCTTCCCTGACAAAAATGCAGGCCCTCGGATTCTCGCTGGACCTGCTGTAGATGAGCTTTCCATTAGCTCCGCCGAGTCCCTTGATCTCTCCTTTGTAGGAGTACGGTTCCTGGATGAGGGCCACATCCGTGTTCCTCAGAGCCATTAGTAGTCCGGCCGTGGCTGCCCTACTGTGTTGGAGGTTGACCTGAAGGAACCTAAGTCCCATTAACCCTTAATTGCTTCCCCAGTGGGCGGAAGCTAACCCTTCCCATGCCCCAGAATGCCTTGAAGGAGGTTCCTTCAAGGGCTCTGTAAGATGTCGGGTCGATCGAGAAGGCGAGCGTCTGTCCTTTCTCCTCTGCCTTCCTGCTTAGAACCGACCAGTGTTGCGTCCCCAGTTCAGGGTTCTGGATCTTAAGTCTGCTGATCACCGTCTCCTGCGGGACGGTGTCAGGGATCCGTACGAGGACCTTGCGTCTCTTTGGGAGTTCCTTGGGCTCGACGGCTGTCAAGTCCGCCCCCTCCCAAATCTGACCGAGGCCCCCGATCGTTTTCCGCAGCCAGTCCCGCGACTGCGGGCCGGCACAGGTTATCCAGAGGATGCCCCCCGTCAGGCGCGTCCGGTGGAACTGAGGCGGGCTCTCCCCTTCCTGAAGAGAGTCCACTGCAGCTACCACCGCAGCCTGGATCAGGTCCGCCTTCCCCTGGTCTAGCGTGACCTCAGGATGGCGTCTGTCAATCACCGCCATCCCGAGGCCCTCCGCAGCCTCCCTGTAAGAGCCAGTCTGCGCCGGTGTTCCGGCCTTAGTTCCTTTGGGAGGTCTGTCTGTAGTAGGCGTGCTAGAGCCAGAGCGCGGCGTCTTCCGACTCGCACTCTCCTCTTGCGCCTTTACAGGCACCCTGGCCCTTTTGGAACGTCTGTCTGTAGTGGGCGTGCTAGAGTTCGAGCGCGTCCTCTTCTGACCCGCACTCCCCTCTTGCGCCTTTACAGGTTTCTCGACCGTCCAGGTCCCGGCCGCCATTTTTTGCGCCCTCCGGAGCTTCTTTCTTTGCGCCCCGGAAAGACGCTTGGACTGCCGGGGCAGTCCCTCTACTCTAACAGTAGAGTCCTCACTGGTGGAGGGGCCCCCGGAGTCCGCGGAGCTCGCCGCCCTCCGGTGGGACGCAGCCTCCAGCTTGGGTGTCGGGGACAGGTCTCTGGCCGAAGCTACCCCCTGATCCCCCGTATCTACGCCGGTCGTGGGACCTCCAGAGTCCGCTGCCGCACCCTGGCTCGTCTCCGTTTCCGGGATAGACTCAAGGCTCAAGTCTGTAGCCGGAGCCACTCCTCGAGCCTCATTGGTTTTGGTTTTATATGTATTTATAATCTTCATGTTGTTCCCACGAGAATGGGGGAAATACTGTCCACACCATCAGAACCCCCTGTGTGGTGCAAGGCGGGTTACTCTGGAGGGTTGCCTGGTACTCCAGAGGTTCCGTTCACGACACCATCGCCCTGGTGCCATCCATCCATAGGCACGGGTCACGTGACACCGTAGATTGGGGGAGTTTAGTTCGACCTCCTTGTCTAGATCCGTCATGTTTAGTTATTAGCAGGGTCACCTCGTGCAGGATGCGGATTTTTACCGCGCATGACGGTCTTGGGGAAAGCTTCATCGGGAGTTTATGTTGTTATTTCCACTTCCTCAGCTTGCCCCCTGGAGTCCTTTGGCCCGCGACTCCTTAACCCCACACGCCTCCATGCAATCTAAAGGAAGTAAGGAGCTCATACCCCGGGAAATTAAGGTGATTAGTGGCTGTTTTGGCACTGATTTGGGTTTCGGTGAGGAAGAGGAGTTGAGGCCTGTTAGCCTGGAGGAAATGGTGGACGGAGTTCAGGTTAGAATTTAGGCCACATATATTCGAGAAGGATATTGTAAATCTCGATGCTGGCGCCCCCTGTACACCCCTCTCCCGGATATCCGAATGGAGGGGTATTTTGCCTCCGGAATATTTTGTACAAGGAGGAGCCATCATCATTTTTGTTTATAAGGGAAACCGACTCATACACCAGAACCGGAAACGTCCGTTGGGACTTCATCGGCCCCTTGATGTATGGGGTGGTACCTCCTCGGGTGTGAAAAAATCCTTTACTATTACGTAAAGGACAATTCCACCACCACCTGCTATGGATTGGATTGGATCAATGTCTGCCCCTTTAAAATAAGATTAATAAAGGGACTATCAATTGTCCAATAGTTATGCTTTTCGACATAGTAGGGGGATACAAAACATTATTATTTTGCATCCATGCCTATTGTCGGTATATCAAGTGTATGTAATACCCTCAAAGCCAAAACCACATTTGCTTTATTTATTAAGGTGGGAATGTTTAATGCCAATACAAATGGAGTCTCGAAAACTGTAAGAAACAAAATTGCTTGAATTACACAAAAGTTGAGTAATTAGGAGTTGATGCCTCAAGTCCTTTTACATAAGTACACTTGGAGAAACCCAAATCACCACAACACATATTTCAGAAACCTTACGATCGTTTCGTTGACCATTTCAACATCTTCAGGGGAAGAAAATTTACGATCGTTTCGTTGACCATGTCAACATCTTCAGGGGAAGAAAATTTCTTCCTCTGAAGATGTTGACATGGTCAACGAAACGATCGTAAGGTCTCTGAAATATGTGTTGTGGTGATTTGGGTTTCTCCAAGTGTACTTATTAGTGCTGATCACAGGTTCCAGTTTTCACATAGTGAAGTCTTTTTACATTTAAAAAGGCTAATAGGTTACTAGATATACAGCGTGTTTCAAAAATGGTCTATGTTACAGGTGCACATTCAGCACAAAAAAGACTATTTTTTCATAAAAACATGGGTCCGCAAATGCTTAGTTTTTTAAATACAGCGTGTTAAAGTTATTTGTTTTTGTCAGTTTTTCACGAATAAGTCCGATTCAAATTAAAAAGTTGACGTGAAAATTTGCATGTGGGGGTTTTCTAGAGCAAGAAATTTAAATATGTTATTGTTAATAACACTGCTGGCAGACGGCGCCACCTGTAAGACATGGCTTGCAGTCAATTGGCTGTAATTTTTTGACACGCAGTAATATCGAACTACCGTATAGCTACATTGCAGCCATTATCAATTTTAAGCAAAAAATATATATTTGATTTAAATCTCTGACAAACCATTTTTGAGATATTTCAATTTTTGTATGTCGATGTCGCTCAAAAATTAATTCTGCGACAAATCACAGGAATACATTTTAGTGCATTTTCGTAGAAAAAATTCACTGATGGGGAGATCCCGATTTTTGAATTTTGAAAAATTTTTTGCAAATAAGCGCGAACATGGACCCCTAGAACCCATATCCGGGGTCAGTTTCAATTTTTATATGTATGTATCACACCGATAACTCAAAAAAGGATGGGCCGATTTTGATAAAATTTGGCATGTATCTTCCTTTTGTAAATGGCTTGGATAAGATCGTTAGTCAGGAAAATCGGACGAGGTTTTCTGGGAAAATGTTGAGTTTTCATTAAAAAAAATTCATATCTCCGGAATTAACAAAGTAAGGGCGTCCAAATTGGTAAACGAGTTTCTTTCATTATAGGTAAGCTACCTACCAAAATTTAGCACTGTAGCTTAAAGGATACAAAAGTTACAGGCATTTAAAGAAAAATAAATTTGGGTTTTCCTCAAAACGTCAAGTCGCGCTTTAAAACGTTAAGTTTGCTAATATTTAGGCAATGAACCTGAAACTAATATGACCTGTGGAAGGAAAATGTATTAAGAAGAATGTTTTACAAAGCCTGAACTCTTATTTTCAATCGTCATTGTCCTTTATTTTACCAAAATTTTCCCAGAAAATTCATTTCAAATAGACCCTTTCTCTGATGCACTGGCAGTAGTGTTGGCTATAGAGTTTATCGTTTAATGGTATATCATTTTTGTCGAATTTTCGTAAAAAATCATTGAAGCCCAATATATCCATTATTATGCAAGTTACGAAAAAAAAATTGTATACATTAATTATAGGGAGTCTTGAGCTACATCTTAAAAAATAATTCCACAATTACAGGCTGGCCCATAAGTCGTTGGTGATTCAAATTTTCTTTTTTATTTATTTAATCGAACACGCCCTATGTTATTGAATTTTTGCATTTTCCATCGAAATATAATACATCTTTGTAAGAAAAGAAATGCGGGACGCAGCAAGTGCGTTATGGTGGCGAATTTTCATTAAATGCTTCAAATTTGAATAGCTCAATTTGCTATTAAGCTATAAGGTTGACCAGGAAACCAGTTTTTTCGGGAACAATTAAAGTTTTCTTTGGGAAATTTTTGTACATTTTCAAACAATAAAGTTGTTTTGATGAAACATGGGACATTGTTTTTACTATATAGATTACACTGGTCACTAAATTTAATACCTGCTTTCTTAAAAAAACACACACACATATTTGCTATTTAAAAACATTTTAATGAAAATTCACTGCCATAACGCACTTGCTGCGTCCAGAGGTTTTTTCACCTTTTAATTGTTATCATTATGTATAAACTTAATTTTCTTATTCTCTAGTTAAAAAATTAAAATCTTACCAGAAAAAAACCCTGTCAACACACAATCATGAAGATAAAATAAAAATGTATTTTTTTATTGCCTACAGGAAAAACAAATCCTATTTTGGTAGTTGTCCTACTTTACATTTTGTTGTTTTGTTGCTTTTTAGACAATGCTTATATAATTCTGAGCGCTCAGAATCAACAAAATAGACACATTCTCCTTTCTGCTCCCAATAAATACCGTCACCTGCTTCTAGGGGATCGGTTATTAACTTCACATTAATATTGGTAGGCGCAATAACTTTCGAACGAATTGAGATACAATCTTCAAATTTGGTATCCAGTTAGCACCCGACAAATTTTTCTGGGTAAGATCATTGTAGGGGGTACGGGATAAATGAGGGGTGATTTGGTGAAAATTGACCTGGAGTAATATAACGTTTCAGTAATTTATGGATACAAAAACATGAATATTTTCTTGGTGATCAAGTGATGGATCCTGAATTCATTTCATTAGAATGTCTGTCTGAGGAGAGTAGAGTATCACAGCTACGTGGAAGTTATGATTCAATTTTCAACACTATTATATTTATTATTGTAAAAAATAATAAAGCCGTCTATTGGTGGTTTTTCGCAGTGAAAATTTATCCATTTACCCTATAAAGAAAAACGGCTATGGTAGCCAGCCTTCCAACACTAAGTGAGTGGTGAGACACGAAGCAACGTGCCGCCACCTATTCGCGGAACCAAGTAGTATGTTGTCACGCCAGCTCCAAATAACACAAAGTGTTTAATAATAGAGACTGTATACAACCAACTAACAATTTAGTAAATTGTCAGCCCTGGCCCATTTCGTGCCTAATATAGGGACAAATTATGTAAGGCTAGATGTATTCTCTCCACAATTAGTCCCTATATTAGGGTAGAAATGAGCCAGGGCTGACAATATATTAAATTGTTAGTTGGTTGTATGCAGTCTCTATTTTTTAACACTTTGTGTTATTTGGAGCTGGCGTGACTACATACTTCTTGCTTCCGCAACTAGGTGGCGGCACGTTGCTTCGTGTCTCACCACTCAGTGTTGTAAGGTTGGCTACCATAGCCGTATTAATTTATAGGTATATATGTATATATATATATATATTTAAACTGACCCTGGATATGGATTCTAGTGGACCTAGTTGGCGGTCATTTGAAGAAATATTTTCAAAATTTAAAAGTCGTTATCTCCTCATTAGTGAATTTTTTTTTTAAGAAAATTAACTAAAAGGAGGGGCATGCCTTTTACAATGTCACAAATTCTTAAGTTATTAAATCTGTTCGTTAGAAGTCAGCTCTTGTAATTGACAATGATACACAATGAATTTAATAAGCAACCAACATTTCCATCTTACTAGCTTCTAACATAGTTTCGCTAAAACACATTTTACTACAACACATACTTCCAGAAAATGAAAGCGGCAGAATAACAAGAAAAGTTCTGGAAAAGTTGGTCCATATGATGATGTGTAGAAGCTACACCTAAAGGAAAGGAATTTCTGGAAACAGAGAATGGCTGTTGACACGACAAGGCGGCATCACCTTTAGATTGTGATTGGGAGATACAAAGGTGATTATCTCTCTATACTCCCTAAAATAAATATTCATTTCCAGCTAATCCCTAGTGTGGGTATTATTCGTCTAGCTTTTTGCAGTTTTACGTGATAAAATATCTCCTTGTGTATCTGGACTTAATATTTTTGTCGTATAGGTATACAAAGAAAAATCGTCTATGGTGTTTTCAATCTAGTAAAATCCGCAGGAGAAAAACAAGTTTGGAAGCAGAAAATGTAGGAATTAAAACGTAGCAATCTTTTTAAAATTGTGTAGCAAAGAGAAGTTTTGATAGTTTTTGTGGCTCTAGACTCACATAGCTGTAGAGAAAGTGGCTTTCGACCGCACGACACGTTTTGATTGTTTTGTTTCGGATGTATTTTCTGCGGATTGCGGATTACCTTCGGCGTCCTCCGTCCTTCAGCCAGTGGTATGAGAGTGGCATGCTAGTGTGTGGCTATACCCTTAACATTGGGAAGGGTATGAGTCACTAATACTTCAGTAAAAAATCAAAAAGTGATCAGCTTAAACATATATATATATATATATATATATATATATATATATATATATATATATATATATATATATATATATATATATATATATATATATATACAGGGTGGCCAATTAGTGCGACAAAGCTCAATATCTCCTGTACCATTAAAATTAGGGGAAACTTTTCTGGGGAAGTTACTAAGGGTTAAGATATGCAACTTCTAAAATTATTTTAGACTATACAGGGTGCTCCATAGAGCCGGTATGGGAACAAATTCATGTTTTTTAAATGAGACAGCCTGTATATTTTTACATATTTCGATTCACCGTAAAATTATGTACATAGCACCACAATTTTCATGACACATTTTTGCAACGTTGCCAAACAGATTGGAAAATTCCCATAATTTGTGAAAAAACATGGTTCAATTAAACGTGTAATATTTCTCAACTTAAAATAATTAGAAACAAGATATTTTTATAATGGAAAGAGGAATGACGACAGAAGTCCTCTGATGTAATACGGATTGATGTTTTTGTACATGGGGTTTTCTATGGCTATGCCAACATTGCAAACTTTAAACCTAATTTTCGTAAGTTTTTTAAATGCAACACCCTGTATTTGATTACTTTATATTATAGGGATTTTAATTCTCTATAGGTCTTGTCCAGGTCATTCTGTCTTTATCTTTGCTACTTTTTGCGTTATTTCATTTTTAGCAAAAAAAATGGATGTTTTTCACCATTGTTGTTTTTCTAGTCGCCTATGACACATAAAATAGAAAACAACTGTTGTTATTTAACATAAAATGTCAGTTTGGTAGCTGTTCTATTTGACAAGGTTAATATCAACATTATATCAACAACTTGCTGATAATTGAAGGGATTTAGTGCGTTCTTTGTAGCAAAACAATTTAAAATGAATATTTCAAATGACGAATTGGTGGATATGATTTTTGTATTGGGAGCTAGCGACAAAAACTGCTAATTAGCAACGAGGATATATCAAAAATATCCAAACCGAAGACAACCCAATAGAAGGGCATTTGAGAAGGTATTGGAGCCTTTTCAAACGAGAAGTGCAACCTATAAAAAAATGTAAGAAAAAAACGTGTTTCAACCGAAGAAAATCAATTAAATGTTCTTTTAGCAGTTTAGCAGTAATTGAAGATCCACACATTGGCCAACGAACTGTTTCCAATCAATTAGATATTGGACGAACATCGATTCAGAACATACAAACAAAATGCATCCTTATCATATCCAGTTATTGCAAGAGTTGAAAGAAGAAGAGTTTCAGAGGAGAATGCGTTTTTGTGCACGGGTACAGGAAAAAACGAGACAACAACGGAATTTTGTAGATTCAATATTGTTTTGTGATGAAGCAACCTTTTATAAAAATGGAAACGTAAATAGGCATAATATCCATTACTATGCTACAAGCAATCCCCATTTTATAAGAGCTCATTCACAAAACAGATGGTCCTTAAACGTTTGGGGCGGAGTTGTGGGAGAATATGTTATTGGACCGCCTTTTTTTTTATGAAAGAGTAACTGGACAAGTATATTTGGATTTTTTACAATACGATTTACCACAGTTCATGGTGCAGATACCAAATGTTATTCGTGAATGTCTTTGGTTTTTACATGACGGAGCCCCCGTGCATTATACAGGGCCTATCATTACCTTTTTAAATGAAACATATGGCGGAGGAACGGCAGTAACAAAAATGGATTTCAGTGTATGGGGATTTGTAAAAGATCAGGTCTATAAAACACCCCCTAATACAAGAGATAATATGAAAATTCGTATTAGGAACTGTTTCCAAAGTATTAATCGGGAAATGTGTATAAACAAGACACATTTATTTGAAAAACGTATTGAATTATGCACTCAAGTGCATGGTGGCCACTTTGAACAATTAATTGCGTAGTAATTTACTTTAGAAATTGTAAGTAACAAGACTTTTTTTTTTTGAGAAACGTATTGAGTTGTGAAATCAAGTTAATAGTAGCCTCTCTGAACTGAACGGTTAATTATGTAATCAATCAATTTAGAAATTGTAGGGAATCTTAAATCGTTGAGATGAATAAATTATTTTAAATGTTATTATCTATGATATCTAATAGAACAGCTACCAAACTGACATTTTATGTAAAATGACGACAGTTATTTTCTGTTTTATGTGTCATAGGTGACTAGAAAAACGACAATGGTGAAAAACATCCAGTTTTTTGCTAGAATTGAAATAACGCAAAAAGTAGCAAAGATAGACACAGAATGACCTCAACAAGAGTTGAAGAAAATCAAAATCCCTACAATACAAAGTAATCAAATACAGGGTGTTGCATTTAAAAAACTTACGAAAATTAGGTTTAAAGTTTGTAATGTTGGCATGGCTATAGAAAACCCCCTGTACAAAAACATCAATCCGTATTGCATCAGAGGACTTCTGTCATCATTCCTCTTTCCATTATAAAAATATCTTGTTTCTAATTATTTTAAGTTGAGAAATATTACACGTTTAATTGAACCATGTTTTTTCACAAATTATGGGAATTTTCCAATCTGTTTGGCAATGTTGCAAAAATGTGTCATGAAAATGATGGTGCTATGTACATAATTTTACGGTGAATCGAAATATGTAAAAATATACAGGGTGTCTCATTTAAAAAACATGAATTTGTTCCCACACCGCCTCTTTGGAGCAGCCTGTATAGTCTAAAATAATTTTAGAAGTTGCATATCTTATCCCTTAGTAACTTTCCCAGAAAAGTTTCCCCTAACTTTAATGGTACAGGAGATATTGAGCTTTGTCGCACAAATTGGCCACCCTGTATATATATATATATATATATATATATATATATATATATATATATATATATATATATATATATATATATATATATATATATATATATATACGGTCGGGATGTGAAGAGGAAGTGACTCCATCGGCGTAGCTCGCTACGGCTGATTGCTGATTAACATTAGTGAATTCTTTAAAAAAATTCACTAATGAGGAGATCCCGACTTTTGAATTTTGAAATAATTTCTTCAAATGAGTGCGAACTAGCCACACTAGAACAAAACTTGTTTAGAATTAAAATTTATGACAGGCTCTCAATTTTCAGCCAGATCAACCTACTTTGAATTCTCAAGTAAATTATTAACATTTAACATTTTTTCCCTATCAGCATGGAGCTTCTTACCTGTGGCTTTTTGAACGCAGGTGCGCAAAGTAAGTAACCATGCAATGTAAAATAATAATTTATTAGTAAAATACAAAACGCTTATTGCTAATAAAAATCAAAACGCACAACGAAAAATAAAGAAATTATTCAAATGTGCTGCCACCAACCGATACACATAACTCAGCCCGTTTAGTAAATGCTTTGTAGGCATTTTGAATGTGTTGAATTGGAATAGCGTCAATTGCCTCTCTCAACCTCAGTTTCAACAAATCAAGATCGTTGTTAAATGGAACCCCGTAGACTTTCTGTTTGAGATAGCCCCATAAATAAAAGTCCATTAAGGTAAGATCGGGACTTCTGGGAGACCAAGGTATTTGCCCATATCGACCAATCCACCGCCCAGGAAATTCGCGATCTAACCATTCTCGAACGATTCCTGTTGCATGTGCTGGGTGGCCGTCATGCTGAAAGTATGCTGTTTGTCTATCTTCTAGTGACATGTAACGCAAATGATCTTAAATAATATTTTCCAGCATTTCGAGATAACTGTACTGGTTCATATTCCGCTCAAAAAAATATGGCCCAATTATCACAGTGTAAGAAACAGCACACCACACATTTACTTTTTTATGGCATTGTCTTTGCAATTAACTCTATAATTTGGATTCTCCATAGACGAATGCCGTGCATTTTGAGAATTTACCATCCCATTAGTGGTGAAAGTGATTCGTCCGAAAAAATAATACTTCTGCCAAAATTGTGATTTTGTAGATATTGCTTTTGACTCGTCATTTTTTCCAAAGTGGGTATAAGTTTTGCTTTGAAAGATTTCACCTTGTTGGTACGATAAATTTGTTGCAAAGGCGATTTGCTAATATTGACAATTTCTAATGCTCTTCTTCTTAATGATAATTTCGGAAAACGCGTAACAGAATCCATAGCTATTGCAGCTGCAGCATTGTCTTCTTCATTTAGATCGGATTTTGTCTTCTTAACATTTAAAACACTCCCAGTACGCAAAAATTTTGTAACAACTTTTTTTACACCAGTAGCGGAAACCGAATAATTTGGCCAGCGTTCAAGGAATTTTCTTATCACTCCCTGATAAGAATGTTCTTCACCCAAACCATAGCACCGCACAATAAACACTTTTTGTTCTGTTGTTAACATTTTCAAATACAGAAGCTTGCCGTTCGTGACAAATAAAATTGACGTTTCAATTTTCCAAATAAGTAGTATCCCGGGAAACCTACAACAAGGCAGAGCTCAAGTAGCCATGCAACTCGCCAATTATTGCTTCGAATGTCCAATTGTGCGTTTACTTTACTTTTTTTATTGGTTGAGATGAAAGCAAGCCTAGCCCAAGTTTACTTATCGTAAATACTTTTTTTAATACGGTTTCAAGTATTTTTTTAAAGTACACCTAACCACAGAAGCCGTCAAACGTCATTTAAATAAAGTCTCAGCTAAAAAAAATGCATAGTAGGCTGATCTGTTTGAAAATTGAAAGCCTGTCATAAATTTTAATTCTAAACAGTTTTTGTTAATAACTTTTTGCGGTATCTTCACAAACGAAGGTAGTTCACTCTTAATACATTTCATTACATCAGTTATAAACCAGCCTGTATATTAATTTATTTTGTTCATTTTCTCAACATCTCAGTTTAAGACAAAGCAGGAGCGATTCCCAGAATATCATCATCTAATTCGAATTTTTTTGTCACTTATACCTTACCCACACAATTCGACTATATATATATATATATATATATATATATATATATATATATATATATATATATATATATATATATATATATATATATATATATATACAACGTGATTGATTCATTTCCCCGATAAAGTCCAACAGCTTTTTTAATCTACACTTTTTAGAAAAAAACTTTAAGAAAAAAGTGTTCTACGATGTTACGGTCCATAACTTGAAATTATTTTCAGCTACACAGCGTGGTCTGTATGTCACTGGCAGTAGGTAACTTTTTTTTTTAAAATTAAACACTCTGTATGTTATTGTATTTTTTGATTTTGAATGAAATTCTGATTAAGAATTATAGGAGGTACTATGCCATAAAAGTCGATTCTTTTCAAGTTATTCAAGTTTCTTCAAAAAATTTGACAGATGTAGAGTTTTTTTCACGTCCTTGTATCATTCGCACACCACATCCGCCAAATTTGCAATTCACCGCAAGTAACTGACAGGTGTTCGTCTATCTAGTGATGGTGTGA
Source organism: Tillus elongatus (assembly GCA_964006375.1). Lineage (NCBI taxonomy): Eukaryota > Metazoa > Arthropoda > Insecta > Coleoptera > Cleridae > Tillus > Tillus elongatus. The sequence goes on along the minus strand of OZ023263.1, from coordinate 22,112,684 downwards.
AAAATCATAATTTGGTGGTTGCTAGAGAGGCGCCCTTTTGCTGAAATTTTAATATAAATAACTCTAAAATTTCAAATGGAACACCTGTATATGAGCACCTAAATCAATGCAAAAATTCATTCTCTTTCGGATGGATATATGTCTTTTACATGAAGAGCTGATAATTTCTGAGTTATCAATTTGATTGCAACTACATGATTTTATGATTGAGTTACGGCCGTTTGCCCCTTGGCTTCTAGCATTCGCAAGCAGTGTTTCTCTCCATGGAGAGAACCGACAATTTTGCCGTTAAAAAGACTCGAAAAGATATTCGAGCTGGATTATTCGATGCTTTTCAGGGCATCAAAATAGAAACACTTTGCTGCCAAAAAATGTAGTTATCAGTGATTGAGAGGCTGACATTGTTCTGTCAAAAATCTATCACTTTTGCCTAATTGTTTTTTTTCTATAAACTTGACAAATGCAAACTATTTCTATAATTTTTAATCAGAATTTCAATTAAAATACAAAATACAATAATATACAGGGTGTTTAATTTAAAAAACAAAGTTACATAGTGCCAGTGACGTATGGACCACGCTGGGGTTGGTAAAAAGGGCCCATTGTCGCCTACTTGCTTGGCGTTGGCCTCCCCGCCACTGCTACTACTACAACTTTGTCTGCCACACCATTTGAAGATTGTATAGTTTAAACTTTTTTAAAAATTAAAAAACATGTAAATCATGTTATGACAACAAAAGTAGAATATATATATATATATATATATATATATATATATATATATATATATATATATATATATATATATATATATATATATATATATATATATATATATATATATATATATATATATATATATATATATATATATATATATATATATATATATATACATATGCCATATAGAGCGGATCCAAAACAATAAAATAGGTAAATGCGCGAATGGTGTAAACACCGCAGCCAAAATACCGACTTCACACATACAACTTTTTTTGCTGTTTCCAAAATATTTTCTATTTTTCGGAATTATTTTTCTGTTTGTAAATTTTTTTAAAAAGCATTTGTGTCAAGTGTATAAATCTCGATATTTTCTGAGTTGAGCCATTCAGACAATAAATGTAGTGTTGTTATCAAGTTTGTGTTTTTTTTTTCATAAGTTCTAAGTATAAGTATACGATTCTTTTGCACAAAAACCACAAAAATTAAAAAAAAATATTATCAGTTCAAAGTTAGGGCCCAACAGACCCCCACCTGGGTGATGACGTAAAAAATTTTCACCTGGGTGATGCCGGGTTAAGGTTTAAGTCCGCAGAATTTGGTCGATCCATGTCACCCTTTTTCACAAAAGTTGTCAGCCTACCATTCTATGATACATCGTGTATTTTCAATACCTATGTCACAAAACAATTTTGAAAAAGAAATTTCCATAATTAAACAAACAGCATTTAATAATGGCTACTCTGTTAAAATAATAGATAAAATGATCGAGAGAAAAGAATACAAATTAGCGATTAATTTAATTTATCCAAATATTACATACAAAGAAGACAACAGATACGTTTCGATAACTAATTTTGGAACCATTTCAGAAAACATCCAAAAATTTTAAATATCTACACAAATACAAATGTAGCTTTTAAATCTTACAACACGACGCGTAATTTACTATTTAACGCTAAAGAAAAATCTTGTTTCCTGACAAAAGCTTGAGTTTATAAATTAGCTTGTACACATTGTAACGCAATCTACATAGGTCAAACTTCTAGAAATTTCAACACCCGATACAAAGAGCATATTTCTGCATTTAGAAATAACCACCCTGACAAATCTACATTTACAAAACATATTATTGATACCGAACATAGACCTACAGTAAATAACCGCATACAACCACTACATATTTATAATGACAAGAGTAAACTACACTTTTGTGAAGCTTTGGAAGTCAAAAAGCACACACACGACAATAGCTGCCTTGTTTTAAACGAACAAACTGATTTAATGAATTCCCCTTTCTTGGATATTCTTCTTTCTAATTAAAGAAGTCAAAGAAAATAAATTTACCTATTCTTTCAAAAAAGTTGTAATAAGATAATGAGTTGATGTAGTTCGATTTTTTCGTTGTATAGAGACTGTTTTTATACTGTTATTGTTTAGTTATTGTTTAGATATTTTATTGTTGTAACTGTTATCATAGTTATTATAGGCTAGTTCTATTTTAATATTAAATATTGACATACATCACGTAGACATTTTGAAAGCCTCATCTGTCATCGGTGTTTCATTTTTTATTTTCATTTTGATAAATTTTTTGATCAAAACATCATATCATAACATAGCAACAGATATTTATTTGTAGTTGTCATGATTTCGTACTAATTCAATTTTAATCTATCTGAGAATGCTGTCAAGCAGCGAAACTATAGTCACAGAAACGTTGAAGAACATCCTAGAATATCCAGAATTCGTAAGGGCTACTTGCTCCAGTTAGCTTACGCGCTGGCTACGTCCTTCACCAACGAAAACCAACAGTGAAGCCAGAGAAGTAGTCTCCAAGTCTGTATGTAGTATGGACAAGTTTCACCAAGTAAGGGCAACAACAATCAATGAATTAAAATTCGCATCATATGGGATATTTTTTCATTACTTAACTTAAGGAATTATTGAAATGGTAAAGTACTCCAGAAAATTTACATCTAATCTTTATTTGATTAATTCCACCAATAATTAAATTAGAAATACGAGTCTGTTAATGTGTATTTTAATGATTATAGGGAAGAGAAAAACACAAGCTTTATTAAATTATTAACTCCATTATCCCAAGATCAATAGAATATGGATCACTCGGACGCGACCTATAAAAACACGGCCTTTATTAAATAATCATGAAATTAGTTAATTAACAACTTTATTATTTATGATCTGACGTTAGATATTTACGACGTACAATTACCCAGACTGTTTTTTTGTTATTTGGTATTTGCTTTTCCGACAAACATAATAGTAGACGAGACGTAGCTTTAGGGTATACAAAAAAGGGGAGCATTATTTCAGTGACGAAGTTCGTAAATAAAGTCAGTAATGAAGCTACCTACATTCCACAATAAGCAGACACGAAAGCTGGAGTAAGCAAAAAATTAATGCTCCGTATATACTGCTTTTCATACAAATCCAACGCTTCACAAAACGTATTTCATAATATAGCAAAAACAAAATAATTGAACATAAAACAAGAGTTTCTCAGGTTAATATGATTTGTTATTTTGTAAGTCGTGTGCGTTTATGTCACAATCGCAGTCTACACGCGATGTTGCCCTGTCAAGGCAACCATGGGTTTTAGCGAATTTTTCGTAAAATGAAAAATTCACTAATGGGGAGATCTGTGTTTATATATATATATATATATATATATATATATATATATATATATATATATATATATATATATATATATATATATATATATATATATATATTAGTGATGGGTCGTTATTTAACTGTCAGCTATTTTTAAACGGTTACCGAGCCGTAACGGTAACCGCCAGTTATGGATTTATAAAAATAGCAGCTTAAAAAATAACGCTTTTTACACAAAACTAGATTTCGGAGTCGTGTCTGTTTCAGTTCTACTGCAACTAGTTCGGCTTCGATGAATAAACATCGGTTTTCATCGGCAACTGTTTATTTAACTATTTAACGGGATGAATAGCCTTGAGATTGGGAATGCTAAACACGTTATTTATACTGTGTGCTCGCTCTCGCTAACAGCGTTAGGAACGTAGGATTTTCGGTACAATAAAACGGTTTAATTTTAACTTTAACCGGTTGTTGATGGGGATACGGCATACGGACACTACTACACAGAGTTATTCTGTTAAACTGAGAAGCTGTTTTTTTGAAACAGTTGAGTTTCCCACTAGTATGTAAGGCCAAATATTTAATAATAAAAAATGTTGGGTGAAAAGATGAATTTCTGTAAAAACGTGTTATTACTTTCACTATAGACAACGCAAAATAGGGTTATTTCACGTGAAATTAAAGTACTTATTTATTTAAATTTATATACATTACCTAAGAAAACAGTTAACACGTCATTTTCGTTTGTCTGATAATAGTTATCAAATTTATTAAAAAAATATAATGATACAACATTTTTTAATATCTATATACATTTCAATATAAAAAATTAAATGAATATATATATATATATATATATATATATATATATATATATATATATATATATATATATATATATATATATACAGGGTGTTTCCAAATCGATGAGAAAAATTTTACAGGGTGATTCTTTGGCGAAAAATAAGGGGTGTCTTTTTATTAAGTTTTTCTTGAAACCCCTTCTCATCCAAGTTACAGCCCTTTAAAATTTTTGAAACTAATTTTAAAACAACGAATATTAAAATAAGTAAATAAACAATTAATACTATATATCTTCCAATTTTTTTTTAAACTCAAACTCAATTTTTTATACTGTTTCTTTACCGAATTTTTTTTAGCCGCGTTATGTTATGGAGTTCTTAGAATCACTCCCTGTGTAGCAATAAAAGTTCGAACGTCTAACGTCCCAAGGCGTGATAAATAATGATATTTATTGATTCTTGCTGTGGCATTGACATTTACGTAAAGACCCTGATAAAATAAATTTGTGAGAAATGACTAGTTTATAATTCCTAAAACATCTAAGTAAATTCTTATAGAAGACTCCTTTCTGAGATCTAAAAGTTTCACTTCAGAGTGGCAAAAGATTTACGACACGCTTATTATAATTTCTTAACCCTTTGTTTCCTTTTCATATCGACAAAATTTGAGATTTATACCGTACGTGAAATAACGGGGTAAAAATACAATGCATTTATACTAGTGTGCTCGCTATCGCTCACAGCTTTGGGAATGTAGGATACTATCGATCGACTATCCAGTTTAAAATAACTGAAGCCGCTATTTTCAACGGTTATTATAAAATAACGTTAACGGCTTCAACTGTTAACAGAAAATAACTGTTTTTCCCATCACTAATATATATATATATATATATATATATATATATATATATATATATATATATATATATATATATATATATATATATATATATTTATATATTTATATATTTATATATTTATATATACATATATATATATATATATATATATATATATATATATATATATATATATATATATAGATATATATATCTCTCGCACCGATAACTAAAAAAATAATAGGCTGATTTAGATGCAATTTGGTTGTACCTTTCTTTTGCAAGTGGCTTGGATAAGTTCGTTAGCCAGGAAAATCTGACTAGTTTTCACGGAAAAATTTTGGATTTTCCTTCGGAAAATTTTCGTATCTCCGAAAATAACAGAGCTATGGCAACCAAGTTTGGCATATACGTTTCTACTATCCAACTTACCCAATAGTATAGCCAGCCTTTCAACACTAAGTGAGTGGTGGACGTGCCGCCACCTAGTTGCGGAACCAAGTAGTATGTTGTCACGCCAGCTCCAAATAACACAGAGTGTTAAAAAAATAGAGACTGTATACAACTAACTAACAATGTAGAAAATTGTCAGCCCTGGCCCATATCTACCCTAATATAGAGACAAAGTATGTAGGGCCAGATGCATTCTCGCAACAATTAGAACCGTAGACCAGTTTCGCTGTCATTAGAGCTCTTCAGTACGGCATACTAATTGTAGCAAAAATGTATCTAAAGTAATACGGCTATAGTATAGCCAGCCTTTCAACAATAAATGAGTGGTGGACGTGCCGCCACCTAATTGCGGAACCAAGTAGTATGTTGTCACGGCAGCTCCAAATAACACAAAGTGTTAAAAAAATAGAGACTGTATACAACTAACTAACAATTTAGAAAATTGTCAGCCCTGGCCCATTTCTACCCTAATATAGGCACAAAATATGTAAGGCTAGATGCATTCTCGCAACAATTAGAACCGTAGACCGGTTTCGCTCTCATTAGAGCTCTTCAGTACGGCATACTAATTGTAGCAAAAATGCATCTAATTGTTGCGAGTTCTAATTGTTGCAATATTGATTGATTCTCTATTGGACTTTGTTTTACCCTGGATTTTTTGATACAATGGAAACGTGAGTGAATTACACACAACAAGAGTATGCAAACATGCATATCATTTATGGAGAGACTCGATATGCGCAATTTTTTATTGGGCATGCTTAAAAGATACATTTTTGAAAAATCACTTCCTAGTTTACTTTCAATCGTCGACATTGAATTATTTTCAGAGAAATCGAAAACCTCCATAAAGCAGGAACGTTTTTGAAATCATGAACCAGTAAGTTTTATTATAATTTTTTTTTCAGCACGGAGGTTTTTTCTAAATAAAACAAATTTGGGCAAAAAGTCAGTTTTTAAAAATGTTATTCCAGATTTTCTAAATAGTAACACAAAATATTTGAGATTGATTCGATAGCGCCATTATTGAGGATTACCATGCACAGAAATCACATTCCGGAAATGTTTTTTTTGCGTTTATGAGGGGGGGGGGATGCCTTAAAACTTGAAACTTTTCACATTTTTTTCATAAGATTGTGAATATCTTGAAAACCGTACACTTTTTGATTAGATCATATAGGGTTTTTCTAAATTATTGGGATATTGGGACACCATATATATATATATATATATATATATATATATATATATATATATATATATATATATATATATATATATATATATACTGCTTAAAAACTAAACAGACCGATGTGCGTCCAGAGAAATTTTTTTAAGAAACGCTGAACCACGTCAATTTTAATATTGAGGGGGACATGTTTTGACATAAAACTCAACTTTGTCACATCAACCCCTTAGGGGTGGTGATAACAACTCTTATATTTTAAATAGGGAACATGGGTCTAGTGTTACATCATTTGAAAGCTCTTTCTTTTCTGAATTCAGCACACTAATTTTTTTGGAAGTTTTATCACCTCGTTTAAAAATTGTTCACAGTTGAAGATGCAAAAACGCATTTCACTCATTCCGATAAGAAATGTGCTGATAGTCAATATTTTGTTGGTTTTTAAACTAAAAATTGACTATTACAACATTTCTTATCGGAATGAGAGAAATGCGGTTTCTTATTTCAGTTTATCGGTCGGTTTGATACTTGATAGTACAACCGAAAATTAATTTCACAATGGTGTATTCTGTAGAAGAAAGAGTTGAAATAATTACTCTTTTTTTTCAAAAACGATGACTGTGCCAACCGTACCGCAAATTTGTTTAATGAACGACATTCAAACAGACATGATAATAGAAAATACATTATGGAGTTAGTTGCAAAGTTTCGACAAAGTGGTTTAGTAGCCAACAAAAAACGGGATCCTGAACGTGAATTTCCGGTTAGAAATGAGATTACTGAGATTGAAGTTTTAGGACAAATTGCTGCAGACCCAACTTTGAGCACGACAAATTTGGCCACTGCTTCAAACATCAAAAGATGAACTATTCAGCGAATATTGAAGTATCATAAATTTCATCCGTATAAAATTCATATTGTACAACAACTGAGATGATTTTGATCGGCGGCTGGAGCTTTGTGAAGTTATGGCTGGACGAATAGCTGATAACGGGAACTCTCTGTTCAATATCTGTTTTTCAGACGAGTGTATGTTTTTATTAAACTCTACAGTCAATCGTCATAATTGTCGTTATTGGGCAGATAATAATCAAAGAAATTTTCACGAAATCCACACTCAAACTCCACAGAAATTGAATGTCTGGACTGGCATTTTTGGAGACCGTTTAATCGGACCAATTTTTCTTGATGGCAATTTGAGTGGCGATACGTATTTGGAGTTACTAGAAGATATCGTTTTAAATATCGGATTTAACTCCTTTAGACTTCCTTCTATGGGGCTATTTAAAGATTAGCATTTTCGCAACAGAACTGGAGTCTCCGGAAGAATTACGACGACGAATTGTTGAAGAATGCCGTCTAATAACTCCACAAATACTCCAGAATGTCAGAGCTCGTTTTGAACAAATTTTGTACTTTTGTATGGAAGCTGGTGGTCAACAATTTGAACACTTACTTAACTGAATAAACATTTTTGAACGTTTGATTTTGTTGTTTAGCTTTTTTAACGAAAAATTGACTAATTAGTACATTTCTTATCATAGTGAATGAAATACGTTCTTGCAACTCCAACTGTGAATAATTTTTAAACGAGTTAATAAAACTTCAAAAAAAAAATAGTTTGCTGAATTCAAAAAAGAAAGAGCTTTCAAATGATGTAACCCTCGACCTATGTTCTTTATTTAAAATATAAGGGTTGTTATCACCACCCTTGAGGGGTTGATGTGACTAATTTGAGTTTTATGTTAAAACATGTACCCCTCCATATTAAAATCGACGTGTTTCTGCGTTTCTTAAAAAAAAATTCTTTGGACGGAAATCGGTCTGTTTCGTTTTCAATGCACCACCCTGTATATATATATATATATATATATATATATATATATATATATATATATATATATATATATATATATATATATATATATATATATTTAAACTGATTCCGGATATGTGTTTTAAGGCGCACAATTAAAACCAAAACAATGTTTTTTAGCTTACATAAATCTTTATCGCAACACATCTGCTGCTTCAGAACTTTCATCATTTATTTTACATTTATAGAAATGTTTAGCTAACGAATGTTGGATAGATTATATAATGTCACATCAGCTACTGCAATAAAAACAAAATGCAAAACAGCATAAAAGGAAACCGGAAAAGCACAGAAAAAGCTACCGGCTTTAAGGATAATGTGGACATTGTGAGGTTGACTTACGTCATATGCAAATGCAGATGCGGGCTATCTAACCCCTAACTCAAGTCTCGTACCGCAGCATCTCGCCTCGTATCTGGTATCCTATAGTTTAGTATCATCATACCCGGAGAGGCTGATTTATCCGCCAGTTTGAGTAATTTATGTTTGGTGTTGTTTTATTGTCTGCTGCATCTCCGAGCCTCTAATATATAGCTTGATAAAGCCAGTGCAGTGAGAAGTTTTCACTTTTCAGCCAGAAGTTGCCTGAAGTGAGATGCAACTTAAGAAATGCTGAAGTTTTTGCAACTGAGAAATTCTAGTCTCGCAATTTTTCAGTCCCGCTAAGCCGTGTTAACCCTAATAGAAGCTGTAAGTGGCAATTTTTAACGTCAGATAACTTTGATCGATGGATTCTCCTTCTTTCCAACGTAGCTACGTTTCTGTATTTCAGTTGAATAGAATTTTTAGTGAGATTAATACCTAGTCTAGTGCTTCTATTTTCTGCCGTAGTTGAGGGAAGACATTAGGTCTGCGTACTGTGAATGGAAATATCATTCTGAAATATTGCTCCAAATTTCATTATAGACACTGTAATGTCTTGAAATATTAAACGTCATCTTTGGTGCTATAAATCTTGTGCTAAGATGTTATAGATGTTCCAGACGTTTATTTATTTTCTTATCTGATTCTCCTTTAGACTCTCCTCTTGATTTTAGGATTTTTTTGTGATTAATATGTAGCTAGAATTGGCAAAGAAATAGAAATCTCAGAGGAACACATTCAATTTCTATTATATAGGGTGATTCATAAAGAATTGTATATCACAAAACTGGAGATACAAAAAATTTAATATGACTGTTTTGCCCAACATAGATAGATATAAGCATTCACAAGACATCGAGGCAGATAGTTTGGTGATATCTTTCCACTGCTTCCTGTCTCTTGCAATGATCTTTCAGTTGCGAACCCCTTTTTCTTGCAAGTCTTGATGAACTGCGTCAAGCCACTTTTTTTTTGGCCAGCCGTTCTTCATTTTAACTTCTGGATTTGACCAAACACACTTCTTTACCACCCTCTCCCCACCCATTCGTTCTGTTTGGCCCAGCCACTGTAGTCAGCGTACTTCAGTTACCTGGGACAAAGGTGGTTCTCCTTACATTCGATACACTTCCGCATTTGAACGCCTTTCCCAAATGTCATCTATTTTCTTGCCTCCGAAAATTCTGCTCAGTATCTTTCTCTCCCATATCGTTACTCTATCTTCAAGTCTTTTGTTTATTGTCCACGCGTTACATCCATATGTCAGTGTTGGTCTTATCACTGTCTTATATGCTCTAAGCTTTGTCGTGTGCGACATGCTCTTGGATTTAGGGAGCTATGAAGTCCTCCTGCACATCTGCTTGCTTTTGCTATCCTCTGGTTAACTTATACATCTTCATCACATCTATTGTCTATTAATACACCTAAGTACATGTGGTTTCAAAGTTCATGACCCACCCCCCTCCCATTTTCACTGTTAAAGGGCCACTATTAGTTTCCCTACTTTTTCGAATTGTCATGTACTTGCTTCTTGAAGTTTTATATTGCTCTTCTCCCGTCGAGGCTGTCCGTAGATCAGTTGTCTTTTGCGGTCCAGAGCTTTACACTCGGATAAGATGTTCTGGGATAGTTCCTCCCACTCGCCACAGAGTCTGCATACCAAGTCCCTCTCGAATCGCTCCATTTTATACAGTTGTTTCTTGATGGCCATGTGTCCCGTCAAGAGTCCTGTTATGTACCTGAGCCGTCCTCTACTAAGATTTAGCAGCTCCACACCTCTCTTTGAACTGGATTATTCAATTAGTGACTTCCCATGTCTCAGCCCTGGACAGTCTGCCCAGTACACCTTGTGTTCGTTTCTGATCCTGGACTGAATGGATCCCCTGGCAGTGCTCTTCTTACCTGTGTGCTACTTAGTGACTTAAGAGCTGCCTGGCTGTCTGACGCTATGGGGATCCGCTTCTTGGTGTAGCTCCTCCTCTTGTTCTCTCGCACACAGTGCAATATGGCGTACATTTCAGCCTGAAAGACCGTTGCATGGGCCCCGAGGGAGATACTATGACTCACGCTTGGCCCTTCCGAATAAACACCTGCCCCCGTCCCACGCTCTCCGCCGGATCCGTCCGTGAACCAGACGAGCACGTTCCGTGGTAAGCCCGGCGTCTCGCCCGGCCGTAACGCACTTGCTGCATCAGAATTTATCCCATAATATGTATTAATTATTATAATATTGTTTATTTCCATAACTCACTTGCTGCATCAATATATATCCTATGAAATATTACTTAATATTTTGTTGACAAACTGTTGCTACCGGATAGCCAGTTTGCTCAGCTTAACCGAATTTGTGAGAAGAATGAGGAGGAGGAGGGGGAGGGGGGGGGGAGAAGGAGGAGAAGAAGAAGAAGAGAAATAAACTGCATTTCGGAATAGGCCTTCCAATTTGGCATTAAGTTACAAAATTAGGCTATTCACAATAGAAAGTAGTGGCTGCTGCGTAGGTAGAGTTAAATAAAGATTCTATTTATAGCCATATCCGCGGTTACAAAAGTACATAAGTATCATAAAAGATGCATTCATTAGCAGGTATACCACTAAAAATGTGACAAGTCATTTAAAATATATATTTTCAAAGCATTTTCCCATTAAAATTAACATCAAAAACTTAATTTAATGATAAAAATAGACAATATGAACGTTTAAAAAGCATTTAGAATGAAATAATATATGTCAAACTCGTATGAATTGCAGATAAACGTGTTCAAAAATCACTATGTAAAAATGGGAGATCTAAAATGGATTATTTTGACGCAACTACCTAACCTATATTATATTATACACGCAAAACTGAGTTTACACACCATCTCATTAAAATCAATTGACCCAATCTGTGGATAAAAATCTTTAATATTCAGTCAAGGCTAATCGGGCACTATATAAATTCCGGAGGTAACGTACACGTCGTGATTAGTGTGAAAAATGTGGCAAATTTGGACGTTTGAGCAAATAATTTTTAAACCTTCTCTGTCAAACATTCCACTGACCTGATTTGTTCCAGGTACGCTAATTTTACGCAAAACCAGCCGCTCTCTAGAAAGTTCTTCGATTTTGATGTTTAATAAAAAAATCCCGTCGACTTTAAATGATTAAAAATGTATTAAACATGGGTCATCGGTTCTTGATCTATATAACGTGTCAATTTTGACGTTTTGGGTCGCGACAACTTTGACGTTTTAAGAAGAAAAACTATATTTTCTTTAAAAGCTTATAACTTTGTTTTCTTTTAACGTAGAGATGCAAATTTTGGTGCATGTTTTTTTTATGATATAAAGCCGTGTAACAAATTTGGTAGCTTTGTTACTTCCGGAGATATAAAAATTTTCCAAAAGAAAAGACAATATTTTCCGGGAAAAACTAGTGTCATTTATGAACATGTCCAAGCCACTAGCGAAAAGAAGGTACTTAGTAAATTTTATCAAAATCGGCTCATTATTGTTTGAGTTATCAGTGTGACATATATATATATATATATATATATATATATATATATATATATATATATATATATATATATATATATATATATATATATATATATATATATATATATATATATATATATATATATATATATATATATATATATATATATATATATATATATAAGGGTGAGTCTTAAGTTATGGTACACAGAGCAATGGCCGATTCTTAATAAAAAAATTATGCGATTTCCCGCTTTCTTTAATATCTCTGAAACACTTCGAGATAAATCCACGAATTTATGTACTCAAGGATTTTTTAAGATGAGAAATTCAAATTTGTCAATGATTTGGATGTACTTTGTAGAGGGCGCCACAGGCAACTATCAGAACATATCCGATTCGTTTCAACTTTTTTGGCCACACTGTATGTCATTGTGGAGCCAAAAAATCGTTGCCCCTATCTTTTTTACATAAAAAATATATACGTTATTAAAGTAGCTAGGAGTAACGGTTTCCGAGAAAAATGCATTTAAAGCAGATGATGCACGAAAAAGAAACATTTTGAATGATTGGTTAGGTTTTTGTGTTCCTACGTCAATGCCAATACTATCTAAGACAATTATAAATGAAACATGTTTTCCTGTAACAACAAGTGTTCAATATGACCATCATTTTCTTCGATACATTTTGCAATCCTCTTAGAGAAAGACCACTTAATTTTAAACAGCAATTGTTATTTTTAATTGTATTTATTAAAAAATATGACCAACTAACTTGAGAAATCATCGATGATAAAAATGATAAGAGACGCTTGTAGTCGCATGCTAAAATTTATAGCTTTTTAAAGCAAAAATTGTCCAGGTATAAGGAAGTATATGCGCCAGGACTGTCAATTTACAAAATTGTTAGTTGATTGTACACAGTCGCCCTCCATAACATTATGTCTTAATTAGAGGTTTCGTGACGACATACTGCCTGGTTCCGCACCGAGATGGCGTCCATGTCGTACATTACACAATGTTCTACATTCTGACATCTTGCGATGATACTTGTAACTTCCATTGTTTAGATTTTTATCCACCACTTATTTAAATAGCATAGCAGTACAAGTATCGTCATCTGTCTTTATCCAACATTGTAGACATTGCATTACAAAATCTGAAGTGATGTCGAGGATTATTTTAATTTTATTTTCTAATAACTTTAATTTTTTTTAATCAAAAGACCTGAAAATCGCAACACGATCACGTGTTTCTATTATCTTTTAAGTTGTAAATTTTCGTTTCAATCACTTAAATAATTTGAGAGATATTGCGTTTTAAAAAATATTGTTAAATTTTTTGTTAAGAAAAATCGGATGTTAAGATCTGATGAACGAACTCATCCAAGTCATTAACAAAATAAGGGTAATTACCACATTTGGTCCAAATCAATGAAGTACTTTTTGAGTTATCGGTTGGATACATACGTACACACACACACACACACACACACACACACACACACACACACACACACACACACACACACACACACATATATATATATATATATATATATATATATATATATATATATATATATATATATATATATATATATATAAATACATGCTGTTTCAAAAAACATGCACCACCGCTCGTGGGGCAATTCCTTACTAAAAAATAAGAAAAAAAGTTCCTGTGCACATGGGCCCGGAAACGCATAGTTTCCAATATACAGGGAGTTGAATTTTAATTTTTTTTTATGTTTTATAAATAATTTCAAAACCACTGGATTGTTTTTAATGAAACTTGGAACTTGGAAGTGTATTATGAAAGTGCTTATTTTCAAGTGAAAATCTGCTTACAACTGCGTCAGTGGCGTGCGTACGGAGTAACTGTAAAAATTCATTTGGGGAAAAAATATGTGCGCCACTGTCTTTTTCCAATTTTGATACATTAGTTATGAAGCTTATCACATAAGCCACAAAAGCTGCCTCTTGGTATTTTTTCGTTCAGGGTATTCCCTAGGAGATATGATTAATTTTATAAAAAGGGGCAAAGTACCGATTCGTTGGATTAATGAAAACAGTAATCGTAAAGTGCCATGAAACTATAATTTTTGACAGTTCTCTAAATTCTACAATTTTGAAGTGCTTTGTAGGCGTCAAAAGAGTTTTCGTGCTATTCTTTAAATTTTGATACGGTGCAGTATTTTCGTTTTTAGTTATTTGTTGATACTGAGCTGCTCATTAATATTATTTCCTCCTCTCAAGATGGTTTTCATTAAGTACACTTCAGCGGATTTGACTGATATGTTGTTAATTTATGGACAAACAAATCAAAATGCTAGACAAGCTGTGCGAGTTTATCAGGAAACTTATCCGCAAAGAAGAATTCCTGACAAAAATATTTTCCCACGTATTGTAAGACATTTGAGAGAAACTGGTTCTTTAAAACCTTTAAAAGCTGACTCTGGACGCAGAAGATACCGCCGAACTGTACGAGTTGAAGAGGCAATATTAAATAGAGTTGAACGTGATCCTAGTACAAGTACGAGAATTATTGCCACCGAACTGGGTAATATTTCGGCATCATCAGTTCACAGAACTCTGAAGGATCAAAGTTTATATCCCTATCATTTTACACGTGTCCAGGAACTTCTACCTAGAGACTTTCAACCAAGGGTAATGTTTTGTCAGTGGTTCTTAAACAAACTTAGGCACGACCAACATTTTTCTAAACGTGTACTATTTACTGATGAGGCGTCATTTACGCGAAAAGGTATCGTAAATTTTCACAATTTACATACATGAGCCGATTAAAACCCACACTCTCTAAGAGTTGCAAATTCGCAGTATCAATTTTCCATCAATATTTGGGCTGCTATTATTGAAAATCACATAATTGGTCCTGTTGTTCTACCGAATCGTCTTGACCATGAATCATATTTAAACTTTTTACAAAATGATTTGCCGTTGTTACTACCGCTTTTTATGAGAAATGGTACAATGTGGTTCCAGCATGAGGGTGCGCTCGCACATTTTGCAGCAGTTGTAAGAACATATTTAGCCAACACATACGGTCACCGATGGATTGGTCGTGGAGGTCCGGTGTCATGGCCACCTCGATCTCCGGAACTGAATCCTCTCGATTTTTATTTGTGGGGTCATTTAAAAGAAATAGTGTATAAAACACCAGTAAATACACGAGAAGAATTGTTGGAAAGAATAGAATATGCATTTGACAGCATTAGAGAAGATCAAAATATTTGCAGAAGAGTAAGAAGATCTTTGCGCAGAAGGTTAAATAATTGTAACGACGCTAATGGTGGTCACTTTCAACATTTTCTTTAGCTTTGTAATTAAAGTCAATTTAGTAATGTACAAAAAACAAGAGTTTGGAAAAATCATGGTGTCTTTACGATTACTTTTTCATTTTTTATTTTTATTTTTTATTTATCATTTTTTATCAATGTTTGTAATATTCATTTCAATGTTTATCACCAATAAGTTTTACGTAGGTTAGTTATTTGCACGTTTATTGCTGTAATGTTTACTGTATGTTTTGTTTTTCATATTCTTATGGTTGCAGTAAACATATATTATTATTATTATTATTATTATTACGCCGACTAATCGGTACTTTGCCCCTTTTTATAAAATTAATCATATCTCCTATGGAATACCCTGAACGAAAAAATACCAAGAGCTAGCTTTTGTGGCTTATGTAATAAGCTTCATAACTGATGTATCAAAATTGGAAAAAGACAGTGGCGCACATATTTTTTCCCCAAATGAATTTTTTACAGTTACCCCGTACGCACGCCACTGACGCAGTTGTAAGCAGATTCTCACTTGAAAATATGCACTTTCATAATACACTTTCAAGTTCCAAGTTTCATTAAAATCAATCCAGTGGTTTTGAAATTATTTATAAAAAATTTAAAACAAAAATAAAATTCAACTCCCTGTATATTGGAAACTATGCGTTTCCGGGCCCATGTGCACAGGAACTTTTTTTCTTATTTTTTATTAAGGAATTGCCCCACGAGCGATGGTGCATGTTTTTTGAAACAGCCTGTATATATATATATATATATATATATATATATATATATATATATATATATATATATATATATATATATATATATATATATATATATATATATATATATATATATATATATATATATATATATATATATATATATATATATATATATTTATATTTATGTATATATATATATATATATATATATATATATATATATATATATATATATATATATATATATATATGCTTTTTAACTGACCATGTACATGGTCTCTAGTTCCCACTCATTTGAAGAAATTTTCTGAAAGTCTTACCATCGATACCTCTCTATTAGAGAATTTTCTTAATGAACATTCACTAACAACATTAATTGCGACATAAAACGCTGTGAAAAAATAATCAATAATAGCCTTAAGGTTCAAGCATTGAGCTTATTTCAACTCGCCTAAAATTTGTTTAATGTAAGCAATTAAGCTTAAGTCTAGGTTATAAGCTGTCCTGCTACTATATCGCTATAATCTTCCTGCAACATTAAATTTGCAACAATGTTACCATGCTTTTATGATCTTTGTCTAGCAGTTCACGGCAGACGATCCTCTCCATTGTCGAAACGCTAATGGAGCGATTAACGGAACTTTGAATGTTAAATAATAATTCAATTAAGACGCTTTAGCTCGTTCGCCGAGATTTGTTTCAATCTGTTAGCAAACTGCATTTTGGTATATTAAGTTGTTTCACTTGATGAAGTTAATTGCCGCCATCTGACTATAATCAGAGCGCCGAAACTTATAACGTGATTGCATTAATGTCTTCCTCATGCGTTTAGGGGGGCGGACAAAGTTTAAATAATCCATATAGTCCTTAGGTAAATTAACTACGTACTGCATACTAGACTTGATAGCGATACTCGCTATTACCTAGTCAATATTCAAAAAAGCTTGTGTAAAGCGATAGTCACTTAAATAAGAGTCAACTTATCGAAATTGTATAGTCTATACAAAGGGGCCAATGCAAAAAGTGCCTTAGTCACAAATAGGCGAATCTGAGGTATTGCGGTTTAAAGGTTTATTTTTGATTATGAAATATTACACAAAATCTTTTGATAAAAATGTGTGTTATATTGCATTCTTTGTGGTAAGTGGATTAGACATCCATGGTTAGCAAAGAAAAAAAGTCTGGACACTGCAAGTGCTTCATGGTAGTCAAAATGTTTTTAATAATAATATGCCTTTTTTTAAAAGAAAGCAGGCATGAATTTTGGTTACCAGTATAACCTATATAGTAGAAACAATGTACCATATTTCATCAAAATAACTTTATTGTTTGAAAATGTAAAAAAAATTTTCGAAGATAAACATAAATGTTCCCGAAAAAACTGGTTCCTGGCCAACAAACGTTAGGTTAATAGCAAATTGAGCTATTGAAATTTGAAACTTTAATGAAAATTCGCTACCATAACGCACTGTGTCCAGTAAAAATTGAAATCGGTTGCAGAAAAGAACAAGCACTTGTAAAGTCACGAGAAAAGTCTACGGCTGTATTAAGTATGGAACGGTTTCACTAGGTTAGGGCAATAACAAACAACCAGATGTGCTATTCAAATTGTATTAAGTCACGAAAGTTTTCATCTTATCCTAAATGAATTTGTCATACAAAAACCGGCTAAAAATTCATCGAAATTACACAATCTGATCAGATAACGGTAAAATGAAAAAAAGTGAAGTCACTAACTGAGATTAGAACACGTGTTATAGGAGCCCATTATTAAATGCACACTGCTTGCTCCAGCTCTAGGTCATTGTTGGCATAACATATGTATGTACTAACAGGTATATATATATTTTTTCCCTCAAGGCTCTTCCGCGTCTTTGCCCCTCGATAGCACCGCAACCTTTGGGTTTTTGTACATGCTCTTTGTCTTTTCTACTCCGCCCATTCCAAGATCACTGCGCCTTGAACCAGTCTGCACAGCAATTGGTAGGGTGAAGTTTTATATTGCCCTGTCTCCGGTATATACTTTAGTATATTAATTTTCTGATGTCTTGATTATTTACACTATACATTTTTTGTTTAAAATTGATTATTTCTCCAATTTTAACGAAATGGAGGGAAATGACGGCTGAGATTCAGATCTAGGAGCTTGTTAGTCATTTCGAGCCGTATTTTTAACTTACCAAGCGTTAATGCGTTCATATTTGTACGACTACCAGAATTATCAATTCTGACGTTTCAACTTTTTTTAACCAGACGCTTGTAATTTCTTTATCTTCTATCCTACAGATTTGAGTTTTTGTACAAACCATACTCTTTATGATAGAAATCAGGGTACGAAATTTGGTTGCCATAGCCTTTTAATTTTCCGAGATATGAATTTTTTTCGAAAGAAAAACCAAAATTTTTCCGGAAAACCTGATCCGATTTCCTTGCCTAACGAACTTGTTCAAGCCATTTACAAAAGCAAGGCACTCACCAAATTTGATCAAAATCGGCCCATTATTTTTTGAGTTATCGGTGTGATACGTACATACATACATACATACATACATATACATATATATATATATATATATATATATATATATATATATATATATATATATATATATATATATATATATATATATATATATATATATATATATATAGTTACATCCCTGTATATTCTCAACATCATACAAAATACGACGAATCCTGAAACCATGCATCATCAGTTTAGTGACCTGTGTAAGAATGCTGATGCAGACGTTTGCATTTATGTTAGTTCTGTAGAACATTATTTCATTCAATCGCTGTAACTCTAGTTGTTCACATGTTGTTTTGAATCACATATTTTATAATAAATTTTAAGACTGTAATAATTGTACCATTTAAATAAATAAATTACTTTTTTCGGACAATCGCTACGAAAAAACCTAATTGGCGCTGCATAGAACAGTATTGCACATCGAAACCTAATTTTGGCAAGCTTTAAATCTTCGTAAAATTAGTTTCGGTCTTTTTTCTAAAAGTTTATGTGCAACATCGAACATCCACACCGGTGCAAATCAGTCCACACTGCCAGAGGGAAATCAGTGAGAAACCAATAGCAGAAGTACCAATGAGCTTCCTGTAAGTTTCCTCCAATATTTTTATCTGTGCATTCATATCGTATCTATTTTTATACCTTATATAATTTTGTTCAATAATTCCTATTCGCGCTCTATTTTTCAATTCACCCTGTAATACTTAACAACCATTACTTGTTCATGTATGTTGTGTAATGATAAGAGATAGATCGCCTATTAGGAAAAGAGAACCTATATTAGAATTAGAGGAAGACAATTTTAATCAATTAAGTTTAAATAATTTAGAAATGGCAAATAATCACATTGCCGAATTTTCACAAGCTGCTATCATGATCCCCGAATATTCCGGTGGACAGAAGCATCTTGCTTATTTTATTAAACAATGCGAACTTTATATTACTAGTTATAGAAGGCCAGAAGCCGAAACACACGCAAATCGAATGTTACTTGAATTTATAAAAGCTAAAATCACTGGTAACGCTCGTGACGTGTTAATTAGTTTAGAAAACCATACATGGGAAAATATAAAATTTGCTTTAAAAAATCAGTTTTCAGACCCCCGTTCAGAAAATCTTTTATTTAATGATTTAAATACTAGCTTTATGACTAAATCACAAACTATTCAGGAATATTTCAATGTAATTAAAGAAAAGCTAAAGATTTTAATTGAACATGTAGATATACAAGATTTAGTAAACGATGTAAAAACGTACAAGAAAGAATTTTATCAACAAAATGCAGTTGCAGCATTTAAAGCGGGTGTAATAGAACCTTACTTCTCACATCTTAGATTAGTTAGTGTTAATACTCTTGATTCACTTATGTTGGAATGTAATAGGATAGATAACGAGATTATACAGTCGAATTTCATTAATAGCCTGAGAAACAAAAATAATACGAAAACAAATCATAACACACCTGTACAACATAGACAGACGTATACCCAAAAACCAATATTTCCAGCATTTCCCCAAATTTACAACAAACCACAACAAATCACACAACAAATGCAACCGTTTCCTTCTCGACCAATTTCTAACATAAGACCCGTTCAAAATTTTAATAAAAATATACAACACGCTCCAACTCAATTGAGTAGAGGAACGACACCCATGTCAATAAGCAACCAAACTCCCTTAAGAAATACACGACAAATGCCCCAAAGAAACCACTTTATACCCCAATCTAGGCCCACGTTTCAACATCAAGAACTCTTTAACCAAGAGGACCTACCACTAGATCATTCTGACGAATACCCTTATGACGACCAACCCTCTGACGAAAATATAGAGCCACTAGAATTTCCTGAACCAACTGAAACTTTTACAAATTACAACACCAATCCAAATCGGGATTTTCACGAAACAGCCTCGGAAAACTAATCTATTTAGATATAAATAATATTGTTAATACCCCTAAATTACCGTTTTTTGTCATACCAAGTCTAAATTTAAAAGTATTGATTGATTCCGGAGCGTCAGATAGTATCATAAATCCAGGACCGGCTTACGAGTTATTTAAAAAATTTATTTATAAGGAACCATTTTCAATGAAATCAGTTAACCAGATAACCCATGGTGAACACAACGTAAGATATCCTATATTACAAGAATTTAATATTAATTACCAATTTCCAATGCGTATCATGCAATGGCACCATCGATTTGACGCGCTTATAGGGTCAGCTCATCTTACAAAATTAAAAGGAAATATCGATTATAATAAACAAATTTTAACTCTAGGAAACCAAAAAATACCATTTTACCTTGAAATTAATCCACTGAATTTTACACCTTTCAAACAAATTTGTGAAAATTGTGTATCAGTCCCTGTAAATATAGAAAAAGGCACAGTAGTTTTACCACGTATTGAAGAAACAAATATTTTAATTCACGAGTCAATAGCTGAAGCAAAAGATGGATATTGTAGAGTGCCCATAATAAAGAAAAATCCAAATTCAAAATTTGTCGAAATACATTTTCAGGAACAAATAGATGTCGATCCATTACAAAATTACTCTGACGAACTACCTAAAATTTCAAAACATTTTGATGTAACAAAAGTTTTAAGAACAGATCATTTAAATACAGAAGAATATGAAAAACTTATTAATTTGTGTCGAAAGTATAATGATATTTTTTATCATGAAGACTCAGATCTCTCTTTCACCAATGCAATTAAACATAAAATAAGAACTAAAGACGATGAAGTTGTTCACACCAAATCATACCGGTACCCTTTTCATTTACGTGAAGAAGTCCAAAACCAAATTCAAAAACTCTTAGACAACAAAATAATTAGACCCTCAATATCACCCTACTCAAGTCCGATATGGATTGTCCCGAAGCGTCAAGACGCTTCTGGAAAAAAGAAATGGCGCTTAGTGATCGATTATCGTAAACTTAATGAGAAAACGATCGATGACAAGTACCCATTACCTCGTATCGAAGAAATTTTAGATAATTTGGGACGCTGCTCCTATTTCACGACTCTCGATCTAGCACAAGGATTCCATCAAATTGAAATGGATCCTGGCAGTGTCGAAAAAACAGCATTCTCTGTAAATAATACCCATTATGAATGGATCCGAATGCCGTTCGGGTTGAAGGGCGCTCCTAGTACCTTTTCACGCCTAATGGATAATGTATTAAGACCATATTTATACAAGTTTTGTTTCGTATATATGGACGATATTGTTATCTTCTCGAAATCCCTTCAGGAACACCTTTGTCACGTGAAAAATATATTTGATAAGTTAAAAGAGTGTAATCTAAAAATTCAGTTAGATAAGTCAGAATTTTTGCGTAAAGAGGTCGAATTTCTAGGCCATCTGGTCACTGTCCGTGGGATCGAACCGAACCCATCAAAAATAACTGCCATTCAGAATTATCCAATACCAAAGACAAGTAAAGAAATAAGAGCATTTTTAGGATTAACAGGGTATTATAGACGCTTTATTCCAAATTACGCTAAAGTAGTATTCCCCATCAATAAATATTTAAAAAAGGATACCAAAATAAATATTCACGACCCGGAATATGTTGACGCATTCCAAAAAATAAAAGAATTAATTACAAATTCTCCTGTCCTGACCTACCCCGATTTTTCTAAACAATTTCATTTAACCACTGACGCAAGCAATATAGCTATAGGTGGAGTATTGTCACAAAATAATAAACCAATTGCGTTTTACTCAAGAACACTAAATTCAGCCGAGAGAAATTATTCAACCATTGAAAAAGAGTTATTATCCATAGTAGAAAATACAAAACATTTTAGACCATATCTCTTTGGACAAAAATTTGTTATAGAAACTGACCACAAACCGCTTGTTTGGCTATTTTCAATTAAGGAACCAAACTCACGGCTAGTTAAATGGCGACTAAGATTAGAGGAATTTAATTACGAGATAAAATACAAAAAAGGCAAAGATAACGTAGTGGCTGATGCCTTATCGCGAATCGAAATTAACGCGATCGAAGACGACTTTGACCTGGAATCAATAATTAATAACGTAGATCCTGACGAAGACAGAGAAAGAGAAATAATTAACGAACTAGAAAACGACGCAAACAATGCCTCTACTAGCACGACTAATAACCTACCTGAAAGCAATGACTCACAGACAAAACACTCGTCTGCAGAAAATCCAATTTTCAAAATACCTATATCAGAAAATCCAGTCAATTATTTTTCCAGACGAATAATTTTAGATTACGGACCAAAATATGACACACGCAAATTAAAAATATTTAAGTTTGAAACAATACATGTAAAGGTTCAACTCAATTACGAATTGAGACAAATAAATGACTTCTTGAAACAATTTATTGATCCAAAATTCACGTACGGAATTTTCTGTAAACATGATAGACTATTCAAATATTTCACTGCTGTTTCTTCAACATTATTTAATAGTTCTGTTAAAATAATAAAATCTAACGAATTTTTACAAGACGTTGAAAACCAAGAAACTCAACAACAAATTATAGACGAATATCACACACGAAACCACAATGGCATTAACGAGACTTATCAACATTTAAAACAAAAATATTTTTGGCCTAATATGAAAAATTATATAAACGCTTTTATTAATAAATGCTCAATTTGCCTTCAGACCAAATACGAAAGAAATCCGTACAAACCACCATTTTCAGGTCCCCTTTTAGCTAAACGCCCTTTTGAAGTTATACACATTGACACCTTTAGTTTCGATAATTGCAAATTCCTAACCATCATAGATTTATTCTCCAAATATGCGCAAGCATATTATATAACTGATGGATCCGCAATTACCGTGTTAAATAAACTTAGACACTATTTTTCCCATCATAATCATCCCCTAAAAATAGTAGCTGACGCTGGCAAAGAATTTTCGAATACTACCCTTAAAGAATACTGTAATTTATTTAATATTAATCTTCACATAACAACCCCCCAAAATCCTAACTCAAATTCACCAGTAGAGCGACTGCACTCAACTCTTGTAGAAAAATTGCGAATTCTTAAATTACAAAACCCACAAGAGAGGCCTGCAACCCTAATGATAACAGCAACCCTTATTTACAACCAGTCTATTCATTCGACAACTGGGTATTCACCTTTTACATTACTATACGGCCCCTACGACGACTTACCAACAGTCACACCTGAAACTACCCTTTACGAAGAATACAATAACAATAGGCTCAAAGAAATAATGCCTTTCTTCGACAGTGTATATCAGAAACAAAAAGTAAGTGGAGACAAAAGAATTTATAAAGCAAATGCGGACAGACAAACGACACCAGATTTACAAGAAACGACACAACTAGCTATTAGAGTACCAAAAGTAAGAAAAACAAATCCTCTTTATAAATTACGATCACATCCTAAACAAAAAGAAAACATTGTTACATTTTCTAAACCAAAAGCAAAAGCTCACGTTTCTAACACAAAAAGAGTAAGAAAGACTTTTTCGTTACAGGACAAAACTACTACTACTACAAACAACGATGACCCTCAACCTGGTCCATCCACTTCAAATAACACCGATAAAAACTAACGGATATTTTAAAGAGTATTTAGGCATAGCAAAAATACTCAAACATTATCATAAATTTTATTTTTATTTTAATATTACCGATATAGAAATTAATTATACCATATTATTAAAAAATTCTAAATTTTTAAACACTGGACAAATGTCTGCAAGTAACGAACGATATTTACTAATTTTAGATGACCATTTGTCACGATTAAGTAATGAACTACAAAAACTATCAATGCACAGAACTAAACGCGGATTAATAAACGGAGCAGGCTCTTTAATTAAAATGATAACAGGAAACCTCGACCAAGAAGACTTGAAAGAAATCAATAAAAATTTAGATAACCTTTTCCAAAATCAAGAAGATATAATTACCCAAATTGATAATTTAAATTCATTTGCTAATATAATCACACAAAGGTACGAAAAGGACCAAAAAATTATTAATCAAAATCTAGATCATATTTATCAGACTTTTTCCACTTTAGATAGCGAAAGAGAATTGTCGAGTAAAATTCATTTCCAAATTCACGTAGCTGTTAAATTACTCCATAATATAGAGATAATTCAAAGAACTATTTCCTTAAGTTTTAACGAAATTACTAATATAGAGCTCTTTACCACTAGTGATCTGTTAAATATTATTGATTAAAGTTAAGTCATGACAGAAATGAATTGATCGACTTTGACAAAAATCAGGTTTTTAAGGTTGTAGAATTTACCAAATTTCATATATTATCGGTTAAGGATACGATTGTATGCCTTTTAAAAGTTCCTATCCTACATCCCAATCCTGGTTCTTATTTTCGTGTTTATCCTATACCACAAAATTATATTCTCCTGGTACCACCCAGCTCATACTATTTAGAAACACCCTCTTCAAACTTATGGACCCAAGAGAAGTGCCCCTCTATAGAAGACGTGGTTATATGCAATAATCGCCCACGAGAAGAACATTGTCAGCTTGACACCTTACAAAATTGCACTTCTGCCAAAGTAATGAACCCCTACGAAATATCAACTCAGCTGCAGAATGGTCAGATCTTAATATCCACTAGCTCAGCAACCACTATTGTCGAAAATTGCGAAACATCGTTAGAACGAAAAATCTTCCAGGGAAACGGTCTAGTAACATCCCTCAATTCCTGCAAAGTCAAGATCAATGAGGAAATGTATGAAGACGTTGCTACCAATTTGACGCTACAACCCATAGAAGTCGAAGAATTGCAACCGACACCTCAACATCATATCCATTTTAAGCCAATTCATCTAAAAGAAAACAAAAGGATAAAAGAAGCATTGTCTCAAATACAACAGCATCCATTTCATCTCCGACCGTCCATGCAGTATTC
The DNA here is from genome assembly GCA_964006375.1 of Tillus elongatus. Lineage (NCBI taxonomy): Eukaryota > Metazoa > Arthropoda > Insecta > Coleoptera > Cleridae > Tillus > Tillus elongatus. The sequence continues at coordinate 22,086,833 of OZ023263.1, read as the reverse complement.
CCACTTAGGTATTACCATTGGTATATCCATCGCTGTTACCATTGTACTTCTGTTTCTTTTAAGAAGAAAAATTCGAAGCATCCTATACAAGTCCAACAGGCAAACGCAAACAGAAGAAGTGTCCGAACACGAGGACGTGTTAAAGATTTAAGGGTGGAGGAGTTACATCCCTGTATATTCTCAACATCATACAAAATACGACGAATCCTGAAACCATGCATCATCAGTTTAGTGACCTGTGTAAGAATGCTGATGCAGACGTTTGCATTTATGTTAGTTCTGTAGAACATTATTTCATTCAATCGCTGTAACTCTAGTTGTTCACATGTTGTTTTGAATCACATATTTTATAATAAATTTTAAGACTGTAATAATTGTACCATTTAAATAAATAAATTACTTTTTTCGGACAATCGCTACGAAAAAACCTAATTATATATATATATATATATATATATATATATATATATATATATATATATATATATATATATATATATATATATATATATATATATATGGTTTTTCACCATAGCCGTGCATTAGAAGCTTTTGAAGTTCCCTGATATCCTAAATTTTTAAAATTTTGGCAGCGGTCACAATTCGTAATTGTCTTTTATTCCAAATATTTTCAAGGTCTCATCACTTCCAGTTAGTCATCAACTTTGCTAATTTAAAAAGAATGCCCTATTTTTTATTGCATATTCGAATTCTCCATTAAATTTTGTGATGATTTATATTAGACTGTCCTATCCCTATTTTCAACTGTTCCAAAGATATTGTGATTTCTCTGTATTTAGGCGATTTTACAACCTTATTTATAATAGTTTGTGTTTCACATGTTTTTAAAGATAAAAGGCTCGGATTTAGAATTTCGTAACTTGTAGGAAGGAGCTTTCATATTATGTGCTTTAAGTTTACCTGTTTCATACAGAGTGTTCTAAATTTAGTTACTAACTTAGACATATTCAACGTGGCAAAAGTAATTTTTTTTCAAATAGAACACCCTGTATATTATTAAAAAGTTGAGTTCTAAATTAAATTCTACACCGGCTTGATATAAGTTTTTCTATACCTATCTTCAATATGTTGCTTGTTATTAGCACTTTTAGGTGACAACTTCCTCTTCTAAAGAGTACACGTTAGACTACACAACAAATGCAGCTGTGATTGTTAGTCAGATAACAAAAAATATGATTTCATAAAAATATTAAAGTAATTATAAAAAAAAATTAAAAACAAATATTAACAATAAACAAAAAACTGAACAAAGACAAATAAAAAAAAAGTTAATTCAAATTTAAATGCTACGACAACTATAAATGTTCTATGTGACCACCATCTTGGTCAAGTCACTGCAAAATTCTACGGTTCATCTCATTCGTAGTAGCTCATTTGATTTCATTTGGATCAAAATCTCTAAAAGCTCTAATTACAAGATTTAAAAGATCATCTCTACTTCGCACTATTGTGACATACACGTGACTTTTTATACGCCCCCAGAGATAAAAATCAGCAGGCGTTAAATCAGGAGAGCGGGGAGGCCATCTCCAAGGACCAATCCATCTGTCTTCAAATAATTGCGTTAAGTGCCAGTAAACTCACCCAGTGGAGTGGGCAGGCGCGCCGTCTATCTGATACCAGCAGCTTTGCCTTATATCTAGTGCTAGCCTCACCAGAAAATTACGAAAAGACCCTTAATAGTTCCAAATACTTTTCAGCGTTTAAGTTTTCTTCGCTAATTTCATAAGAGACCTTATTGTCCATAATAATGCAAAGCACATTAAAACTATTTTTTTTTGAAAAAGTCCTTCTCTAAATATATTAGGGGTTTCACTTGCCCAAAAATGACTATTTTTCCTATTCACAATTCCTTCCCTTCTACATTTCTATTCGTCGGTCTAGATAATTTTAGAGAGAAAATTTTCATCTTATTGAATATTCAGAAACATGTGTTTGCAGAATTCCACTCTTTTTAAATGGTCACAAGGTCGAAGTCCTTCTAGGTTTTTTTTGTTCCCTTAGGGCTCGTCCGCGGCCTTGCCGCCCCGATAGCACTGCAACCTTTGGTTGATTGTGCATAAGTCCTTGTAGTACTATTTCTGAATATGGGTGCATTTTATGAGATTTCAATATTCTATGCACAGATGAACTTGATGTTCCAAAAGCTCGAGTAGCTACGGGAATAGAGCTACGCAGGTAAACTTGAAAATAAGCCAAAACGTTTATTTCATTATCTTCATTTTCAGTAACTGGCTTTGGATCATGTCGTGTAGTTTTGATACTTTCAATCAATTTAAATCGTTCCTCTATCATTGCGAATTTTCCTCTAGTCATTGCTGATAGAGTGGGATACCTCTCGTTAAACATCCTGCATGTTCTGCTTACAATCCGAATGCATTCCCCATGAATATAAAATAAATAAAAAATATCCATATTAGACCACTCTTCACTATTCTGAATTTTTATTGGCTTATTATTTCTATAACGTGGGTAATACAAACACACCCAGATTAACTTTAAAATATAAATGACGCTTTATAATTGATGTGTTGTCAAAATTCTGTTTTCTGACGGCCACAGCTGCCTTTACTGTACAGCGTAATGTATATTCGCTAGAAAATGAGTTTTTACCTAAAAACTCTAGTAGAAAGTTACTAGTAAGAGATAGGTATAGGAAAATTTATATGAAATCGGTGTAGAATTAAATTTAGAACTCGAATTTTTACTAATATACAGGGTGCACCATTTGAAAAAAAAGACTTTTGCAACATTGAATATGGGTAAGTTTGTCTTTAAGTTTAAAACACTATGTAATATACAGGTAAACTTTAGATAGATAATATGAATGCTTCATACTATAAGTTATGGTATTCTAAATTCTAGCCTTTTATCTTTAAAAACATGTGAAATACAAAGTGTTATAAATGAGGATAGAAGTTCCGCAAAATGTAAAAAAATCACAATATCTATGAAATAGTTGAAAATAGGGATAGGAAAGCCTAATATAAATCTTCACAAAATATTATGCAGAACTCGAATATGGAATAAAAAATAGGGCATTCTATTTAAATTAGCAAAGTTGATAACTACTTCCGGTCTAACCGGAAGTGATGTGACTTTGAAAATATTTTAGAATAAAAGACAATTACGAATTGTGACCACTGCCAAAATTTATGGTATCAGGGAACTTCATAAACTTCTAATGCACGGCTATCGTAAAAACCCTGTATATATATATATATATATATATATATATATATATATATATATATATATATATATATATATATATATATATATATATATATATATATATATATATATATATATATATATATATATATATATATATATATATATATATATATATATATATATATATATATATATATAGTGAAATATTTGGTATCTTGCGTTTATTTTCTTCATAATAAAGTTCATATTTAAGTATTTTAGCGCATTTGCTGCATCAAAACTTTTTAAAACTATTTAAATGCTTTTGTTGATTAAATGGGTTCACTTACTTTACTAGATTTGTTAATGGAAATATCTTAGGCAAGATTTTTAAATTCTGATTCATGTGACGAATATATCTTGAATTTATTTAACAGAGCTAACAAATATAAAAGTTTCTAACTTCCCCAATAGAGTAAGAGCTTGCTGGTTGTATTCTCTTACAAATATACATTTAGCTTTAATCTTAAGTTATTAGACTACTTTTTCTAAGGGCCCAAACTCATGCAAAACAGTGATAAAAGTAACACACTCATACCAGCCCAGAGCTAGTCTGTTAAGCTTGTGTTCGTGACCGATCATAATAAATTCTATGTCTAAAGAAAGAAATGGATGAAGTTAATGCTTGCAATTACTACCACTATTCATTATCTTTAAATGTGCAATGTTTAACCGTCCACATATATCATTATGTAAATAAAGGAAATCTATTTCCTTTACTTACAAATTGCATCCTTTTAACATGAATGCTAAATAGGGGACCCTATGCATAATTTGTACACACAAGCTGTTTGATATTTGACATCGTCATCACAATGTGTCTGTGACGTCGCCGTCATTCCGCATTATGACCCTATATCTACATTTTGTTGTAGCTTTTACACTTCATCAACTTGAAACACCGAGATCCCTTTTAGTGAATCTTATTTTTTTTAAATCACTAATGAGGAGATCCCTACTTTTGAAAAAATTTCTTCAAATAAGGGCGAACTAGGCCCTCTAGAACACAGATCCACGGTCATTTTTAATTTTTATATGTTCATATATATATATATATATATATATATATATATATATATATATATATATATATATATATATATATATATATATATATATAGGGTGGCGCATTGAAAACGAAACAGACCGATTTGCGTCCAGAGATTTTTGTTTGAGCAACGCTGAAACACGTCAATTTTAATATTGAGGGGGACATGTTTTGACATACAACTCAACTTTGTCACATCAATCCCTTAATGGTGGTGATAACATCCTTATATTTAAAATAGGGAACATGGGTCGAGTGTTAAATCATTTGAAAGCTCTTTATTTTCTGAATTCAGCACACTCATTTTTTTGGACGTTTTGTCAACTCGCTTAAAAATTATTCACAGTTGAAAATGTAAAAACGCATTTCACTCATTCCGATAAGAAATGTCCTGATAGTCAATGTTTTGTTGGTTTGTAAACAAAAAATGGACTATCAGAACATTTCTTATCGGAATGAGAGAAATGCGATTTATTATTTCAGTTTATCGGTCGGTTTGATACTTGATAGTACTACCGAAAATTAAATTCACAATGGTGTATTCTGTGGAAGAAAGAGTTGAAATAATTACTCTTTTTTTCAAAAACGATGACTGTGCCAACCGTATCGCAAATTTGTTTAATGAACGACATCCGAACAGACAAGTTAACAGAAAATACATTTTGGAGTTAGTTGCAAAGTTTCGACAAAGTGGTTCAGTAGCCATCAAAAAACGAGATCCTAAACGTGCATTTCCGGTTAGAAATGAGACTACTGAGATTGAAATTTTAGGACAAATTGCTGCAGACCCAACTTTGAGCACGAGAAAATTGACCAACTGTTTCAAACATCAGAAGAAGAACTATTCAGCGAACATTGAGGCATCATAAATTGCACCCGTATACAATTTATCTTGTACAACAACTGAATGAAGATGATTTTGATCGGTGGCTGGCGTTTGTGAAGTTATGACTGCACTGAATAGCTGATAACGGGAACTTTCTGTTTAATATCTGTTTTTTAGACGAGTGTGCGTTTTTATTAAACTACAGTCAATCGTCATAATTGTCGTTATTGGGCAGATAATAATCCAAGTAATTTTCACGAAAACCACACTCAAAGTCCACAAAAATTGAATGTCTGGACTGGCATTTTTGGCGACCGTTTAATCGGACCAATTTTTCTTGATGGAAATTTGAGTGGCGAAACGTATTTGGAGTTACTAGAAGATATCGTTAACTCTCTACTAATTGACATTGAAAATGATGATTTCTATCAAGAAAATAAATTAGTGTTTCAACCAGATGGAGCTCCTTCGTATTTTTCACAATGTGTTAGGGAGTTTTTGAACAAAGAGTTTCCAGGACAATGGATTGGGCGTAGAGGTGCTATTGAGTGGCTCCCTAGATCACCGGATTTAACTCCTTTAGACTTCTTTCTATAGGGCCATTTAAAGAGTAGAATTTACGCAACAGAACCAGAGTCTGTGGAAGAATTACGACGACGCATTGTTGAAGAATGCCGTCTAATAACTCCACAAATGCTCCAGACTGTCAGAGCTCGTTTTGAACAAGAGTTGTACATTTGAACGGAAGTTGGTGGTCAACAATTTGAGCACTTACTCAACTGAATAAACATTTTTGAACGTTTGGTTTTGTTTTTTAGTTTTTTGTAACTCAAAATTGACTAATTAGTGCATTTCTTATCACAATAAATAAAATACCTTCTTGCAATTCTAACTGTGAATAATTCTTAAACGAGTTGATAAAACTGCCAAAAAAATTTGTGTGGTGAATTCATAAAGGAAAGAGCTTTGAAATGATGTAACATTCGACCCATGTTCCCAATTTAAAATATAAGGGTTTTTATCACCACCCTTAAGGGGTTGATGTGACAAAGTTGAGTTTTATGTCAAAACATGTCCCCCTCAATATTAAAATCGAAGTGTTTCAGCGTTTCTTAAGAAAAAATTCTCTGGACGCAAATCGGTCTGTTTCGTTTTCAATGCGCAACCCTGTATATATATATATATATATATATATATATATATATATATATATATATATATATATATATATATATATATATATACATATATGTTGCTATGGTATTTTGGTATTTTTAGCACTTTTAATTGTTGAACATGACAATTTTAATTATAATGGGTTTTCTATTTTTATTCTAAAATACTTTTTTTTAAGTATCAACATTGACGAAAATGAAATTCTGCCAATAATTCTTTACTTACCACTGTACCTGTAAATTTTCCTCTTGTCTAATGGGTAGAGTTCTGAAATTGGGCTAGCATTTTTGTTTTGATGTAACTTATTTGTATATTTTTGTTAATCCAGAGTGTTAGAAATTTCGTTAAATTGTCAATTGTTACTCTTTCAATTGATAATCATTTGAATATAGACTTATTTGGTGATATTATTTTTTTAAATGGGTCAAATTGATCAGACTATATAACTACAACAAATAATGTTTTATTTCTGGTTATTTAAATTCTTTTGAAAATCATAACTATATCAAAATTATTATTGATCGTTTTCAATAAATGACACAAATTAACATCTTATTTTAACAATGAATTAAATAAACTATGCTCTATTAATGCGACCTTTATCAGCATATCCCCCTTAATGTTCTAAACATACACAAAATTCATCAATGTAACAGATATCCTTAAAACTAAACACAATATAAGAAATCAGCAGATTTATAATTACAATACTCACAGGATTGACTTACTGGTTATTGTCTCTAATTGGTTATTCATTGAGATTTGTATTATTCGCCATTGGATCACTTATTTGGATTTTATTACTGCCACCATTTCATTGGGCCAAGTAATTGATATTGGGCTTACTTTGGGTAGCCCTTTGTGTGGAAAATTTTCTTCTACCTTGACTGTTATTGCTGATTAATATTCATTACCCTGCCATCTTATATTAAGGCAGTTTAAAATCGAGTGCTAATTACCCTTATCCGTTTCACTTTCTCAGTTCCACACTTAATATATTTTACCTCACCTTACAGCAGTTTATAATCGAATCTTTCTTTAGTTCACATTGCCGTAGACTATCATTGAATGCCTTTACCCCACATTGCCGCAGTTTATCTTCGAGTGACTCCTATATTTGCCTGTTTTGTTTAAATATTTACTCTTCTCTAAAAAAAAAACTCTTCTTTTGGATACAGGCTGTGCAATACAAAGTTCATTAGCCCTGCATCTTGCCATTATCCAACTTCTTATTAGTTACACTTAATAAAAAACGCCCCGCGATTCACTGCTAACACTGTGTCTTTTTAGAATTTATTGACAACAATTTTTTTACCTTATATACACTGTGACTATACCTACTTTAGATATACTTCCATACTTAATACAGCCGTAGACTATTCCTGTGGCTTCACAAGTCCTTGTTTCTTTTCTGCAACCGATTAAAATTTTTAGTGAATTTTCTTTACAAAAATTCTCTAATGAGATGATCGCGATTCTTAAATTTTAAACATTTATTCAAATGAGCGCAAACTAGGTCCCCTCGAACGCATATCCGGGGCCAGTTTCAATTTTTATACGTTTATAATATATATGTGCGAGTGTGTGTGCGTCACACCGATAACTCAAAAAATAATAAGCCTATTTTGATAAAATTTTGTGAGTACCTTCCTTTTGCAAGTGAATTGGACTAGTTCGTGAGCCAAGAAAATCGGCTAGGTTTTTCGCAAAACTTTTTATGTCTCCGGAACTAACAAAGCTATCGCAACCAAAGTTAGTACCAAAGTTTGTATCATAACAAGTAAATTACGTACCAAAATTTATATCTGTAAGTTAAAAGACAAAAGTTATAGGCATTTAAAGAAAAATTGGGATTTTCCTCTTAAAACGTTATTATACAAGGTACGAGAAACAATTTTATATGTTAATTATAGAGTGTCTTGAGCTGCATCTTATAAAATTATATATATATATATATATATATATATATATATATATATATATATATATATATATATATATATATATATAAATATATATATATACAATCGGAGAGTGGTCCATAAGTTTTTGGTAATACAAATTTTCTTTTTTGGGAATTTTCTTTTAAAAAAATCACTAATGAGGAGATCCCGACTTTTGAATTTTGAAAAAATTTCTTCAAATGAGCGCTAATTAGGCCCCCCAGAACACATATCCGGGGTCAGTTGCAATTTATATATATATATATATATATATATATATATATATATATATATATATATATATATATATATATATATGTATCACACCGATAACTCAAAAAATAATAGACCGATTTTGATAAAATTTGGTGAATAAATTCCTTTTGCAAATGGCTTGGACAAGTTCGTTAGCCAGGGAAATCAGCCTAGGTTTTCCCGGAAAATATTGTGTTTTCTTTCGAAAAAAATTTAAATCTCCGGAATTAACAAAGTAAAGGCCACCAAATTTGGTACACGGGTTTATATCTATATACGTAAGCTACCTACCAAAATTTAGCTATGTAGATCAAAAGACAAAAAAAGTTATAGGCGTTTAAAGAAAAATAATTTTGGGTTTTCCTCAAAACGTCAAAGTTACGATTTAAAACGTCAAAATCGCCAACATTTAGGCAAATAACTTGAATATAATACGGGCTATAGAAATCAAATGTCTCAAGAAGGATATTTTACAAACCCTGAAGTCTTAGTTTCAACCGTCATTGTCCTTCATTTTACTAAAATGTTTCCAGAAAATTCATTTCAAATAGACCCTTTCTCTGATGCTTGGCAGTAGTCGTCTTAGCTATAGAGTTTATCGTTTAATGATATATAATTTGGTCGAATTTTCGTAAAAAATCAATAAAGCTCAATATATCCGTTATTATACAAGATATGAAAAAAATGTATATATTAATTATAGGGTGTCTTGAGCTACATCTTAAAAAATATTTCTACTATCACAGGGTGGCCGATAAGTCGTTGGTGATACATTTTTTTTTTAATCAAACACGCCTTATGTTGTTGCATTGTTGCATTTTCCATCGAAATATAATGCATGTTTGTAAGAAAAGAAATTATGGATGCAGCAAGTGCGTTATGGTAGCGAATTTTGATCAAATGCTTCATATTTGAATAGCCCAATTTGCTATTAACCTATAAGGTTGACCAATAAACGAGTTTTTCCGGGAACATTTTAAGTTTACTTTTGGAAAATTTTGTACATTTTCACACAAAGTTATTTTTATGAAACATGGCACATTGTTTTTACTATATAGGTTAAAATGATAACCAAAATTGATTCCTGAAGAAAACACACATATTTTCAATAAAAACATTTTAATGAAAATTCACTACCATAACGCACTTGCTGCGTCCAGAGTTTTTAATTAATCGAACATACCTTATATATTAATATAAGGTATGTTCGATGGGGAATACAAAAATGCATTAGCATTTTTGCATTCTCCATCGAAATATAATGGTTGTAAGAAGATAAACTCGGGACGCAGCAGGTGCGTTATGGTAGCGAATTTTCATTAAATATTTCAAATTTTAATAGCTCAATTTGCTATTAACCTAACGTTCGTTGGCCAGGAACCAGCTTTTTGGGGAATATTTTAGTTTATTTTCGCAAAATTTGTGTACATTTTCAAAGACTAAAGTTATTTTCATGGAGTATTTTACAATTTTTTCACTGTTTACGTTATACTCGTAAACAAATGTCATGTCCACTTTCTTTAACAAAAGACATTTGCTATTAAAAGTTTTTAATGAAAATTCACTACCGTACCGCACTTGCTGCGTCCACACTTTTTTAAAACCCTGCTACTTCTAAATCGATTATTTAATTTTTTAATGTAATAAAACAAAAAACTTAGATAATATTATTTAACAAACTTCTACTGGTGATATTCTTTCTGACATTGCCTAATGGATAATTTCAAAGCGAAGGCGGTTAAGTATTCGCTAAGGTTATGGTTGGTTGGTGACTCTAACAACAATAGGCAGTGCATGATTATAGATAATTATCAAGGAATCATCTTCAGCTCATACATCGCTAAGTGCTGATGTAATGGCATATATTACTGTTTTATTCATTTGTTCGTTCACACCTGGCATTGTCTATACTCATCTTTTTACAAACTTCTTCACATATGACACTTTATGGCCATGGTTAATGTAATTACATCTAACAATATAACAATTTAGTAATTTGTTTAATGTAATAAGATACATTCCTACACGTATTATGTGAAGCCTGTCATAATGTCTTGTGCTAAAGATGTTTAGTGAATATTTTCGTAGAAACAATTTAGAATAGCATAAAGTCAGTATCCTGGGTCCGTTACAATTATATATATATATATATATATATATATATATATATATATATATATATATATATATATATATATATATATATATATATATATATATATATATATATATATATATATATATATATATATATTTGTGTGTGTGTGTGTGTGTGTGTGTCACACCGATAACTCAAAAAATAATGAGCCAATTTTAATAAAATTTGGCAGGTACCTTCCTTTTATAAATGGCTTGGACAAGTTTAAATCGGACTAGGTTTTCCGGGAATTTTTTTTCACAAAAAAAATTTTTCTCCGAAAACAACAAAGGCGTGTTTTTTTATATTCTAACAACACAAAACGGGGGCTTACAGCCTAAATACTATTGTACCGTGGGCGTCGACAAGGAGGAAAGAGGCAACTTGTTAATTCTGGACTTGAAGGTTTGGAGGTTCGGAGGAGAAGGAAAAACATGTGCCGGCAAGGAATTCCACAACTTGGAAGTCCTCGGGACAAAAGAGCGGGCTTAACAAGATGTTCTATGTCTGGTGACCTGGACAGTAAAAGGGTGCATTTTCTCTGTTCCCCTGGTAGATCTGTTGGGAGCAGCTGTTGGAGGAACAATGGAAGAAAGCTCCTCTGAGCAGTGCCGGTGCAGATATCTATAAAAGAGAGAGAGTTCACAACGTAGGTGGGCAAGGGATGTCAGCGTTTGGGTGAGGGTAGGGTCACCCATGAGACGTATAGCTCTCTTCTGAATGGAGTCCAGGATAGCGAGTGTATAAGAGGCAGCAGCAGCCCAGATCTGGGAGCAGTATTCGAGGTTTGGTCTTATTTGTGAAGTATATAAGGTATAGAGATTATCTGGTGAAAAGTATATGCGAGCCCGGAAGAGGAAACCTAATTTCTTAGCAGCCGCTTCTGCAATTGATGTGACATGTTGGTGCCAATTGAGATTTCGATCCACAGAAATGCCAACAAGTGAAAAGGTCTTATTACTTTGAATAACTTCGTTGTTCATTGTGGTGGGTCTAGGGCTGGTTTATCTCTTTTGAGAAAGCAAGACTGATATTTTGTGGGGTTGAATTGCACAAGATCTCTACTTCCCCAGTCTAATATTTTTTGGAGATCCACGGAGACAGAACCCTCCATGAGTCTGCGATCCTCATCTAATTGGGCTAAAGAGACAAGCTTAGAATATTGTATATTTGAGTGGAGGATGCTGTCGTCCGCGTAACTGTGAACTGGGTTGGATATGCTAGAGAGGAAGTCATTGATGTGGAGAACAAAAAAGTAGGGGCTAAAGGTAAACCTTGAGGAATTCCTGCATTAATTGGATACAGTTTAGAGGAATTGCCATCAGACAACAGAAATGCTCCGGTTGGAGAGGAAATTTGCTGTCCAGGTACAGATTTTTAGTGGTAGGCCATAGGCCGGAAGTTTATTAAGCAGCGCTGGGTGCCAGACCTGGTCAAATGCTTTAGATATGTATAGAGCGAAAATCTGGGTTTCACCGACTAACCAACATTTGGATTTTGGTCTAGGTTCTAAAAAGTAAACTTTGTACCAAAACTTAGATGTTATAGAAAGAAAAAGTTATAAGCAGTTAACTAAAAAAATATATTTGGTGCCAGAGAATTCCTATGAAAATTCGCTACCGTAACGCACTTACTGCACCAAGACTTTTTCACTGTTTGAGATTTGGACGCAGCAAGACCAGATAGTGGCAAATTGTTTAAAATATATTTTGATTTCTAGCGACAATTTCTCATGAAGCTGAAAATTTGCTTAACTAATTTTGGTACATATTGAAGTAACATGTATACAAAGTCTGGTAGTGTCAAATATTTTGAAAAACAGTACATATAATCTATAGTACAGATAAAATTAAGATAATTAATTCAGAGGCGTACACAAAGAAGAACTCATCAAAATCGAAGAAACAATAATAAATATGAGAACAAAAAAAAATACATTCCCATACAGAGCCGAAGAATAAAGATCTAATCCCTGTATGAGACGCTTAAATTATATTTGCGGGACTGTAAATAAGTTGCAGACCCTTGGTGGTTCAATGGTAAGGATGTAAGCCTCTGAAGCGAAGGGTACCGGGTTCGATTCCCAGGGTTCCCCTTTTATTTTTTCAGGCGCGGAAATAGGCCGACGTTAAAGAAATACATACACAAACACACACACACACACACACCCCTTTTAATACTTATTAACCACTTGACTGTTTGAAACAACCACTATTTCGACATTTGCTGTTAGTTAACATAGTTTAATTTTTTTTATGTTACCGTTCTGTGATCACAGGTCGGTAAAATAGCGTGTTCAAGAATCAAATATAATTACAATATTTTCAAATAGCTTTGTTGCCACTAGGTACACAAACCATTATATCCATTTAATAAGACAGCCATTCTATATATATATATATATATATATATATATATATATATATATATATATATATATATATATATATATATATATATATATATATATATATATATATATATATATATATATATATATATATATGCCTTAATAAACGTATATTATAAGAGCTTCGGTGGTCCAGGGATAAGAAAGTGTGCGTCTAAACCGAACGGTACTGGGTTCGATTGCCAGTGTTTCCCTTTCACTTTTTCATTACCAACTGCAATGAATTAGCAACAACGGAAGTTCTGGCATTGTATTTGGGCAAGTTGAATGTCTGCACGTTCCGCCTTTCGGAGGGGGGTGCAAAGCCGTTGGTCCCGTGTCCATGCGATGTTGGGCACGATAAGATCCCTACCCTTCTTACAGAAAAGCAGGGGTTCGGCAAAATTGCCTGGATAGTGAGGTGAAACTGCTCCCTGGCGTCGGTGATTGGCCATCGTCGCGAAGATAGGCCGACGTTAAATATATATTATAATTATTTGCTGCCCACAGTATTTTCTGAAGACTTCTTTCTCATTTCTAATAGTAGATAAGCTATGCCGGTTCTGGAACACAAAAAGCGCACATTTTCAAAACGCACCATTTTTAAAACCACGCCCCTTTAACCACGCCCATGTACCTAGAATTGCCCAATCAGAGGCCGCTTTTAACCACAAATACGCCCATTTTGTACTTTAAATATATGATAACCACTTATTATTTTATTAATTAATCTCCGATAGCTCCGATAGTTTTGTTTAAAATCTTTCTTTAGCTTTTTTGCCCCAGAACCTCATCATCAATGTGCGTAGAACCGCATCTCCAAATATGTGCGTTGTGCAAAAATTTTCCTTAGCTTTTTTGGCCCAGAACCCCCCCATGGGTGGGGCCAATGTATGCGTGAAGCGTTTTTATTGGTTGAATGTGTACAGATGGGCGTATTTGTGGTTAAAAGCGGCCTCAGATTGGTCAATTTTAGGTAAATGAGCGTGGTTTTAAAAATGGTGCGTTTTGAAAATGTGTGTTTTTTGTGGTCCAGAACCGGCATAGCTTATCTACTTCTAACCAAACATTTTAGACGTAGATGTTGATACTCGACACTCCAGCAGGTGTGTTAACCCTATAGCAGCAAAAGAACCAGGCACAGCCACGGTAGACTTCAGCAGGTGTGATAATTAATATTTATTTTTGATTTTTGAGGGGTTGCATCAAGGCGTTCCTTGAATACCCCAAGTGCATCGTAGGTTACAAGAGGAGCTTACGCTGTCACAAAGTGCCCTAAAATGCCATGTTTTGGTTGACCACCCTGTACACATATCTACTTATCCAAGTACATATACGACTGTTTCATCCACACTTACAGACACAAATAAACGTGTATCAGTAGAAAAGTAAATAAAATCGCTGGTACGTGCTTTTTAAATGCATTTTCAAAGTGTCACGCTTGTCAGGTCTTCCCTAAGTCACTTCACAAAAGCGTCGCTTGCACTATAAAAGAAGAACTTTTAGTGCCTTCTATTGACACTGCGGAGGTATGAATACGAACTCTTAAAAGTCATTTTGCAACTACATAAGGAATTCTACGAGTGCTGCTTGCCCATCAAACGACCAGCAAGTGTCAATATTCTCTGAATGTAATGCAGGAATAATGTGCAAGTAAACGACGTCAGGTATCAGAGCAACTCTAAAAGTTTACAACAACAGAGCGCCTCACCGTCTAGACTGCTGCTTTCACTCTAATTTCCATGTTACGCCTGTTTACATACGTGCCATAAATGTAAGACATTCCTCAGTACTCGATTGCAATGTAAATACACACTCGCTTCATTTACCATGGATTACCTAACATGGCCGTCTTTATGTTATCACGTACATACATTTAGAGTAGGATAAATTAATTTGTGTAGGTAGTTAGGAAAATATACGTTACGCAAGGGGTTTGGAATCTAATGACGGTCTTATAAGCAAACAGTTTGTAGACGGTGAAACCAAACCATAAGAAAAAACTCTGGACGCAGCAAGTGCGTTATGGTAGTGAATTTTCATTAAAATGTTTTTAATAGCAAATATGTGTGTGTTTGTTTAAGAAAGCAGGCATCACATTTGGTTACTAGTATAACCTATATAGTAAAAACAATGTGCCATGTTTCATCAAAATAACTTTATTGTTTGAAAATGTACAAAAATTTCCGAAAGTAAACTTAAAGTAGTCCCGAAAAAACTCGTTTCTTGGTCAACCTTATAGGTTAATAGCAAATTAAGCTATTCAAATATGAAGCATTTGACCAAAATTCGCTACCATAACGCACTTGCTGCGTCCATAATTTATTTTCTTACAAACATGCATTATATTTCGATGGAAAATGCAAAAATGCAATAACATAAGACGTGTTTGATTAAAAAAAAAAGAGAACTTGTATGACCAACGACTTATGGGCCAGCCTGTGATTGTAGAAATATTTTTTTAAGATGTAGCTTAAGACACCCTATAATTAATGTATACAATTTTTTTCATATCTTTTATAATAACGGATGTATTGGGCTTTATTGATTTTTTACGAAAATTCGACAAAAATTATATACCATTAAACGATGAACTCTCTAGCTAACGCTACTGCCAAGCATCAGAGCAAGGGTCTATTTTAAATGAATTTTCTGGAAATATTTTAGTAAAATGAAGGACAATAACGGTTGAAACTAAAACATTTTTCTTGAGACATTTTCTCTCCATAGTCCGTATTATATTCAAGTTCTTTGCCTAAATGTTGCCAATTTTGACGTTTCAATTGGAAATTTAACGTTTTGTGGAAAATCCCAACAATTTTTTTTTTCAAATGCCTATAACTTTTTTGTCTTCTGACCTACAAAGCGCTAAATTTTGGTAGGTAACTTACATATAATGATATAAACCCGAGTACTAAATTTGGTTGGCCTTACTTTGTTAATTCGGGAGATATAATTTTTTTTAAAGAAAACACAAAATTTTCCGGGAAAACCTGGGCCGATTTTCCTGGCTAACGAATTTATCCAAGCCATTTGCAAAAGGAAGGTACTCACCACATTTAATCAAAATCGGCCCATTATTTTTTGAGTTATCGGTGTGATATATATATATATATATATATATATATATATATATATATATATATATATATATATATATATATATATATATATATATATATATATATATAAACATATAAAAATTGAAACCGACCCCGGATATGTGTTCTGGGGGGCCTAATTAGCGCTCATTTGAAGAAATTTTTTCAAAATTCAAAAGTCGGGATCTCCTTATTAGTGAATTCTTTTAAGAAAATTCACTAGAAGTCTGGACGCAGCAAGTGTGTTATGGAACTGAATCATAAAAATGTTTTTAATAGCAAATATGTATTTAATGCAACCAGACAGAAAAATTTGGTTGGTCTGTTGCCGTCGTAAATGCCTTACTCCACGAAAACTTTCTAGGTTTATAGAAGATTGAGTTATACAAATTTGAGGCATTTAATGAAAATTCGCTACCTTAACGCAATTGCTGAGTCCCGAAATTTCATCTTGTGACAAGCCGTCAAGGATTTGCTCTTTATTCTTTAGATTCCTTCTTTTTGTTTTATTTTGACACTTGAAGAAACAATATTGCACAGACTTCATACGTTTTGAACAAAATTTAATTTTTGTTTAAAACGCCTGAATAACTTTGTCACCTTTGAGTCTGAAATTATAATTTGTAGCAGATATTTTGTTATTATTGATATTGAAAAAACCGGTTTGCTTAGGTTGACGAAAACCAAATCATTCAGACGATTAATAAGAAAAAATAACTGCTACGTTTATAATTTGGCATATATTTTACTTTTCTAAAGATGAATTAAGTTTCTTTTTTTTATAACTTTAATGAAATTTGTAATACAAGTTCTTTTTAGAGAGACTTGCACTATCTAGAAATATAGCAAAATTTAATTCTTTAGCTTCATAGAAAAGTGAGTCTTGGGCATTTTTCTCAAAAGGAGTTAGAACACAAGATTTTTTTGATGATGGAGAGATCGATGGTAACACTTTTGAAAGAATTTTTCAAATGTGCGCGTACTAGGACCTCTAAAATCGTTCTTCAAGAGCTGTGTAAGTTTAAAGTATTAACTTTACTAATATGCCGTATAATAAGAGTGTACAATTCTTATGAAAATTCGCTATTATAACGCAGTTGCTGCGTCCCGAAATTGTTTAATTTGCTTACGTGGACTTCAGTTTCGAACCGGCCTGGTTTATCATCAGCACACTACTGACTATTATCCTTCTTGTGTGGTCTGTGTCTGCAATTGTACGTGACGTCTGCGTATTAAGCGTTTATTTGTCGGTTTACTGTTCTCTGGTTGGTTGTGTTTTCGGACTGTGTCGAGTATATCGGTTTCCTGTTTTGATTATTGTGGTTTGATAATTTGTCTATTTGTATGGCTTTTCTTATTTTTTTTAAATGTTTGCACTTGGATTTGTTCTGGGATTAATTGTTTCTTATTGCTTGTTTATTGAATGTAGTATTGTTCCCAAAATTCCTTTTTTTTGTCTTTAATATGTTTTAATTTAGTTGTAATTGGTCGATATCTAGTTTTTTGGTGTTTTCTGTTGTGAATGTGTTTAGCTACGTTTGATTTGTAGCTAGGTATGTGGATTTTATCTAATGCGGTTATATGTTCTTTGAATCTTGTTTATATTGACTTTTTTGTTGTTCCTATATATTTTTATTGCATGTGTTACATTATATTTGACATAGTCCGCTTATATCATGTGGGTTGTGTTCTTGTTTTTTATTTATTTTGTTTATTATTTGTTATTGATTTTGTATCTCATTTTTAAGTCATACTGTTTGCGTGTTTGTGTTATTTTTTTTGATGTGGTGGTTATAAGCGAATGTTGTGTATTTTTTGTTTGTTTCTGGGGTTTTGTTTTCCGTTTTGTTGATTTGTTTGTTTTGATTTCTTTTATTAGCTTTTCTATTGTTTTCTTGTTGTATCCATCTCTTTGTGCTATTTGTATTATGATGTTGTATTCATTTTCTCATTCGACATTATGGAGTGGCATATTTAGCATTCTGTTTATTTAGTTTCTGTATGCGGCCATTTTAGGTGCATGTGGGTACTGAATGTTTAGGTATAGTGATGTCTGTTTGTGTATGTTTTCTGTTAACAGTAAACCGACCAATGGAAGCTCAACGCGCAGATGTCACGTACACGTCACACGTCACGTACAATTTCAGACATGGACCACACAGGAACGATCATAGTCAGTAGCGTGCTTATGATGAACGAGGACGGTTCGAAACTGCAGTCCACGTAAACAAATAAAAATCACAAAAACTACAGCAAACAATATATATATATATATATATATATATATATATATATATATATATATATATATATATATATATATATATATATATATATTGTGAGTTGAACGACGTTCAAAGTGTGTTGAAACGTGATGGTTCGGCTCCTATTTTAGAGCCATTTTCAAGAGATTAAGAATGTTTAAAAGAAACAGTCTCTAAGGATTCAATATGCCCACTCCCTAGAGTGGTGAATAAGGGTAGGCTGGGTATGTTATATTTAAATTTCGTCGCCTCAACCTGCTTACTCCCAAAGTAACACTGAAGAGAGTCTCTAAGGTCTTGAAAATATTCTGGCATTTATAGTACGCTCAGTCTTGTAGATGTCATTAGTCTGATTGATAAGATCAGGTACCGGGGTAATGGAACGGCACTCGGGTCGTTATCGGAGCCATTACTTGTATTTGGTGAGGTAATAGGGAAGTAAATCTGTTGATTGATTTAATGGCCGACCTGTTTAATTTCCAGGTAAGCATATGTCGAAGACCATCATCTCTTTCTTTTAATAAACGGGATGTTTTTGGATCACGATCCCTTTGCGGATAATTATTATTTTGAAGTTGTACACTGTAGCTATTGTTTTGAACCTGTCCGGGTCTATTCTGTGTCCTGTATGAATATGATGATGATGCCGATGGAGAGTCAGATTTTCTAACTGCAAGGTTAATTTCATATATGATTCTATTGTTGATACGTCCATACGTGTGTTCATGTGTTCTATATAAGATCAGGAAGAGTAGGAAAAGTAATTTCGCAAGTACCATGGGATGCCTTTGAAATAATATCCTTGGGAGTTTTTTTATTACACTTGACAGTTTTTGTTATGTTGTGAAGATGGTTCTCATGTTATGGGTTCCACAAATCCTGCTGATTTTGTTGGTTATACCTTTATTACACGGTAGGAAGGTTTTGTGCTATTCATAAAGCTCTATCTGTTCTCGTTGTGGTTTTGTGGTTGGTGTTTGGGTGTCCGTATTGTTTTTCAGGATATAATTAAATACCCTGCTGCAAAAAAGGGACAACTCCACAAAAATAGTTTTCGAGTAATTTGATATAAACGTTTAATTCCTATAATTTGATAAATATTATTTTCCTTTTTTTTACAGTATCATAGAATTAGTTAGCTATTTTAGGCACTTGGTTCATTTCAATATATTCATCAATTTTAACTCAAAAAATAGAAACCGTTGGAGTTATCCCTTTTTTGCGCCAAAATTATTATTATTTTCCTCAGCAAGCGCAGTTTTCTGGGAAAGATCCTCAAAAAATCATTGCGCTTTTCTATGATGCAATTCTTTCTCAGTTTTTGTTTGCTCGAGACGCTCATCTGAGAGTGATTTAGATTTAGACTCATTTTCCAACTGATCACAAGCTTGACAAGCGTCAGTTTTTGAATTATCAAATTTAAGCTTAAAATTAGCTTTAAAATATCGGAAATAAAAGTCGTAAGTTACTTTTGGTTTGAAATCTGCTGTCTTCTCTTTCCTCTCATCTAATAATATTTTCATTTCATTGATTGTTGTTGCACTTACTCGGTGAAACTTTTACATACTACATACAGACTTGGAGACTACTTCTTTGGCTTCACGAAAACCAACAGTGAAGCCAGAGAAGTAGTCTCCAAGTCTGTATGTAAAAGTTTCATGTCAGGTTCGAATTGTTCGATATATAACTCATACATTTTTTTAACGTTTAGGTCGGGATGCAGGTAACAAGTTTTGTGGTTTTTATTTTTGCTATAGTGTGAAGCACCTCTTGGGAAACTGTTGGTGTGAAGATTGACTTGTTCAACGATTTCTTCTAGTATTGCATTCGGTCGATTATGATGCTTTCCTCGACGCTCATTAGGTGACGTTATTTCATTTGAAATAGATAAATGTTTTGCCAGAAGTTCCACTCGCCTTTTAGAAATGCCATTAATGGCGCAAAATGGCATTTTACAAACATCTACAATAATATTTCCAATTCGAATTCTATATTTGTATACAGCAGCGCGAGGTTTGCCGAGATTATTTTTTGGACGAGAACGAACCGGAGTATGAGATGTAATATTACCAAGCAGATAACGGTCTTGTGCAATTTTATCACCGATAGCATTAAATTTTGATAAAATATCATTCCGCATATCATCATCAACTTTTCCAAAACATTTTTTTTACAATGGCAATCTACTCCCAAGATTCTAGCTGATTTTGGTTGATTTTTATAGTCAGTATGCACCATGCCTGATGCCAGCTTTATTTTCCTAACATTCCTTTTCCAGTTAAGTTCATTTCTTGATTTCCGTTTCTTTATTCCGGATGTACTCGGATTCGAAACGGCAGTAACCTCACTTTCTGTATCACTATTATTAATCTCACTTTTTTTGCTAGGTTCATAGTTATCTGAGGAACCAGCACTAAAAGGCTCACTTTCTACTTTACTTGTATCACTTATAGTTACTGTTATTCGCCGAAAATTTACACTAAAACCCTTCAATTTTAACAAACACACCACTTCATAGAAACACGTGTTGTATGCCTGCGTAAAATAGCGTAACAATGCAATATGTATGGTCTTGTTGTCAACCGAATACTAAAATTGCTTGGTGCAAAAAGGAGATAAATCCGGAGAAGTCTCATTCTTGCTCCAAGCAATACTAGGGGATAAGTACATAAAACGGTCTAGAAGGTGGTGTATATCACGGATTCACGTCGTTTTTGCACCAAGCGATGCAGAATTTTTTTGTACACAATTTAGCATAGAAAGGTCATTTTTCTCAAAAAATGGAGTTACCCCCTTTTTGCAGCAACGTCTTCAATTGTTGTTTGCATTGACAAGGCAAGAAGGATCTGTGCTGTTGATAAGACTATACGTTCTTGTTGTTGTTTTGTGGTTGGTGTTTGGCCGTCCCTATTTGAGTATGAGGCTCTGATTGTTGTTAGTATTCGCTCTAGGTATACTATTGTCAGCATGGAAATTAATGCTCACAAACTTTTTGTTGGACTTTTCATAATAAACAAATTTTGTTAAAATATTTATAAAATGGCTGAAGTAATACCTACAATAAACAAATTATCTATTATAGTCCATACTTTTGCTCGGTGCTGTACAATAAGACATGTAAAGAGCCCCTGGTGCTGTAGTTTGCAGCCTGTCAGGGTTCAGGACTTGTTATGTTATTATGTCGGGTAAAAATGCAACGTGCTACCAGCAGCATGTGTAATTGCATTCAAGTAAAAGTAACAAGTGAAGCCGTCTAGACAGACTCGGGCTCAAGCTCAACCAGACGGACTTCGATTGAAACTCGGAGAGAAAGAGGATTCAAGTTAACTTCTGTCGCTGATGTGGTCGATTATTGCAGCTGTGACTGTCTCTTCATTCAGAGATAACATTCAGCAAGGTTTCTTCTTAAGATGGTATTAAATTTATGTATAGACACTTGTGTAAATAGAAGTATCTATATGTTATGTTATCAGGTACAAAAAGTTTTCACTTTACTGTACCTAAGAGCAGGGTATCTCCATCATCACCGTCTAAAAGTTACGTCGCCTTGTTCCCGTAATCCTGAAACTCTGACTCTGTATCCAGCAGTTTCTTTCGTGTGTGTGTTTTGTTTCTTTCACGTCGGGCTATTTCCGCGACTATGGCCAATCACCAACGCCAGGGAGCAGTTTCACCTCACTGTCCTGGAAATTTTGCCTAACCTCTGCCTTTCTGTAAGGAAGGTAGGGATCTTTAACGTGCCCAACATCGCATGGACACGGGACCGACGGCTTTACGCCCCCTTCGAAGGGCGCAACGTGCAGACATTCAACTTGCTCAAATACAATGCCAGAACCTCGCTTGATGTTAATTGTACAGTATGTACGTTCTTACACTTTAACCACCGAGGCTCTAGTTTCTTTCATGTCATTGTAGCTCTCGCAGTTTATAAATTAGACCAGGTTCTTCAGAAGTGTTTCTCTTGGTCTAAATAATGAGGAAGCTGTATATAATTTACTGTTGATGAAAAACATATTTAAAGTACAGCAAATACTCTAAAAATATATGTCTACAAGTAAACCTCCCGTAAAGTGAACCACTAATTAGTAATTAATTATTGAAATATTAAATATAATTCAAAAAGACAGGGCGGGCGAAAACGCAATCTAATTGGTGAAAAGGTTTGTGACGTCAGGTTCCGGTACATCTGCGTGATCCGTGGGAATTGCCATTTAACCTTGTCTTGTTGTTGTTTGTGTTTGCATCGAATTCTGAGCAGTTTTATCATAATTTTAAGTAGTTTTGGTGTTTAGTGTATAATATAAGTTCAAAGGTAGTAAGTTGTGTTTAATCTAGTTTAGTGCGTGACTGACTATGTGATGGCTACAGCAGATTCAGAATCACAATACGAAAATGCGAAAGACATAACAGTGCCTGGACATAAATATTATAAATGCTGTATAGTGCCCAAATGTACTTCCACAACAATAACTATCCCCAACAAATTATTCTTTAATGTACCTAAGGATGCGAAATTCATGAAGAAATGGTGTATATTTTTCTTGTAGATTATTTGAACGTAAAACATTTTGAGGTTATGCTTTTATTTACATTATATTTTATAAGAAATTACTACATAAAATCCAACGAAGATATTTACAGGATAAAATAAGGTTCATATCAGACACATAACTCCCAGCTTTCACTCCTTTTAGCTCACCACCCATGAAATTCGGGTTGTTTCCTAAAAACGCAAACATTGCTAGTACATCAATTTTTGGTACATTAGCAGATTGTCCTTGGACAAAGCCAACTTCTGTAGTCATATTATAAGACTGTACAGTTTTTAAAATAATTAATACGAGTATATAGATATTAACAATAATATAAATTGATAACAATAACTATCCGGCACACGAAAGTCGCATAAACACTAATAGTGATACGAGGATCTCTGTGTGAGTAAGCGAGACTCGTTTGGCCGATACCGGATCGAGACGTCACAGTAGGCAGTCTTTGTTTACGGTTGCGTTATGGCGCGGAGACAATTATTTTGATTTTCTATAGCTTTTTACAGAAAAACTATTAGTTGAAAATTTAAATTTTATATGGCAATTGATTTTATACAATGTGGGGAATTGAATAAGAGGAGAATAAAAAAATGTGCAAATTCCTCATTCCTTACTTTGAGAGTGAGGGTCTTTTAAATAAGGTTGTTAAGAAAATAATTATAGGTTCAACAAATTTTGCAAACATCATTCTCGATGTATATATTGTAAAATTTTCTAATTTCTTTAAAGCCTGCTCATTCTAGGTCAAGATTTTGTCACATATTCCGTAACACCTCATATCTATTACTTGATGACAATTTTTTTTTTTAGCTTCTGGACGCTTGCTTTGCCATCGTAATCCTCAGGTGATATATTTACCATCACTTGTAATAGACTTGTTACCTTTTTCTACAGCACTACGCTCACATATTTTCAAGATTTTTATTTTTTGTACACTCATTTTCAACTTTGCTCTTTTTAACAAACCATACACTATATTACTACATTAGACACCTGGAAAAAAACTATTTCAAAAGCAGGGGCGGCTCCTCAATAAGCGCGACATTACGCGCGCACTGCCGCCTGCCGGTGAAATTTTTTTTTGCTATGCTATATTTTAATAAATTTTTATTTTTTTACCTCCTGCATTCTACACAAACAAAATTAGTATATCAAGGAGCAGAATCGGCAGCCATTAATACAGAATCAGAAGAAGTATAGTGTGCTAATGGTTGCCGACGTTATATACATCCATATACACAGTCCTTTGTCGGTGTGTATTCTTCGGCGCTCTACCTAAATGGAAAACTTTAATACGAAATGATCGACTATCTTTATCGAAAACGACCGAATAAGCAATCCCGTTGTGGGATTTTAAATTCCACACTTGCAGCACAGCATAATAAGACCCAGCACTGAATCTTCTGGGCGGCCCTTTGATGTTGTGAGAATAGAATCTTTGACTCCACGCTCCAGCTTAACTGAGGTGGGACTCGGCATACAGTTATGCTGTTTTCGAATCACAGGCGTAATCGCTCATTTTATCGCCAGGACCGTATTATCTTTCTTAAAGCAATGTTATTATTGATTTGTTGTTGACGAGCAACACTAATTGTGTGATTTATTCTACTTGTATTGATTTAAAGGATGGTTAAGAACACTAACACTCTCGGATTACTTACTAACGTTTTTATATAACTATTACTTTGTATGTACAACACTATTTACACATAAACACTATAACTATTTGATATGAGACTGAATTACAGTTACTTAACTTGTATTTTGTATAAAGGATATTATGGGTATGTATATGTATATTTGTATAATGAATTATTGTATAACGTATAAAGACTAAAGACGTCTTAACTGATTTAGTTCTTCTGACTTAATGCGTAAAATGTCTAATGAATAATGAATCGCCCACGCCTTGCATCCCTAAGGGAGGGGTGACACCTTATTAAAATGCCCGAGCGATGCTGACCTCTATAGACAAAGGAATTATACATGTGTTTTGACTATCGTCAACATTTGTATACAGCAAAATATTACGTAATTCAAACAACGAAAATTAAATATAGTCTAATATGTCGTGTTAGTAAAAGGAATATAACTACGATAGATTAGATCCTCGTGAATAGCATCTCACAGTATATAATTACAAAGATGACATATTGTCATGTCTTTATACCAAACAACACATTTAAAATTATACAGTTAGTTAGTAATTATCAAAGGAAAGGACTTTTTAACTACTATAATCTATAACTAACTGGAGGAAAACTTGGTAAGTAGTTAATAATTATTAAGTTTAGTAAGTAGATTTTTTTAATATTACGTTTTCGGGGAAAAAAGAAGGGAGCCCTTCATTTTTTTTCTTGCGCACCCCCAATGCATTAACGCACGAGCCGCTACTGTTCAAAAGCCACAATGGAAATCTTGAATTGCCATAGACTCGTAGTAAAAATATTGGAACTGAACCACAGGATGGGATTTTTTTATTATTTTTTTTCTCTCCCCCACATATGTTTTTGGGGATTTTTATGCATGTAATAATGTTCTATGCATGGAAAACTTTTAGCTAACTCTGAAAGGCTAGACGCATTCTTACAACAATTAGAACCGTAGACCGATTTCGCTTTCATTAGAGCTCTTCAGTACGGCATACCAATTGCAGTGAAAATACACCTATAAAGTAATACGGCTAAAGTAGCCAGCCTTTCAACACTAAGTGAGTGGTGAACGTGTCGCCACCTAGTTGCGGAACCAAGTAGTATGTTCTCACGTCAGCTCCAAATAACACAAAGTGTTAAAAAATAGAGACAACTAACTAACAATTTAATAAATTGTCAGCCCTGGCCCATTGCATCTAGCCTTGCATACTTTGTCCCTATATTAGGGTAGAAATGGGCCAAGGCTGGCAATTTATAAAAGTGACCAGGAAAATCTGACCTGTTTTTCCGGAAAAAGTTTGGGTTTTCTTTCGGAAAAATGTTGTATCTCCGAAAATAAACGATCTGTGGTAACCAACTTTGGCATATACGTTTCTACTGTCAAACTTACCCTACTAGCCACAATTCATATCGCTAAGTTGAAAGAAAAAAAGTTAGAGGCATTTAAAGAAAACCATTTAAGCAAAGATCCTGAAAGAAATACGGCTTGTGTAAAGAGTGTTCTGTAAACCCTTAGGTTTCAGCTTCAGCCATTATTGCCTTTCATTTTACTAATATATTTTTACAAAAAATTCATTTCAAATAGACCCCTTCTCTGATGCTTTGGCAGTAGTTTTAGTTAAGTTTATGGTTTTCGAAAATTCGTTAATTAGGAGACCGCGGCTTTTGAATTCTAAAAATATTTCTTCAAATGACCGCAAACTATGTCCCCTAGAATCCATATCCGGGTTTACTTTCTGTTTACATATATACAGGGTGACTCATTTTTACGGTAAAGCTATATATATATATATATATATATATATATATATATATATATATATATATATATATATATATATATATATATATATATATATATATATATATATATATATATATATATATATATATATATATATATATATATATATATATATATATATATATATATATTATGATGCAAGATACGAGAAAAAATTGTATACTTTGCATATAGGGTGTCTTGAGCTGCATCTTATTAAATTCTTTTGACAATCACAGGATGGCCCATAAGTCGTTGGTGATACCTACAATTTTTTTTGAACATTCCTTATTGCATTTTTCGTCGAAATATGATGGATGTTTGTAAAAAAAAATCTAGACGCAGTAAGTGTGTTTTGGTGGCGAATCTTCGTTAAATCTTTCAAATTTCAATAACTCAATTTGCTATTAACCTAAGGTTTACTGGCTAAGAAACCAGTTTTCTCGGAAACATTTAAATTTATTTTCTGAAAATTTTTGTTCATTTTCAAAAAAGTTATTTTGATAAAATATGATACATTGTTTCTACTATATAGGTTATACCGGTGACCAAATTGATGTCTGCTTGATTAAATAGACATATTTGCTATTAAACACATTTTTATGAAAATTCACTTCCATAACGCACTTGCTACGTCCAGACTTTTTTTTTATCTAGGATTTACTTATCTCGGGTAAGACAACATGACAACATTTCTTTGTCGTCTCGTCGGAAGTCAGAGTAGAATTGCTGAAAGCAATGGCAGACAAGCCGATGCTGATCTAATAATCCTCTATATAGAACAAGTTTTGCTGAAAGCCTACAACACAAATAATAAAAACTCAGACAGGTATTTACTCTTGGGTCGATTCATCACGACTCTATTTGCTCTTATTCTGTTTGAAAGATTACGATTGTCGCATCGGTGTTAAACGATCATCAATATCACTTGTTTGGCAAATCATTTTGCAAGATGACAATCGGAAGAATTCATTTTGTTAATTATACCGGATCACAATTCTCAGAAGGATGCATCACCTAAATGAAATAACGATTTACTAGGAAGGATGATGTGTGGGATGTGCTAATGCAAAATCTGCAACTAACTTAGGTCAGTTGCATTAATCTTGTCTCGGTAAACAACCAATATCAATAATTGGATGACGATTGAAAATTTAGAATGCATTTTATTTTTCGTTGTCTTGATTTTATAATCAATAAACTTTCTGTACATTTTAGGTTGCTTAGCGACGGATGATTTAGACGATAGAAACCTTTTAGTGAATTTTTATTTTTTTAAAAAAATCACTATTAGAGAGGTATCGATGGTGAGACTTTGCAAACATTTTTTCAAATGAGCGCGAACTAGGACCTCTAGAACCCATATCCGGGGTCAGTTTAAATTTTTATATATATATATATATATATATATATATATATATATATATATATATATATATATATATATATATATATATATATATTCAACCAATATCTCAAAAAATAATTAACCGATTTCGATGAAACTCGGCAGGTGCCTTTCTTTTAATAATGGCTTGGATGAGTTCGTTAGCCAGGAAAATCGGATAAGGTTTTCCGGAAAATTACTATTCTTGGTGACTTCAATGTCCATAATAAGAAATGGCTAAGATCTTCAAAAACCGATCCACAAGGGAGAGCAGCGAAGGCCTTTGCAGTCAGCAATTATTTAGCCAATATGGTTCAGCAACCTACTTACTTTCCACGCATCCCAACACACTGCTCAAATCCCTAGGATCTCCTTATTACTACAAAACCTGAATGCTATAAGACATCAGTCACCGCCCCCTTGGTCGCTCAGACCACTGCATGGTCACTGCTTCCTACGCAATGCAACCCGAAGTCACACAGTCATCACACCCACATACAGTCATCACACCCACATATCGTTAATTTCTACAAGAGTACGTTCCCAGCTCTTGTTTCAGGGGATGAAATTATTTCTACCGCCCTGGGCAAGGTTGAACTTTTTGCCTCGTTGTTCCCGGCAAATCTACTCTCAACCCACCTCCAAATGTTCAACCACTAACAGTATCCAATGTCGCGCATAAAATGACGGACATCATTTGCAGAACTAAAAAGGTACGAAAGATGCTCTTCTCTTAATACCAGGAAAGCCTCTGGTCTTGACGAGATCCCAGCAATTGTTCTCAAAAAATGCGCACCAGAACTTGCTCCTGTCCTGACTCGTCTGTTTCAGACATCTTACAATAGAGGCATATTCCCTAGTAACTGGAAAACTGCTCGAGAGCAACTCGTCCCCAAGAAAGGATTCAAAGCGCTTCTTAGCAACTGCAGGCCTATTTCTCTCCTTTCAGTCGTATCTAAAGTGATGAAAAAGTGTCTAAACGCCGAATTACTAAAATTTCTTGAAAAACACAGTCTAATCCACGCAGATCAACTGCCGACCTCCCTTCCGTTGTCACCCATTCTTGAAACAAGTCTATGGAATTACACGGTGAATCCCAGATTGTCGCTGTAGACATAACCAAAGCATTCGACCAGGTCTGGCACGCAGCGCTGCTTAATAAACTTCCGGCCTATGGCCTTTCAGCAAAACACTGTACCTGGACAGTAAATTTCCTCTCACACCGGAGCATTTCTTTTGTCGTGGATTGCTATTCCTCTAAACTGTATCCAATTAATGCAGGAGTCCCTCAAGGTTCAGTTTTAGCGTCTACTTTGTTTCTTCTCCACATCAATGACCTCCTCTCTAGCACATCCAACCCAGCTCACAGTTACGCGGACGACAGCACCCACCACTCAAATATACAATATTCCAAGCCTGTCTCTTTATTTCTGTCTCTGTGGATCTCCAAAAAATATTAGACTGGGGAAGTAGAAATCTTGTACAATTCAACTTCACCAAATCTCAGTCTTGCTTTCTATCTTATAAGAAATACACCAGCCCTAGACCCATCACAATGAACAATTAAGTTATTTAAAGTAATGAGTCCTTTTCACTTGTTGGTATTTCTGTGGATCAAAATCTCAATTGGAACCAACTTGTCACATTAAGTGCAGAAGGGGCTGCTAAGAAATAAGGTTTCCTTTCCCGGGCTCGCAAATACCCTTCACCAGCTAATCTCTATACCTTATATACTGCACAAATAAGGCCAAACCTCGAAAAGTGCTCCCTCATCTGGGGTGCCGCTGCCGCTTTTACACTCGCCATCCTGGACTCCATTTTGAAGAGAGCTACACGTCCCATCGGTGATTCTACCCTCCCCCAAAGGCTGCCATCCCTTGCCCACCGACGTGCCGTTGGTGGCCTCTCTTTCTTTTATATATATTTGCACGGGCACTGCTCAGATGAACTTTCTTCCATAGTTCCTCTACCTGCTGCCCCCAACGGATCTACCAGGGGAACAGAGCGAATGCATCATTTTACTGTCCAGGTCATCAGACATAGAACATTTTGTTATGCCCGCTCTTTTGTCCCAAGGACTTCCAAGTTGTGGAATTCCTTGTCGGCACATGTTTTTCCTTCTCCTCCGAACCTCCAAACCTTCAAGTCCAGAATTAACAAGTTGCCCCTTTCTCCCTTTTTGACACTCACAGTACGATAGTATTTAGGCTGTAAGCCCTCGTGGTGTGTTGTTGAAATATAAAAAAACACAGATTTATCTTGTAATTTAATTTCAGCAGAAAATGCTAGATGTTTGATTAAATTCCAAGTTTTCTAATAAACAAACCCTAAAACTTTATATTACTCGAGTTTTAACAAAAAAAAGTCAATTTTCACCAAATACCCCCTCCCCCATTCATGCCCTAGCGATTTTACCCAAATAATCCGAACCGTTTGTTTATCGGATGCAAACTGTATACCAAATTTGAAGACGATATCTCAGTTATTTCTTAAGTTATCGTGACTACTAACAGATAGACACACAGACCGACAAATCAACACTTGACTTGGACACTTTGACACTTTTTACGACGCTTAAGGGAAAAAAATTCGAAATTTATGTCACCGATACCATACGTCCACGCGTTTTGACGATGTGGAGGTCAAATTAGTGTCACAAGTGCCTATAGCGTTTTTTTGAAAACTCAAAAATAACGTAGTTACAGGGTGTCAAATATATTTTTTTTAATTTTTGTTGCTAACGTTTTTGTCATAAATCGATTCTCGTTAAATTTGATGCACTCGAATATACTGTAGAATCCGGATTTAACGAGGAGTCAAGGGACCAGCAATATTACCGGGTGTCCCATTATATTTGACCCTTTATAAACTTATATAACTTTTGAAAGAATCGATCTAAGGAAATGCGGTTTTCGCCAGTCTTCTTCTTATTTTTATAAGTTTTTTCTGGGTATCTGCCTTTTTATACTTACTTACGCTTTCACCGGAAATGACAAAACGTATTTTCAAGGATATGGCAACATTGTATTCTTAAATGGAACACCCTGTATATTTATTGACAGTTTAAAAGCCCAATCTTTCCCCTTTCCAAAAATGCCATACTTGTTACAGTGATTGTACAGAGTGATGGTTTTATCTGAAATCTACCAAAAAAAAGGAATGTTTCGCAAAGTCGACTTTGGAATTTAAGGACAGCAACATTTGCAAACGTCAAATTAGTTTAATGACAACACAGATACGTGAATTACTGTGTGTGTGTGTTTTTGTTTGTGTTCTTGTTTCTTTAACGTCGGCCTATTTCCGCGAATATGGCCAATCACCGACGCCAGGGACCAGTTTCACCTCACTATTCTGGAAATTTTGTCGAACCCCTGCCTTTCTGTAAGGAGGGTAGGGATCTTTAACGTGCCCAACATCGCATTGACACGGGACCGACGGCTTAACGCCCCCTTCGAAGGGCGGAACGTGCAGACATTCAACTTGCTCAAATACAATGCCAGAACCTCGGTTGATGTTAATGTTACAGTTTGTACTGAAAAAGTGAAAGGAGTACCCTGGGATCGAACCCAGTAACCTTCGGTTCAGAGGCACACGTTCTTGCCCCTGAACCACCGAGGCTCTATGAATTATTTTAAGAAGAATGTTTACTTTAACTGAAAAAGCTAAGTGTGTAATCTGTTATGCTGAAACTAAATCTTATGCAACAACTCAAAGAAGATTTAGAATTATGGTTAACAAGGAACCTCCAAGAAAAAATTCAATTTAAACATGGTATACAAAGTTTTGAAATTCTGTTTCTATAGAGCGTAAAAATAACTTACTAATATGTCACGACGAAAACGCAAAAGTCAAGTTCCGTAACGATGGAAACCACTTTGTTAAATGGTTTGTTCAAAGTTTGTTATCATGGATTTTTATTTTATCTTCATGATTGTGTCTTGTCAGTTCTTTTTTCTGGTAAGATTTTAATTTTTAACGAGATAATAAGAAAATCAAGTTTATATATACCGATAGCAATTAAAATGTAAAAACGTATACCTATGATTTGTCACAGAATTAATTTTTGAGCGACATCCACATACAAAAATTGAAATATCTCGAAAATGGTGTGTCTGAGAGATTTGGATCAAATATACATTTTTTGCTTACAATTACGGTAGGTCGATATTACTGGGTGTCAAAAAATTATAGCGAATTGAATGCAAGCATAGTCTTACAGGTGGCGTCCTCTACCAGCAGTGTTATTAACAATAACATATTTAAATTTCTTGCCCTTAAAAACCCCCGCATGCCAACTTTCACGCCAAAATTTTGATTTGACTCATGCTTATTCGTGAAAAACTGACAAAAACAAATAACTTTAAAACGCTGTAATTAAAAAACTAAGCATTTGCGGACCCATGAGTATATGAAAAAATAGTGCGTTATAGTAGTAAATTTTTACTATTAAATGCTTCAAATTTGAATAACTCAATTTTCTATAAACTTACAAAGTTTAATTTTGGTGTGTAGTAAGGTCTTTTTTAGGGCAAGATATTCACAAAACATTATTAAAATAACTTTGTAATTATCGGAGGAAACAAATTTTTTCGAAAGAAAATTTAAAATTTGAATAACTTAATTTTCTATAAACCTAGAAAGTTGAATTTCGGTACGTAGGAAGGTCTCTTCCAAGGCAGCATATATAGTAAATTTCATTAAAAGACATTTTTTGAAAGAAAACTCAAAATTTTCCCGGAAAACCTCGTCCGATTTTCCTGGCTAACAAACTCATTCAAGCCATAAATAAAAGAAAGGCACTTGCCGATTTTCATTGAAATCGGTTAATTATTTTTTGAGTTATCAGACGGATACATATATATTAGTTTATGTCATGTAAAATGTCAAAATTTATGTGCAAAAGAATTCTGTTTTTTAAGAAGGTTTGGTTGAAATGAAGAGAAATGGTGAGGTGAGAGTGAAAATAAATCTTTGTAATGGCTATAGAAATGTCTGTGGAAGAAGAAAGAGAAGAAAAAGCAAGATGATCAAAATTCAGAAAGGGACCTTAACTAAAATTGTTTCGACAGTTTGATTATTTGAGGATTTTCACAAAATTATGTTAATACAAGCACAAGCACAGCTTCTTTGTAAGACATAATGTATAATTTTGACCACTAATAAATGAGTATGAGTATGAGTATATATATATATATGTATGTATATATATATATATATATATATATATATATATAATATATATATATATATATATATATATATATATATATATATATATATATATATATATATATAAATTGAAACTGAGACTCCCTCGTGGCGCAGGTTGCTAGGTGCCAGCCTGCTAAGCGAGAGGTCCCGGGTTCGATTCCTGGGCGAGCCAAGTTGACTTTGTCTGAAAAATTGGTAAAAATAGTGAATGATGGGAAATTAATGTGCTAATGGCCTGAGATGCCCCAGCCAATAATATTTAAAAAAATAAAAAAAATTGAAACTGACCCCGGATATGGGTTCTAGGGTTCCTAGTTCGCGCTCATTTGAAGTCTCACCATCGATACCTCTCTATTAGTGAATTTTTTAAAATAAAAATTCACAAAAAACGGACATTAGTTTTGGGTTCAAGGGACCCAAATTTGCGCTCATCTGAAGAAATTTTTCCGAAAGCTTTTCATCGTGACCTCTCTATTAGCGTATTTTTCTTAATGAAAATTCGCTAAAATGTTGAAAACTTGACACATCTAATGAAGTGCGGAATCTAGAATCAAATGAGAAGAGCTGCTGGTGACTCATATTTGTGAGAATAAGGCGACACCGCGTTTAGACTGTAATGATTATTGAAAAAAGACAGTAGTAACAAAATAATATCGAAGTTAAAACCGCATAATCTGGTTCTCAACTTTCTTTTCTCCCGGGAAAACTCCCAATGAATGCATAATGCATGAAATAAAAGAATAAGTACAAATGATATATAAAAGTTTCATTGCCTTCCAGATCCGCACCCATAGTCTGCAGACAATTGTGATTGAAATTATTTATAAAGTATAATTTCCCTTGGAGCGTGGCTCTCAAATAGCAATTTTTAACGTCAAATTGTTTGAACTTTCAGCTGGAAAAGCAAGGAAACTAATATTGTAGGTGTCATTGGGCCCGGAAGAAAGGGACATACAAACTAATGTAGCGTATTCCCATTGCTTGACGCTATTCAAAGCGACTGCCAAGTTTTGCATCGCAAACTGAAACTCCTTTTGTATTTTAGTGAATTTTCTTTTAAAAAATGCACTATTGAGGAGATCGCAACTTCTGAATTTTGAAAAAAATTCTTCAAATGACCGCGAACCAGGCCCCCAGAACCCATATCCAGGGTCAGTTTCAATTTTTATATGTTTATATATATATATATACATATATATATATATATATATATATATATATATATATATATATATATATATATATATATATATATATATATATATATAATTTTTTAAAGGTTATTAAAGAGAAAGACGAAGCACATTTTCGTCAAGGCAATAAAAATCCACCACTACAAAAATTACCTGTGACTAACAAAATGACAAATGGTTTTTACCCAAAATTCAGAAACAGCCTTCAACAAAATTATTACCAACAGCCACCTGTCAGGCAACAATTTCCTAGCAGACCAATCTCTAATATAAGACCCATTCAACTATATATATATATATATATATATATATATATATATATATATATATATATATATATATTGTTGAAGGCTGTTTCTGAATTTTGGGTAAAAACCATTTGTCATTTTGTTAGTCACAGGTAATTTTTGTAGTGGTGGATTTTTATTGCCTTGACGAAAATGCGCTTCGTCTTTCTCTTTAATAACCTTTAGAAAATTTACTTGCATCTGTTCATTGTCAATACGGTGACATTAGAGCAGTGCTGTTTCTAGATTGGGAATATTCAAAAGACGTAAGTGACTATGATATGGCTCAGAAATGCCAATTTTAAAAGCAGTGACGGCTGCTGTTTCGTACCGTTTTTTCTTGTACATTTTTATGAGTTCGTCCAGTGCCTGTAAAGCAATATGCTCATTGAGCATTTTTTGCTTTTCTTGAATAACATTATAGAAGTCTGTATTTATTATTAATAAGTCTTCAGATCTAGGATCTATATATTGAGATTTTAACTTTACGGTTAAAACGTTTGAATTTTTAAAACAATTTATTTAATACTTTAAACAATCAATACATGAATACTTAATATAAAAATGAATAATATCAAATAATGACCAAGGTAACGATCAACATGCATGTGATCTAAAGTCTAGCACGCGATGTGCAGAGTCTTAACTACTCGGAACAAGAATGAACGGTCGTATCCTTGTGAGCAGCCTACTTATATACTACTCTCCAGGCGTGGCACTATTGTCTCTGGGTGTAACAAAGGATCTGCTGATGTAGATTCTCACAAGTGATATTCCGTCCACTTGCTAGGCTGAGCCTGCATACTTGTGGGCTCCTGTAAGTATACTGCTGGCTCGACGGTCCTGACTGTGGGAAGGCAACTTTGTATCATAAAGGGCCATTGTTTGGGCTCCATTTATCTCCTCCCCTTTTTAAAGAACGAAGCTATGGTTCGTTCCGGATTTTCAAGGGAAATCCGGACTCGGTGTTTCTTGGACTGTTTTCCTTGTCTTCTCTTGTTGCTCTTCGTTTCTTCAACCCCAATCGGACGGCTATAGTTGTTATTGTTATCAAGGCAGTTACGTATAATAATATGGTCCATACATTCAGGTGATGGATCTGTATATTTATTGGTCCTGGTATATTTTGTTTAATATTTTGAAGTTGATGTTGGATTTAATTGATTTTATGTAGCTGTACGTTTTCTAGTAATAGATTAGGTACCTTTTCCCGATATATGTGATCTTCTGAAATGGGGGTTTCTAATGTAGGCAGATTGAATAGCTGTTGTGTTTCTGCTGTTGTTGACCTTGTAGATCTTAGTGCTCAATCTCATTTGGCAATTTGGTTGAAGGTTGACTAATTTGGTACCTTTGATTATGTTGGTCCACTCCTGTTCCTGGCACGTTATTCTGGCGTTAGTTTCTTCGAGTGCTATAACTATATATTGACTGGTTCCATATCTCGAAACTGTGGTTATATTAATTTTGACTAATTCTTGATTACAATTGTTAATATAAATATATATATATATATATATATATATATATATATATATATATATATATATATATATATATATATATATATATACATGTATCACACCGATAACTCAAAAAATTATGGGCCGATTTTGATCAAATTTCGCACATACCTTCCTTTTGCAAGTGGCTTGGATAAGTTCGTTAGTCAGGAAAATCGGCCCAGGTTTTCCTGGAACATTTTGTGTTTTCTTTCGAAAAAAAATTATAACTCCAGAAATAACAAAGTAAGGTCAACCAAATTTAGCAAGCTGGTTTCTGTGTATCCTGCGTAACAAAATTCAGATCTCTATCCTGAAAAACAAAAAAAGGTAAATTAATTTTTAATTAATTAAATCTGATTCAAGGAAGTGCAAGCGTCTAAATTGATTGAGTACGAATGAGTATGAAAACTACTACAAGAAATGACTAACAAGCTCATAGATATGTGTCTAAGTCGTCATATTCCTTGATTTCGTTATAATATGAGCAAAAAATTTATTGTAAATCGAAATAGTTTTATGTACATTTTAAAACGTTGAACAAATGTATGACAGGATATAGCTGCTGGTAGACACATGTCGAGTATAGCTCAGTTGTCTAAAATTGAACAAATTTGATAATCAAATTCAATTGACTTCTGCATGACGAGTTCGAATCCTAATTAGTTACTTTACTTTTTTCAATTTTTTTAGTCTCATTTCACTTTACCGTTATCTGATTAGTTAATTAGACAAAGAGGAGATGAAAGTTTTAAGACTTAATTCAATTTGAATAGCATATCTGGTTGTTTATTCTTGTCCTAACTTAGTGAAACCGTTCCATATTTAATACAGTCGTAGACTTTTCACGTGGCTTCACAAGTGCTTGTTTTAATGAATTTTCTTTTAAAAAAATCACTAACGAGGAGATCCCGATTTTTGAATTTTGAAAAAAATTGTTCAAATGAGTGCGAACTAGAACCCATAATATCCAGGGTCAGTTTCAATTATATGTATATATACATACATATATATATATATATATATATATATATATATATATATATATATATATATATATATATATATATATATATGTTTGTGTGTGTGTGTATGTATGCAACGTATATATCACACCGATAACTCAAAAAATGCTAGGGCGATTTTGATAAAACTTGGTGAGTACCTTGCAACCAGCTTAGATAACTTCGTTAGCCAGGAAAATCGGACCAAAAAATTATATCTCAGGAAATAACAAAGTAAGGTCAACCAAATTTGATTCGCGTGTTTATATTATAAATAGTGAACCATGTACCAAAACTTAGGTCGGTAGGTTTAAAATCAAAAACTTTTTTGGCATTCAAAAAAAAATTGGTGTTTTCCTCAAAACGTCAAAGTCGCGATTTTAAACGTCAAAATTTGCAACATTTCGGCAAAGAACCTGAAAAAAATACGGATTATGTCAAGAAAAGGCCGTAAAAACAGTGTTCTGCAAACCCTGAAGTTTCAGCTTCAACCGTGATTGTCCTTCATGTTACTAAAATATTTACCTTTTTTTTTTACTAAAATATTTACCTTTCTCTGATTCTTTGGTTGTAGGTTCAGCTAAGTTGCCGCTTTCGCTTTAGGTTTCGTTAAGTTTATGGTTTAACGGTCTAGAATTTTTAGCTAATTTTGGTAGAAAAAATTAATTAACGAGGAGACCGCGACTTTTGAATTTTAAAAAGATTTCTTCAAATGAGCGCAAACTAGGCCCCCTAGAATCCATATCCGGGTTTACTTTCAGTTTTTATCTGTTTACGTATATACAGGGTGAGGCGTTTCCAAGGTAAAGTTCAATAGAATTAATATTATTCAAGATACAAGAAAAATTGTATACGTTAATTATAAGGTGTTTTAAGCGGCATCTTATAAAAACATTTTGGAATCCACAGGGCGGTCCATACGCCGTTGGTGATCCCTACAATTGTATTTTTAGAACACCCTCATATTATTGCATTTTTGGATTTTTTATCGAAATAGGATGATGTCTGTAAGCAAAAATCGAGACGCAGTAAGTGTTTTTGGTAGAGAATTTTCATTAAATCCTTCAAATTTCAATAACTTGCTATTAACCTAAAGCTTGTTGGCTAGGAAACCAACATTTTAAGTTTATTTTCGAAAAATTTTTGTACATTTTAAAACAA
This sequence comes from Tillus elongatus, assembly GCA_964006375.1. Classification (NCBI taxonomy): domain Eukaryota; kingdom Metazoa; phylum Arthropoda; class Insecta; order Coleoptera; family Cleridae; genus Tillus; species Tillus elongatus. Next base: position 22,048,727 of record OZ023263.1, on the reverse strand, counting down.
CAAGTAATTTTGATAAAATATGGTACATTGGTTCTACTATTTAGGCTATATCCGTAACCAAATTGATGCCTGCTTACATATTGGGTATTAAAAATATTTTTATGAAAATTCACTTCCAAAACGTACTTACTGTGTCCAGACTTTTTTGTTTTGTGATATAAGTGACCAATAATATGTGTTCTAGGGGCTCCTAGTTGACTTGCATTTAAACAAATTTTTATAAGTAAGTATATAAGTTCAAAAGTCGCGATGTTCCCATTAGCAAATGTTTGTAGAAAATTCGCTACGATGAAATTCCTTGTTAAAAGCGTTGAGAGAATTTTCATAGAAATGTGGTAAAAACTCCTCTAGCGAATTTTGACAGAAAAATGTCTTTTTAACAAATATTCTTTGGACATATTTTAGCGTAGATAATCTTTACGAAAGGTCGCTACCATAACGCACCTGCTGCGATTAGACTTTTCCAGAGTTCGCCTTCTCTAATTTTTTTCAGAATATTTGCGATAATGGTCATATCAGACTGTTCAACAAATTATCATCACATACATTCAGTTCTATAGATTATAAAGTTTGGAAATAAAAGTCCATACAGTAGGCGTTGGGCAGGTATATGTATAAAATGGTGTCCGAACGTACCTTTAGTATAATTTAATCTAAGCGATAAAGAAATTTTAAATGTGTTGCTGTGCGATTCAGGTAGGAGGCATATTCCATATTGTACCCTATTTATTATTGAGAATATTATTATGTAGAAAACATGTTCTGCTTGGAAACGGCCCAATAAACTGACAGAAAATGTAGAAATGTACAGTTCTTGTAAGATTGGAACTGTATATATGCATATAAAATGAAAAGTTTATGGCGTTTTTTATGCAAGACATTTAGAGCCCAATTTTGGCATCATTAAATGTCTACTCCTTTTTAAAACAGTTTTTATTTTTGCCCTGATTCTATCTGTAGTCCGGTTGATTTTTTGGGTCTCGTTTTGCGAGGGTTGAATTTTATGGACTTGTTTTAAATTGTAGAAATGGCATTTTTATTGTGGCACACGGTAACTTTAAAGTACTAAACTTAATGTTAACCTGGTTTGAACCAATCTAATTTATACGAGGCTACTTGAGTGTCGATATGGAGGTTTTAACAAACACCGGTCCCTGATTCCATTTGATGCATTTATAAATAACAATTTATTGCTGTATAAATATGAAATAAGTGACCTTTTTGACGTTTTAAGACCAGTAAAATACAAATTATATTTTTGAGAATTGAAAAATAGCATCTTTGGAGGTCAAGCATACAGAATGTCCCACAATTAATTGGACATTAGCTGAGGAGTGATAGCTGGCACAAAAATAAAGCGAATGGGCTCAACATGCGTTAGTAATGTTACCCGTTTTCGTTTTACAGTGTGTTTAAATAATTTTTCTTAAAACTATTTTTTCAAATACACAGATCGGAATAATCTAGGGATATTTTTTAAAATGTACGTATTTTTTTCTTGATATGATTTAAGAAGAAAAGTATATATATATATATATATATATATATATATATATATATATATATATATATATATATATATATATATATATATATATATATATCCCAAGCAACAAATTAAGGCATGTTAACCAGCACTCGAGCTACAAATTTGGAAATGCGGCTACGAACTAGCTTATTTTTGACTATTAAAATTACTCCAAAGTCAGTAACTTACAAGTAACTAAATTGGGAAAAAATTGGTTTAATTTTACTCATAAAATATACTTGAATATACTTTTGTGTTTCAATTCCAGAGTTGGTAATTTTTAGGTCGAAGTGTGCCCTAAATTGGACTGAAAATCGACTACTAGGTCCAGATACCTGAAATACCTACTTTAAGGTAATTTATTACCTAATATTAACCTGCAATATGTCTCTGTGGTATAGTAAATTGGAGGTCTTCTTATGAAGTCCAGCGTACATATATATTACCAATTTCATTGCAATACAGCACAGGAAATATTTTAGGCACTGAGCTAACCTAAAATGGCTTTCTGATCGGCTATAAAGTCATAATTACTGCAGAAATGGTCTTCCAAGTCAAATTGCCCACCTTCAAGTTGAAAATACCCATACAATCTGACTTGAAATAAAAATTGTCCTCAAAGTTCAAAGTGTACAGCAGTGAAATACATTTGTGAATCTTAAAGGTGTGTCAGTTGATAAACTTCATCAATAAAAGTTTATACTTGTTGTTAATGTGCGTGCACCAGTAACAAATATAGTGCTACAATGCCCCCTTTGAAACCAATAAAAGTTAACAAACATACTACAAACTATTATAGAGTAGTAAAGAATGATCACAGAAAAATAGTGATAGATGCTGATCATTCAAAGTGACTTACATCAAATAAGCACGTTTCCCTCTTCAATATGATACATCCATTTTTATGCCAAATTGAGTGAAGCAGTGGCAACACGGTCAGCTGTCATGTTTATGTTTATTTACTTATTTTATTTTGTTTCTATTTTCTATTAATGTTTATATATTATGGAATCAAAGACCAAAAGCGCTGTATAATCATTCCTATATGTCTCTCGGCTGTGCACGGATATAAGTAATATATATTTCTATACACGAAAATGTTTCATTTCTATTAAATTCAAACAAAATTCGTTTACCATATAGTTGAAATTCCCATAATAGGATAAAATGCCTTCAAAGTTTGGTTAGTTTGCCCTGTCGTTAAGAATTGTGACTTATAGGTAAAAAAATAGGGCAAAATTAACTTTCAGGTCAATAATGTTAGAAGGGCAGCCATATTAAATTAATTTTGCGGTATCCATCTTGATTGTATTGGTAAATGAAAAAAAAAATTGTGTTAAATATAGTGTAATCAAATTTTAGTTCGATAAAAACATTAAATAATGATTATATACCATGACGACAAGATAGTTTTGTGTTGTTTACATCACCAATCCTCCAAAATCAGAATTTTAAGAATTTTGAATAATTTTTTATTTTCACTTATTTTATCTTTTATACGGGCGCTCGAATTTTATCGAAGTATCATCATCATGTTAACAGAAAAAAACATAACCGCAGTGGGTTTTGTCTTTATACAGTGCGAATCACCTTTATCATTGTTGCAAATATTTGAAGTAAGTTCTTTGATCATTCAAGATGTCATTTTTTGACAAAGATGGACAATATCTCTACTACTCTACTGTTTGTTTATATATACATAACCACAGATCCTGCAGAACCGAATAATGTTACATCCGTAGTTCGTTGTTAAGAACGTCACGGCACTCGGCGCCTAGATGTCAGATTCAAGTAAAGCGTAGCACATATTTACCAATATATTACGTCCATTGGCCCAATGTTGAATGAAAATGCCCAAAATGTAACTGAAACGCCTTGGTCGAAAGGCCTTGCTGGACCTATTATCGACTGCCATATTACTTTAACTTTATTCCCCACATTGGTAATATACACTTAAATTTCACTTGAAAATGACCTGTGGTGATTTGGTCGCCGACCTATTGGTAGGGCGATTTTACGTCAATTTGACTTTAAATGTTGTTTTCGATATCCTGAAACACACTATTTTAAGAATTTTTCAAAAACTTCCGAGCATGTGAGAAAAAAGTTTAATACAAAGTATGACCTCCGCGTTGAGTAATTACAGCTCTACATCTATTGCTCATAGACAAAATGAGATTGTCAAGGTCTCATTGTGGTAAACGTGCCCACTATGCTGTCAGATGCTCCTGGAATGTAAACGCATTGTTGATGTTACCCATATGTGAAGTAATTCTTCGTTGAAGCATATACCAGACATGGTCTTCCGGATTCAGGTCCGGGGATTGTGCTGGTCATGGTAAAACTTCAATTCCTGCGTTATCCAACCAGTTGGTTACTATGCGTGCGGTATGTTGACGGGCATTATCATGCATTAGGCGGAAGTTTTGACCAACAGGCCTGCAAGTGTACGCACGATGGGTTGAAGAATACTATCCAGATATAGCTGAGCTGTTAGGAAGCGATTTGAAAAAAGTAGTACAGTTCTGCCGCCAATAATTATTCCGCCCCATGCCATTATTGTACCACCTCTGTATGTGTACACATCCTGAATATGTTTTAAGCATTCCGCATTTCCAGATCGTATCCACACCCTTATTCGACGAGAATCCGGATGGAAACCAAACTTAGATTTGTCTGTGAATAAAACTGTAGCCCAGTTATCTGCAGTCCAATTCATATAATTTTGACACCAGTCCAATCTTGCAGAGCGATTGACTCTGGGAATAGGTGGTCATCTGTGTGGACGTCTACTAGAGAGGTTTGCTTCGTGAAGACTATTTCTTACAGTATCTCGGCTAATGGTTACATTATGCGCCCATTGCAGAGTCGTAACCAATTCAGGTGCCGTAATTGTAGGCTGCCTTCTGGCAATTAAACATAAAAATCTATCCTGTCCTGCCGTCGTTGAGCGTCCTCGTCCTGGATGTTGCTCGGCCTGGCTGCCAGTTTCCCTAAAACGCCTCCATAAACAACTTATCGCACTTTGAGAAACACCCATCCGCTCAGCTACTTCATTATGTCGCATGTCCGCTTGAAGAGGGCCTACCGCTCGATTCATTTCATCTAAATCCAAATGTCGCCGTTCCATGGTAAAACACAATATTTTATATACTACTTACTGAACAACAACTGAGGAATGACAGAATTTGAAACTAAATTAAACGGTACATATGAAAATTTTACTTTTATCATATATCGGGTTTATCAATTTTGATATCATTTTAACTTTTTTTAACAACAGATGGTTATATATTAAGTGATTGATTAAATACATACACCGTGAGTGCAATTTGACCGATTCCAAAATCAATTTGTTTCCTTTTTTGTATTATTTAAAAATATCCCTAGACTATTCCGACGTGTATATATTAAAAGTGGTTCAACAAATTCTTATGAAATGTGGCATGGTTTTTTTTAATCTAATATTATTGGCTGCGGCATCTCAGGCCATTAGCACATTCATTTCCCATCATTCAATATTTTTACAAATTTTCCAGACAAAGTCAATTTGGCTCGCCCGGGAATCGAACCCGGGACCTCTCGCTTTGCAGGCTGGCACCTAGCCACCTGCGCCACGAGGGCGTCAATTGTGGCATGGTATTATTAGGTGTTATGCGTAATACGATGACGGTATCAATTTCACCACTGCCGCTTGGTGTCGTCACCGGCAGCAACACTGGTTCATTAGCATCGCCATAATTTTTGTCTACCCTGTATGCACATTTCATAACAAAAATAAAGAAAGCCCATTTAGTTTTATACAAAAAAGGTATACTTCTTTGAAGTCGAAAAAGTTGACTCGTACTGGACCGCAAAAGACAACTGATCTACGAACAGCCTAGACCGGACCGACAGCAATAAAAAACTTCACCCTACCAATTGCTGTGCAGACTAGTTCAATGCACAGTGAGTTTGGAATGGGTGGAGTAGAAAAGACACAATAATACAAAGGCTGCGGTGCTATCGGGGCAGCAAAGACGCAGACGAGCCCTAAGGGAGAAAAACACCTTAACATCGGAGCGCTACGTACATTTGGTACAAAATAGTTTAGATGATGACCTCTATAACATGCCTCTGGAGAGAGTTCGCAACTGTTGAATACAGCAGGATGGGGCACCTGCATATAATTCCAGAGTCGCTCGGGAATATCTAATTTTTCAATATATTTCAACAACATACCACGATGGCTTACAGCCTAAATACTATCGTACCGTGGGTGTCGACAAGGAGGAAAGAGGCAACTTGTTAATTCTGGACTTGAAGGTTTGGAGGTTCGGAGGCGAGAGAAAAATATGTGCCGGCAAGGAATTCCACAACTTGGAGGTCCTCGGGACAAAAGAGTGGGCATAACAAGATGTTCTATGTCTGGTGACCTGAACAGTAAAAAGGTGCATTCGCTCTGTTCCTCTCATAGATCTGATGGGGGAGCAGTTAAAGCAACTATGGAAGAAAGCTCCTCTGAGCAGTGCCGATGCAGTTATCTATAAAAGAAAGAAAGAGAGAGGTCACCAACGGCACGCCGGTGGGCAAGGGATGGCAGCCTTTGGGTGAGAGTAGGGTCGCCGATGAGATATGTAGCTCTCTTCTGAATGAAGTCCAGGATAGTGAGTGTAGAAGCGGCAACGGCACCCCAGTTATGGGAGCAGTATTCGAAATTTGACCTTATTTGTGAAGTATATGAGGTATAGAGATTAGCTGGTGAAAATTATTTGCGAGCCCGGAAGAGGAAACCTAATTTCATAGCAGCCGCTTCTGCAATTGATGTGACATGTTGGTGCCAATTGAGATTTCGATCCACAGAAATGCCAACAAGTGAAAAGGACTCAGTACTTTAAATAACTTGGTTGTTCATTGTGATGGGTCTAGGGCTGATGTATCTCTTATGAGATAGAAAACAAGACATTTGGTGGGGCTGAATTGTACAATATTTCTACTTCCCCAGTCTAATATTTTTTGGAGATCCACGGAGACAGAACCCTTCATGAGTCTGCGATGCTCATCTAATTGGGCTAAAGAGACAGGCTTCGAATATTGAATATTTGAGTGGAGGGTTCTGTCGTCCGCGTAACTGTGAACTGGGTTGGATGTGCTAGAGAGGAGGTCATTGATGTGGAGAAGAAACAAAGTAGGGGCTAAAGCTGAACATTGTGGAATTCCTGCATTAATTGGATACAGTTTAGAGGTATGGCCATCCACGACAACAGAAATGCTTCGGTTGGAGAGGGAATTTGCTGTCCAGGTACATTCTTTTGGTGGTAGGCCATAGGCCAGAAGTTTATTAAGCAGCGCTGCGTGCCAAACCTGGTCGAATGCTTTGGATATGTCTAGAGCGACGATCTGGGATTTACCGTGTAGTTCCATAGACTTGTTCCAAGAATGGGTGACAAAGGAAATGAGGTCGGCAGTTGATCTGCGCTGACGAAATCCATACTGTCTGTCTTAGACTGTCTTTTTCAAGAAATTTTAGTAATTCGGTGTTTATATACTTTTCCATCACTTTAGAGACGACTGAAAGGAGATAATTAGGCCTGTAGTTGCTAGGAAGCGCTTTGGATCCTCTCTTGGGAACGGGTTGTACTCAGTTTTCCAGTTACTAGGGAATATGCTTCTATTGTAAGATGTTTGAAACAGACGAGTCAGGACAGGAGCAAGTTCTGGTGCGCATTTTTTGAGAACAATTGCTGGGATCGCGTGAAGGCCAGAGGCTTTCCTGGTATTAAGAGAAGAGAGCATCGTTCGTACCTTTTTAGTTTAGAAAATGATATCCGTCATTTTATGCGCGACATTGGGGATTGTCGGTGGTTGAACATTTCGAGGTGGGTTGAGAGTAGAATTGCCGGCGAACAACGAGGCAAAAAGTTCAGCCTTGCCCAGGGCGGTAGAAACAATTTCGTGCCCTGAAACAAGAGGTGGGAACGTGCTCTTGCAGAAATTATTTCCAATAGATTTAGCAAGAGTCCAGAAGGGTTTGCTGCCATTGGAGTTTAAACGAGTTTTTGCCTCAAAAAGAATGCGGTTTCTTGCGTCGTTAAATGATTGACGGTTTTCTTGACTGGGATTGTGTAGAAGCGTTCTGTGAGCTTTGACCTTTTCAAGTCTGGAGATGTCCAGATAAGGTGATGAGCACGTTTTCGGAAACACCCTGGCCAGCGCGTTCACTAGCTACAACCCTGCTTGATTTCTTCGTATGGGGATACGTTAAGAATCATGCATATCCCCAAATTTTTTCTACAGAACGAAATCTAAGTAGATTATTTCTGAAAGCATTTGCCGGTATTACTCCACAAGTGTTGACTAGGGTTTGGAACCGACAGTGAAAGGTGCTATTTGTGGTTAGACAAGTAAAATTTAAAAAAATTAGGAAACCGACTTCATTGAGGATAACTCAAAACCTACTGGTCAGATCTGGATCAAGTTCATATGGGACCACATGAAAGGCACCAGCTTTTAAATAAAAAAGAGTCATCAAAATTGGTTCACATAGAAAAAAGTTCTGAGGTAACACACAGAAAAAAATACAGCCGAAATGGGAACCACCTCCTTTTTTTGAAGTCGGTTAAAAATAGTGCAGGTTTATTTGAACATGTGCTCTAAATTTAGTTGTTTTGTTCGTATTCGTTTCTTTTTAACGTTACAGTCTTGTGGTAATGTGATTTTATTTGTTCTGTGTTTATTGCATTAAATTGTTGCCTCATTTCATCCACTGGATTATTACTAAACGCCCAAATGACTTAAAGTGTTAATTAGTATAGCAAGCTGTTTACTACTTAAGTTTAAAAGCTATGTGCAGGTCGGTAATGGGAATTTCCTTGATTAAGTTTGAAAGAAAGACTAAAAGGGTACTAAACCGCAAAGTGTGACACATCGCGGAATTTTGAATAAAAAGGTCTTTCAGAATATGATATCAGAAAATGAAGCCCGCGTTTGATGGTCCTGCATAGACGAAACGTCGGATTCAGAAATTAGCAATGATACGTTAAGTAAAATGAAAAGTTGATCTGAAGGTATTGGTGTAGGTCCACCATTAAGACCAGAAAAAAAATTAAAATCGAAAAATCCAAATTTTACAAAATCGCAGAAACCAAAAAAATGTTTGGAGATGTCTAACCGGCATTTTGTGGGGGTTTTGAGAGCGCAACTTTTCTCCTATTTAAACGAGCCTGTATCTACTACCATTTTGGAGATCCCCATAGTGGCCCCCTTAATGGTATTTTGGACACACTGTATAAGCGACTCTTTATTTGCAAATTTACGAAAATTTGCTAATAAATTCTACATGTTAGCTCAAATATAGAGTTAACAGTTTAGAATATCGTAAAAATTCTTGACTACTACTCCATTAAATGAAAAACCTGATACTGTATTTTGACGATTAATGTAGTGGCAAATTGCAATCGCCGTTGATGTTGTCAACCTGCGTTTTACGTGTACATTCAATTTGCGCGGCAATTTAATAGTTATTCTGTAAAAATAAAGAAAAATAACGTATCGATTGAGTTACGGCTTTGCGGCGAGAAGAAAATATCGAAGCTCTAGTTTCCTTTCCATAAAGAACGGAGTCTAGTAGAATGTCTATTGTACAGTGACATCAATCAGCGAAATAGCTACCATTTTATTCCCGCAATTCGCTCATTGTTTTCTAGATTTGGCTCTGACATTTTCCAGCGCTGTGCTAGTGCATAAGTAGCCCATTTGCTTTTGTTTCGCTGCATTTTATCTGATAAGCTGACAACGCAGTTGGAATTTTAGTGGGACGAGAAAGCAGCCATTAATATGGTAAAAACGGCGATTTGACATTTAACTCTTACTCTTTACTGACACCATCTACTTATCAATTTGTCAAAACGTTAAGAATAATAGGTTTATGTTACCTGTGAGAACTTTTGCTTGGCGAAACTTCTTCGCAATATATTTTAAGACATTTAAGGTAGGTGCATTTTAACCATCAAGCACACTTGGGGAACTCAAATCATTACAACACTTTTTAAAAGACCTAACGATCGTTTTGCTAACCAAGTCAGCGTCATCAGGGGATGAAAATGTTCTAGGCTAGATGCACTCTCACCACAATTAGAACCGTAGACCGGTTTCGCTCTAATTAGAGCTCAGTTTTTGGGTAAGGGTACGGTCACCAATCAGACGTATAGCTCTCTTCTGAATAGAGTCTAGGATAGCGAGTGTAGAAGCGGCAGCAGCACCCCAGATGTGGGAGCAGTATTCGAGGTTTGGCCTTATTTGTGAAGTATATAAGGTATAGAGATTAGCTGGTGAAAAGTATTTGCGAGCCCGGAAGAGGAAACCTAATTTCTTAGCAGCCGCTTTTGCAGTTGATGTGACATGTTGGTGTTAATTGAGATTTCGATCCAAATGACTCATTACTTTGAATAACTTGGTTGTTCATTGTGATGATTCTAGGGCTGGTGTATCTTTTATGAGAAAGAAAGCAAAACTGAGATTTGGTGGGGTTAGTTGTACATTATTTCTACTTCCCCAGTCTAATATTTTTTGGAGATCCACGGAGACAGAAACCTCCATGTGTCTGCGATCCTCATCTAGTAGGGCCAAAGAGACTGGCTTAGAATATTGTATATTTGAGTGGAGGGTGCTGTCGTCCGCTTAACTGTGAACTGGGTTGGATGGGCTAGAGAGGAGGTTATTGATGCGGAAAAGAAACAAAGTAGGGGCTAAAGCTGAACCTTGAGGAACTCCTGCATTAATTGGATATAGTTTAGAGGAATGGCCATCCACAACAACAGAAATGCTCCGGTTGGAGAGCAAGTTTGCTGTCCAGGTACATAGTTTCTGTGGTAGGCCATAGGTGGGTAGTTTATTAAGCTGCGCTGCGTGCCAGACCTGGTCGAAGGCTTTGGATATGTCTAGAGCGACAATCTGGGATTCACCGTGTAGTTCCATAGACTTGTTACAAGAATGGGTGACAAAGGAAAGGAGGTCGGCAGTTGATCTGCGCTGACGGAATCCATACTGCCTGTCGTGGATTAGACTGTGTTTTTCAAGAAACTTTAGTAATTCGGTGTTTATATACTTTTCCATCACTTTAGAGATGACATAAAGGAGAGAAATAGACCTGTAGTTGCTAGGAAGCGCTTTGGATCCTTTCTTGGGGACGGGTTGTACTCGAGCAGTTTTCCAGTTACTAGGGAATATGCCTCTATTGTAAGATGTCTGAAACAGACCAGTCAGGACAGGAGTAAGTTCTGGTGCGCATTTTTTGAGAAAAATTGCTGGGGTCCTGTCAAGGCCAGAGACTTTCCTGGTATTAAGACGAGAGAGCATCTATCGTACCTTTTTAATTTTGAAAATGATGTCCGTCATTTTATGCGCGATTTTGGGGACTGTTGGTGGTTGAACATTTGGAGGTGGGTTGAGAGTAGAATTGCCGGCGAACAACGAGGCAAAAAGTTCAGCCTTGCCCAGGGCGGTAGAAACAATTTCATCCCCTGAGACAAGAGGTGGGAACGTGCTCTTGCAGAAATTATTCCCAATGGATTTAGCAAGAGTCCAGCAGGGTTTGCTGCCATTAGAGCTTAAGAGGACTTTGTTTTTGATGTGGTTATTAAACGAGTTTTTTGCCTCAGAAAGAATGCGGGCATAGCGGTTTCTTGCGTCGTTAAATGCTTGACGGTTTTATTGACTGGGATTGTGTAGAAGTGTTTTGTGAGCTTTGGCCTTTTTAAGTCTGGCCTTGTCACAAGACTTAGAGAGCCAGGGCTTTTGGGTGGCTGAAGAGGTTTTCTGTGTACGTGGAATAAATAATACCATACCAGCTTGGATAATTTTGGTGACGTTTTGTGAGATATCTGAGGGGTCAGGATGAGAGAAGCAGACAGACGCCCATGGAAATGAGGAAAAGTAATCTCGCATTTCGTCCCAGTTCGCGGAGTTGTAGTGCCAAACGATACGTGGGTGTGATGTCTGTGTGACCTCGGGCTGCATTGCGCAGGAAGCGGTGACCATGCCATGGTCTGAGCGACCGAGGGGGGCAGGGACTGATATTTTATAGCAATCAGGATTTGTAGTAAGAAGGAGATCCAAGGGATTTGAGCTGTGTGTTGGGATGCGAGGAAAGTAAGTAGGTTGCTGAACCAAATTGGCTAAAGGGTTGCTGACTGCAAAGGCCTCCGCTGCTCTCCCTTGTGGATCGGTTTTTAAAGATCCTAGCCATTCCTAATTATGGACGGTGAAGTCACCAAGAATAGTGATCTCGGAGGAAGTATATTCAGAAATCAGATGGTCGGTTTTTTCAGAAAGGCAGTCACAGAGCTGGACAAAGTTGTTGTCATAAGGTGACCGGTAAATGCAACAGATGAATTTAGTTGCAGCCCTGAGACAGATTTTTATCCATAGTATGTCTTTTTTTCCTGCTTCGAAATTGGGGAGTCTGGTGCTGGATAGGTTGCTACGGACGTATGCGCACACGCCTCCATGCAATCTAAAGGAAGTAAGGAGCTCATACCCCGGGAAGTTAAGGTGATTAGTGGCTGTTTTGGCACTGATTTGGGTTTCGGTGAGGAAGCCTGGAGTAAATGGTACACGGAGTTCAGGTTAGAATTTATGCCACATATATTCGAGAAGGATGTGTTGAATTTTGATGTTGGCGTCCCCTGTACACCCCTTTCCTGGAGATCCGAATGGAGGGGTATTTTACCTCCGGAATGCTTTGCACAAGGAGGAGCCATCATCATTTTTGCTTATAAGGGAAACCGACTCATACACCAGAACCGGAAACGTCCGTTGGGACTTCACCTTGATGCATGAGGTGGTACCTCCTCGGGCGGGGAAAATTCCACTACCACCTGCGAAGAGAGGGGGCGAGACTTTAGTAGACCATCAGCCCTGGGCGTTATTCCCATTGCCGACAGTCACGCCAGGGATGGCACGAGGAGCCAGCCTCTAGGATTATGGTAGCTAAATCAGGCGTCGATCAATCAAGAGAGCGACCAGCGCACGACCAGCCTAAGGGACCACACTCCATAGCTATTTTACACCTGTTCCACTACAATATAGAAACAATTTTATAATCAACAACTAAAATTTTTGGTGTCACTAAAGGCGTCTTAAAAGTTATTTAATTAAAAGAGAACATCTTTTAACACTTAAATTTAGCAAAAACTATAACTTATTTTGTAACTGCAGGTTAGGACAAAGCGTGGGATCGTAGTGTGCCTTTTATAGTTTATATTGTTTCCAGTTTACTTGATTTATGCTAATGTTTGGTTAATGTGTAACAAACAGTACAAAGGAAGCGTTTTCTGCACAGCAGAATCATATATCATTAACATATAACGATTTTAATAATACTGTGATTTCGTTCTAGGATTATTCACCATTTGTGCTTTGAATCGTTGCGGCGGGATCTCAAACAAAGGATATGTTGATCTAACCTATAATTTAGGATATACCTTCAATGCCCGGAAACTATTGCTATAATCATAGAATTTATTTCAAAGAGAAAATATAAATCCATATAAGCTAAATGTAATTTACGTAATTTATTACAGATTGGGTAGTTTTCTTAGTGCAACGTCCTATTTACATTTGTTACACTAGATTTCAAAACAAAATCGATATAAGAATTTTATTTCCAGAGTATTAAATTGAAATATAAAAGCTTATGAAGCGATTTGACAACCACTTGAAAAGCAAGTGCGTCATGGTAGTGAATTTTCATAGAAATGATCTGGCACAAAATATTTCAATATAACTTTTTTTTCTTGTAACGTAGAAATCTAAATTTGGTATATACTTTACTTTTTATATCGTAAACCTATCTACCAAATTTGGTCATAAAAGCTTTTTTATTTTATGAGATAAAATCTTTTTTCGAATGAAAACTCAAAATTTTCCCGGAAAACCTGGTCCGATTTGCCTGAGTAACAAACTTATCCAAGCCATTTACAAAAGGAAGGTACATGCCAAATTTTGTCAAAATCGGCTCAATATATATATATATATATATATATATATATATATATATATATATATATATATATATATATATATATATATATATATATATATATATATATATATATATATATATATATATATATATATATATATATGTAAAAAAGGCTGGACACAGCAAGTGCGTTATGGTAGTGAATTATCATAAAAATGTTTTTTATAGCAAATATGTGTGTGTTTTTTTTTTAAAAGCAGGCATCAAATTTGGTTACCAGTATAACCTATATAGTAAAAACAATGTGCCATGTTTCATCAAAATAACTTTCTTGTTTGAAAATCTATAAGAATTTCCGAAAGTAAACTTAAAGTGTTCCCGAAAAAACTCGTTTCTTGGTCAACCTTATAGGTTAATAGCAAATTGAGTTATTCAAATATGAAGCATTTAATCAAAATTCGCTACCATAACGCATTTGCTGCCTCCAGAATTTATTTTCTTACAAACATGCATTATATTACGATGAAAAATGCAAAAATGCAATAACATAAGACGTGTTTGATAAAAAAAAGAGAATTTGTATCACCAACGACTTATGGGCCACCATGTGATTGTAGAAATATTTTTTGAGGTGTAGCACAAGACAGCCTATAATTAATGTATACAATTTTTTTCATGTCTTGTATAACAACGGATATATTGATATAAATCGCTAATTTGACGTTTTGAGGAAAACCCCAATTAATTTTTATTTAAATGCCTATAACTTTTTTGTCTTTTAATCTACAGAGCTAAATCTTGGTAGATAACTTACATATATTGATATAAACCCGCGCATCAAATTTGGTTTCCCTTACTTTGTTTATTCCGGAGATATAAATTTTTTTCGAAGGAAAACACAAAATTTGCAAAAGGAAGGTACTCACCAAGATTAATCCAAATCGGCCCATTATTTTTTGAATTATCGGTGTGACATATATATATATACATATATATATATATATATATATATATATATATATATATATATATATATATATATATATATATATATATATATATACATATATATATATATATATATATATATATATATATATATATATATATATATATATATATATATATATATATAAGGAAACTGACCCCGGATATGGGTTCTAGGTGACCTAGTTCGGGCTCATTTGCAAAAAAATTTCTAAATTCAAAAGTCGGGATCTCCCCATTAGAGAATTTTTTCTACGAAAATTCACTAAAAAGAATGCGCGGCCCAAAATGCTATTCCTTCCCTCATGGGAAAGGAAAGAGTAATATCTTGTGCCGCGAAGACTTACCCTTATTTACCGCTATAGTGCATATGCAAATTGGGGCCCTCCCTTTGGCGAATTTTCGTAGAAAGAATACGCTATTGAGGAGATCGCGACCTACAAATTTTTAAAAAATTCTTCGAATCAGCGGGAATTAGGATCCCTAGAACGCACATCCGGGGTCAGTTTAAATTTATATATATATATATATATATATATATATATATATATATATATAGAGAGAGAGAGAGAGAGAGAGAAGGGGGGGGGGGGTGTCTAGGGTTGAATATAATTATGAACATACTTTTAAAATTAAAAATTTCCTGCATTTAAAGTCCTTGTCAATAATTTTAAGCGAAATCTTGTAAACTTCTAATTTAGGAGCACTCCACAAAAAAAGTTACCCTCATTTAATTCTGGAGAACGTGGTGATTATTTTACTGGTGCATCATTGCTTCTTCTAATATATCCGTTAAGGTATTGGTCATTTAAATATTGTCCAACAACAATGGAATAATGGGGCGGGGAACGATCACGCATATACCAGTTTTTTAAAGTTGCCCGTTTCCGTTGAACACACTGATCTCTAGCGACTTTGGTGAGTAGGTAGATCGATGCACCGTAATCTAGCTACAACAACCTAACCTATCTTTGTCAACCACTTTAAGGAATAGACAGACTAAGGCCTTAGAGTTCATTTCTTTTCATATTTCTTTAACCTCTTGAAAATGGCTCCAAAACAGGATCCCAAAGGTCACGCTTTATTAAATTCTGGACGCGGTTCAACTTGAGAACCAAATATATCTTACATTAACGGCCGCAAAAACTTCTTCGATAATATATATATATATATATATATATATATATATATATATATATATATATATATATATTATATATATATATATATATATATATATATATATATATGAGACATACTTGGTCCGTGGGTTGAACCGCGTCCAGAATTTATGAAAACTCGACGTTTCGGCTCCTGTTTTGGAGCCATTTTCAAAAGGTAAAGGAAATATATAAGGACACTCCAAGGCCTCAATCTGCCTACTCCTTAGAGCGGTAGACAAAGATGGGTTGGGTTGGTTTCAAGATGTAAAGGAAATATGTAAGGACACTCTAAGGTTTCAATCTGCCTACTCCTTAGAGCGGTGGACAAAGGTGGGTTGGGTTGTGGTAGCTCGATTACGGGGCCTACTCCCCAAATCTCACCCGAGATCGTCTGTGAGGTCTCAGTGTGTTCAATCCTAGGCCTCAGAGAGATCTGGCAGTTCGTTGCGGGTCTTGTCTTATATATATATATATATATATATATATATATATATATATATATATATATATATATATATATATATATATATATATATATATATATATATATATATCGTTCCGTCTACCTGCTTTGTTGTCAGTGAGAGTAGTGGGGTCAAGGTCAATTAAGTGGGGGCTTTGGTCGCGATACTTAGAGGATGAGGAGGATTAAGAGTGTCACCGGCATTTGTAGAGACAGATAATGGGGAAATAAAATTGTCTGTGGAACTTATTTTCTGTTTGTGTGTTTGTAATTAAGATATAATAGGTTTCCAAGTGGTCGGTAGGCGAAGACCATCATCTCTCTTATTTAAACAATAGGGACGTTTTTCATCTCGATTGCTTCGCGGATAATTCTCGTTTTGAAGTTGTAAACCGGTGCTATTGTATTGGCATTATCGAAGTCTATTATTTTTTTGAGAATGTCAAGGGTTTCAGGCCAAAATATCAATGAATTACGAAACAGAATCAGGAAAGCTATAAATCATATTAACCAAAACACTCTGACCAGAGTTTGCAGGCATGTTTCAAAAAGGTGTATAAAGTGCATTAAACAAAACGATGGCCATATTGAACAATTTTGTATTTAGTGTATTTGTAAGTTTCTATTTTATTATTTGTTGAGTTCCGTTTCTAATTGTGTTGTTTTGTGGAGTTTCTATTTTTTATTGCCGGGTGTCTTTATTAAACTGTTTCACATAATATTACCTAGCATTATTACCCAATTAAGTATTGTAAATTAAATCACAATATTTTTTTATTGTGAATCATTACGGAAAATTATGTTAAAAGTAGAAGTCTATTGTTAGACTCCATGGCCTACTGCTTTTTGAACATTTTTTTTGTCATTTGTTTTCTGGTATTGAATTTCATAGCCTACTATCCTCAAAACGGTTTTTTCTCAAAATTGTCAGTGCAATTACAAGATTTCTCAAGCATGTTGTACATCATTGGAAATCTCTCTTCACAAGCTATCACATGAGCGAAAAATCCAATATGGCTGCCATAATAAAAACAAACGTCGATTCGTGTAGCTCAAAAACAAATGACAATCCAAAGTTGAGAATATCAAAAAAAAGATTACTCTGTAAAAAGTGTCCTGATAATATGCAAGTCTTAGACATGTCAGATCAATGCCTACTTAGATATTGAACAAAAAAGAAATCGACAAATTTTGGTTTTTTCAAAATAACTCGAATTCGAAAAGAGGCAGGGCAAAATACAAGCCATATTTAGAACGAGCATGAAATTATACAACACTTTGCTAATTTAACCGTCTCCCTATCTCTAATAATAACGGAGATAGCAATATATTCCCATCCAGTTTGGGACACACTGTGTGTATATATATATATATATATATATATATATATATATATATATATATATATATATATATATATATATATATATATATATATATATATATATATATATATATATATACTGCAACTGATCCCGGATATGGGTTCTAGAGGTCCTAGTTTGCGCTCACTTAAATACATTTAGAAATGTTATCAAAATTCAAAAGTCGCGATCTTCTCATTAGTGACTTTTTTTTAAAAATATTTTGAACTCACAAATTCAATGGTACTTATCGGTGCTCATGACAGGTTCAAATCTTTACTCAGTGAATCGCCCTGTGCAACTTCAGTTAATAAAGTAAAAATAATCGTAACGCTTTTAATGTTTATACCACCTGTTACGAGTAGACTCAGGGTCTAGTCAAATAGAATTCACAATGCGATCTACGTAGTCTCCGTACAGCAAACAACAGACACTTTAGTTAACATGTAGAAATCATGAGAGTATGTCTGCGTTTAACCACAGAATTAAGATAGAGATCAGTTTCATATGGTGTACTCATACAACATAACATGTTCATAGTCATGTAGGTAAGCTGATTGCAAATTGCTGTGAATAATAACAATTGTCTGTGTCTGGATGCTCGACAAGTTTCATGGCCCATTGTGCAAAGATGTAAGAGCTCACTAAGATGCTCCATTTCTCATCCTGATTTCAAATTGCACTTGCAGTCTCGCTCTGCACTCAAGACGGTTAATTATGAAAGATCTTCCACACGGATGATTTATCAGCACTAAGTTTTCTTTCCGAGGATGATGTTTTCTTTACCTGGAAACAAATTATCTGAATTTATAACCATAATTTAGATTAGTTTTCTAGTGCACTTTCATAGCAGGAATGATAAATACTGAGCCAGAGGCTAGTGCTTTAGTATCTTTTTGTAGGAAAGTTTATAAAACGCATAGTCCATGGTGTTTTAAGATAACACAGACATTAATTTTATGTCAATGGGGGTTTGTTGGCTCTTGAAACGGGCGAGCCAAGTGTAGAAGTTGAAATGGGGGTAATGCAATTTACGTATTAAAATGCTACGAGTGTCTACTATTTTGTTATTTATTATATTCTACAATCTAGATAACAGCCTGCTACGCTCGCTTTTTTCTATTAGCCATTTTTAGTGAATTTTCTTTAAAAAAAATGTCTTCAAATGAGCTCTAATTAGGCCCTCCAGAATATATATAGGTGTTCTACAAGCTCTATGACAAACAAACTTTGCCAGATAATAGCTCTCATAATTCTAAACAATTTTTCTTAATGAACATGGGTCCGATTCACTTTGTTCAGAATTTACAAGCATTGAACCTTTATTAACAATTAACAATAAGAATTTAAATTAAATGAAAATCACAAAACTTAAGACTATAAAAATTGTTCGAAATGTCCACCCTCGGCTTGAATACAAGCCTCACATCGACGAACTAAAGATTCGGTCACTCGAAGGATGAGATTTGGTTAGCTGCATGTTGAATTCTTTTAAGAAACTGCCGATGGGTAGTGATTTCAACATGGTAGACCAGCTGCTTCATGTGTCCCCATAAGTAAAAATCCAGAGGATTGAGATCGGGGCTACGAGGTGGCCGTGATATTGGACCTCCTTGACCTATCCATTTATTTGGGAAATGTTCATTTAATCAAGCAACAACTTGTCTTCCTCTATGTGGTGGTGCGCCGTCGTGTTGATACCACATATTCTGAATAATACGTTTTACGTCATCAGTGAACTCTAAAAGGTCGTGTTCTAAGAAATGTCTATACAGATCTGCATTTAAACGATCATTTAGAACATGCACAGGTAATAGATTATTGTTGAAAATGCCACCTCAAACGTTGACAATGAATCGTTGCTGAAATCGTCTTGATCTAATTGCATGTGTATTTTGCAACGCCCATACATGTTCATTATGATTATTATTTATGCCGTCCCTAGTAAAGCATGCTTCATCAGACCACATGACGAGCGAAATGAATCTATCATTTTGTGCTTGTTGCTGAAGTAACCAGCGACAAAATTCTAATCGCTGTGGGGCATCTCCAGCATACCTGTACATTTTGGCGATGAAACGAATGAAACATTTCTCTGTTCAATACACGCCATGCAAAATTCGGTGATACATGAACGTTACTAGATATACGCCGAACACTAATTGAATGGTTATCAAGGGCAGCATCTATTAAATGTTCTTCATCTTGTACATTTACTTCAGTAGGACGAATGGCCATTTTTGGAGCGGGGTTACCTGCTTCCCGAAGTCTACGAAATGATGCACTAAACACAGTGGGGGCAGGTTGGTGTCTATTTGGATATCTCCATGGATATTCTCGAGCTGCTTCTCTGGCGTTCCCATTGGAATACCCATATACAAACACAATATCTGCATATTCCTCAGTTGTGAATAAATGCATTGTTTATTTAGAACTTTTACATGAAGTATCAAATATTGTACAATTAAAATGACACTAACAATATTTATTGTCATAACAACTGTAATTTTTATTTATCAACCTACTTTTGATTGAAGTAGGTGTGCCTATATTTTATAGGTGTGCATTGTTTCACATTCAAATGATTTTGTGTCACTCCCTGGTTGACTGGAAAAATTATGATTACTTAAATGCTTGTAACGAATCGGACCAATATCCATTAACAAAAAATGTTTATAATTTTGACAGCTATCATCTGGCAAAGTCTGTCATAGAGCTTCTAGAACACCCTGTATATATATATATAAATGATAGCAAATATTATGAAAATGAAGCGCTTGTTGGTAAGTATATAAGCCCAGTGAGTTAGCTTTTAGTACCTACAACCAGAGTTGGCCTCAGTGAACAAACCACTTTAAGTCAATTTTTCTCGAAAAAATGTGTGTGTGTGTGTGTGTGTGTGTGTATCACACCGATAACTAAAAAAATAATGGGCGGATTTTAATCAAATTTGGTTAGTACTTTTCTTTTGCAAGTGGCTTGGATAAATTCGTTAGCCAGAAAAATGTGATCAGTTCAAATAGATTAAAGAATGCTTAGTTTTAATTAGTCAGTCGGATTTCGCCGGTCCGTGCCAGTTCTGAGCTGAGCTTTATTATATCCGATTTCGACTACCGCACATGTCCACTAGTTTATATCTAATAACCGATCAGATTACGTGACTAGGTACTTAACGGTTTTTAGAGAATTTTCTTATAAAAAATTCACTAATGAGGTGATCCCGCCTTTTGAATTTTGAAAAAATTTCTTCAAATGAGCGCAAACTAGGACCCCTAGGAGCCATATCCGGCGCCAGTTTCAATTGTTATATGTTTATGTATGTGTGTGTGTATATATATATATATATATATATATATATATATATATATATATATATATATATATATATATATATATATATATATATCACACCGATAACTAGAAAATAATGGGCAGATTTTGATCAAATTTGTTGAGTACCTTTCCTTTGCAAGAGTCTTATATAAGTTCGTTAGCCAGGAAAACCGGCCCATGTCTTCCCGGAAATTTTTGTATTTTCTTTCTGAAAAAAGTTTCATCTCCAGAAACAACAGAGTAAGGGCAACCAAATCTGGTACGCATACTTGTATTATAAATAGTGGCCCACGTACCAAAAATTAGATCTGTTAGTTAAAAGAGAAAAAGTTATATGCATCATTAAATGGGATGTAAGACACGACGCACGTGCCGCCACCTCGTTGCCGAACCAAGTATGTTGTCACGGCAGCTTCAAATAACACAAAGTGTTAAAAAATAGAGACTGTATACAATCAACCAACAACTTAGTAAATTGTCAGCCCTGGCTACATTTCTACCCTAATTTAGGTACAAAGTATGTAAGGCTAGGTGCATTATCATTAGGGTATAAATGGGCCAGGGCTGATAATTTACTAAATTATTAGTTGGTTAATAGTCTCTATTTTTTTAACACTTTGTGTTATTTGGAGCAGCCGAGACAACATACTACTTGGTTCCGCAATGAGGTGGCGGCACGTGCGTCGTGTCTTACATCTCACTTAGTGTTGGAAGGCTGGCTACTATAGCCGTATTACTTTATAGGTGTATTTTCGCTGCAATTAGTATGCTGTACTGCCGATCTCTAATTAGAGCGGAACCGGTCTACGGTAGTGATGTGCAAAACCGTTATTTTCTATTAACAGTTGAAGCCGTTTACGTTATTTATAATAACCGTTAAAAATAGCAGCTTCAGTTCTTTATCTGTTATTTTGAACTGGATAGTCGATCGATAGTATCCTACATTACCAAAGCTGTGAGCGAGAGCGAGCACACTAGTATAAATAACGTGTTACCTGTTAAGTAATATGTTATGAAGTAAAGTCCGCTCTGTACTGCATAGCATACCCATACATATTTATCATTTCCAGCCTCATGTCCATTCATACCGTTAAATAGTTAAATTTAACAGTTGCCGATGAAAACCGATGTTTATTCATCGAACTTAGTTGCAGTGGAACTGAAACAGATATGAGTCCGAATTCTAGTTTAGTGTAAAAAGCGTTATTTTGTACCTGTTATTTTTATAAATCCATAACTGGTGGTTACCGTTGCAACTCGACAACCGTTTAAAAATAACAGACAGTTAAATAACGACCCATCTAGTCTACGGTTCTAATTGTGGTGAGAATGCATCGAGCCCTATAGTTATATGCATTTAAAAAAAGGGGGTTCTCCTCAAAACGTCAAAGTCGCGATTTGGAACGTCAAAATTCGCAACATTTAGGCAAAAAACCTGAAACAAATACGGAAAGAAAATGTCGCAAGAAGAGTGTTCTGCAAACCCTCAAGTTTCCGCTTTAATCCTCATTGTCCTTCATTTTACTAACATGTTTACAGACAATTCATTTCAAATAGACGCTTTCTGATGCTTCGGCTGTAGGTTTTGTTAAGTTGATGCTTTGGCTGTAGGTTTTGTTCAGTTTTTGGTTTAACGGTCTATAATTTTTAGCTAATTTCGCAGAGAAGATTCGTTAATGCTGAGACCGCGACTGTTGAATTTAAAAAAAGATTTTTTCAAATGAGTGCAAACTAGGCCCTCTAGAATCTTCCGCTTTACTTTCAGTTTTTATCTGTTTACATATATACAGAGTGACGCATTTCTACGGTAAAGCTCAATAAAATAGTTATTATACTAGATACGAGAAATAATTAAATACGATAGTTATAGGGTGTCTTAAGCTGCATCTTATACAAATGTTTTGACAATCACATGGTGGTCTGTAAGTCGTTGGTGATCCCTACAATTGTTTTTTTTTTTCGAAACACTTTTATATTATTGCATTTTTGCATTTTTTGTCGAAATATGATGCATGTTCCTTATTGCATTTTTGCATTTTTCATCGAAATATGATGCATGTTTGTAAAAAAATCGATACGGATTCAGTGCGATTTGGTAGCGAATTTTTATTAAATGCCTCAGGATTCAATAACTCAATTTGCTATTAACCATTTTAAGTTTATTTTCGGAAAATGTTTGTACATTTTCAAACAATAAGTTATTTTGATAAAATATGGTACATTGTTTCTACTCTATGGGTTATACCGGTGACCAAATTGACGCCTGCTTATATTACAGGGACATATTTGCCTTTAAAAATAATTTTTATGAAAATTAACTTCCATAATGCACTTGCTGCCTCGAGACTTTTTCAAATGAAATTCCTAGCTGTTTTAAAGGAGGAATTTGAAAATTTAAAACTTGCTATAGTTGTCCATAGGCGCGTTCGGTTTAGAATCTTTGTTTAAATATCCTCGGTTTCGACGTTTCAAATCACCACTTTGACCTTTCTAAAAGAAAAGCCTTTTTTAATGAAAATTCACTTCCGTAATGCACTTGCTGCGTCCAGAATTTTTTTGGAATCCATTTAATTGCTATTGAATTTAGTATTTCACGACCCTAGTTTCAATTTAAAGAATTTGTAAGGGTTAGTTAGCTTGGAAGGAGGATTGAGTAGAAGGAATATTTATTTTTCCTTAAAAAAGTGTCATCAGAGAAACTAAATTGCTCCTTTTCAGCATTCCTTTTAAGATTAGTAATAACAGATAAAATCAAGGTATTCTCTTTACTTTAGAGACGGACTGTATTTTTCAAGCCACGACCTGCTTTGGAAAAAGATGATCATCGTGGTGCATGCCCAGTCTCAGTCTCGCCACAGCACCAACTCACCTACGCCTCACTTACCAGGATCTCATAATCGCTGTGGCAGTCTTAATCGAACATTCTCCTGTTACAAGCAGTCCTCCCATTCTAAACTTTAGTTTCTCCTAAGCAGGACAATGGGAGATGGCAGCAGCTCCTATATTAATGGTGAGTGGTGGGAGTGACAGTATGGCCGGCACACTCCGAACACAGCGGCAGCGTCATCACCGTCAGCGACGGCCGCTGAGGTGAATGGAGGGGCACATTGCTTCTCGTTCCTGCTGTCTAGACGCTACGTCATGCCGCCCCCACCACCGCAGACAGATACACCAGTCACGTGGTTCACGGTCTGGACGGCGACGACGATGGTGTTCTCTCTGATCTAAAAGCGAGCACTGTTGTCACGTTGGATGGATTGTCTCAGAATTAAAATTGCTTTACTACAGTAACTCTCATGACTGTGGTAGTACCTAGTTGTCTGTATAGTTTTCGGTGCCTTATAATTAATGTCATCAGATCATATAAAAAACCTGGACCCGGCAACTTCGTTATGGTAGCGAATTTTCATAGAAATGATCTAGATTTGTTACTAAAATTACATACCTACCTATTATGACACTTGAAAGTGACCTCATCTGAAGACATTTTTGGGAAGTGTTTAAAGTCGTAATTTCGTCATAAGAGAATTATATCTACGCCAATACGCCAAGAAAAGGTTTTCCAAGAAAATTAAAAAAAAAAAAACACTAAAATGCATTAAAAAATATTATACAAAGAATCTGAACGCAGCAACTGCGCATTGGAAGTGAATTTTCATAAAAATGTTTTTAATACCAAATATGTCTCTCCAATGCAAGCAGACATCAATCTGGTTTCAGGTATCACCTATATAGTAGCAAAAATGTACCATATTTTATCAAAGTAACTTATTGTTTGAAAATTTACAAAAAATTTCCGAAAGTAAACTTAAAATGTTTCCGAGAAAACTGGTATCCTAGCCAACAAACCTTGGGTTAATAGCAAATTGAGTTATTGAAATTTGAAGCATTTAATTGAAATTCGGTACCAAAACGCACTTAGTGCGTCTCGATATTTCGATAAAAAATGCAAAAATGCAATAATATAGGGGTGTTCGAAAAACGTTTCTAGGTATCACCAACGACTTATGGGCCACTCTCTTATTGTCAAAATAATATTATAAGATGCAGCTCAAGAGACCCTATAATTAACGTATGTAACTTTTTCTCGTATCTTGTATAATAACAATTATATTGAGCTTTACCGTAGAAATGCGTCATCATGTATATATGTAAGCAAATAAAAACTGAAACTAAACCGGTTATGGATTCTAGGGGGCCTAGTTTGCGCTCATTTGAAGAAATCTTTTTAAAATTCAAAAGTGGCCGTCTCCTCAATAACAAATTTTTTCTAGGAAAATTAGCTAAAAATTATAGACCGTTAAACCATAAACTTCACTAAACCTACCGCCAAAGCATCAGAGAAAGGGTGCATTTGAAATGAAACATATTTTAGTAAAATGAAGGACAATAGCTGTTGAAGCTAAAACTGAAGGGTTTACAGAACACTCTTCTTGCGACATTTTGTTTACATAATCCGTATTTGTTTCAGGTTCTGTGCCTAAATGTTGCCAATTTTGACGTTTAAAATCGCGACTTTGGCGTTTTGAGGTAAACCCCAATTTTTTTTAAGTGCCCATAACTCTTTTTTCTTTAAACTTGCAGACCTAAATGTTGGTACATGGTTCAACCTTTTATAATCCAAACACACGTACCAAATTTGGTTGCCCTTACTTTGTTATTTCCGTAGATATATTTTTTTTCTGAAAGACAACTCAAAACTTATCGGGAAAACCTGGGCCGATTTTCCAGGAAATTCTGGGCCGAAAATTCACTAAAAATCCACTAAGAAAAACCGTGAATTTGCAGTTTATCTCCCAAACAGTTTTAGATAAATCGGCTTCTGTAAGATAAAGTTTGGCCTCTTCACGTACGTTGACACTATTTTTACCTTTTGCTTCCTTGTATTTGCTGAGTTATTCACATTACAATACTTCTTCACTGTCCTGGTGCGGTAAGTAAAAAAATTTTTTTTACAATAACTATTTTTTCGGTTGCTATGTTACATGCTTCTTTCCCGGTATACCCCCCTCCCATATCACTATCTATTTCTTAGATTACACCCCGCCGAGGGCATTATGAAAGGAATAAACTGTTTGGCATGGCTGATTTTTTTTCTGTCTTATGTATTATATTGCTATTAATGAATTTTTAGTCAAATAATTCACTATTATAAAGGTTATGATGGTAAGGTTTTTGAGAAATGTTTTCAACTAAGTGCGAATTAGGGCCCCTAGACCCCAAAGCCAAGGTGATATATATATATATATATATATATATATATATATATATATATATATATATATATATGTATATATATATATATATATATATATATATATATATATATATATATATATATATATATATATATATATATATATATATATATATATATAGGGTGGCGCATTGAAAACGAAACAGACCGATTTGCGTCCAGAGAATTTTTTTTAAGAAACTCTGAAACACGTCAATTTTAATATTGAGGGGACATATTTTGACATAAAACTCAACTTTGTCACATCAACCCCTTAAGGGTGGTGATAACAACCCTTATATTTTAAATAGAGAACATGGATTGAGTGTTACACCATTTGGAAGCTCTT
Organism: Tillus elongatus; assembly: GCA_964006375.1. NCBI lineage: Eukaryota > Metazoa > Arthropoda > Insecta > Coleoptera > Cleridae > Tillus > Tillus elongatus. Next base: position 22,022,342 of record OZ023263.1, on the reverse strand, counting down.
TCTTTCCTGAATTCGGCACACTAATTTTTTTGGAAGTTTTATCAGCTCGTTTAAAAATTATTCACAGTTGAAGATGCAAAAACGCATTTCACTCATTCCGATACGAAATGCGCTGATACTCAATGTTTTGTTGATTTGTAAACAAAAAATTGACTATCAGAACAGTTCTTATCGGAATGAGAGAAATGCGGTTTATTATTTCAGTTTTTTGGTCGGTTTGATACTTGATAGTACTATCGAAAATTAATTTCACAATGGTGTATTCTGTAGAAGAAAGAGTTGAAATAATTATTCTTTGAGTTTGACGATGACTGTGCCAACCGTACCGCAAATTTGTTTAATGAACGACATCCGAACATACATGTTAACAGAAAATACATTTTGGAGTTAGTTGCAAAGTTTCGACAAAGTGGTTCAGTAGCCAACAAAAAACGGGATCCTGAACGTGAATTTTCGGTTATAAATGAGACTACTGAGATTGAAGTTTAAGGACAAATTGCTCTAGACTCAACTTTGAGCACGAGAACATTGGCCACTGTTTCAAACATCAAAAGAAGAACTATTCAGCGAATATTGACGCATCATAAATTTCACCCGTATAAAATTCATCTTGTACAACAACTGCATGAAGATGATTTTGATAGGCGGTTGGAGTTTTGTGAAGTTATGACTGCACGAAAAGCTGATAACGGAAACTTTCTGTTCAATATCTGTTTTTCAGACGAGGGTACGTTTTTATTAAACTCTACAGTAAATCGTCATAATTGTCGTCATTGGGCTGATAATAATCCAAGAAATTTTTACGAAGTCCACACTCAAAATCCATAGAAATTGAATGTCTGGACTGGCATTTTTGGAGACCGTTTAATTGGACTAATTTTTTTTGATGGCAATTTGAGTTGCGAAACGTATTTGGAGTTACTAGAAGATATCTTTTACCCTCTACTAATTGACATTGTTGAAAATGATGATCGCTATCAAGAAAATCAATTAGTGTTTCAACAAGATGGAGCTCCTTCGAATTTTTCACAACGTGTTAGGGAGTTTCTGAACAGAGAGTTTCCAGAGCAATGGATTGGCCGTAGAGCTGCTACTGAGTGGCCCCCTAGATCACCGGATTTAACTCCTTTAAACTTCTTTCTATAGGACCATTTAAAGAGTAGAATTTACGCAACAGAACCGGAGTCTCTGAAAGAATTACGACGACGCATTGTTGAAGAATGCCGTCTGATAACTTCACAAATGCTCCAGAATGTTAGAGCTCGTTTTGAACAAAATTTGTACTTCTGTATGGAAGCTGCTAGTCAACAATTGAAACACTTACTTAACTGAATAAACATTTTTGAACGTTTGGTTTTGTCTTTTAGTTTTTTTTTTTAACGAAAAATTTACTAATTAGTGCATTTCTTATCACAATGAATGAAATAACGTTCTTGCAACTCCAACTGTGAATAATTTTTAAACAAGTTAATAAAAATTCCAAAAAAATTAGTGTACTGAATTCAGAAAATAAAGAGCTTTCAAATGATGTAACACGTGACTCTTGTTCCCTACTTAAAATATAAGGGTTGTTATCACCACCCTTAAGGGGTTGATGTGACAAAGTTGAGTTTTATGTCAAAACATGTCCCCCTCAATATTAAAATTGAAGTGTTTCAGCGTTTCCTAAAAAAAAATTCTCTGGACGCAAATCGGTCTGTTGGGTCTGTTTCGTTTTCAATACGCCACCCTGTATATATATATATATATATATATATATATATATATATATATATATATATATATATATATATATATATATCTGAACATTAACTAAAAAAAACTCAGCAGATTTCAACGAAACTTGGCACATATCTTTATTGTATTGAGACCGCGGACGATTTTGTAAATCAGGTATAACGGACATTTCTCTCCTCAAAAATATACAACATATTTTTGAAAACGCTATATTTTTAGTGAATTTTCGTAGGAAACTTGTAGAGTAACTGGAATGAGACTTTACCTCTAGCTAGAAATGGTGGAAATCAACCTATGTTGTGAATTTTAAGTAATTTGGTTAACAATATTTAGTTTTTTCCAAATTAAAAATAAAATCTTAAAGACATGCGTTGAAAAGACTTAGTGGTTAGAGTTCAATGCCTGGCAGACAGTAGTTAACTGCCATGCGTAGATTAATTCGCAGGTATAAACCACACATCAATGGTAACCAAACAAAATAAATAACAGGCATAAAACATAATACCCGCACCAACAATCGTGAAATCTCGGCTACAAATATGTCAAATAACAAACATGAATCTAAAAAGTTGCCAAGTTATCGTTTTTTAACTGGGGGATTCAGGCCGTTTTAAAATACATTATATTTGTAGCTTGATCAACGGCCCCAAAAACAGTCTTAGACTGAAAGTGTAGCATAATATGGTGGATATGTAAACAAAATTAAGCCAAGTCTCTATAAAAATGATTTTATTTGTTCTTTTATCTTTGAACTTAAAAAAAACACCATCTCGTCGTTAAATGTGTTTCAAGTCACACGTCTATCCGAATCTGCGTATCATTCGCCTTTTCCTTTATTTATCGTGATTTCTAAGGACGCAGTATATTTTAGTTATTTAACATATTTTATAAACGTAAATTGCTTGAAGCTTCAATTTTACCCATAACATTCAAGCAGACTATGCCTGACTCCTATTTATTATAAGTTGTTTTTAATAATCTTATATTTTTTAATTTACATACTAACACCACTGGTCCTGCTAACTTAACGTACTTTTCTGCTATTAGCCTTTATATCCTGCAACATATTCGCGTCTACTCCTCCTACATTCGTCTTCCCATCTGCTTGTTCTCTCTGCTGGGGATAATATCTCTGTTCTCCCGCCTTACTCACAGTACAGCGTTGCCAAGACTTCCAGTACAAAACGAATTACCACATATTGTAGTGTCATAAGATAATAAATTAAAAGTCCTGAAGCAACAAATGCTTTATGGCAAGAAAATTTTAACTACTTTTAATAATAATCGAATTTCCCTTTACACTGAAAACTTTAAATTCAGTACTGTATGGTATATATATGTATATATATATATATATATATATATATATATATATATATATATATATATATATATATATATATATATATATATATATATTACATACATACATATGTATATGGGCAAGGATTGAAACATCCAATGGAAAAAGAAAGAACTTAAAGTTCGGTACGTCAAAATTTGATGTTGATAACCTTTTGAAAGCATCATATGTCAAACACATATCTGCCAGGACTACTCAAATTATGTCAAATAATATATGTCTTAGACTTCTTTATATGGACAAGCAAGCTGTATTACTGCATACCAGTAAATCATCAAAAAAATAATATATGCATTGGGTTTCCTTTGCAGGTTAAAAACAGTTGAAAACGAAATCAACAGTAACTCGAAAATTCCTGGCATAACATGTATCTTAAGACCCTGTATGTGTTTTTTTATGCGAATAAAATTGTTTATTCAAACTAGGCAGTCACAGTTGACATTCATTATTGATTTTTTTTTTCAACAACACACCACAAGGGCTCACAGCCTAAATACTATCGTATCGTGGGTGTCGACAAGGAGAAAAAAGGCAACTTGTTAATTCTGGACTTGACGACCATAAAATGTTTTCTAACCACAAGGTCATTTGATTAACGAGTACACCAACAAAACATATTGTAGGCTCTGTCTAAAGAAAACACTGGTAATTGAAAACTTACAACTATTTAGTCTGCCTACGAAATGAAACTTGTTTTAAAAAATTTCTGCCAAAGTTTATTCTCAAAAAATGTTCCGACCGAGATTTATAAATCGACATGGTGTCTAAATTAATAAGTCAGTCAAACTAATCCTGGACTATTTTCAGTAATTATAGTAGATGTTGGGGCGTAACGTACTTAAAGGGTTATTATTATTATTTTTTAATTTTTCAACAATACACCACGAGGGCTTACAGCCTAAATACTATCGTACCGTGGGTGTTGACAAGGAGAAAAAAGGCAACTTGTTAATTCTGGACTTGAAGGTTTGGAGGTTCGGAGGAGAAGGAAACACATGTGCTGGCAAGGAATTCCACAACTTGGAATTCCTCGAGAGAAAAGAGCGGGCCTAACAAGATGTTCTATGTTTGGTGACCTGGACAGTAAAAGGGTGCATTCGCTCTGTTCCCTTGGTAGATCAGCTGGGGGCAGCAGGTGGAGGAACTCTGGAAGAAAGCTCCTCTGAGCAGTGCCCGTGCGGATATCTACAAGAGAGATAGAGATAGATAGAGAGAGAGAGAGAGAGGTCACCAACGACAAGTTGGTGAGAAAGGGATGGCAGCCTTTGGGTGAGGGTAGGGTCACCGATGAGACGTATATCTCTCTTCTGAATCGAGTCCAGGATAGCGAGTGTAGAAGCGGGAGCGGCACCCCAGATATGGGAGCAGTATTCGAGATTGGAACTATGGAAGAAAGCTCCTCTGAGTAGTGCTCGTGCAGATATCTATATAAAAGAGAGGGAGAGAGAGAGAGATGTCACTAACGGCACGTCGGTGGGCAAGGGATGGTAGCCTTTGGGTGAGGGTAGGGTCACCGATGAGACGTATAGCTCTCTTCTTAATTTAGTCCAGGATAGTGAATGTAGAAGCGACAGCGGCACCCTAGATGTGGGAGCAGTATTCGAGGTTTGGCTTTATTTGTGAAGTATATAAGGTATATAGGTTAGCTGGTTAAAAGTATTTGCAAGCCCGAAAGAGAAAACCTAATTTCTTAGCAGACGCTTCTGCAATTGATGTGACATGTTTGTGCCAATTGAGATTTCGATCCACATAAATGCCAACAGGTGAAAAGGACTCATTACTTTGAATAACTTGGTTATTTATTTTTATGGGTCTAAGGCTGGTGTATCTCTTATAATAATAATAATAATAACAGGCCTTTATTGAAAAAGAAAAGTAACAAAAAGAAACACTACAATCAAAAATGATACATACCAACCCGCACGATGGCGAAGTCTAGCAAACTCTGCTATTCCACTTAACCACCGCACAGATTGTTTACATAAAACACAAATGCATGGCAAACAAACGCTTCAAATGCAAAAAAGCAAACCACAACCATTCATAAACCATTCTCCTCACACCGCATCTCCACCCTCGCATCAACATCTCAAGAACTCACCGAACACATACACACACACCCATACACCTACCCACACACAGAGAGACAAGCACGCACACACGTTCATGCGCACAGAACAACTCATTCCCTACAGAATCTCGCATTACTGACTACTAAACAAAAACTCTCTCACCTTGTATTTGAACTTATTCATATTATACCGCTTAAAATCATCTGGAAGACAGTTAAGTAGTTTGATGGCACTATAAACAAATGATCTTTTAAACACCGCAGTATGAAATCGTGGTAGACAGAACTCATTTTTATTTCTTATATTCACGTTGTGAGCTTCAGAGCGCAATGAAAAGTGGAGACTTAAATCAGTCGGAACGTCTTGACAAATCAATATTTTATAGACGTAAGTAAGTAAATGCAACTTGAATCTGTTCTCCATAGAAAGCCAGCGCAAATCACGAATCCTCCCAGATACATGCTCTCGTCTACTCAGACCAAAGACAAAACGACAACACCAGTTCTGAACCCTCTGAACTGCACACCTATCTAATGAATCCAAACAGGGCATGTAAACAAAGTTGCAATAATTGAAGTGAGAGAGCACAAGGGTCTCCGACAACTGAATCCTTAGCTTCATACTCAAAGCATGCCTATTTGAATAGAGCAATTTAAGATTAAGAAACGCCTTTTTTCTCAAATTACTCACATGTTCCCTGAACCTGAGCCTAGTGTCAATAACCATACCAAGGTTCCTAACCGATTCCACAAAGTTTAACCTTTCATTATTTACCCAAATATTAAGAACAGACTTTAAAAAATGTTCTCTAGACCTGCTACAGAAAAGCATAACCTGTGACTTACTACAGTTGAGTTTCAGATTATGTTCAAGAGACAAATCGCAAATTTTTTGTAACTCACTGCATAATATATTATTGGCGTTATTATAGTCATTACAGTCGAAACTCAGGTGCATCTGAATGTCATCGGCATAGGCCTGAATCCTGCAATGCTGCAAGGAGGTCAAGATGTCCGAAGTATATATCAAAAAGAACAGTGGACCCAGAACAGAACCCTGCGGTACACCCGAACGGATCTCCAGCTCACCAGATGTTACATGATTATAAGAGACACACTGATACCTGTCAGTTAAATAGGAACGCATCAGACTCAGGGCAGGAGTATCAAAACCATAATATTTTAGCTTGGCACAGAGTAACTCATGACTAACAGTGTCAAACGCCTTTGAGAAGTCGAGCAAGACAAGCACACTGGCCAAGCCAGCATCAAGCGCCTCAAAAATATCCGCAGTAACGCCCGCCAGGGCCGTAGCCGTACTAAACCCCGGTCGGAATCCGCACTGAACCTTGGGAATTATCCGCCGATCCATAACATACTGATAAATTTGTTTATATAAAATTTTTTCAAAAATTTTTGAAAGAACTGGAAGTATGCTGATAATGCGCAAATCAGAAAAGACCCGGGGGCCAGAGCACTTAGCAAGCGGTACACCCACTGCCTTTTTCCACAACTTTGGAAAGTAGCTATTTTCTATACAACAATTTATGATGTGCACCATGACAATATCTATGGCTGTCATTGACAACTGCAACATTTTCAGTGTAATATTATCCACACCCGAAGTATCCTTTTTAAGATCATAAACTACTTCGTTAACTTCCCAAGTATCCGTCATTCTAAAAGAAAACTTATCACAGTTATTATCAAATTCATTATTATTATAGAAATTAATTTTGGAATCACAATTAGTGTTGACACTCTGAAAAAATTGAGAAAAGTAAGAGTTTATACTATTAGGGTTAGATATATCATCAGGAATTGCATGATAATTGCCCCCTGAATGTACACTAAGATTACGCAATGCAGTCCAAGTCCGGCGCGGGTTATTCTGAGATGTTATGAAATTGAGGTAGTTATGAGATAGAAACAAGACTGAGATTTGGTGGAGTTGAAATGTACAAGATTTATACTTCCCCAGTCTAATATTTTTTGGAGTTCCACAGAGACAGAACCCTCCATGAGTCTGCGATTCTGATCTAATTGGGCTAAAGGGACATGCTTAGAATATTGTATATTTGAGTGGAGGGTGCTGTCGTCCGCGTAACTGTGAACTGGCTTGGATGTGCTAGAGAGGAGGTAATTGATGTGGAGACGAAACAAAGTAGGAGCTAAAGCTGAACGTTGAGCGACTCCTGCATTAATTGGATACAGTTTAGAGGGATGGCCATCCACGCAACAGAAATGCTCCGGTTGGAGAGGAAATTTGCTGTCCAGGTACAAGCAGCGCTGCGTGCCACACCTGGTCGAATGCTTTGGATAAGTCTAGAGCGACAATCTGGCATTTACCGTATAGTTCCATATACTTGTTCCAACAATGAGTGACAAAGGAAAGGAGGTCGGCAGTTGATCTGGGCTGACGAAATCCATACTGCCTGTCGTGGATTAGACTGTGTTTTACAAGAAATTTTTGTAATTCGGTATTTATATACTTTTCCATCACTTTAGAAACGACTGAAAGGAGAGAAATAGGCCTGTAGTTGCTAGAAAGCGCTTTGGAACCTTTCTTGGTGACGGGTTGTACTCGAGCAGTTTTCCAGTTACTAGGGAATATGCCTCTATTGTAGGATGTCTGAAACAGACGAGTCAGGACAGGAGCAAGTTCTGGTGCGCATTTTTAGAGAACAATTGCTGGGATCTCTTCAAGGACAGAGGCTTTGATTGTAAGAGAGGAGAAGAGTTACAGGGGAGTAGTCCCATTACATATAGGTATGTACATACCTACATTTTTTGTAGTTACTTCTTAGTTCTGATATAACGAGATCAGGTTTTTACGAGATATTATTGCTGGTCCCTTGTCTCCTCCTTAAATCTGTATTCAACTGTATATATATATATATATATATATATATATATATATATATATATATATATATATATATATATATATATATTAAAACATCAGATGAGAAAAGAAAGAAGTTAAATTTCGGTACGTCAAAATTTGAAGTTGATAACCGATAACCTTTGGAAAGCATCATATGTCAAACACATTTCGGCCAGGACTACTAAAATTATGTCAAATAATATATGTACAAGTCTGAGACTTCTTTATATGGACATGTCGTATTGCTACGTACCAGAAATCATCAAAAAATAATATATGCATAGGATTTCTTTGCTAAGTTAAAAACAGTTGAAAATGAAGTCAAGAGCAACTCGACAATTCCTGGCATAACACGTATCTTACAAGAACATATTTTCAAGACCCTGTAGAGAAATATTGTTCAGACACTGTAAAAATAATATATCTATTTTTTTAATTCTGGCACAGAAAGTACGTTATGGCATTAAAGAATGCCATCTACTTAAAAATAATATTTTCATTATTTAAATTGGTTTAAAATCAAATCTCAAGACAATACTCATTTCCTCAATATGCTTTTAGCTTTCATGATTATCATAATATTGTTAGAATAAGCTGCACTTCATATTTTAACTAAAGCTATTTTAGTAGTGAAGTAAGTAAATGTTTATTCTGAGCTGGAACAATCTTATCAGAAAGAACCGCAGCTCGAGCAAACCTTTCCAATTGCTTTTACCTTCCCGAACAATCCCTCGGGATCCGACTGGAGGTAAAAGTCAAGAGACACTGGCTGTGGTCAGCTCGCAACCACTCTAACTTTTCACCAGTGGTGGCTCGTTGAATATTAGAAGGGGTGAAAATATTATGTACTTCACCGGAGATATTAATAAGAGCTTTAATGGGAAACACCCTGATTTTCAGACAAGGTTGGATATAAAATTGCCTCGTTGGTAATTAACTTCGTTATTTTGCATCGCTGCTATCTCATTACAAAAGTTTTTCGCGTCGTTAGCCAACTACTTAAAAGACATAATTAAGGTACTTAATGAGAAGCTTCATCCAGACAGTAAAATTTATTGATGAGGTGCCCTACGCGTTTCGGCTATCCAGTAGCCATCATCAGGGGCAAATCTAAAAATTGTAATAAAAGGTCTGTCAGAAAACATTGTCTTCTGGTAGGCAATTGTGCTGGTTTAAGCACAATGATCTCAAGTTAGACTCTACATACATCATCAAGATTAAAATCTACAGTCACATAGCAGAACATGTCTAAAATAGGTTAAAAAAGCAACGTTACATGCCACACATAAAGTAAAAACTACAAGTCAATCAAAAGGTTAACTAATTAACACTAAAGTCAAAAACATGCAGTCAAAATGGACTAAAGGCCATAATTATCAAAAACAGAGCATAAGTTAAACGAGTTAAAAAAGCCAGTTAATTTAGTGCAAAAGCTAAAAAGCCAAAATTGAATCTATAAAGCGAAAAAGGCAGCGGAGTGAACTGACAGAGCAAAACACAACAGGAGGCCACACAGTCAAGCAGAAACCCCATGAGAACTCATAAGGAGATTGAAAGTTCAATAAAAGGTGATACGAGAAAACAAAATGGCTTCAATACTTACTTTCTAATTCTTCAAAAATTAGACTCAAACTATACACAGGTTGCCAAGGCTGGAGCCTTCATCTATTGCATCAGCGGTCCAACAACAACATACCCAAATGTGCCGGAAAATCGACTCATGGTGACATTAGAACAATACAAACGACAACTTAAACACAAGACGAGAGTGAACGTCGGCCATTAATGAAAACTGCAATAAAGCAGATGGCGCTGATTAGACGGCGAAACGGTGAACCAAACGCAAGGACAGAACGGCGGAAATGTCAGAGACAAAACGCGGAGAGGAGGGGGAGCCACAGAACAGCCAACTTTATATATACATTGTGCTTTCAATATTACCAGTAGTCTATGGTTCCTCTTCTATGGCTGAAGCACAATGTATATATAAAGTTGGCTGTTCTGTGGCTCCCCCTCCTCTCCGCGTTTTGTCTCTGACATTTCCGCCGTTCTGTCCTTGCGTTTGGTTCACCGTTTCGCCGTCTAATCAGCGCCATCTGCTTTATTGCAGTTTTCATTAATGGCCGACGTTCACTCTCGTCTTGTGTTTAAGTTGTCGTTTGTATTGTTCTAATGTCACCATGAGTCGATTTTCCGGCACATTTGGGTATGTTGTTGTTGGACCGCTGATGCAATAGATGAAGGCTCCAGCCTTGGCAACCTGTGTATAGTTTGAGTCTAATTTTTGAAGAATTAGAAAGTAAGTATTGAAGCCATTTTGTTTTCTCGTATCACCTTTTATTGAACTTTCAATCTCCTTATGAGTTCTCATGGGGTTTCTGCTTGACTGTGTGGCCTCCTGTTGTGTTTTGCTCTGTCAGTTCACTCCGCTGCCTTTTTCGCTTTATAGATTCAATTTTGGCTTTTTAGCTTTTGCACTAAATTAACTGGCTTTTTTAACTCGTTTAACTTATGCTCTGTTTTTGATAATTATGGCCTTTAGCCCATTTTGACTGCATGTTTTTGACTTTAGTGTTAATTAGTTAACCTTTTGATTGACTTGTAGTTTTTACTTTATGTGTGGCATGTAACGTTGCTTTTTTAACCTATTTTAGACATGTTCTGCTATGTGACTGTAGATTTTAATCTTGATGATGTATGTAGAGTCTAACTTGAGATCATTGTGCTTAAACCAGCACAATTGCCTACCAGAAGACAATGTTTTCTGACAGACCTTTTATTACAATTTTTAGATTTGCCCCTGATGATGGCTATTGTATAGCCGAAACGCGTAGGGCACCTCATCAATAAATTTTGCTGTCTGGATGAAGCTTCTCATTAAGTACCTTAATTATGTCTATCCCAGACCTTGTGACGTTCAGGAATGAAATACTTAAAAGACAACTTTCGATTTCTTAACACAAGAACATTCGATGAAAATTATTATGACAGTTTCTGCTAATTTTCCACAAAACAGTGCTACTTACCTAGATGTATGTAACAAAAGGAGATAACATTAATAAATAATTATTATTCAGTAAGCCTATCAGCAAAAAATAACTTTGAAAATAGTAACATAAGCACTAAAGTAATCTAATAAATCAAAAGAACTGTTCAAAATGATTTCCATTTTGTTGTATGAATGCTTCGCATACTTTTCCTATGCGTTTTGAGGAATTAAGCAAAACAACGGGATGATTTTACAAGTAGCAAAAACTGTCTCTTATTGCGTTTCCTAAATCTCGCATATTATCATAATGAACTTTGTAAATTGTATTCTCCCCCATAAAAAGAAATCCAATATAGACAAATCTGGGGACCTATCGGGCCATCTTATAAGCGCACTGATTCAGATTCATTGGTTTGCAAAAGTATTTTATAGAAATATTCACGCCATTGGAGAATTGTGAGCGGGAGCCCCGTCCTGTTGAAAATTAATTTCGTTTACATGCGCTAAAGGAACATGATCAAGCCATTCAGGTATAGCTGTCTCTAAGGTTTCAACGTAGCGTTTGGTTGCTAGGTTTCCCTCAAATGCATAAAATTTTGTCAGTCTTCTTAGTGTGAAGCAAGACACAGTTAGGCCAAACCTGCCCTGCTGTCTTTTGGGAAATATTTGGTGGTGGTTTTCCTGGAACCAGAATCTGCTATTCTGCCTATTAAGTATACCAGAATTACTAAAACGAGCTTCGTCTGACCATATAACCTTCATTGTAAAATATCTAACCATATCATATCTTTCCCGACACCAATTGTAGAACACCACCCGACATTAAGCATCCATGGTGTAGGTGCTGGACAAGCTTACATTTGGATCGGTGGTATTTGTATTTTCTTAGATTTTTTTGAACTTTAGCTTTTGAAATCCCTAGGCCCCTTTCAATAGCTCTTTGGGAGTTTGTAGGGTAAGCTTCCACATAAGCCAAAGTTTGTGATTTCCCTAACATCTCGATTTTTTTTTATTATATGTTTTTGAACGAGGTTTGTTAAATGAACCGTGACGTAAATTCGTTTTGATTCGGTAAAAGGATGTATTGGGTTGCGTTTTTTTGGATATCTAAAAAAATGAAGCAGTAGTATTCAAACATAACTGAGAACCAATTATTTCCATGTTAAAATACATCCCCGATGCCGCTTCCACAATTTCATTACTTAACATAAAACAAGCTAACATATGGTATTTCTCACATTTTTTTAAGTTTGGTTTACTGCCATAGTCAGAAATATACATTGACACAAAAAATAAATACAAAAAAAAACAGCCAAAGCTGAAAATGAAACACAAAATTTAGGTAATTATTATCTGCCACAAATTAAAAAAAATTGGTGAAAATATGGGTTGTTTGGAAAGCATAGCACTTTGAAACACATTATGTAATAGCAAAGATGTATGGTAAATGAAGGTAATGGTTGACGTGTTAGAAGGTGCGAAAGAGAAGAGCAAAAGGAATTTAAATTTGGTACGTCAAAATTTGAAGTTTGTTGAATTTAGTGCAGGACTGTGAAGCTATTTAGGATTCAACCTTCTAAATTGTGTTATATGATACAGCACAAGTTGCACAAGACTTATTGTATTAGCATAATGTATAATTTTTGCCAATAAACAATAATAACAATAAAAATAATATTATAATTAGGGCAAACAGTGACACGGCATAGAACCAACTTTGAGAACTGTCACTTGCTTCCAGGTAAACGATAAACAGCGGCATTTTTGCATAGCATACTGCAAAATTTTGATTGAGAATTATAAAAATTAGGATTTTGATGAATTTTCATTAAGGAAATTCACATTATTGTTGGTAAGATTTTTGAAAAATAAATCCAAGGTCCGTTTAAAAGTTTATATATATATATATATATATATATATATATATATATATATATATATATATATATATATATATATATATATATATATATATATATATATATATTATTATATATATATATATATATATATATGTATGTATGTATGTATGTATGTATCCAACCGATAACACTTTAAAAATACTTCACCAATCGAAATCAAATTTAGAAATTCCCTTTACTTTGTTAATAGCTTGGATGAGTTCGTTAGACAGTTCTGACACTCACATACTTTCAGAATGGTCCTCCCTACCAAACTTTAACCTAATCTGAGTTATAACCAAATTAAGAATAAATAATTTACGATATAACCTAAAATTACCTCGAATGGGTGTCCATAAGGTTAGACAAGGTGAGACAGATATATATCAGGGTTACGCTGTTGTTGCAAACAAATGCTCCAAATTAAACTTCACACGAACAGATTAGAAAAATATGTCAGAATAAACAATCAGCGGTGTTGCCATTTGCCAAATCTGTCATCGAGTTTGAAGATATCAGGAAAATATAAAGTAATAAATAAAAATTTTGATGAACGTTATTCAATTTGTTTAAAATAAACCTCGAACAACGTTCTATTGTGTACAAATACTAAGCTTCCCATTCTTCAAGGTATTTAAAACCCATCGCCCTTTCCTAGTTAAATCTGACAACTACAGTTAGCTATTTGTCATTGCCATTTCTTATTTTACAAACTGACAGTAGCGAGAGACTCGAATTCGATGTTATCTTCTTCTTCTTTGTTTACAGACGTCATAAAAAAATAATAAGGCTCAGCTAATACCTTAGAATCTTGGAATAAGGTACTTATTGTTTACTTTTAGTTTTTAGTTGATTTTCATTATTATTTACTGTCGTATATATATATATATATATATATATATATATATATATATATATATATATATATATATATATATATATATATATATATATATATATATATATATATATATATATATATCGTATATGGAAAATTTGAGGATAATGAAACTACATAGTATCATGCAGTAGTTTAAATTATACTAATAAACAGATGTTGCGTAAATTATTAAAATTTTAATTTCAAAATTTTGTATTGTTTATATTTATTTATTTCATTTTCAAAAGTATGGATACAGCAGTTTACGTGCAGCAAGTGTGTTATGGTAGCGAATCTTCGTTTATACCGCCCAGAACCCCTATATTTACCGCAGGTCCCGTAACTTTCTTGCGGGTTGTTCCCAAGAAACTTTTCTTGTGTACATTGTTTTTGTTTATGCATTGAGGGTGGTTGTATGCATGCAGAAGGGGAAAGGGAACCTCTACGACAAACCAGCGAACCAAGATTTTTAATTTATGTTTAAATTGTTACCCCATTTCATTTGTTCGAAATGTTTTTCCAAAAATTAAATTTAGGTAGCCTTGTTTGTCAGTATTACATAGAGAGCTACAATATTACATCATTTTCAAAAAGTGTTTATACAGCAATAGTAAATATGTGTTGAAAAGTCTGGGTGCAGCAAACACATTATGGTGGAGAGTTTTTATAAAAATATTTGAAATCCGATAACTCGATTTCCTATTAACCTAGAATCTGCAATCTTGAATCATAGTAACACTTATGTAAACGCAGCCTGAGTACTAAATTAAAGAAACATAACATAATGAACTTCGCGGATAATTACAAGTTGGTTTTAAAAACATTTTTTGTTGTTTTGTTTGAAAAAACTAGTTCGATTGGGTTGACTAAAACAAAACCATCCAAGCAATTAAAGGGAAAATACCTGCCGTATTTATGATTTGGTACATTCCCTTTGTAAATAATTAATTTTTTTCTGGAAAACTTTTGTGACAATTTTTTTTAACGAGATTTACAGTACATACATATATCTCTACCAAACTGTAATTTTCTAGCTCCATAGAAAATAGAAACTTATTTAAATATTCACTAACTCGGACCTCTAAAACCGGTCTCCCAGGTCCACTTTAATTTAAAGAATTAGTTTTAATAATATACCTTGCTAATAGTGTACAATTTTTATGAAAATTCACTACTAAAATGTACTTGCTGCTTCCCTAACATTTTTTATTTATTTTTATTGAAGTAAACCCATAATGTTATAGATTTTTGTGAAGCTTGTGAAAATGCAATTTAATTTCTTGACAAATATACAAGGGGTCTAATTAAAAAAAAACATTGGTTAATATTTCAAAAACAGTAATATTTTGAAACAAACTAACTAGGCCACTAGATTCTACGCAAAAAGTTATAAAATAATTCGTTTTTAGCCTTTTGACAAGTTGTCAGACAACTGAGATACAAGGGGTATCTGAAAATGCAATCTTTTCAATATCGCCCTGCAGCTCGAAAACTAAGAGGGCCATGACAATTTTCTTTACAGCATCTGTCGTTTCACAAAAAAGTAGCTCAGGTTCGGGAAAACTGCAAGGAGATATCTTTACTAATAACTGAGATACATAGCAATTGCAACCAGAATGGGACACGCTGTACAACATTTTTGGATATTGCTCATGGAGACTATATTTCTAAGACATTTTCTTAAAGTTTTAAGGTTGGGATGTCAGTAAGCAAACCTTCATATGAAAATTAGCTATCAAAATCACCTTAGTATAATTAAGAGGTCTAAATTAAGGCTAAGATCATCATTATAACTTTACAGTTTAAATCTGCATAATCAAAATATTCGATTAAGTAATGAACAATGCACTTCAACAAGCACAGCAAAACTTTGGTTGATGAGTATCAAAAGAGAATAATTTAATCAAGTTCCAGATCCTCCGCCAATTTCATTTAAATTTCAGGGCTCGTATAGACTGTATAACAGGAGAGTTTAATGTAATCTAAATTGAAAAAGTGAATAAAAACTACCACAGTTGGGTCGTAATCTGCAAGTGAAATATCTCATATTCTCAAAGTTCAAAGGTTTAACAGAAAACAGAAAAAATAGCGGAAAACAGAAGCGGACTTAAGAGCATTGAGATATATAAAAAATTCTGACGCAAAAAGCGGGTTATGGTAGTAAATTTTCTTGAAAAAAAAATTTACGCTAATAACGAGTTTTGTAAACTTAATATCGAATTAAACCCAAAAATAAGAAGAGGATTTTCAGCGATTATAAAACATTACCTTATGTGAATTACACATAGATAATCACAAAAAGTCTGGACGCAGTAAGTGCGTTATGGTAGTGAATTTTGATAAAAATATTTTTAATATCAAATGTGTTTTTTAATGAAAACAGGCAACAAATGTTGGTACCAATATAACCCTTATATAAATTGTGTGCCATATTTCATCAAAATAACTTTATTGTGTGAAAAAGTACAGAAACTTTCCAAAAATAAACTTAAGATATGCCCGAAAAAGCTGCTCTAACTTTCCTGACTAACAAACCTCTCCAAACTATGTACCCAACTGCCAAGATATAATTTTTCACAAAAAGCTTTTGGATGAAACTTAAAAAAATGTTTTTACGAAAATCCGAAAACCTTTTTTTAAGTAACTTATTAAAGTTATTATTAATTACCAAAATGACACAAAAATCTTACATACAAAATGATTTCTACGGCAACAAAACAAATCCTACGAAAACTGCTATTTTTACACAAACAGTTTTCTAAAATAATAAAATATAAAAGTCCGAAAAATAAGACCGAAACTGTCGCGGGATGTGTTTCAATGGTAATTCTACTAATTCTGTAATTAATTGTTACGTATACTTTGAATATAATATCCCAGGCATGAAGCCGATCTAAAGTATCACGCAAATAAAGCGTTAGTTGACGTGTGTCTAGATGGTGCAGGGGGCCTCGTGCTGGCCTCCTCCTTCCCATAATTAACAATTGTCATTCAACAAAACACAACACCCACTAAATGCAACTGCAATCCATATGTTGATCATGAGGTATACCTTATCTAGGCAGGAACTCATAATTATAAACTAGTTTTTTTTTGTTCCCTCAGGGCTCGTCCGCGGCCTTGCCGCCCCGATAGCAACGCAACCCTTGGTTGATTTTGCATACCCTTAGTCTTACTCCACCCATTCCAAGATCACTGTGCCTTGAACTAGTCTGCACAGCGATTGGTAGGGTGAAGTTTTATATTGCTCTGTCTCCGGTCTAGAGTGACCGTAGATCAGTTGTCTTTTCCGGTCCAGAGCTATACACTCACACAAGATGTGCTGGGCTGTTTCCCCCCCCTCGCCGCAGAGTCTGCATGCGAGGTCCCCTTCGAACCGCCCCATTCTATGCAGGTGTTTCTTGACGGCCATGTGTCCCGTCAAGAGACCTGTTGTGTTTCTGAGCTGTCCTCTGCTAAGGTTTAGCAGCTCCACAGCTCTCTTTGATCTGGGTCCGTCAATTATTGACTTCCCATGTCTGAGCCCTGGACAGTCCGCCCAGTACAGCTTGTGTTGGTTTCTGACCCAGGACTTAATGGCTCCCCTGGCAGTGCTCTTTGACACGCCCAGAGCCGGTTCTGGTCCCATAAATGGTTCTGCTGACCCTCTCTTTTCAAGACTGTCAGCTTCTTCATTGCCTTTAACCCCCGAGTGACCCGGCACCCAGATGAGGGTCACCTCATTCTGCCCAGCCAGGTCGCTCGTCTCGTCTCGGCACTCACTCACCAGCCAGGAATTTACCCGTGGGCTACTTAGTGCCTTAAGGGCTGCCTGGCTGTCTGTGGCTATGAGGATCCGCTTGTTGGTGTAGCCCCTCCTCTTGTTCTCCCGCACACAGTGCAGGATGGCGTACATCTCGGCCTGGAATACCGTTGCATGGGCTCCGAGGGAAATACTATGACTTACCCTCGGTCCTTCCGAGTAAACACCTGCCCCCGTCCCACGCTCCCCGCCAGATCCGTCCGTGAACCAGACGAGCGCGTCCCGTGGCATGCCCGGCGTCTCCTCCCGCCATGCCTCGCGATCAGGGATTTCCACTGTAAAGTTGTTTTCCCTGCACATTCGCGGGCTCGCGAAGTCTGACCTCATTTCAAGCATGGGCTCCTTCACGATCTCCTGAATTTTGCAGTGGCCCCTGAAGCCTGGGTTGATCTTCAGTCTACCATTATAAACTAGTACTTAAGTCTTATGTATATACTCTTATATGTATAATTTTCTTTTATATGTATACCTGTACATAATCATGTATTTTATGTTAATCAATAAATATATTTTAATTGCAAATTGCAAAATTGCCTCCTAAGCAGAAGGTTACGCGATTGAATCCAGCTCAATGAATGTATGTTTTTAATGTTTTATTTTGACATTTGACGAAACAATAGTGCAAATATTTCATACGTTTTGGACAAGATCTCATTTTTGTTTAAAACGCCTAAATAAATTTGTCTCCTTTGAGTCTGAAATTGTAATTTTTTTATTGTTCACATTGGCAAAACCGGCTTGAGTAGGTTAACTAAAATGAAATCATACTGGCGATTAATAAGGAAAAATAACAGCTACGTTTATAATTTGGCAAATACTTTACTTTTATAAATATGAATTAAGTTTTCTTCTGGAAATCTTCTGTATAACTTTGATGAAATTTGTAGTACAAGTTTCTTTTAAAGAGACTCACAATATCTACAGATATAGCAAAATTTTGTTCTTTACCTTCGTAGAAAATTGAGTTTTGGGCATTTTTCCAAAATGGGTTAGGACGCAAGATTTTTTTGATAACAGGGAGATATCGATGGTAACACTTTCGAAAGAATTCTTCAAATGTGCGAGTACTAGGGCCTCTAAAATCGATCTTCAAGGTCTGTGTATGTTTAAAGTATTTACTTTACTAATATGCCGTATAATAAAAGTGTACAATTCTTATGAAAATTCGCTACTATAACGCATTTGCTGCGTCGCGAATTTTTTTTTTTTGTTCAATCTGCTTTTAGAAAATGGCTTTAATGGAAATTAAGTGAATGAAAAATATTTTATTGCAGATTTTTTTAATCTGTTATACTAAACTTTTTTCCATCCTGCTTGAAACTTCCCTTTCTATCCATTTTAATTACAGAAGCAGTAAGAATGTTAATTTCGGGATTAGAATAATTAAGATTCATTATAATTAAAACAGTTTCTCTTCAATGTGTTTCAATCCGCCAACATTAAGAGAGTATTGTTCTGGCAAAACCTCAGTTAATCTAAGTGAAGCGAATTAAGAGAATTGTACTCTTGAACCCGTCGATTAATTAATCGCATAAGCGCTGTGATAATGGACTAATAGAGACCTTTGTAACTCGTCTACATTGTTCGTTAGTTACAATTGACGATGCCACTATTCAATCTCGACTAACTCTGATACGTCTCCCAGTCTGTTCGACATTCAGAGACGGATTTACCGTGCTGCGCTCAATCATTATTCTTGTCTGATATTTTTTTGAAAGTCTGGATACAGCAAGTGCGCTTTAGTATAAAATTTTTATAACAAAATTTCAAACTATGGACAAAAGTTTAAAAAAAAATTTCATTTCAAAAATATTACTGATAGTTTAATGGAAATGAATGTACATTGCATTTCAAAATCGAACGTTTCTGGTTTATAGAAATTCAATTTTGAAAAAAAAAAAATGAAAATACCATAACGCACTTACTTCGTCCCAACTTTTACACTCGTATATTGATTATGGAGTGAAGGGAGGGATTTTTGGTGAATTTTCATTAAGAAAATTCACTAATAGAGAGGTATCGATGGTGAGACTTTAGGAAAATTTCTTCAAAGCCGAATAAGGGCCCTTGGAACCCATTTCCATGGTCAGCTAAAATATTTTTTTAAATTTTTGTTAAAAACGAACTCATCCAAGCCAATAAGAAAATAAGGATAATTCCCAAATATGGTCCAAATCAGTTAAGTGTTTTTTGAGTTAGCGTTTGGATATATATATATATATATATATATATATATATATATATATATATATATATATATATATATATATATATATATATATATATATATAGGGTGGCGCATTGAAAACGAAACAGACGGAGTTGCGTCCAGATAATTTTTTTTTGAAACACGTCAATTTTAATATTGAGGGGGACATGTTTTGACATAAAACTCAACTTTGTCACATCAACCCCTTAAGGGTGGTGATAACAACCCTTATATTTTAAATAGGGAACATGAGTCGAGTGTTACATCATTTGAAAGCTCTTTCTGTTCTGAATTCAGCACACTAACTTTTTTGGAAGTTTTATCAACTCGATTAAAAATTATTTACAGTTGAAGATGCAAAAACGCATTTCACTCATTCCGATAAGAAATGTGCTGATAGTCAATGTTTTGTTGGTTTGTAAACAAAAAATTGACAGAACATCAGAGCATTTCTTATCGGAATGAGAGAAATGCGGTTTATTATTTCAGTTTATCGGTCGGTTTGATACTTGATAGTACTACCGAAAATTAATTTCACAATGGTGTATTCTGTAGAAGAAAGAGCTGAAATAATTACTATTTTTTTAAAAAACGATGACTGTGCGAACCGTACCGCAAATTTGTTTAATGAACGACATCCGAACAAACATGTTAACAGAAAATACATTTTGGAGTAAGTTGCAAAGTTTCGACAAAGTGGTTCAGTAGCCAACAAAAAACGGGACCCTGAACGTGAATTTCCGGTTAGAAATGAGACTACTGAGATTGAAGTTTTAGGACAAATTGCTGCAGACCCAACTTTGAGCACGAGAAAATTGGCCACTGTTTCAAACATCAAAAGAAGATCTATTCAACGAATAGTGAAGCATCATAAATTTGGAGCATTTGTGGAGTTATTAGACGGCATTCTTCAACACTGCGTCGTCGTAATTCTTTTAGAGACTCCGGTTCTGTTGCAAAAATGCTACTTTTTAAATGGCCCCATAGAAAGAAGTCTAAAGGAGTTAAATCCGGTGATCTAAGGGGCCACTCAATAGCATCTCTACGCCCAATCCATTGCTCTGGAAACTCTCTGTTCAAAAACTCTCTAACACGTTGTGAAAAATGAGGAGGAGCTCCATCTTGTTGAAACACTAATTGATTTTCTTGATAGCGATCATCAGTTTTAACAATGTCAATTAGTAGAGGGTAAACGATATCCTCTAGTAGCTCCAGATACGTTTCGCCACTCAAATTGCCATCAAGAAAAATTGGTCCGATTAAGCGGTCTCAAAAAATGCCAGTTTAGACATTCAATTTCTGTGGAGTTTGAGTGTGGACTTGGATTATTATCTGTACAATAACGACAATTCTGACGATTGACTGTAGAGTTTAATAAAAACCTACACTTGTCTGAAAAACAGATATTGAACAGAAAGTTCCCGTACTCAGCTATTCGTGCAGTCATAACTTCACAAAATTCCAGTCGCCGATCAAAATCATCTTCATTCAGTTGTTGTACAAGATGAATTTAATACGGGGGAAATTTATGATGCTTCAATATTCGCTGAATAGTTATTCTTTTGATGTTTGAAACAGTTGCCAATTTTGTCGTGGTCAAAGTTGGGTCTGCAGCAATTTGTCCTGAAACTTTAATCTCAGTAGTCTCATTTCTAACCGGAAATTCACGTTCAAGATCCCGTTTTTTGTTGGATACTGAACCACTTTGTCGAAACTTTGCAACGAACTCCAAAATGTATTTTCTGTTAACATGTCTGTTCGGATGTCGTTATTTAAACAAATTTGCGGTACGGTTGGCACAGTCATCGTTTTTGAAAAAAAAAGGTAATTATTTTAACTCTTTATTCTACAGAATACACCATTGTGAAATTTATTTTCGGTAGTACTATCAAGTATTAAACCGACCGATAAACTGAAATAATAAACCGCATTTCTCTCATTCCGATAAGAAATGTTCTGATAGTCAATTTTTTATTTACAAACCAACCAAGCAACCAGCACATTTCTTATCGGAATAAGTGAAATGCGTTTTTGCATCTTCAACTGTGAATAATTTTGAAACGAGTTATAAACCTTCCAAAAAATTTGTGTGCTGAATTCACAAAATAAAGAGCTTTCAAATGATGTAGCACTCGAACCATGTTCCCTATTTAAAATATAAGGGCTGTTATCACCACCCTTAAGTGGTTGATGTGACAAAGTTGAGTTTTATGTCAAAACACGTCCCCCTCAATATTAAAATTGACGTGTTTCAGCGTTTCTTAAAAAAATTCTCTGGTCGCAAATCAGTCTGTTTCGTTTTCAATGCGCCACCCTATATACAGGATGACTCTTTTTTACGGGAAAGCTCAATACATCCCTTATTATACAAGATATGACAAAAAAGTATTTACGTTAATTATTAATATAGTGTATCTCATACAAGGTGTAGTTGTAAACTTATTTTGACAATCACAGGGTGGCTCATAAGTCGTTGGTGATGCACACTTTCTTTTTTTAATAGAACACCCCCTTATTTTATTGCATTTTTGTGTTTTCCAGCGAATTATAATGCATGTTTGTCAGAAAAAAAATTATATCGTTCATCGCTCAACGTTTTTGAGTTATTTCAATTTATTTGCAACTTTTCACGTTTTTGGCACGTAATTCAAGCACCTATCACAAATTGTGAAGGGCGCTTTTATCAATAGATGGCGGAGCGCCATGAAAATGACGCATTCAGATAGCTTTTTGTTTGTATTACTCGTCGAAAAAATCAAATGGCTGAATTTAAAAAGTTTTCGTAGAAATGTTTTTAGTGTTTCTGTGGAACTCATTATTACTGAAGGCAATTTCTGTAAAAAAAATGGTGATTTTCTGTAAAAGAAATTATTGCAAATTTTCATTTTTTTTTCAATTTTGGTCCTAAAGCTGTTCGTGAATAATTACATCCTGGCAGGGGTGTAAACGGCTTAAAGAGATTCGTTGGCCAGGAAGATCGGACCAGTTTTTTCTGGAACTTTTAAAGTTTATTTTCGGAAAATGTTTGTACTTTTTGAAGCAACAAAGCTATTTTAATGAAATACGGTAGATTCTTACTAATATATAAGTTATACTGCCAACCAAATGTCCTTTTAAAAACAAGACATATTTGGCATTAAAAGCATTTTTACGAAAATTCGCTACCATAACGCACTTGCTGCGTCCAGGATTTTTGGGTATGTAGCTGAAAATTTATTGTGTACAAGCAAAAGTTATCGAATATATTTTGTATGCGTTATTAAATTAATTAATGTAAAAGTAGTTCGCCTTAAGAACTTGTAACTAGTAAATTTACTTAATTAAATGTAGTTAAGATAAAATTACAAATACTGAGTTGATCTTTAACCGTTCTCGCGAAATTCCAAATGTTCATAAAGTTATAAGAGCAGTCAGTCTAGAACTATGAAGTTTGCTGTATCTGAAAGCAAATACAGAGGGTAAACATTTCTACAAAATAGCGCTTGTTTTAATTGAACTTGTTAAATATGGATGATGTTTACCTAGCAGTTTGCAGATGAATTCTGACTTCAAAATATGATTTACTGTCTTTGATTAATGGAAATACAGAACACGGCTTCCGCTTGGATACAGACAGATCAAATCAACCGGTCCCCGCAAATTGCCAATAAAAGAGCTTTGTTTTCGACTATTCTGGATACATTCGAACGTAAAATGATAGAAGTTTGATTGAGTGAAACGATAGCATTACTTATTTGTCTCTACTGTGTTGTATTTTGAATTATCGTATTCGCGGATGCTGAAAAATTCATAGGTGATTGGCTGCACTTTGGCAGCGCGGAAGCAAAGAAAATAAAACCATACGTGAAATTCTGTTAGAGAATTAATGGTCTGTGAAAAGAGGTCGGTCTATGAAATTGTAATCTTCTGAACATTTCCTTGTCAGTAGGTAGACCTGCATGGAGAAAAACGGTGTAATTCAATAAGTTTATGCAAACTGGATTTTTGCATAGAGAGTCGGTTTAATGCTTACTGCTTTTGAAGTAGAGAAAATGTAAACGGCGACGCCTCTGTCTGTAATATAACAATTGTTATTTGCTTGTAGCTGTTTTTTTAGAAATTTCTCAGTACTCTGTACTACTACGTTTTGCCTATTAATAATTTTTCAGCTATTTGTACACGATGGTCCATTTCCCTGTAATAGTGCCTTTTTTTCTCCCTCATATATATATATATATATATATATATATATATATATATATATATATATATATATATATATATATATATATATATATATATATATATATATATATAATGTCAATAAGAGTCACACTGATATATGCAGCTAACTATTGGATATTTAAATTATTAGCCGCATATGTCAGTGTGACTTCTATCCATTTCAGTCAAATTTTCAAAAAGTTTTTTTTATGTTATTTAATAATTAGTTCAAGTAAAACTCGCGGTATGTGTATTTTAAACCTGCGTACATTTTTTTTTGTAACCTTGATAATGGAATAAATTATCACGAAAGCTCGGAAATTAATAAAGAGTTTTTATTGAAACTGACACTACCCCACAATTTTTTAAGAAAATAATAATATTACCGTCACAAAATCTGAATACTATATATATATATATATATATATATATATATATATATATATATATATATATATATATATATATATATATAGGGTGGCGCATTGAAAATAAAACAGACCGATTTGCGTCCAGATAATTTTTTTTTTAGGAAACACTGAAACACGTCAATTTGAATATTGAGGGGGACATTTTTTTACATAAAACTCAACTTTGTCACATCAACTCCTTAAGGGTGGTGATAACAACCCGTATATTTTAAATAGGGAACATGGGTCGAGTGTTACATCATTTGAAAGCTCTTTCTTTTCTGAATTCAGCACACTATTTTTGTTGGAAGTTTTATCAACTCGTTTAAAATTTATTCACAGTTGAAGATGCGAAAACGCATTTCACTCATTCCGATAAGAAATGTGCTAATAGTCAATGTTTTGTTGGTTTTTAAACAAAAAATTGACTATCAGAACATTTCTTATCGGAATGAGAGAAATGCGGTTTATTATTTCAGTTTATCGGTCGGTTTGATACTCGATAGTGCTACCGAAAATTAATTTCACAATGGTGTATTCTGTAGAAGAAAGAGTTGAAATAATTACTCTTTTTGTCAAAAACGATGACTGTGCCAATCGTACCGCAAATTTGTTTAATGAACGACATCCGAACAGACCTGTTAACAGAAAATACATTTTGGAGTTAGTTGCAAAGTTTCGACAAGGTGGTTCAGTAGCCAACAAAAAACGGGATCCTGAACGTGAACTTCCGGTTAGAAATGATACTACTGAGACTAAAGTTTTAGGACAAATTGCTGCAGACCCAACTTTGAGCACGAGAAAATTGGCCAATATTTCAAACATCAAAAGAAAAACTATCTAGCGAATATTGAAGCAACATCAATTTCACCCGTATAAAACTCATCTTGTACAACAACTGAATGAAGATGATTTTGATCGGCAGCTGGACGTTTGTGAAGTTATGACTGCACGAATAGCTGATAACGGGAACTTTCTGTTCCATATCTCTTTTTCAGACGAGTGTACGTTTTTGTTAAACTCTACAGTCAATCGTCATAATTGTCGTTATAGGGCAGATAATATCCAAGAAATTTTTACGAAGTCCACACTCAAACTCCACAGAAATTGAATGTCTGGACTGGCATTTTTGGAGACCGTTTAATCGGACCAATTTTTCTTGATGACAATTTGAGTGGCGAGGCGTATTTGGAGTTACTAGAAGATATCGTTTACCCTCTACTAATTGACATTGTTGAAAATGATGATCGCTATCAAGAAAATCAATTAGTGTTTTAACAAGATGGAGCTCCTCCGCATTTTTCACAATGTGTTTTTGAACAGAGAGTTTCCAGGACAATGGATTTGGCGTAGAGGTGCTATTGAGTGGCCCCCTAGATCACCGTATTTAACTCCTTTAGACTTCTTTCTATGGGACCATTTAAAGTGTAGAATTTACGCAACAGAACCGGAGTCTCTGGAAGAATTACGACGACGCATTGTTGAAGAACGCAGTCTAATAACTGCACAAATGCTTCAGAATGCCAGAGCTCGTTTTGAACAAAATTTGTACTTTTGTATGGAAGCTGGTGGTCAACAATTTGAACACCTACTTAACTGAATAAACATTTTTGAACGTTTGGTTTTGTTTTTTAGTTGTTTTTAATGAAAAAATTGACTAATTAGTGCATTTATTAACACAATAAACGAAATATGTTCTTGCAACTCCAACTGTGAATAATTTTTAAACGAGTTAATAAAATTTCCAAAGAAATTAGTGTGCCGAATTCAGAGAAGAAAGAGCTTTCAAATGATGTAAGACTCGACCCGTGTTCCCTATTTAAAATATAAGGGTTGTTATCACCACCCTTAAGGGGTCGATGTGACAAAGTTGAGTTTTATGTCAAAACATGTGCCCCCTCAATATTAAAATTGACGTGTTTCAGCGTTTCTTAAAAAAATATATCTGGACGCAAATCGGTCTGTTTCGTTTTCAATGCGCCACCCTGTATAGATCTGAACTGAGTGGGATTGGCAAATATGCGTCAATAAGTGTATTTTATAAACTACTATATCTATATAAAATGTTGACGTCAGATTTGTAATCTCCGTGTTCAAAAATATGCCTGTATAAGGTTTCTAATAAATACTTTAAAAAATTTGTCAACTATGAGAAAATAAAAAAATACAATATTTTCAATTGTTTTAAATTATTTCAGAAGCAAATGCAAATATGGTTGTTTCGTAAAAATCCTTAAATCCCCAATATGCGCAACTTCCTTGCCATTTAACCGACTTGTGTAATTTTCTATTTTCCGAAATAACCATAGTGAACAACATCAAGTAGGACACCTTTATATGAAGCAGTATTTTCCCTTCTACCTTATCAAATGCTTATTTCAGATGTAAAATAGCAGTAATCGTATCTCTATTCTTTTCAAGCTTTCTTTCTCCTATTGTGTTAAGTGACATCTCTGTCTCTTTTTGTGTTCCTGGGACGGGTTTGTATAAAGCAGGTAAATAAAATCATTCAGTAATCCCAATATCCATGTTAAATAGAACATGTTTGGCCTAGGACTTCTACGCATATTAAACTTTATGAAAATCTTCTTGTAAATGGACATCTTATATATTAGATTTCCCTGGGGTAAAAAATTTGCCCTACATTTCCCAACTTCTTATACAAAATTCAAGTTGGCACGAAAACCATACAAAAAAAAAGTTGTCTGCGTATATCCGAGTGCCAATCTCCATAAAGTTAAAATTATTTATAGCAAAAACAAGAAAAAGGAAAATAAGCCCACAGATTTATCGAGTATGTATTCACAAATCGAGTTACAGTAAGAATAAAGCGAACATGACACATAAAAAGTTTTATCCTAATTCTGTTTCGTTCTCAGCTAACAAAATTTCAGGGATCACTCCTCCATTTCTGAGTTCAGTGATAAATTTTTTACGAGCAAGAAGCCCTTCTAGATGCGAGAACGCACGGATATACGAAACTCTTCACACTTTTATGAAATCACTCTATTGCCATACATGCTACAAAGTGAACCGAAGTCGTGATAAAACCAAACACTTGATGAAGTTTACTTGTAAGTTGCAAGTCGTCAACGAGTTTCTCTGGAGAAAACTTTTATAAAAGTTGAATGTTGTTAAATGAGTATGTTCTGGATGTGAAGTGAGGAAATGTAAGAAGGAAATTACAATATAACAGGCATTTCATGCTAAAGTTTATAAGCGAGTTTGTCATAGTTCGGATTTTCTAAATGACTGGAAATGTAAATATGTGTATTACTGATAAAATCTAGAGAGATAATAGAAAATTAATAATGAAATATACAGGAGATGGATGTAAGGCTACATGCAACCTTAGCCGTCACTAGGCGGCTATATCGAAAAACGTGGGGACTAAGACCTAGTATGGCCCACTGGCTGTACACAAGGGTGGTCAGACCATCGTTAACATATGCGGCACTGGTCTGGTGGCCTAAGGTGACACAATCCAGTGCCAAACAAAAACTAGGCAAGATCCAAAGGATGGCTTGCCTAGGCATCACAGGGGCCATGTCTTCAACCCCAACAGCCGCCATGGAGGTGTTGCTGGATCTACCCCCCCTACATTTAGTTATTATGGGAGAGGCCAGGCTAGGACTATACAGACTAGCCTGCAATGGTAGACTGAAGATCAACCCAGGCTTCAGGGACCACTGCAAAATTCAGGAGATCGTGAAGGAGCACATGCTTGAAATCAGGTCAGATTTCGCGAGCCCGCGAATGTGCAGGGAAAACAACTTTACAGTGGAAATCCCTGATCGCGAGGCATGGCGGGAGGAGACGCCGGGCATGCCACGGGACGCGCTCGTCTGGTTCACGGACGGATCTGGCGGGGAGCGTGGGACGGGGGCAGGTGTTTACTCGGAAGGACCGAGGGTAAGTCATAGTATTTCCCTCGGAGCCCTTGCAACGGTGTTTCAGGCCGAGATGTACGCCATCCTGCACTGTGTGCGGGAGAACAAGAGGAGGGGCTACACCAACAAGCGGATCCTCATAGCCACAGACAGCCAGGCAGCCCTTAAGGCACTAAGTAGCCCACGGGTAAATTCCTGGCTGGTGAGTGAGTGCCGAGACGAGACGAGCGACCTGGCTGGGCAGAATGAGGTGACCCTCATCTGGGTGCCGGGTCACTCGGGGGTTAAAGGCAATGAAGAAGCTGACAGTCTCGCGAAGAGAGGGTCAGCAGAACCATTTATGGGACCAGAACCGGCTCTGGGCTTGTCAAAGAGCACTGCCAGGGGAGCCATTAAGTCCTGGGTCAGAAACCAACACAAGGTGTACTGGACGGACTGTCCAGGGCTCAGACATGGGAAGGCAATAATTGACGGACCCAGTTCAAAGAGAGCTGTGGAGCTGCTAAACCTTAGCAGAGGACAGCTCAGAAACACAACAGGTCTCTTGACGGGACACATGGCCGTCAAGAAACACCTGCATAAAATGGGGCGGTTCGAAGGGGACCTCGCATGCAGACTCTGCGGCGAGGGGGAGGAATCAGCCCAGCACATCTTGTGTGAGTGTATAGCTCTGGACCGGAAAAGACAACTGATCTACGGTCACTCTAGACCGGAGACAGAGCAATATAAAACTTCACCCTACCAATCGCTGTGCAGACTAGTTCAAGGCACAGTGATCTTGGAATGGGTGGAGTAAGACTAAGGCTATGCACAATCAACCAAGTGTTGCGGTGCTATCGGGGCGGCAAGGCCGCGGACGAGCCCTGAGGGAACAAAAAAAAGGCTACATGCATCCTCACCACAATTAGAACCGTAGACCGGTTTCGCTCTTATTAGATGACAGCCCGCCTTCCAACACTGAGTGGTAAGACACGAAGCAACGTGCCGCCACCTAGTTGCGGAACCAAGTAGTATGTTGTCACACCAGCTCCAAATAACACAAAGTGTTAAAAAATAGAGACTGTATACAACCAACTAACAATTTAATACATTTTCAGCCCTGGCTCATTTCTACCCTAATATAGGGACAAAGTATGTAAGGCTAGATGCATTCTCACCAAAGTTAGAACCGTAGACCGGTTTCGCTCTAATTAGAGTTCGCTGGTACGGCATACTAATTGTAGCGAAAATACACCTATAAAGTAATACGGCTAAGGTAGCCAGCTTTCCAACACTAAGTGAGTGGTAAGACACGAAGCATTGTGCCGCCACCTGGGTGCGGAACCAAGTAGTATGTTGTCGCGCCAGCTCCAAATAACACAAAGTGTTAAAAAATGGAGACTGTATACAACCAGCTAACAAGTTAGTAAATTGTCAGCCCTTGTCCATTTTTACCCTAATATAGGGACAAAGTATGTAAGGCTAGATGGATTCTCATCACAATTAGAACCGTAGACCGGTTTCGCTCTAATTAGAGCTCGTCAGTACGGCATACTAATGTTTATATATATATATATATATATATATATATATATATATATATATATATATATATATATATATATATATATCGGGTGTCCCACGTTGAGTAATGGCTGAAAATTTGTATATGGAGGTTTCCGAAGATGCTCTACTTAATGGAAATCATCTGCCAAATTGCGGACTTCCGGTTACACCGTAAATAGATATTAACATCGTTATTTCAAATAGAACACCCTGTATATTATTGCAATTTTAGAATACTCATATAATTTTAGGTTAAAAGTTATTAGGGTATACTCTCCCTATCTTCAACTGTTTTCGAGTTATGTCAATTTATTTGATCATTCTGTTCAAGGGGAGGCTGACTTAATGAAGGTGATTTCGTGTCGTGTTAGGATACTGAAAATTCTTTAATTTGTCAGACACGTTCCAAGGCCATTAAGATTCGACATGATTGTGAGGAAAAATTGTTTCATATACAGGATCTTTTGTAGGATGTATTAAAATTTGGTGTACTTTAAACTAGAATAACTCGTTTATTTCAAATAGAACAGCCTGTATATTATCTTTACATTGAATAGAGCAGATAATTCTCTTTTAAACTGTATTAGCATTCTCTATACCTAAATTTGATAATTGTCGAGATATTTTCGGTTTACCAAAAAAAAAAGACAAATTTAGGAGTATGTCTAAAATCTGTATGAATTCTAAGAGTGCTATGTGATGTTTGACATTTTCATGTTTATTGTCAGTTTTATATTTCTGTCATTCACAACGTGAGTTATTTTGTCTTTGTTGTCTGAATTAATAGGAATTCTACGTTATAATGGATAATGCCAGCTATTCAAACGAACAATTGCTCAATTTATTTTATTTTCATGGAGAGTGCAACAGAGTGGTCAGCAGAACATGCCGGCTCTTTAATGATAGGTACCCCGAGTCCTCGCCAATGAATTTCAGACGTTATGAAACCAATTTCTTGAGAACGGGAAGTTGCACGATTAAACTAACATCAAGATCAGTTCCAGTTACAGAAGACGAAGACACACAAATTTCTGTGTTGTCTTATTTCAAAGCTCATCCAAAGGCGTCAATACGTTCAGCTGAACATGACATGAACATAGAACTTCCTCCATACAGAAAATATTGTCCAAGCATAAGATGCATAATTATAAATTTATAAGTGTACAAGCTCTGGAACCGAACGACCCGCCCCACCGAATTGAATTTTGTCAAACTCTCCTTGAAAGACACCGCAACGATCCTTTATTTCTGAAAAGCATAATTTGGACCGACGAAACAAAGATGTTCCATAAAGGAATATTTAACAGACATAATATTCGCTACTGGGCTCAAGACAATCCTCATGTCAAAAGAGCACGCTGTTTTCAGAGAAAATTCAGCTTCAACTTGTTTGCTCTTCTGACGGATGATAAAATATCGTACTGCATTTATGATAATAATCTGACAGCTGTGCAATACCTAGAGATTCTGCGAACCACTGTCTCTGATTTCTTGGACAATTTATCACTTACTGTGTATGTGAATTGTTGGTATCAACTAGATAGGGCTCCTGCGCATTATTCAGCAGAGGTGAGGAGCTTTTTAAATGATGAATTCGGAGAGAGGTGGTTGGATCGCGGCGGAACATACAATTGGCCCACACGGTCGCCCGACCTCACTCCTCTGGATTTTTACCTATGAGGTAAATTGAAATCAGATGTTTATGCGACTCCAGTCAGCACTAGGGAAGAATTTCAGAGACCTTACGATCGTTTAGTTGACAATGTCAATATCTTCAGAGGAAGAAAATTCTGAATTTTCTTCCTACTAGGGAAGAACTTGAAGAGAGAGAGTCCGTAATTGTTTGGATAATATTGATCCCGCAGAAATACGGCGTACAACAAGTGAAGGAGTTGTAATACGCTCAGAGCGACGTATTAGTCCGAATGGTACACAATTTTAACAATATAAATCATGAGTTTCTTAGCTAGTCATGATCATTTTCAACTTTCACTACTTTTGGTTATTCTCTGTTATTTGTTGAAATTTCATAAATATTAATTTATTTTTTTTTTTTTTTTTAGTAAATCGCAAATATCTCGACAATTATCAACTTTAGGTATAGAAAATGCTTATACAGTTTGAAAGAGAATTATCTGCTCTATTCAATGAGAAGATAATATACAGGTTGTTTTATTTGAAATAAACGAGTTATTCTAGTTTAAACTACACCAAATTCTAATACATCCTACAAAAGACCCTGTATATGAAACAATTTTTCCTCACAATCATGTCGAAGATTAATGGCCTTGGAACGTGTCTGACAAATTAAAGAATTTTCAGTATCCTAACACGACACGAAAT
Source organism: Tillus elongatus (assembly GCA_964006375.1). NCBI lineage: Eukaryota > Metazoa > Arthropoda > Insecta > Coleoptera > Cleridae > Tillus > Tillus elongatus. The sequence goes on along the minus strand of OZ023263.1, from coordinate 21,990,112 downwards.
CACCTTCATTAAGTCAGCCCCCACTTGAACAGAATTCTCAAATAAATTGACATAACTCTAAAACAGTTGAAGATAGGGAGAGCATACCCTAATAACTTTTAACCTAAAATTAGATGAGTTCTAAAAATGCAATAATATACAGGGTGTTCTATTTAAAATAACGATGTTTATATCTATTTACGGTGTAACCGGAAGTCCACCATTTTGGAAATTATATCCATTAAATAGAGCATCTTCGAAAACCCCCGTATACAAATTTTTAGCACTTAAAAATGTATATTTTTGGAAATAATCTAATACATTACTCGACGTGTACCAAAAAGTTAAGGTATGTTAGTTATGATTTCTGTCATAATACGGTCCTGTCTACGCAAGGACGCCGAGTCAGATCTCTACGTCCTTCTCGACATTGGCCAGGTCTGGTCTGATTCCTGCTATGTGCTGCTATTATTATGCCATGCATCATCAAGTAAGCATTGTTTGGCACCTGCCTAACGAAACTTTGATGTTCTCCTGTTCTAGGCTCTCTATCCGTCTAGACCTGCTGTCTCGACGGACGACCTACCCACAATCCCATCGTTGTCAGATGTACTTGACACGTAGGTACCTGTGTCAAGTAGTTTCCACAAGTGACTGTGGGATTAGCAAGACATGTTTCTTATTTTGGCTATGTTATGCTTCAAACGTGTAAAACTTTCCTTTGTATATTCCATTTTTGCCTACTTACTTAGTTTTGTTTACTATACAAATTTGTGATGTTTTAGTATCAAAAAAGTAAAGCGTATTGAAAGAGTATTAAAGAAGGACGATGTATCGAAGATAACATTAGACCTGACCGCAGATTAGGTTATGTAAGATCAGGATTCAGATTTTTTTGTTAAACGGCCTCCCGAGTCCGACCACTTGCTGACTCCACGAGTCGATGCTTTTTTGTGCATGCATACAAATCAGAAGTGAAAATAAGCCACATAAGTGGCAAATTTGCAAGTCTGAATTAACCATACGTATTTATACTTAGTGTTCTTCGATCCATATTTCAATTTACTATTATATTGGCCTTTCCAGAGATTTTTTTTTATATTTCAACAACACACCACGAGGGCTTACAGCCTAAATACTATCGTACCGTGGGTGTCGACAAGGAGGAAAGAGGCAACTTGTTAATTCTGGACTTGAAGGTTTGGAGGCACGGAGGAGAAGGAAAAAACATGTGCCGCCAAGGAATTCCACAACTTGGAAGTCTTCGGGACAAAAGAGCGGGCATAACAAGATGCTCTATGTCTGGTGACCTGGACAGTAAAAGGGTGCATTCGCCCTGTTCCCCTGGTAGATCTGTTGGGGGCAGCAGGTGGAGGAACTATGAAAGAAAGCTCCTTTGAGCAGTGCCCGTGCAGATATCTATAAAAGAGAGAGCGAGGTCACCAACAGCACGTCGGTGGGCAAGGGATGGCAGACTTTGGGTGAGGGTAGGGTCACCGATGAGACGTATAGCTCTCTTCTTAATTTAGTCCAGGATAGTGAATGTAGAAGCGACAGCGGCACCCTAGATGTGGGAGCAGTATTCGAGGTTTGGCCTTATTTGTGAAGTATATAAGGTATAGAGATTAGCTGGTGAACAGTATTTGCGAGCCCGGAAGAGGAAACCTAATTTCTTAGCAGCCGCTTCTGCAATTGATGTGACATGTTGGTGCCAATTGAGATTTCGATCCACAGAAATGCCAACAAGTGAAAAGGACTCATTACTTTGAATAACTTGGTTGTTCATTGTGATGGGTCTAGGGCTGGTGTATCTTTTATGAGATAGAAAGCAAGACTGAGATTTGGTGGAGTTGAATTGTACAAGATTTCTACTTCCCCATTGCTTCATTAAAAACGAGATTTCAGAAATGCGATTTCAACAAAATTCTCGCCATATCGATTTTCTATTCTGACGAATGATAATTGTGAGATTAAATAATCTATTTACCATTTACCATATTGACGTTGGTTTTATGTACCTCTTATATATAGCTGCATGTTTCTGTTCAAAAAACTTTATGGTTTAAAAACGTTGTTTACAGACACATAATATAATTTAAGGGCAAATTTGTTGTAGGTTTTTATGACCTCAAATATGTATATGGAACATGATTGACATGACATAACACAATCTACATCAAAATTTGTTTTCGAAAAATTACATTAGGATATTCTTGATTACGGAAATCAATTGAGAAACCTACAAACGATTATAATTGTTATAAGCCTGGTTTCTTATCTCTGTAGTACCTAAATATTTATGGTATAAATATTTATAGCTGCTGGATCTCTGACGTAAAATCTTTTAATTACCATTTAAATCATATTTTATTTAACTATATTAATTAATGTAAATCTTTTGTTAATCGAAATAATTCAGTTGCTTAGTTACCATTTAAAATCCTGTTTAATTTAACCAAATTAAATTATGCAAGTCCCTTGTTAATCCAAATAATTAAGTTTCTTTTCTTATTGCGACAGGTAAAAAGGTAAGATGCTTACTGGCAATTAGGCTATTGCTGACTCTTTTTGCTTATCTAAACTAACCTACCCTCCACCTTGAGCTCCATCTCAACGACGACAGTGATTTGAAAAATCATCCGCCGCGGGTGAGTCCCCCGAGTCCGTATTGGAAAGTCTGAATCGACTTTCCCGCACGGCCACGGAGGCGCTTTGCGACAGGTAAGTCATACTAAAAAAATTGTATCACACCGATAACTCAAACAATAATGATTCAATTTTGATCAAATTTGGCACATGCCTTCCCTTTGCAAGTGGCTTGGATAAGTTCGTTAGTCAGGAAAATCGGCCCTGGTTTTCCTGGAAAATTTTGTGTTTTCTTTCGAAACAAATTTATATCTCCGGAAATAACAAAATAAAGGCAACCAAATTTAATAAGCTGATTTCTGTCATAAAATATATCCCGTGTACAAAAATTCAGATCTCTATCTTAGAAGACAAAAAGTTAGAGGCAAATTAATTTTTAATTAATTAAATTTGATTCAAGAAAATTAAAACGTCAAAATTGATTGAGTACGAATGGGAGTGAAAAATACTGCAAGAAATGACTAACAAGCTCGTAGATATGTATCTAAGTCGTTATTTGCCTTGATTTCGTTATAATGTGAGCAAAAAATCTATTATAAATCGAAATGGTTTTGTGTAAATTTTAAAACATTGAACCAATGTATTACGGGATATAGTTGCTAGTAGACACATATAGAGCATAGCTCAGTGGCCTAAGTCGCTGTACACCGGATAATCAAAGTCAATTGACTCCTGCATGACGAGTTCGAACCCTAGTTAGTGACTTAACTTTTCTCAATTTTTTTAGTCCCATTTCACTACCGTTATCTAATCAGATTGTTGTTATTCGGATGAATTTTTTAGCGAGTTTTTGTATAAAAATTAATTAGATAAAAAGGAGATGAAAGTTTTAAGACTTAATTCAATTTAAATGGCATATCTGGTTGCTTGTTCTTGCCCTAACTTAGTGAAACCGTTTCATACTTAATACAGTCGTAGACTTTTCCCGTGGCTTCACAAGTGCTTGTTTTAGTGAATTTTCTTAAAAAAAATTCACTGACGAAGAGATCCCGACTTTTGAATTTAGAAAACAATTTCTTCAAATGAGCGCGAACTAGGCCCCCTAGAACGCATATCCAGGGACAGTCTCAATTATATATATATATATATATATATATATATATATATATATATATATATATATATATATATATATATATATAAAGGGTGAACAATTTACCAGAAATTAGGTCTGTAAGTTTAAAGACAAAAAAGTTAGAGGCATTTAAGGAACGTAAAAAGTCGCGATTTGAAACATCAAAATTGGCAAGAACCTGAAAGAAATACGGATTATGTAAAGAGTGTTTTGCAAACCCAAAGTTTCAGCTTGAACCATCATTTCCTTCATTTTAATAGAATATTTCCAGAAAATTAATGTCAAATAGACACTTTCTCTGATGCTTTGGAAGTAGTTTTAGTTAAATTTATGGTTTAACCGTCTATAATTTTTAGCTAATTTTCATAGAAAAAATTCGTTAATGTGGAGACCGTAGCTTTTGAATTCTAAAAAGATTTCTTGAAATGAGCGCAAACTAGGCCCCTTAGAATCCATATCCGGGTTTACTTTCTGTTTACATATATACAGTGTGACGCATTTCTACGGTAAAGCTTAATATAATTGTTATTATGCAAGATACGGGAAAAAATTGTATATGTTACCTATGGGGTGTTTTCAGCTGCATCTTATAAAATTATTTTTACAACCACAGGGTGGTCCATAAGTCGTTGGTGATATCTACTTTTTTTTTGATCATTCCTTATTGCAGTTTTTAATTTTTCATCGAAATATGATGACGCAGTAAGTGCATTTTAGTAACGAATTTTCATTAAACGCTTCAAAATTCAATAACGTAATTTTCTATTAACCTAAGGTTCGTCAGCTAGGGAACCAGTTTTCTCGGAAATGTTTCAAGTTAATTTTCGGAAAATTTTTGTACATTTTCAAACAAGTTATGTTGGTAAAATATGGTACATTGTTCCTACCATATATATATATATATATATATATATATATATATATATATATATATATATATATATATATATTGCATCAATTGGAGACACAAGTTTAACACTTTTTGTAAGATTAATTGTAAAATTTATATACCAATAAACTAACCTAATGATATAGGAGTGGCTAAAAATTACACATTCTCGAGATCCTCGTGTAGCCCAAAAATAAAGAGTACCAGGTCAATTTTGATTTAAGCATTGTTAATTTCACAAAAAAAGTAGAAGAGAAATGTGAAAACCGCAACCCTCTATCTCTGCTCATAACCGAGATACCCCATAAAAGCAACGTAATGCGGACACTCTGTACATATTGTATAATTTTATTAAAGACAACAATAAATAAATAAAATTAAAAAGCTTACAAGAGACAATTTTTCCAGAACGATGTTTATTGAGTCCAGTTCCACAACCGGAATAGAGTCATCACTCTAACCGTATCTGAAATGGGTATCGAGAAAGCATCGAGTTTGGTCTATTTCCGGTAATGTCTGCGTATATCGGATACGGATATGAACCAGTCCAATGCGAGCAATTCGCCAATTCTCCCATGTCTATGTGTATGTTGCAATTTCTCACAGTCCATAAACATATCCCTATGTCGCCTTCTACAAAAGCCAGCGTTTATCCATTCCCTAAATTACGTACATTTCCGATGGAGTAAAATAAAAATGTAGATCGAATTTGGAATATAAGCTGCTTTTAGAGGATACACTTATGTCTAAGAATAATATATTATACTGAGTAACGGTTTATTGTTGATGAGGTAAAATAAATTATCAGTAATCGGTGTTTTAATGAATTTTCGTAGAATAAATTCACTAATGGGATCGCGACATTTTAATTGTAATTTTTTTTTCAAATAAATACGAACTAGGCTTACGAGAATACACATATCCGGGGTCAGTATAAATTTATATATATATATATATATATATATATATATATATATATATATATATATATATATATATATATATATATATATATATATATATATATATATATATATATGTGTGTGTGTGTGTGTGTGTGTGTGTGTATCACACCGATAACTCAAAAAATAATGAGCCGCTTTGATCAAATTTGCCACGCACCTTCTTTTTGTAAGTAGCTTGGACAAGTTCGTTAGCCAGGAAAATCGGACTGGAGTTTCTGGGAAAGTCATGAGTTTTCTTTTGAAAAAATGTTTATCTCAAAAATAAAAAGTGCTATGGTAACTAAATTTGGCATGTAGGTTTACGATATAAAAGGTAAACTATACAACAAAACTTAGATTTCTATGTTACAAGAAAATAAAGTTATAGCAAATATTTGGTGCCAGATCATTTCTATGAAAATTCACTACCATAACGCACTTGCTGCGTCCAGACTATATATCACATATATATCACACCGATAACTCAAAAACTCTGGATGCAGCAAGTGCGTTATGGTAGTGAATTTTCATAAAAATGTTTGTATTGCAAATATATGTGTTTTCTTTTTAAGAAAGCAGGCATCAATTTTGGTTACCAGTATAACCTATGGCTTTGTCAGCCATTAGCACATTATGACCCTCCTCTGCTACCCTTTCCTAAAGTCGTTAGATCACCTTTACACTTTTCTTTTTGTATATGAATATACATACTTAAATTTATTCTATGCTACTTCTAAATACAAGTATTCATCCTTGATTATATAGTTTTTTTAATCTGTTGCAATCTTTTTATATTTCGATGGAAAATGCAAAAATGCAATAACATAAGGCGTGTTTGATTAAAAAAAAAAGAAAATTTGTATCACCAACGACTTATGGGCCAGCCTGTGATTGTAGAAATATTTTTTTAAGATGTAGCTCAAGACACCCTATAATTAATATATACAAATTTTTTTCATATCTTCTATAATAACGAATATATTGAGCTTTATTGATTTTTTACGAAAATTCGACAAAAATTATATACCATTAAACGATAAACTCTATAGCTAAGACTACTGCCAAGCATCAGAAAAAAGGGTCTATTTGAAATGAATTTTCTGGAAACATTTTAGTAAAATGAAGGACAATGACGGTTGAAACTAAGACTTCAGGGTTTGTAAAACATTCTTCTTGATACATTTGATTTCCATAGCCCGTATTAGATTCAAGTTCTTTGCCTAAATGTTGCCGATTTTGATGTTTTAAATCCCAAATTTGACGTTTTGAGGAAAACCCCAATTTATTTTTCTTTAAATGCCTATAAATTTTTTGTCTTTTGACCTACATAGCTAAATTATAAGTAACGTACCTATAGGGATATAAACCCGCGTACCAAATTTGGTTGCCCTTACTTTGTTAGTTCCGGAGATATAATTTTTTTTCGAAAGAAAACACAAAATTTTCCGGGAAAACCTGGGCAGGTTTTCCTGGATAACGAACTTATCCAAGCCATTTGCAAAAGGAATTTATTCACCAAATTTAATCAAAATCGGCCTATTAGTTTTTGAGTTATCGGTGTGATACATATATATATATATATAAACATATAAAAATTGAAACTGACCCCGGATATGTGTTCTGGGGGGGCTAATTAGCGCTCATTTGAAGAAATTTTTTCAAAATTCAAAAGTCGGGATCTCCTCATTAGTGAATTTTTTTAAAGAAAATTCACTAAAAATGATGGCCCGATCTTGATAAAATTTAGCATGTACCTTCCTTTTGTCAGTGGCTTGGACAAGTTTGTTAGCCAAGTTAATCTAACTAGGTTTTCGGGGAAAATTTTGGGTTTTCCTTAGAAAAAAAAATATATCAAAAAGTATTAGAGCTACGGTAACTAAATTTGGTACGTAAGTTTAAGATATTAAAGGGAAGATACATACCAAAACCTATATTTCTATATAAAAGAAAAAAAAGTTATGAACACATATTTGGTGCCAGATCATTTCTATGAAAATTCACTACCATAACGCACTTGCTGGTCCAAACTTTTTATAGTATAAAGCTGCGCACCAAATTTATATATATGAGACATACTTGGTTCTCGGGTTGAACCGCGTCCAGAATTTATTAAAACTCGACGTTTCGGCTCCTGTTTTGGAGCCATTTTCAAGAGGTAAAGGAAATATGTAAGGACACTCTAAGGCCTCAATCTGCCTACTCCTTAGAGCGGTGGATAAAGGTAGGCTGGGTTGTTGCAGCTCGATTACGGGACCTCAACCCTCTTGATCTCTCTGAGGCCTGGGGTTGAGAGCGAGTTTTAATAAATTATGGACGCGGTTCCACGCCACAGAACCAAGTATGTCTCACATTAAAGACCGGGGAAATCTTTCCGAATATATATATATATATATATATATATATATATATATATATATATATATATATATATATATATATATATAAAGGGTAGACCATTTACCAAAATTTAGGTCTGTAAGTTTAAAGACAGAAAAAGTTATAGGCATTTAAAGAAAAAAATTTGGGGTTTTCCTCAAAACGTAAAAAGTCGCGCTTTGAAACGTCAAAATTGGCAACATTTAGGCAAAGAACCTGAAAGAAATACGGATTAGGTAAAGAGTGTAAGAAAGGTAAACTAATTTTAAATTAGTTAGTTAGTAAATTGATTAAAGAAAGTTAAAACGTCAAAATTGATAATTATGGTAGGAGTACGAATGTGAGTAAAAAATACGTCACTAAATGACTAACAGGCTCCTAGATCCGTGTTTAAGTCGTTATTTTCCTTCATTTCGTTAAAACATGAGCAAAAAATCTATTGTAAATAAAAAATTGTTTGGTGTAAATAGTAAAGACGTTAGACAATGGATATACTACCAGATATACCTGCTAGTGCATACATCTGTCATGTCGATCGTGGTCGAGTGGGCTGAGCCCTGTAAATCAGATAATGGAGTCCTATATGACGAGATCTAATCTTAGTGACTTTTATCAATGTTTTTAGTCTCACTTTACATTACCGTTATCTGATCAGATTGTTGTTGTTCCGATGAATTTTTTAGCGAGATTTTGTATAAAAAATAATTTAATAAAGTAGAGATAAAACTTTTAAGACTTAATTCAATTTGAATAGCATATCTGGTTGTTTGTTCTTGCCCTAACTTATTGAAACCGTTCCATATTTAATACAGTCGTAGATTTTTCCCGTGGATTTATAAGTGAATTTTATTTTTTAAAATTCGCTATTGAGAAAATCCTGATTTTTGAATTTACAAACAATGTCTTCAAATAAAAGCGGACTAGGTCCCCTAGAACCCACATAAAGGGTCAGGTCAGGTCAGGTCAGGTCAGGTCACACCGATAACTCAAAAAGTAATGAGCCGATTTTGATCAAATTTGCTGAGTTCCTTCCTTTTGTAAGTGGCTTGGATAATCTCATTAGCTGGGAAAATTGGACTAAGTATTCCCGAAAAATTTGGTGTTTTCTTTCGGGAAAAATTTATATCTGGAAATAACAAAGTAGGGGCAACCAGATTTGGTACGCGGGTTTGTATAATAAAGGCTGAATTATTTACAAAAATTTGTATAAAGACGAAAAAGTTATAGGCATTGAAAGAAAAAAAATTGGGGTTCTCTTCAAAACGTCAAAGTCGCGATTTGAAACGTGATTTGAAAGAACCTGAGAGAAATACGGATTATGTAAAGAGTGTTCTGCAAACCCTTAAGTTTCAGCTTTAACCATCATTGCTCTTCATTTCAAATAGACCCTTCCTCTGATGCTTTGCTAGGTCTATAATTTTCAGCTAATTTTCGTAGAAAAAATTCGTCAATGAGGAGACCGAGACTTTTGAATTCTAAAAAGGTTTCTTTAAATGAGTGGAAACTAGACCCCGTCGAATCCATATCCAGATATACTTTCTGTATACATATATACAGACTGTCGCATTTCTACGGTAAAGCTCAATATAACTGTTATTATGCAAGATACGAAAAAAAAATGTATACGTTACTTATAGTGGGTCTTGAGCTACATCTCATAAAACAATATTGACAATCATAGGCTGGCTCATAAGTCGTTAGTGATACCTAAAATTTTTTTGAACATTCGTGCATTTTTGCATTTTTTATCGAAATGTGATGCATGTTTGTAAAAAAATCGAGACCTAGTAAGTGTGTTTTGGTAGCGTATTTTCATTAATACTTCAAAATTTAATAACTGAATTTGCCATTAACCTAAGGTTCGTCGGCCAGGAAACGAGTTTTCTCGGAAACATTTAAAGTTTGTTTTCGGCAAATTTGTCTACTTTTTCAAACAATAAGTTATTTTCTTAAAATATGGTACATTGTTTCTACTATATAGGTTATACCGGCGACAAAATTAATTCCTGCTTGCATTAAAAAGACATATTTGATATTAAAACATTTTATGAAAATTCACTACCATAACGCACTTGCTGCGTCTTTTGGTATTTACCACTTTAAGCTAAAATAAGAAAAAAAATAGTTAAAAAGTAGGTGGTGTAGTGTTATATACACATTATATTGGTTAAAATCTGAATACAGTCATTCCAGAGTAGTTTATATTCCCCAAAACATAATAGAAATGTTTTATATGTTTGCTGATATTTACTTTAAACAAACTCAACACCAAGATGATACCGCTCTTGGTAAGAGACAAACACATTCAGGTTGATAAATTATGTCTTTGCTGCAAATAAACCAGCGCAGAAATTATTTGGAGCGAATGGAGAAGAAAGACATTTAAAGTTTACTTTTCTAACCCATTCAGTTACAAACGTGGAGCTTTTTGTTATTTTGAGTTATGATTATTGCTGCCTTCTAGACATAAGTAAAGTTTAAATTCCAGACTTATTGCTGTTAGTACTTTCTTTTCCGTATTTTCAATGCAATGACAAATTGTGTCTGCTATATAATAGAGCAGGAATTTACGACGATTCTCAGAAGTCTCTTGCAGGAAAAAATTACCCTCATCTAGATCGAACGTTGTTGCTCAGATTCGAGAAAGGTTATTATAAAACAGAAATCAATTTTCAATTCGTTAAGTAATGCATTCCTTGACTCTGAACAATGCAGACATTCCGAATGTTTGTGCACAGGTGCAAAACTATTATTATTAAAAGGGATGGAGTCTTATTATGAGGAATCGTAGTTTTAGGATTAACCAAATTCCTTAAATGATCTCCAATTAACCGTTTCCAATGTAAGTTAAAATTTGTATGTTTATATTATATTTTATTTAATGTAAATTGACTCGTTACAAAATTTGTATTTTTGGCAAAAATATGGAGCAGAAAAGAACGATTCTTGTTGTGGAGCATTGCTAAGTAGAAGGGAAAATCAAGCAGTGAAAGTTTTGGAAGCATATTTAGGATGAAGGATGGTAACGGAAGATATAAATTCTAGACTTTTAATGTGTTAAAATTTGAAGTATATGGTTTGGAAAATAGCTGTCAAAACATTTTTAGGTTCACCTTTAACTTAATTATGTCTAAATATTTTACAAGTCGAAAACTTATCTGTATAGACATGCTGTATGATTGTAGTCAATAAAGATTACTATTATATATATATATATATATATATATATATATATATATATATATATATATATATATATATATATATATATATATATATATATATATATATATATACAATAGAGGCATATTCCCTAGTAACTGAAAAACTGCTCCAGTACCACCTGTCCCCAAGAAAGGATCCAAAGCGCTTCCTAGCAACTACAGACCTATTTCTTTCCTTTCAGTCGTTTCTAAAGTGATGGAAAGGTATATAAACACCTTTCCTTTGTGACCCATTCTTGGAGTAAACCTATGGAACTACACGGTGAATCCCAGATTATCGCTCTAGACATATCCAAAGCATTCGACCAGGTCTGGCACGCAGCGTTGCTTAATAAACTTCCGGCCTATGGCCTACCACCAAAACTTTGTACCTGGACAGCAAATTTCCTCTCCAACTGGAGCATTTCTGTTGTCGTGGATGGCCAGTTCTCTAAACTGTATCCAGTTTAAGCAGGAGTCCCTCAAGGTTAAGCTTTAGCCGCTAGTTTGTTTCTTCTCCACATCAATGACCTCCTCTCTAGCACATCCAACCCAGTTCACAGTTATGCGGATGACAGCACCCTCCACTCAAATTTACAATATTCTAAGCCTGTCGCTTTAGCCCAGTTAGATGAGGATCGAAGACTCATGGAGGGTTCTGTCTCTATGGATCTTCAAAAAATATTAGACTGGGGAAGGATAAATCTTGTACAATTCAATTCCACCAAATCGCAGTCTTACTTTCTATCTCATAAGAGATACATCAGCCCTAGATCCATCACAATGAATAACCAAGTTATTCACAGTAATGAGTCCTTTTCACTTGTTGGCATTTCTGTGGATCGAAATCTCAATTGGCAGCAACATGTCACATCAATTGCAGAAGCGACTGATAATAAATTAGGTTTCCTCTTCTGGGCTCGCAAATACTTGCCACCAGCTAATCTCTATACCTTATATACTTCACAAATGAGGCCAAACCTCGAATACTGCTCCCACATCTGGGATGCCGCTGCCGCTTCTACACTCGCTATCCTGGACTCCATTGAGAAGAGAGCTATACGTCTCATCGGTGACCCTACCCTCACCCAAAGGCTGCCATCCTTTGCTCACCGACGTGCCGTTGGTGACCTCTCTATCTTTTTTAGATATCTGCACGGGCACTGCTCAGAGGAGCTTTCTTCCATAGTTCCTCCACCTACTGCACCCAACAGATCTACCAGGGGAATGGAGCGAATGCACCCTTTTACTGTCCAGGTCACCAGACACAGAACATCTTGTTATGCCCGCTCTTTTGTCCCGAGGACTTCCAAGTTGTGGAATTCCTTGCCGGCACATATTTTTCCTTCTCCTCCGAACCTCCAAACCTTCAAGTCCAGCATTAACAAGTTGCCTCTTTCCTCCTTGTCGACACCCACGGTACGATAGTATTTAGGCTGTAAGCCCTCGTGGTGTGTTGTTGAAATATAAACAAACAAAAAACCTGAAGTACATTTTGTGTTCCCAGGTTTAAGATTTTTGGATTTTGCAGACAGTGAAACAGTTAAACAAACCGTTATTTTACTCGTTATAAATGTTATAGAGAAAAAGAGTGATCAATCTCATTCACAGAAAAGTGCACAAGAAACTACTAAGGTGCTAGATGCTGAGGCTTCTCTTTGGGGGTTTTTGATACAAGAAATCAGAGGTATCAACCTGACGGAACAGCTCAGACAGCTAAGCGCAGGTCAGACAGCTAAGAGCTATTATCGAAATGCAAAGATATAGAGAAAAACCACCAATTTCAAGGAGTAGAGATCCGAAAAAATGGTGGAGGAATAATGCCCATAATTTTCCAAATTTAGGCGAACTGGTTATACAAAAATTTCTGCCTACAGCAACCTCTGTTCCATGTGAGCAACTGTTCCCCAAACTTGATATAATTTTATCTGAGTGTCGAAGTTGGTTGGGCGCCGAGAAAGTGAAAAAATATTATTTCTAAATGTAAACCAAGACGTTCATATAGGTAGATAATTTGCCAATGGGTTAGCTTGTTTCTGGTTACATTCCTGTAACACATACCGGTAAGATAGTGATGCTATTTGCTACACAACAAGAGCAACACGGAACGTATTATTTTGTGAAATGAGAACGAATTATAACGTTGTGGCAAAATAATGTTATAAAATAACGTTACATTAATAACAGGGGCTGGGCGTTCCGCATTAACTTAAGTTAAAATCATTTTTGGTTAACAATTCTTTTAGTAAATTTTCGTAGAAAAAATTCACTAATGGGGAGATCCCGACTTTTGAATTTTGAAAAAAAATTGGTAATTGAGCGCGAACTAAGACCCCTAGAACCCATATCCGGGGTCAGTTTCAATTTTTATATGTGTATATATATATATATATATATATATATATATATATATATATATATGTATATATATATATATATATATATATATATATATATATATATATATATATATATATATATATATATATATATATATATATATATGTATGTATGTATGTATATGTATCACACCGATCACTCAAAAAATATTGGGCCGATTTTGTTCAAATTTGGTACATACCTTCCCTTTGCAAGTGGCTTGGATGAGTTCGTTAGTCAGGGAAATCGGCCCAGTTTTCCCAAAAAATTTTGTGTTTTCTTTCGAAAAAAAATTATATCTCTGGAAATAAGGGCAACTAAATTGGGCCTGCTGGTTTCTGTCATTAAGATTATTCTATGTACCAAAACTAAGATCTCTATGTTAAAAGACAAAAAAGTTAAAGTTAAATTAATTTTTAGTGAATTTTCGCAGAAAAAATTCACTAATGGGGAGATCCCCACTTTTGAATTTTGAAAAAAATTTTGCAAATGAGCGCGAGCTAGGACCCTTATAACCCATATCCGGGGTCAGTTTCAATTTTTATATGTTTATATATATATATATATATATATATATATATATATATATATATATATATATATATATATATATATATACATATATATATATATATATATATATATATATATATATATATATATATATATATATATATATATATATATATATATATATATATATATGTATCACACCGATAACTCAAAAAATAATGGACCCATTTTGATAAAATTTGGCATGTACCTTTCTTTTATAAATAGCTTGGATTAGTTTGTTAATCAGAAAAATAAGACGAGGTTTTCCGAGAAAATTTTGAGTTTTCATTTGAAAATTTTTATTAAAAATCTATGATAACCAAATTTGGTAGGTAGGTTTACGATATAAACAGTAAACTATACACCAAAATTTAGATTTCTATGTTACAAGGAAAAAAAGTTATAATAAAATATTTTGTACCAGATCATTTCTATGGAAATTCACTACCATAACGCACTTGCTACGTCCAGGCTTTTAAATAATTAAATCTGATTAAAGAAAGTTAAAACGTCAAAATTGAGATTTATGGTAGGAGTACGAATATGAGTGAGAAATACGACAGGAAATGACCAACAAGCTCCTAGATATGTGTCTACGTTTATTTCGTTAAAATATGAACAAAAAATCCATTGTAAATCAAAATTGTTTTATGTAAATTGTAACGTTAGACGCTTAACATGTATTACGAGATATACCTGGTAGCTGCTTGTACAAATATGTCCTGCATGCCCAGTTGAGTAAGGCGTGTACATCGGATAGTCGACTTCGACATGACGAGTTCTAATCCTAGTTAGTGACTTTACTTTTTATCAATTTTTTTAAATCTCATTTCACTTTATCGTTATCTAATCAGATTGTTGTTATTCCGGGGATTTTGTAGCGAGTTTTTTGTGTAAAAAATAATCTAATAAAGAGGAGATGAAAGTTTTAAGACTTAGTTCAATTTGAGTAGCATATCTGGTTGTTTATTCTTGCCCTAACTTAGTGAAACTGTTCCATATTTAATACAGTCGTAGACTATTTCCGTGACTTCACAAGTGCCTGTTTTAGTGAATTTTCTTTAAAAAATCACTAAGGAGGAGATCCCGACATTTAAATTTAGAAAAATTTTTTTGAATTGAGCCCGAACTAGGCCCCCTAGAACACATATCCAGGGTCAGTTTCAATTATATACATATATATATATATATATATATATATATATATATATATATATATATATATATATATATATATATATATATATATATAGGGTGGACCATTGACCAAAATGTAGGTCTGTAGGTTTAAAATCAAGTCAGAGGCATTTAAAGAAAAAAAATGGGGTTTTCCTCGAAACGTAAAAAGACGCGATTTGAAACGTCAAAATTGGCAACTATCAGGCAAAGAGCCTGAAAAAAATACGGATTATGTAAAGAGTGTTTTGCAAACCCTTAAGTTTCAGCTTCAACCATCATTGCCCTTCATTTTAATAAAATATTTCCAGAAAATTCATTTCAAATAGACACTTTCTCTGACGCTTTGGCAGTAGTTTTAGTTAAAGTTATGGTTTTATGGTCTATAATTTTTAGCTAATTTTCGTAGAAAGAATTTGTTAATGAGGGGATCGCAACTATTGATTTCTAAAAAGATTTGTTCAAATGAGCGCAAACTAGGCTCCCTAGAATCCATATCCGGTTAACTTTCTGTTTACATATATACAGGGTGACGCATTTCTACGGAAAAGCTCAATATAATTGTTATTATGCAAGATACGAGAAAAAATTGTATACGTTACTTATAGGGTGTCTTGAGCTGCATCTTATAAAATTATTTTGACAATCACAAAGTAACCCATAAGTCGTTGGTGATACCTACAATTTTTTTTGAATATTCCTTATTGCATTTTTCATCAAAATATGATACATGTGTGTAAAAAAAAATCGAGACACAGCGTTTTGGTAGCGAATTTTCATTAAATGCTTCAAAATTCAGTAACT
This sequence comes from Tillus elongatus, assembly GCA_964006375.1. Lineage (NCBI taxonomy): Eukaryota > Metazoa > Arthropoda > Insecta > Coleoptera > Cleridae > Tillus > Tillus elongatus. Next base: position 21,974,086 of record OZ023263.1, on the reverse strand, counting down.
CAATTTGCTATTAACCTCAGGTTCGTCGGCTAGGTAACGAGTTTTCTCGGAAACATTTTGTTTACTTTCGGAAAATTTTTGCACATTTTCAAGCACGTTATTTTGATAAATCATGGTACATTGTTTCTACTATATAGGCTATACTGGTGACCAAATTGATGCCTGCTTGCATTAAAGAGACATATTTGCTGTTAAAAACATTTAAATGAAAATTCACTTCCATAACACACTTGCTGCGTCCAGTCTTTTTAAAATATCAGTGAATTTACTGAAAGGTGTACAGGCCCTGATAACCGGAGAGAATGATAGTAATGGTTGTAAAAATAGCACCGTTGTGACTGTAAATTTAGGTTTAACGTAAACTGGTTGTATATTTTTGTCGTTGGTTCTGTATGTGAACTGGTGTTGTTATCTTTTGAAATCTGTTTTTGTAAGTATTTAAGACTGACATTTTATGTTTATCTAGTTCTTTGGCGTGCCTGTAGTATATGTATGTACTTGATCAAAGGCTAATAAAATCTATATATATATATATATATATATATATATATATATATATATATATATATATATATATATATATATATATATATATATATATACAGGATGGCGCATTGAAAACGAAACAGACCAATTTGCGTCCAGAGAATTTTTTTTAAGAATCGCTGAAACACGTAAATTTTAATATTGAGGACGACATGTTTTGACATAAAACTCAACTTTGTCACATCAAGTCCTTAAGGGTGGTGATAAGAACCCTTATATTTTAAACAGGGAACATGAGTCGAGTGTTACATCTTTCGAAAGCTATTTCTTTTCCGAATTCAACAAACTAATTTTGTTGGAAGTTTTATCAACTCGTTTAAAAATTATTCACAGTTGGAGTTGCAACAACGTATTTCATTCATTGTGATAAGAAATGCACTAATTAGTCAATTTTTCGTTAAAAAAAAACTAAAAAGCAGAACCAAACGTTCAAAAAACTTTATTCAGTTAAGCAAGTGTTCAAATTGTTGACCACCAGCTTCCATACAAAAGTACAAATTTTGTTCAAAACGAGCTCTGACATTCTGAAGCATTTGTGGAGTTATTAGATGGCATTCTTCAACAATGCGTCGTCGTAATTCTTCCAGAGACTCCGATTATGTTGCGTAAATTCTACTCTTTAAATGGCCCCATAGAAATAAGTCTAAAGGAGTTTAATCCAGTGATCTAGGGGGCCACTCAATAGCACCTCTACGCCCAATCCATTGCTCTTGAAACTCTCTGTTCAAAAACTTCCTAACACGTTGTGAAAAATGCGGAGGAGCTCCATCTTGTTGAAACAGTAATTGATTTTCTTAATAGCGATCATCATTTTCAACAATGTTAATTAATAGAGGGTAAACGATATCTTCTAGTAATTTCAAATACGTTTCGCCACTCAAATTGCCATCAAGAAAAATTGGTCCGATTAAACGGTCTCCAAAAATGCCAGTCCAGACATTCAATTTCTGTGGAGTTTGAGTGTAGACTTCGTGAAAATTTCTTGGATTATTATCTGCCCAATAACGACAATTATGACGATTGACTGTAGAGTTTAATAAAAACGTACACTCGTTTGAAACACAGATATTAAACAGAAAGTTCCCGTTATCAGCTATTCGTGCAGTCATAACTTCACAAAACTTCAGCCGCCGATCAAAATCATCTTCATTCAGTTGTTGTACAAGACGAATTTTATACGGGTAAAATTTATGATGGTTCAATATTCGCTGAATAGTTCTTCTTTTGATGTTTGAAACAGTGGCCAATTTTCTCGTGCTCAAAGTTTGGTCTGCAGCAATTTGTCCTAAAACTTCAATCTCAGCAGTCTCATTTCTATCCGGAAATTCACGTCCAGGATCCTGTTTTTTGTTGGCACTGAACCACTTTGTCGAAACTTTGCAACTAACTCCAAAATGTGTTTTCTGTTAACATCATCTTTTAAAAAAAAGAGTAATTATTTCAACTCTTTCTTCTTCAGAATACACCATTGTAAAATTAATTTTCGGTAGTACTATCAAATATCAAACCGACCGATAAACCGAAATAATAAACCGCATTTCTCTCATTCCGATAAGAAATGTTCTGATAGTCAATTTTTGTTTACAAACCTACAAAACATTGACTATCAGCACATTTCTTATCGGAATGAGTGAAATGCGTTTTTGCATCTTCAACTGTGAATAATTTTTAAAAGAGATAAAACTTCCAAAAAAAATTGTGTGCTGAATTCAGAAAAGAATGAGCTTTCAAATGATGTAACACTTGAAACATGTTCCCTATTTAAAATATAAGGGTTGTTATCACCACTCTTAAGGGGTTGATGTGACAAAGTTTAGTTTTATGTCAAAACATGTCCCCTTCAATATTAAAATTGACTTGTTTAGCGTTTCTTAAAAAAAAATTCTCTGGACGCAAATCGGTCTGTTTCGTTTTCAATGCGCCAGCCTATATATATATATATATATATATATATATATATATATATATATATATATATATATATATATATATATATATATATATATATATATATATTCAAAGTTATCAACCAGTAGGGGTATTCCAGTACGCCAGTACTGATGTAAGCAGAACTCGCCCGCGAGCATAGGGCAGTGTTAAGAAAAACCGAATGTAATTCGAAACTATTCTTGTTTCTGAAAATAAAAAGCTACACTAAACATGAGTTCCAGGAAAATGCGCAGACTGTTGGAAATAGCAACTAACAACTGTACCGACTTTGATTACAACGTCGCTCGAAAACTACAGAACTAGACAAAAAACAGCCTGAGATAAACAAAGCTTTGAAGTCCTACAAATTGTACAGAGACTGCTAACTTTCTCTAATATTCAAAACGGCAGATTGAAGCGTTGGAATACATGCATTTTATTTGTCGCCTTCGCCTGTTTGCATGGCTAGACTGGATTGCAGACACGGTAACAAGGTCCTTTCTTAGTTTAACAATGCACGTGACTTTGCTAAATTGCACTTCAATTAATTGGTTTTCGTAACGGAAACGGGTGCATTGTTTACAGACAATAACCAGCTGCCGTCACTGTCCTATGCTCAGCGCCCGGAGTGTTTGGAGTAATAAGTGTTTACTTTGCCACTCGGACCCTCGATAATGCGTCATCGATGTATTGTTATGAAGGGACATTACCGTATTTCTGTCACGGTTAGGTTGGTTGATTGTGTTTCGCACTTGTCATCCGATGCAGACAAATGTCAATTTGTATGCTAGGAAGTCGCCGTCAATGTGGTTGTAATAATGTCAGTTTTATATGAACACCTGTGAGGTTTCTTTGTTTTTATGTCTTTATTTGGTAATTTGGTAAAATACAGTTGTTACGTGACACTTTTTGAAAAATTTTTAAATGAAATTATATTCATCATCACAGTCTAAAGGCAATCTCGCAACCAAAACACTTTTGTTTTCCAGTAGATTGGGTCAGCTTCTCAAGACGTTTACTTCTTGCCCTGCCTTTTTCTGAGTATGTGTCCTTTAGGTAAGGTTGCCAGATAGTTAGTATTTTGTAGAATATGTTTTTTGTAGTCTTCCTCTCATGACCTTTCACCACGCACCTATATTCTCTGACCTTTTCTTACACATGTCTAAACGTGTTACTTTTGGTGTACCTTTTCTTCGTCATTTTAGTGAATTTTTATTAAGAAAATCCATTAATAGAGAGATCGTCATGGTAAGACTATATATATATATATATATATATATATATATATATATATATATATATATATATATATATATATATAAAGTATCACTGTTAAAAAATTAGGAGCATCAACGTTTGGGTAAAAACTGACTAAATTGCTATATATTAATACATACGAGGTGGTGCAAATATTATGTATGACTATTCCCATCCTTGAAACGGCAAGAGTTTTGAGGTTGGTTAAATCAGGAAAGAGTTGTCATTTTCTAAGCCTTTTAATATGACGCGTTTAGAGCGTTGACAAATTGGTTCTACTTTTCGAGACATATATTCGAAATATAATGCATGTTTGTAAAAAAATAAATTCGGGACGCAGCAAGTGCGTCATGGTAGCGAATTTACATTTAATGCTTCAAATTAGATAGCTCAATTTGCTATTAACCTATAAGGTCGACCAAGAAATCAGTTTTTTCGGGAACACTTTAAGTTTACTTTCGGAAATTTGTGCGAATTTTCAAAAAATAAAGGTATTTTGATGAAACATGGACATTGTTTCTACTATATAGATTATACTGATAATCAAATTTGATGCCTGCTTTATTAAAGAAGAATACACATATTTCCTATTAAAAAACATTTAAATGAAAATTCACTACCATAACGCACTTGCTGCGTCCAGACTTTTTCTGCTAACAAGAGAAATATAGATAACTGCTCTACAACTCTATTTAGTATGACTTTCCTCGTAGAATGAGCAGTTTAGCCGATATTCTGCTAGGAAGACTACTAAGACAACAATTTCTAACTTTTTGGGGGAAATACCCAATTTTTGAGGTGGCGTTTCTCAAGCCCTGCTGGATATATGAAGCTAAAGTTGCGCCCAAATTATATAAAACTTACTATCTACTTTACAAGTGTGTACATTGACCTTTTCCGTAGGATGCACCTTTTAGAAGTTATAAGTCAAAAACTGAAAAAGTCCAACAATTTCAAGGTTTTTCGTGCACCACGCATTTAGCACAGGTGTTTCGAAGCTGAAAACTTGATTTTACAATACTGGTATCTATCCTAACAGCAGCCCAAAAAATCAGAACAGTGCAATTTTCTGTTTCCTACGATGTTTTAAATGACTGCCTAAACATGTTTCAGTATTTTTGTTAGGCAGTGTACCTAATTAACATATACGCGTTCTACTTTATTAGTGAATTTTTATTTTAAAAAAATCACTAATAGAGAGGTATCGATGGTGAGACTTTGCAAAAATTTCTTTAAATGAGCGCGAACTAGGACCCCTAGAACCCATATCCGGGGTCAGTTTCAATTTTTATATGTTTATATATATGTTTATATATATATATATATATATATATATATATATATATATATATATATATATATATATATATATATATATATATATATATTTGTGTCTATGCGGAAGTAGCTGGACCTTTCTCGCTTGGGATTTATATATGTTTATAAGGAAGTAGCTGGACATTTCAGCCATAAAAATTGATATGTCCAAAAGGAAGTAGCTGGACCTAACCTCACAGTGTTGCCGTACTTTTTAGTAGGATATATAAAAGTTTTCTGGTTAGTTTTATGCTGTACGCTTAAACAGGTAGCATTACGGTTTTAAGGTCTGCGTGCTAGTATACAAAGATGATATGTTTTAATTAATACATTATTTATCATCTTTACCTTGACAGTTTTACGGTGAAGCACTTCGTGAATAATATTAAAATTATAAAAAGTGACTACAAATTATTTTTAAATTATTTGCCTACATAAATTATCACACCGGTGTGGTAAAGCAGAAAAATGATAAAAGACAAATTTTGTGTTGTAATTTTTTACCAGTTATATTAAATTAAATAAATTGTGTATAAAAATGTATTTATGACAGTCTTGTCTAAAAACACACGTGTTTTATGTCAAAATGTAATACATTGAGTTCCTAGAAAACAAAGTTATTGTAATTAGTTATGTGGATCTGAATACATTGCATGTGATCTGTTTTCATAATGAAAGTAACATAATTCAAACTCTTAACAACCCTATGGTGACCAAAGCTTTTGCATAAGTCACATATGAAACACAATTCTTGTGTTATGGTTTGAATTGAACGTGAGAAATCAGTGAAAATAGTTGTAAATAAATAGAAAATGCAGAAAAAGTGGAGAACTCAGGAATTTAGTAGAAGAAAATTTGTACAAAGTAGGCAAATTTATAAAATGTAATATAAATAGTCATTGATGTATGTTTATGTTATTTTATTTTAATATAGCTAAAAAGAAATATTTATCATATTGTCTGTCTTTTTTCGTGCTACTAGAAATGTAAGGTGTTAGAGACCGGGGAGTTCGTTTGTTTAATACTGGACAATTTTCAATCAGAAGTTCACATTCAGCTATCGAGGGGTTGCTTCCGTCCTTTAAATGTCTTCTAATGGTCTCCTTAACTGCTTCTCTTTAAGTCGTGCTGCTGTGAAACAATAATCATAGAAATTAGCTTTGTACAATGGGTGAAGATTGGAACCTGTGATGAGCACTGATAAGTACAATTTGGAAAACCCAATTCATCACAATGCAGTTTTTTGACCCGACGATCGTTTCGCTAACAAAGTTAGCGTCATTAAGGGGATGAATAAACTTAGTTTATTCAAATTTTAAAAATTAAAAAATTACTTTAAGGAAGACGCAGAAATTGAAGACATTATTCGTTTACCTAGAGGAAAACAGTAGCATATTGTTTATGCTAAGCTTATCGTAAGAAGTGAGATAGAGTGTATACTGCGGAAGCTACTTTTAACGGGTGTTTCATAATCATTGTTTATTGTTAACTTTAAATACTTGATATTTAAATTTCCGTACAGGTTAACGAAAATGCAGCAAACAAAAGGCATTTCCTTTGCCTAAAGAATAACCATGTTATAGGTTATGTTTTCTAAATTTTATCGAATTATTGATCTATTGATGTAATTGTTTTCAATTTTTGATCATTTTAAATGTTTTACCTTAGAATATAAATTTTTGCAAATTAAATTTTATGCAGCCCATAAAATCCCATCTAACAGGGGAGGAGTCATCCGACACGATAATATGTATTTTATAATACAAAATGCAACGATGACACTTCCCACACATTACATTATAATCTCGGCTCCCATAATGCCTTTCTGTAGCGTGTCTTGGTTCCGAGATTATAAATATATGTACTTACATTATTTAACTGTTATAGTAGCCTCATAATAAACGCACATCGTCTAGTGGGTAGTATCCAACCCCCTTGCTCCGTAATTGCTTAAGAAATCCTTTAAGAAAATTCGGACAATATTGTAGGCTCTGTCTAAAGAAAGCACTGGTAATTAAAAACTTACAACTATTTAGTCTGCCTAAGAAATGAAACTTGTTTTAAAAATTTTCTGCCAAAGTTTATTCTCAAAAAATATTCCGACCGAAATTTATAAATCGACATGGTGTCTAAATTAATAAGTCAGTCAAACTGATCCTGGACTATTTTCAGTAATTATAGTAGATGTTGGGGCGTAACGTACTTAAAGGGTTATTATTATTATTTTTTAATTTTTCAAAAACACACCACGAGGGCTTACAGCCTAAATACTATCGTGCCGTGGGTGTCTAGAAGAAGGAAAGAGGCAACTTGTTAATTCTGGACTTGAAGGTTTGGGGGTTCTGAGGAGAACGAAAAACATGTGCCCTCAAGGAATTCCACAACTTGGAAGGCCAAGGGACAAAAGAGCGGCCATAACAAGATGTTCTATGTCTGGTGACCTGGACAGTAAAACGGTGCTATCGCTCTGTTCTTGGTAGATCTGTTGGGGGCAGCAGGTGGAGGAACTATGGAAGAAAGCTCATCTGAGCAGTGCCCGTGCAGATATCAATAAAAGAGAGCGAAGTCACCAACGGCACGTCGGTGGGCAAGGGATGGCAGCCTTTGGGTGATGGTAGTGTCACCGATGAGACGTATAGCTCTCTTCTGAATGGAGTCCAGAATAGCGAATGTAAAAGCGGCAGCGGCACCCCAGATGTGGGAGCAGTATTCGAGGTTTGGCCTTATTTGTAAAGTATATAAGGTATAGAGATTATCTGGTGAAAAGTATTTGCGAGCCCGGACGAGGAAACCTAATTTCTTAGCGGCCACTTCTGCAATTGATGTGACATGTTGGTGCCAATTGAGATTTCGATCCACAGACAAGTGTAAAGGTCTCATTACCTTGAATAACTTGGTTGTTCTTTGTGATGGGTCTAGGGCTGGTGCATCTCTTATGAGATAGAAAGCAAGACTGAGATTTGGTGGAGTTGAATTGTACAAGATTTCTACTTCCCCAGTATAATATTTTTTGAAGATCCACAGAGGCAGAACCCTCCATGAGTCTGCGATCATCATATAATTGAGCTAAAGAGACAGGCTTAGAATATTGTATATTTGAGAGGAGGGTGCTGTCGTCCGCGTAATTGTGAACTGGGTTGGATGTGCTAGAGAGGAGGCAATTGATGTGGAGAAGAAACAAAGTAGGGGCTCAAGCTGAACCTTGAGGGACTTCTGCATTAATTGGATACAGTTTAGGGGAATGGCCATCCACGACAACAGAAATGCTCCGGTTGGAGAGGAAATTTTCTGTCCAGGTACACAGTTTTGGTGGTAGGCCATAGGCCGGAGGTTTAATAAGCAGCGCTGCGTGCCAAACCTGGTCGAATGCTTTGGATATGTCTAGAGCGACAATCTGGGATTCACCGTGTAGTTTCATAGACTTGTTCCAAGAATGGGTGACAAAGGAAAGGAGGTCGGCAGTTGATCTACGCTGACGTAATCCATACTGCCTCTCGTGGATTAGACTGTGTTTTTCAAGAAATTTTAGTAATTCGATGTTTATATACTTTTCCATCACTTTAGAGACGACTGAAAGGAGAGAAATAGGCCTGTAGTTGCTAGGAAGCACTTTGGATCCTTTTGTCGGGACGGGTTGTACTCGAGCAGTTTTCCAGTTACTAGGGAATATGCCTTTATTGTAAGATGTCTAAAACAGACAGGCCAGGACCGGAGCAAGTTCTGGTGCGCATCTTTTGAGAACAATTGCTGGAATCTCGTCAAGGCCAGAGGCTTTCCTGGTATTAAAATAAGAGATTTTCTTTTGTACCTTTTTTTTGTTTTGTAATATAGTATTTTGAATTAAAATTAATCCAACTCCTGCTTTTTTTAGAAGATAACACAAAAACTTAATTCGAAAATAGGACAAGGTGTATAATGACTGTTGTTTTATAAACTTACGAGATCTACTTTTAGTGTTATAGAGTTATATATTTTAGATTATTATATCCAATTGCTGCAAAAGATATTTTACAATTATTATCAAAAAGCCTAAGTGATCCAGTGGTAGGAAAGTATGCCGCTGGATCCAAGGGTACTGTGTTCGATTTCCAGGGTTCCCCATTCATTTTTTCAGCCCCTACTGTAAAATTATCATTTAGTTTGAGCAGGTTGAATTTCCGCAGGTTCCGATTCACTGAGGAGTCGTGAAGTCGTTAGTACCGTGTACCGTGCGAGGTTGGGCACGCTGAATATCCCTACCCTCCTTATAGAAAAAAACAGGGTTCGGCCACATTTAAAGGAAAGTGAGTTGAAAGTGCTCCCTGTCGTCGGTGATTGGCCATAGTCGCAGAAATACGTCGCCGTTGAGGAAAAGACAAAAAAAGATAAACAATTATCAGCATTATTACTGCCATATTACACAATGCATGTTGGTAACTTAGAATACATTCAGTTAATCAAATACACCTTTTTCAAATGCGCGAACACGTCAATTAGTATTTTTTAAGCTGTGATCTTTCTTTAATAATATGAAGTTGTCTCAAATTTGAGATATGACGTCGATAATTTGTTAAACCGACAATCTTACTGTTTTGTTGGCTATTTCTAAAGTACATGTCAAGTTATGCTAAACCACCAAGTTTATATTCCTTCCCACAAAAATATACATTATATTATTTTAAAAACAAAAATAAGAAATAGATAATCTAAATCAATTTTCTTTAATAAATGCTTAGGTTGTTGTCGATTGACTATTTGTTAGTAGTATAAACGTAATTAAAATTTGTTTTACACATTTCTGGTTATCTTGGGAAAATAAATCAACATTCATTTCTTATTCGTGCTACTAATTCCTTTAGACTTATAATAATTAATAAATAAAAATTTAAAATCTGCTGTTTTCTTCAACTTAATGTATAGGTTAAACCTATTTAACAAAAAGAAACTAGGGTAGGATTTGAAAAAAATATCGATGAGATCGTACCTTAAATTTGGCACACAGTGTATGATATTTATTTTATTTTTTGAAAAGACCGCAACATAAAATGTCTATCGACTTGTCTGCGAATTATTGGAAAAAGATAGCTGTATCTGATTAACTGAATTTATTCCATGTTTTAAACTCGCGCTATATGTATATAGCTGTCAAAAAATTATACTGGCAGGTTTAGGCAAACAATGTACATATTTTTTATTATAAGTAAAAAGTCGTAGGGGTAGAAATAGTAGCATTGGTAAGTAAATAACTTAAAAGCTTTATTTCCTGGAAAGCCGCTGCATTTTAAGATTCACATAGTTGCATTTGCATCATGTTCGATGCAGCAGAGATAAGACATGTTTGCTGAATATAACTGGGATAAAGTTTGCGTGAAGTTATCCATAAATTCCCAGCCACAGATTTACACGTAGGGTCAGCAGAAAGCGGGATGGATCATCGCGATCACAATATCAGTGAAGCGGATTCAACGTAGTAAATTTATGGCTAGCCATAGATGCCAGCCATATATTGCTATATGCTACTACACCTTACCGAAGAAAAAAGAAATTGTCTTAAGTGTTTTGCAATAACATAAAAACACTAAACCAACCGTTTATTATTAACATAGTCATAGAGGGAAACTAAATTTTAGTATGTATTATTTGTTATTTTGGTTACATGTACCCAAATGACAAATATTGGACAATAAAGCCAAGGCCCCAATATAAAAATAGACATAAAAACAAGTTAACAAGGACCTAGTGTATAGCAACCTAAGCAAATTATTTTTTGTCACACTCTGGAAAATTAAAGAAAATCATTTGAACATCGAGATACTTATTACTAAGTTTTTTCAAATATGACTTATTTTTTGATATTTACAGTTAATGTGCAAAATGATAAAAGGGCAAAACTATTAACAAGGCCCTAATGTATAATAACTCATCCAAATTATTTTTTGTCACTTTTTGCAAAAGTGAAAAAAAATACATATGAATATCGAAATAGCTATTACCACGTTTATTTTTTCGCATTTGCAGTAGATGTGCCGAAATCACAAAAACGAAGATCGGGATAGCAATTAAGGCGTTTCCGAAATATCAATTATTTTTTGATATTTGAAGTAGATGTGCCAAAGTCATAAAAACAAAAAATGATTACCAAGTCCCTAGTGTATAATAAGATTGCAAATTATATTTTGTCACCCTTTGCAAAAGTGAGAAAAATGCATATGAAGATCGGGATAGCTATTAAGAAGTTTCCGTAATATGAATATTTTTTGATATTTGCAGTAGATGAGCCAAAATCATAAAAACCAAAAATGATTACCAAGGCCCTAGTGTATAATAAGATATACAAATTATTTTTTGTCACCTTTTGAAAAAGTGAGAAAAATGCATATGAAAAGCGGGATAGCAATTACGACGTTTTCCAAATATGTATTATTTGTTCGCATTTACAGTTAATGTGCCAAATTCATAGAAACAAAATATATCACTAACCGCCTGACGCATAAAAGCTCATGCAAATAATTTTCTGTCACCCTTTGGAAATATAAAAAAATGCATATGAAAATCGGGATAGCAATTAAGAAGTTTTCCAAATATGTTCTTTTTTCGCATTTGCAGTTAATGTGTCAAAATCATAAAAACAAAAAATTATTACTAAGGCCCTTATGTATGAAAAACCATGAAAATTATTTTTTGTCACCTTTTGGAAAAGTGAAAAAAAACGCATAAGAAATTCGGGATAGCAATTAAAACGTTTCCGAAATATGTCATATTTTTTGATATTTGCAGTAAATGTGCCAAAATCATAAAAACACAAAATGATTACCAAGGCGCTAGTGTATAATAAGAGATGCAAACTATTTTTTGTCATCTTTTGCAAAAGTGAGAAAGATGCATATGAAAATCGGGATAGCAATTAAGACGTTTCCGAAATATGAATTATTTTTTGATATTTGCAGTAGATGTGCCAAAATTATAAAAACAAAAAATGATTACCAAGGCCCTAGTGTATAATAAGATATGCAAATTATGTTTTGTCACCTTTTGAAAAAGTGAGAAAAATGCATATGAAAATCGGGATAGCAATTACGACGTTTTTCAAATATGTATTATTTTTTCGCATTTGCAGTTAATGTGCCAAATTCATAGAAACAAAAATATCACTAACGGCCTGACGCATAAAAGCTCATGCAAATAATTTTCTGTCGCCCTTTGGAAATATAAAAAAAATGCATTTGAACACCGGGATAGTTACTACCACGTTTTTCATTTCAACATTAATGATTCTGTGATACTTGCTGTTAATGTGGTAAAATCACAAAACCAAAAATCATTACCAAGGCCCTATTGTGTAATACTACACCAAATTTATTTTTTGTCACCCTTTGCAAAAGTAAGAGAAAAAAAGAATTTAAACATCGGGATAGCAGTTAAGAGGTTTTCGAAGAATGTATTTTTTTTTTCAGTGAATGTGCCACATGAAAGGCAACGGGAAACCACCTTATTTTAACCTATCGTTGCGACTACTAAGCGACTTTGCCTTGTCAGTGAGTGAGTGATACAGATTATTATTTTTATTATGTTTTGGAGAAATGATAAATTTAAATAAATTTAATAAACATGTTGTGTATACAAAGAAAATACCCCAATCTCGTTATAAGAATATGTTTATTATAAAAATTTGCTATAAATTAGGTTTAAAGTGTAACTTATTTTTAGTGGCATAAATCTTGGTTACATAGAGCATAAGAAGACTGTTTCTTATGCTGTACTGCATACTTGAACAATGCAACATAAAAATTATGAGAATCTAATTATTGTTAGTCACTCTAGTATTGCAGTTAGTGGCTGGTCATATTCAAATATTAAACCTAGCATTTTTTCTCAAATATTATGTATTTGTATATAAAAACGTCGCATAGACAAAGAACGTTTGGGCTTTGATATACCGCTTTTACGACGTTGATCTCGGGAAGTTTTACAGCTCTGTTTCTGTACCCTCCTTTTGTAAATTTCAAAGCTTTTACCTGAGCTGTCAAACATATGTTTAGAAAAAATTGAAAAGTAACTCACAGCATAATCAATCAATTATTATGCTGTGACTGTATATTAGATTTTAGCGCGTTAAAAAATCTGCAACTTGAAAAATAGGAATAGAATCATATTCAATTTATTCTAAAACTGGCCGAGTTGAGAGTTGTGTATGCTGTAGTATTATACACTAGGGCTTTGGTAATAGTTTTGTAATTTTATGATTTTAAATGTAAATATAAAAAAATATTCCTGTTTAAAAAATTGGAAATGTCAAAAAATAATGCATATTGCGGAAACGTCTCAATTGCTATCCGGATCTGTTTATGCATTTTTTTACTTTTGCAAAGGGTGACAAAAAATCATTTGCATATTTTATTATACACTAGGGCCTTGGAAATCATTTTTAGTTTTTATGATTTTGACACATGCGAATAATACATAATTGGAAAACGTCTTAATTGCTATCCCGATTTTCATATGAATTTTTTGACTTTGTCATAAGGTGACAAAAAATAATTTGAATGTCTTATTATACACTAAGGCCTTGGCAATCATTTTTTGTTTTTATGATTTTGGCACATCTACTGCAAATATCAAAAAATAATTCATATTTCGGAAACGTCTTAATTGCTATCCCGATCTTCATATGCATTTTTTTCGCTTTTGAAAAAGGTGACAAAAAATAATTTGCATGGTTTTTCATACATAAGGGCTTAAGTCATAATTTTTTGTTTTTATGATTTTGGCACATTAACTGCAAATGCGATAAAATAATAAATATTTGGAAAACGTCTTAATTGCTATCCCGATCTTCATATGCATTTTTCTCACTTTTGCAAAGGGCGACAGAAAATAATTTGCGTATCATATTATACACTAGGGCCTTGGTAATCATTTTTTTGTTTTTATGACTTTGGCACATCTACTGCAAATATCAAAAAATAATTCATATTTCGGAAACGTCTTAATTGTTATCCCGATCTTCATATGCATTTTTCCAACTTTTGCAAAGGGTGACAAAATATAATTTGCAATCTTATTACACACTAGGGCTTTGGTAATCATTTTGTGTTTTTATGATTTTGGCACATCTACTGCATTTATCAAAAAATAATTCATATTTTGTCTCTTCCAAAACATTATTTTTACAAACCAGCTGTAGATTTTTTGCTATATTACATGAATAGCAACTTATGCAATAATCATGTTTAATCCAGAAATTCGTCAGAAATATCCTGTCGATATTATTATTAAATAAAGTTTTAAGTAACCTCATGCTTTTTACGGTCCGAGTGTACATAAAATTCACTAAAACATGTAAATATTTAAATAGAATTAATATTTTGAGCATTTGGCAACACCGCACAGGCGCATTAATTTTTACTTTTAATGTTCTCATGAAATAGGTCCAGCCAATAACGCTTGTACATATTAATATCAGCATGTTAATAGCTGGACGTCCAGCTATTGCACGGTTGGTCCAGCTATTATACACTTGGTATACGAAATGGTCCAGCTACTTCCGCATAGGCATAAGTATATATATATATATATATATATATATATATATATATATATATATATATATATATATATATATATATATATATATATATATATATATGTATCCGTCTGATAACTCAAAAAATAATTAACCGAGTTCAATGAAACTGGGAAGGTGCATTTATTTTATTAATGGCTTGGATGAGTTCGTTATCCAGGAAAATCGGACGGGGTTTTCTGAGAAAATGTTGAGTTTTCTTTCAAAAAAAATTTTTTTCTCAGAAAATAACAAAGCTGCTTTAATGTAATTTACTATATATATTGCCTTGAGAGAGTTCTTACTAAGTACCAAAATTCAACTTTCTAAGTTTATATAAAATTGAGTTATTCAAATTTTAAATTTTTCTTCAAAAAATTTTTTTTCTCGAAAAATTACAAAGTCATTTTAATGAAATTTGGCGAATATCTTGCCCTAGGAAAGACCTTACTACTTACCAAAATTAAACTTTCTAAGTTTATAGAAAACTGAGTTATTCAAATTTGAAGCATTTAATAAAAATTCACTACCATAACTCACTTGCTGCGTCCAGAGTTTTTCCTTTTTATTACAAGTATAAATTTGTGATAGAAATAAAATGGATCAGTGTTCAATGTTCATCAATTATAACGCTGTAGAAAATGGAAAGTGCAGTCTGTTGTTGACCATCTCTTTCTCCAGTTATGAACCCCCATTCCCTTCCGCATGGTGAAATGCAATGAGATAATCAATCAAGTGATAGTTCATCCATCATTGCTAGAACATCAGGATAAATGTAGTGCTGAAATAGCATTTCCATTTTATGGATCAGCTAACATACAGTGATTTGGTAGGTGAGTTATTGCTAAAGCATATTAAAAGAAAACCCAAAAGAATTAAAAACTTACAAGTCATAGTGCTTGTGATTTATCAACGATTTCGGCTAATGTTGCTGATTTATTTTGTTAATTTCTCTGTTAGGCTTCTCATTTTTAACATTTAAAAGTTACGGCAAAGTGAGAAAGAAAAGGCGAGATCGTGGTCTCTCTATTAGCAAATTTTTGAACTGGCATCCGCTAATGTGGCGAGTATCATGTCTTAACCATTGAGACGCCCGTAAAATCCAGTATTACTCAAAGTCGCTTTGCATATCTTCAAGCTATTTACGCACCTGCCCAGAAATAATTATTTAAAGCTCTTTTAAAAAAGTAAAAATAATATATTTGCATAAAAATTTGCAAAGAATTTCTTTCACGAAAATTCGCCATTTTATTTTTACAAAAATTGATTTAAGTAATGTTACACAAAAATTATATCTTTTACGAAAATTAGCAAATTTTTTCACAATTTTTTTATTGTACACTAATATCTACAATCAGAACCACCTAATATATTATATACATTAACTAATATGTATATACATTGACTTCTATAAGTAAATCTGCTGACGAGAAATTGACATGAAGGAATTACACCCATTGGTGCTATCCGGCAATTGTGATTTTATTTCATACCTGCCTCCATAGATCTGATGGCCACTTTCTATTCAGTCGTCTTGTTTGGTTTTCAAGCAATGGTTTAACAGCATCATTTGGATGTGCTTCCAGTTTTTGTAGGTGTTTGTTTGCTCTTCTAGTGATTTCTTCTGATACGAAGGGTATATTTAGATCTCTGTGGAGGGTGTGGTTGCTTACATACCAAGGAGCATCTGTTATAATGCGGGGGGCTTTGGACTGAAAGCGTTGAACTAGGTTAGTGTTGGATACTTTGGAGGATCCCCATAATTCTAGGCCATAGGTCCAGATTGGCTTGATTATAGCCTTGTTAACCAGGACTTTGTTTTATATGGCAATTGGGGATTTTCTACCTATTAGCCAGTACAGTTTCTTCATTCTCAGATCCATCTCTTTACGCTTATTTTTAATGTGGGTACTCCATGTGAGTCGTTTGTCTAGATGCAGTCCCAGATATCTAGCATGATCAGTCTGGCGGTTCAGAGTGAATGTGACATGCGATGACTTTGCTTCATTGATCTTTATCTTCCATTTGTCTAACCATCTTTGTAGCAATGAAAGGTGATTTTGTATATGATAGCTGGCTACTTTAGGGTCTTCATTTAGAGACTGTATGGCTGTGTCGTCTGCGAATGTGGACATGTCTGTTTCTTGGGTAGTCGGTATATCTGAGGTGTATAGTACATATAGAATCGGACCGAACACGCAACCTTGAGGTACCCCTAATTGGATTGGTCTGATAGATGAAACTTCTTCGTATTGTTTAATTTGAAAGTATCGATCTGATAGATACGATTTAAAGATAAGGTAATAGTGATAAGGGAAGGATTTTTTGATTTTGTACAGGAGTCCTTTATGCCACTTTGTTAAAAGGTTGACTTACATCTAGGAAAACTGAAGAACAGTATTTTTTTGATTCTGGGGCTTTTTATATTATATTCACGAGTCTATGGCATTGTTGAATTGTTGAGTGCTGTTTTCTAAATCCAAACTGGTGTTCAGGAATCCAGTTCTTCTCGTCCAGTTTTCTTAGTAAGCGATTAAGGATGAGTCTCTCAAGTACTTTTGATAATATAGGCAACAAACTTATAGGTCGATATGACTTTACTTTTGTGGGAGGCTTTCCTGGTTTCAAAAACATCAATATTTGAGCAAATTTCAGCTGCTTGGGCCAATAGGCTAACCGTAGTATCGCATTGAAGATTATAGTTATAAATTTGAGCCCTTGCTCTGGTAGTTCGTTCAGTACCGTGCCAGTAATAATATCTAGTCCAGGTGCTTTACGTTTGTTTAGCCTCTTTTTTTGTTCCTTGACCTCTCTAACTTCAAACTTACGGATTGGAGAAGACAGCTGTAGCGGTATGTCAAGATATTCCTCTATTTCTGAATCAGGTTCATCTGAGTTAGATTGGAAGACTTCTGATAAATGTTGACTAGACAATTCGGCTTTCTCAATGTCTGACCTTGACCAGGTGCCTCCAGTTTCCCTAATGGGTGGTATATGATTTTCAGTACTCTTATAGCTTCTCGTGGCTTTCCATATGGAGTGATCCTGGCCATTTAAGTTTTGTATGTAATAACGGAATGTTTCATTTCTAGTATTTTGTAATTTGCGCTTCAGTCTGTTAGCAATATTGTTGTAGCTTGTTTTGTCTACCGGGTGATGAGTTTGATGCCATATAGCCCCAGCTCTTCGTTTTTCTGTAATCAGTTCGGTCACCTGCATTGGAATTCTACATAAATCCTTGACTTCATCCTCTACTATAGGTGTGGCATACCATGCAGCATGTTGTATCGTTGATATTAGGTGATTTGTTGCTTCTTCCAATTCTTCTGGTGTTTTTATACTTATTTGTGGTTGCAGTTTGTCGTTAATGTATTCTCTAAAGATATACCAGTTTTGTTGTTGTTGTGTAGGACTGGTTTTATCTTTCTTTCTTATAATTGTGGCACTTACCGTTGCTACGACTGGCGTGTGATCAGATGATAGATCCAGACAAGATTGTGCTTCTAGATAGTTTTGTGATAACCCATTGACTACAAAGAAGTCTAATAAGTCGGGAATTTTGTTTGGATCTGTAGGCCAATATGTTGGTTCTCCCGTGGATAAAGTACTGTACCTATTTTCTATTATCAGCTTAGAGAGTTCCCTACCTTTCGGTGTTGTCAGTCTTGAACCCCAACTAGTATGTTTTGAGTTATAATCCCCACCAGCTATAAACTCGTTACCTAAGGTTACAAAAAAGGATTGAAAGTCTTTTTTTGTAATTCTATGTCTTGGCGGACAACAAACTGCTGATACTGTGAGTGGATTAGGAAGCTTGTTAACTTGGATCGTAGTAGCTTGTAGAAAATCTGCTTGGAATTTTGGCATCTCATAATGTGGCAATGAGTTTCTAATTATTATTGCGGTGCCACCATGAGCTGTGGCATCTGGATGTTCAGTGTGGTATATACTATAGTGTGGTATTTTTAAGTGTGTTCTGTCCATAAAATGTGTTTCTGATACGAGCAGAATGTCTATTTTGTGCATAACCAGGAATATCTGTACTTCGTGTTTTTTGGGTTGGAGGCCACTGGCGTTCCATAATGCTATTCTAAGAAACTGAGACATTGTTAAGCCAGTCTATTAATGACAGTCGACAACATGTTTAGTTTTCCAAAATTGGGAAACATTTTTTTACAATAATTTATTAAACATTTATTATTAATTACCAACGTTTCACAAAAATCTTACAAAAATGGTTTCCATGGAAACACGAAAAAAGTTCTGCGAGAACAGTAAATATTTTTTACAGGACAATTTTCTAAACAAACACTTTTTCCGACGTTTAAGCAAAAAAACTTTTGACATTTTTGGCGCCGATGCTTTACTTCCAGACGTATTGACGATGTGGAAGTAAAATAAAAATAGTTTGAAACTGTGTTACGCGACTTGCTACCTTCAAACTTTTATGTAGAATGGAATACAATTTTTTACAAATAGTTCCAATTGGACTACTAACTTAAATGAAGCTGTTACGTATGTTTCCCCAATATTTCTTGATGTGAGATACTACCCTGTTTAATGGTCTCTATTCCTTTAAAGCGAACAAATTGCCTCATAACTAAAATGACCATACGTTCTTTGTACTAATAACCACCAAAAGGACTCTTACGTCAGCTTACAAACTGAACTTTCCTTCCAGAGCCAAACATAACAGTGTTGAAAGAGCATAGAAATGGTCTTTAATAAAAGTCGTTCCAGCTAATGCGCCGATTTTTCCCATCCCATCGAGACTCTAGATGCCCCGTCTCACTACAACACTTGTACCATAAAATTTAATTCAATTCACTTTAATTTGTCTGGAGCTAGTAGATTTTTCCTCGGTAATTTGAGAAAGTCTTCAGTAACGAGCGCTGGCTAACAAGCTTAAAAGGTAAACAGCTACAATTAAGATGTAAAAGGATACGAGAATGACCAAAGTTGCTATTGCAGTGTCCAGCTAAGTAGATAGAGTCTATATAAGAATGGCTGCGGTGGTTTCCACTGTTGCCAAGTAACTCTCATTTAGGTATTTTTCGCGATAGAAAGTTTAACTAAAAATGACAATAGTGCACGATTATACAGAGCGAGTTTCAAGTTTGTCTGTGTATAGAACTCACTGTTTAGTTTTACCGCACAAATTTAAATTAACAAGAGTGCAGTCCTGGACGTGACAGGGGTCTGACATAACGACAGTGTATTGTGCGCATGTTCCAACTTTCGAAAAATGGGACCTGCAAGAATTAAGACCAAAACCAAAACTCATCATATCCAATCATCAGCTGCAGAAAGCATCGTATTTGTTGTCCATCATTCGTTTCTTTACTTTCAAGTAGTTACAAGTAGTGCGACCATAACAATTTATATTCGAGCGCGTTTTATCAATACACTGTCCGCCTTGATCAATGTACATAAATCGTAAACAGTTTATATTATACTCAATATATACACAAGTTAAAGTGTTTAGAAGTGATTTAATATTCATAACACGATACAGTCCACTTTAATACCCTACTTAAATAATACAATCCACGAACCATAAACTAGTAGCATTTTTGGTCCTTCGAGCCGGATGTTCTGCCTGCTGATATCGGTTTTTCAAACCCATTTTTTAATTAACTAACTTCGTCTTCTGCTTGAGTTTGTCACTATCAACAATAACTGCAATTGCGTCGGATAATTCGGCTCGATATCTGTAACTAATTTACACCATGGTAATATTGGTGTTTTATCAGGTGTAACCTCACATCTCGTTTGTGAATTCTGAAACTTTGCACCTATGCTACAATTAGACACTTTTACTTAAATACGGTTTCTTATATTTGACCAATAAACAATATCTTTAGCTTCTTTTTGTATTTTAACGTCGGTCTATTTCCGCGACTATGGCCAATCAACGACCCCAGGAAGTAGTGTCACCTCACTGTCCTGTAAATTTTACCGAACCGCTGCCTTTCTGTAAGGAGATTAGGGATATTTTTATGTGTGCAGCATCATATGGACCCGGGACGGACAGCTTTACGCTCCGTCAGACAAAACGTGCAGACATTCAACTTGCTCAAATACAATGCCGCAACCTCGGTTGATGTTAATTTTACAGTATGTACTGAATAAATAAAAGGGGAACGCTTGGAATCGAACCCAGTATTCTTCGGTTCAGAAGCACACGTTCTTACCCCTGGACTCCAAAGCTCTTATCATTAGCTTTATCCATACAAATTCTAACATAAAAATGGCCTATGTGAATCTCTTCTAATATCTCCCTTTGCAATTTTTTTGGAATGACAATTGCATTTTTATTGAGTTAGATTACCTATTGTCAATTGTCTTTAATTGGCCAGAATTAAAGTGCAATTGGTTATGTCCTTCGTTTACTATTTATTGGCCAACACTCCTTTATGTATTTTTTAAGACTTATTAAGATAGGATCTTTATTATTTTCCTAATAAGTGAATTAATATGAAGGTCTACTTCAAAGTTTTCTACCAATCTAAGTTTATTGTTTTAAAACGTAACACTTCATCTGGTAACTTTAATAACTAGCGCTGTAATCTCAAAGTTTGTTACGGTCTGCTTTTCAGCTACCGTACCATTCTGCTATTTATTCCAAATATCTGAGAAGTTTTTTAATGGTCATAATATCTTCTCAATATTGATTGGCGAAGAAATCATGGAATTAAAATTTTGTATGACTCTTCTGGAATATTCCTTTTAAAATAAGCATTACCTAACAAACATTCAAATGAGATTTAAAGGCAAAAAGGGTGGGATAATATTCTTCTGGATTATTTCGTTAAAGGAAATTATTTGTTAAATGGGAATTTCTCCACGCATAAATCAGATAATTTATGGCTTAGTTTTGACTGCTGAAAAATACGGACAAAGGTTGCCGGCAGTAAGTGTCGTAAAGAAGATTGACAAGTAGCGAACAAAATCGACGGTTGGACCAACAGCTCTCGATCAAATAGTGCGTGAAAACGCTGCACGAATAGCCTCTCTTATACACGAAGTAGCTAATGAGCAAAAAAAGAAAAACATTTGGCTGTCAAGACCGTTGAAGCCTGACACGAACCAAGCCAGGTATTTAAGAGAGTGCAGAGCTAGTGCCGCGGTCAGATCTCGGTGGTTGTCTAGTGACAACAGCATCCCACCAACGCATGCGCGACCTACTTAAGGGCCTTATTATCATCGACAGGTAAGTGGCTTTAACGATCTCAGCACTAGGTTAGATATCGGTAGATATCAACTTGTGCAACAAGCTGTGTTAAACTGTTAGTGCTTATCTGAAGTTAATAAATCTCGGCAGGTCCTATTTGTATAGAATGATATGATAATTTATTTCTTTGACATAAATTGTAGAATCTTGAGGGGATTTTCTCTTTAAATTACAGGGGTCCTCTCTCCCGATAATGGTCCTGCTCCGGGTCCGTCTCCTGTGCTGTTCTGGTTTCTAATCCTGTTCCTAGTTTTGATTCAGATTTATGGCTTTTTCTTTTGTTTAAAACTGAGTATGCTGTCTTAGTCCTGGATCTGGGCACAGCATTGTAGTATTTTGAGTAGCCGTCTGAAGTCTAGCTCCACTCAGATCTTAAGCTTTCATTTCACACCAACTTTGGTTCCAAGGGAGGCTTTTATATGCCTTAATCCGAGTTGCTGCTCACCTTAAGCTCTGCTGATTTGGATAATTTTGACGTCGTTCTTCAGATGAGCGCAAATTGGGGTCCCTAGAACTCGAAACAAAGGTCCGTTAATATGTATATATATATATATATATATATATATATATATATATATATATATATATATATATATATATATATATCTGAGGAATAACTCAAAAAATACTAAACTGATTTCCATCAAACTTGGCAAAAATCTTGTTTCGGCAAAAACCGAGGTCGAGTTCGTTAATCAGCCTTTATGTTCAAGTTTTTCAGGTGGAAAATCGGGGAAAACTTGTTGAAAACGCTATATTTTGTAAGTATCAGAATAACGAGACTTCACATGTTGCTAGAAATAGTGCAAATAAACATGTATTGTCAATTTTAAGTAATTTGGTCCACAATATTTAGTGTTTTTTCCAAATTAAAAATAAAATCCCAAAGACATGCGTTGAAACGACTTAGTGGTTAAAGTCAAATGCCTGACAGAGAGAGTAGTTAACTGCCACGCGTAGCTTAATTCATACAACAGGTATAAAACATACAGCAACAGTAACCAAACCAAATATATACCAGGCAGAAAACATCATATCCGAATCCACAATCGTGAAGTCTCGGCCGCAGTTATGGAAAATGACAGACGACATGAAATTAAAAAAATGTCAAGTGACTTATTTAACTTGGCGATTCAACCAATTATTAAAATACACTATATTTAGCTTTATTATCGGCCTCAAACACAGTTTTAGCGCAGCATAGATTTATTATGCTGTGGCATAATAATGTATCAGAAATTGAAACAAAATCAAGCCAAGTCTTTATAAAAATGATTCTAAAATAGTTTCTTTTATCCTGAAACTTAAACATAAGACGTCATATGAGACCGAAACAGCCGTGCGATGTATTTCAATTCTACTACCTAATTTTCTGTATTTAATTTATTATGCATACTTTGAGTATAATATCCCGGGCATGGAGCTGTCATACGGTATCACGCAAGTAAAACCTTTCTTGACGGCTGCCCAGATAGCTTAGCGGTTATCATGCTTTAAATATATAACCAAAATATCACAATTAAGGACTCTGTGAGATACATTGGTGTACAACTGGATCGAACGTTGAATTTTCACAAACATCTAACTTTACTTAGACAAAAAGCCCACATTGCAATGCATACCATATACTCCATTCTAAATAATCCCTACCTAAGTAATAAGTTTTTTATTTTTATTACTTATGTAGGGATTATAAATATATATATATATATATATATATATATATATATATATATATATATATATATATATATATATAAGTTTTTTATTTTTATTATTTAGGTAGGGATTATTTAGAATGGAGTATATGGTATGCATTGCAATGTGGGCTTTTCTCTAAATAAAGGTAGGTGTTTGTGAAAATGCAACCTTCGATCCAGTTGTACACCAAGGTATCTCACAGAATCCTTAATTGTGATATTTTGCTTATATATTTAAAGCATGATAACCGCTAAGCTATCTGGGCAGCCGTCAAGAAAGGTTTTACTTGCGTGATACCGTATGACAGCTCCATATATATATATATATATATATATATATATATATATATATATATATATATATATATATATATATATACATCAGTACTAAGACCAGTCGTCACTAATGGCTATCAAGTCTGGAATGGAGTATCAAAGATAAGACTTCTACCTCTGCAACGTTTCCAAAACAAATGCCTCAGATTAGTCACTGGTCTTAACAGGTATACACGCATCAGTACTCTGCACTATTTAAGAAACATTGCTACACTTAGAGAACATATAAAGACAACATATGATAATTTTTTAAAATTTTTTATCACAAATAATAAACTGACCGAAAATCTAACCATCGTAAGACACAACAGTGACTTTGAGATCAAACATATAGTAATTTACTAACATCTGCCACTTTTCAATGAAACAAAACACAATTAAAACTAAAAATAAAATTAATGTTAAGGATTACAAAAACACTCATATAAATAAAACAAGTAAACTAAACGACTGCATGTCCTAAATATAAACAGTTATCTGAATCAGGTTTTTCAGCTGCTACATTTTCCTGAGAAATCCAAAGAAAAGTTATAATCCCCAAATCTAGCAGTGCAACCTCGTTGAATAATTAGTTTAAGTGTAGTTTTAACACATCAAGCAAATAAACATAAGGTGAAAATATATTGTAAAATAAGAGTTTTGCATTACTGCTTATATTGCAGCAATAATATGTATATGTATATATTTTTTGTAAATATGACTCTTTATGTAAATAAAAGTTTTGTTGATTGATTGATTGGTGCTCGCATCCCACGGAGAAAGTGAGGGGATCGAATCCATCTGGATGCATGTATCTTTTTTTTTAATGTTTTGTTTTGACATTTGGAGAAACAATAGTGCACAGATTTCATACGTTTTGAACAAGATCTCATTTTTGTTTAAAACGCCTGAATAAGTTTGTAACCGTTGAGTCTGAAGTCATAATTTTGTTATTGTTGTAATTCATTGATTGTTGTTGCCCTTACTTGGTGAAACTTGTCCATACTGCATACAGACTTGGAGAATACTTCTCTGGCTTCACTGTTGGTTTTTAGTGGTGAAGGACGTAGCCAGCGCGTGAGCTAACTGGAGCAAGTGGCCCTTCGAATTCTGGAAGTTCTAGGATGTTCTTCAATGCTTCTGTGACTAGAGCTGCTGTCAAGCAGCGAAACTATAGTCACAGAAGCATTGAAGAACATCCTAGAACTTCCAGAATTCGAAGGGCCACTTGCTCCAGTTAGCTCACGCGCTGGCTACGTCCTTCACCACTAAAAACCAACAGTGAAGCCAGAGAAGTATTCTCCAAGTCTGTATGCAATTGTTGTAATTGTTATTGAAAAAACCGGTTTGATTAGGTTGACTAAAACATTACCTACAGATATAGCAAAATTTAGTTCTTTACCTTCATAGAAAATTGAGTTTTGGGCATTTTTCTCAAAAGGAGTTAAAACACAAGATTTTTTTGATAATAGAGAGATATCGATGGTAACACTTTCGAAAGAATTCCTCAAATGTGCGCGTACCAGGACCTCTAATATCGATCTTCAAAGTCTGTGTAAGTTTAAAGTATTAACTTTACTAATATGCCGTATAATAATAATGTAAAATTCTTATGAAAATTCGCTACTATAACGCTATACTATTCCGAAAGCTCGGCAATTAATAAAGAGTTTTTATTTTGGAACTGACGGCTATCCCACAATTTTTTAAGTATATATATATATATATATATATATATATATATATATATATATATATATATATATATATATATATATATATATAACCTCGGTGGTTCAGGGGTAAGAACGTGTGCCTCTGAATCGAAGGGTACTGGGTTCGATCCCAGGGTACTCCTTTCACTTTTTCAGTACAAACTGTAACATTAACATCAACCGAGGTTCTGGCATTGTATTTGAGCAAGTTGAATATCTGCACGTTCCGCCCTTCGGAGGGGGCGTTAAGCCATCGGTCCCGTGTCCATACGATGTTGGGCACGTTAAAGGTCCATACCCTCTATACAGAAAGGCAGGGGTTTGGCAAAATTTACAGGATAGTGAGGTGAAACTGCTCCCTGGCGTCGGTGATTAGCATTAATCGCGGAAATAGGCCGATATTAAAGAAACATAAAACACACAAATATATATATATATATATATATATATATATATATATATATATATATATATATATATATATATATATATATATATATATATATATATATATATATATATATATATATATATTGAAACTGACCCTGGATATGGGTTATATTTGAAGAAATTTTTTCTAAATTCAAAAGTTGGGATCTCCTCATTAGTGAGGGTACAAGGAGGAATCTGCATATTGAATTTACCAGGTAAATCTCAAGTACGTATGGTTCAAATTTTAAGGAAAATACCTATTATTGCTAGGGTGTATTTCTCTCTAATGTAGGAATCTCTTCTGGGTAGAATTTTCAACTATGGCAACACTGTCGTGACCAATCTCGTATCTCCTGCTTCCAGTAATGGGCGTAGTTGTCTGAGACTAAAATGACGTTTTTATGAATACCTAACGTACTTCTTATGTCCATGTCCAGCTAACGTGCAATCTCCGCCAAATTGAAGCACAAGTTTGGAATTGCACAACACTATTAGTGTAGGTGCTCAGAGATATCCTATCTCTTGGCCGAGACAAATCGATAAAGTCACTATATTTATATACCTGAACGAAAGCCAGAGGTGAGTTCTCAGACTCAATATCATCTTTCATCATTATATACGTCTAAAGTCTACTAGACGTAAAACAGGGTTGGATTATTAAAGAGGTAGAAACATTGCCAGATTCTGCTTGTTAAATTGTAATATGATTTAAAGCTACAGTAATGGTGTACGAGAACAAAAACAATTAGTGATATTTTCCGACTATTATATTGTGCTTCTTATAAAACAAATAGTGAATGTAAAAGAGGGTAAGAGGACGACAATAGGCTTATTATTTTCTCCACATGATTTCAACGAACAACATGTTTTTATACTCGGAGGATATTTTGTTACTTCTATATTTCCAAATGTAACTACTTTTCTCACCTTGATAATTTGATAACAAAATCGTCAACTTACCGTCACATGCGAGTAAGATGATTCAACTAGTTGGGTAAGCTTACGAAAGCAAAATAATATTCTCAAAAATATATTTTATTACTTGATTTCACATTTCACCGACATATGCTTTGCGTCTTGATTATATTGCAGTCGGACCAGTAAAGCAGCCCACTTCTGACACAAGGAATAGGAGTAGCTAACTCCACCCTTACCTGAACCATTCTAAATTAAGCAATGTTTTTCTATGGAAATGTTCTTATATATTTTTCATACAATCGTTATCGTCATCTTCATCCATATAACTGATTAATCGAGAGGAATCACAAGATTCCTTGTCATCATCAAACTTTACTTTCTGAGATGTTTCTGTGTCCGTCCCTTCTTGATCTCCTTTGTTTGCTTTTTAGCATCGTTTTTTTTTTTGGTTTGCCTCTCTCTTTTCTGGTTTCTCTTTTCCTTCTCTTCTTTATTTTTTTACGAGGTTCCTTATTTTCTAATGCATTCTTACCAGGAGTCCCAGTTATATGCATAAATGGTTGCTTCTTCCTTTATTTCAATTCTTTGGACGCATCCAGGGGTAAGAAGGGGGGGGGGTAGACCAAATGGATTGAATTAGACGGTCCAGCTACCGCACTATACAGGGTAGCTGAAAAAGTATTTTGACATAAACTAGCTACCTAAGTGTCCACATTCGCCGACTGAGTATCAATAGCATGATGTGGTTCTAATACTTCAGTGGCTTCACTTGGTGATGATGTAATGTCATAAGATCGTCGTGTTGCTTCTCTGTCTACGTTCATCGAAGCTTTGAGCGGCTCTGTAATCATTGGCCGTCCTAAGTCAGAATCATAAAATATTTGATAATTCAGTGGAACCACACCAGTTGCTTTAAGACCTTGGACTGCATTTTTTATTGCGGCAAACTTGCTATAAGCCACATGAAATGTTCTTGCCACAGCTTTAATAAAAATCATTTGTCGCAGATGATGTGTTAAATAAGTTATTGCAGACTCGGCTATCAGCGGTTTCAAAGGTCGGTGTAAAGAGACATCCAGCGGTTGGATGTGATGACGTGTCTGGGGAGAAATACGGTAATATAGTTTTGTCATAATAAATTCATTGATGTAGAGTAATGTACGAGTAATGAATGCCCACTGAAAGCAAATTAAAAATTCTTCCCTTCTGGTTTGATTTGAACAAATTAAATGGATTTTTCGATACCTTGTTCCCTTTGGCAGGTCTTATAGGTAAGTCTGGACGTGATTTATTGTTATATTATTATTTTCTGGGTGATTTTCTTACTCTGGAACGTGTAATCTGTTTCTTCTGTTGATGACAGGAATGGCTATTGTTTTCACACAAAAATGGTTTAAAATATTGAAATTCTTTCTGGAAAGGAATATGACGCTCGCTTCTAGCGTCCTAACAAACAACAACCTCCTATTCAAGCGGAAATCGGAAAATTGTCGAAAATTAATCTTGAACCCCATTTCATATTTTATCACAGCGAGCTTTCTTGAAAATTATTATCTCATCTTTTTACAGGTACGTATATTTTAAAAGCCCGCTAAGTTCAAATTCTGTACCTTAGGTAAATTCTTGTAATTAAATACCTAATATTAGAATGACATTTGCATAACCTCACTAATTCTAGATATAACAATCATACTAAATTTAAAACGAAAACACTTTTAAATGTTAGAATCTTGGTTTAAAGTCTTTTGTCATTAAGACTTTTGTCTTTGATAAAACTCAGTCCTTTTGGTTATAATAAAAACACACATTTTTTATGGTCTATATAGAGTGTTTTCATTATATTTTATTTTAAATTATATGTAGGTAAATATATTTTGAGCATAATTCTTTGGTTTTAATGATATGTTTGAAAGTTTAAACTACACATATACATTTAGACATGTGGCTTAATTAACATCTTTACTGAGATAATATTCCAAAATTGTTATGGTTACAAGTTTTAAAATTGTAATTATTGATCACCTTAATGAACCATGGCTTTTATAGCTATCATTGTTTTCCTAACCAGCACTGACTAACAATAATAAAGAACATGTTTGGTTATTGATGTGTTTTTATTTATGTTTTAGTGTGGAGAAAATGTCGAGTGATATGGATATGTACATAATTTGCAAAATACCCATATACATCACGTGTAAACTGTAAGTATTGTATTTACTGCGGACCTGTGTTCAAGTTCTAGTAATACTATTGCTAAGACAAACCCTTCAATATACCTCTGTCTGAGTATTTATTTATTGTGTGTGTGTTGTCTTCTTTCATGGCTGCGGTCGTCAGACCATTCGCATATTTTTTCCGGCTTCCTGGTTTAGATCCCATCTGTATGCTACTTTTATTTTGATACACACACACACACACACACACACACACACACACACACACACACACACATATATATATATATATATATATATATATATATATATATATATATATATATATATATATATATATATATATATATATATATATATACATATATATAACAGATATATTAGTTTACATTTTGTGATACTTTTGCTATATTTTCATACAATACTTCTGTGTTTTTGTTTGTTTTAAATATGACGGATATCCTTTTTTTTTGTGCTGTTTACACTATGTATTTATATATTTTCATACAATACTTCTGTGGTTTTGTTTGTTTTAAATATGACGGATATTCTTTTTTTGAGCTGTTTACACCTTTTTTTAATCTATTTACTAGCGATTATAAACGGGGACACTTGGACCAAGATGTCTGTCATGGCCACTTCTAGACACACAAGACGGGCCACGGATTCACAGGTATAATCACAGTGGGGTAGACAGAAGGAGTTAAATTTAATATTTTAAAGTTATAAACGCATATACATTACACATTATTATTTCTTATTTCTAATACGATGCAGACAATTTAATATTTTTATTCTAATTTCTTTTATCAGGTCTATTAACAATTTGTATATGTTTAAGTTTCTTCCTTGTAGTAAACTCATTAAATTGAATGGTAGTTGCACTATTTTCATTTTATAGATATGACTTACATAGGCATCTATCTTTGCAAGTTTTAAGGGGCATTGCAGCAACATATGTTCTGAATCGCCCAGTTCACCACACTCACACAAAGGACTCGTTCTTAGGTTGATTTTGTTTAGATAGGCTGGAACTAGCAAATGGTTAAATCTGAGTCTACAGAAAATGCGGATCCATTCTTTTTTTAAATCGGTGTTGTAGAACCATGGCGTTCTCTGTAAGTCTGGCTGAAGCTGTTTGTAGAATTTAACAACTCGGTCTGCTTTATAATGTTTCTGCCACTTTTCAAAGTACATTTTCTTCGCGTAGATGTCAATATCGGTTGACGGACATAAATAAGGTCCTTCTTTCTCGTATTCGATAGAAAATTTTGCCAAGATGTCCACACATTCATTGTCTTTAAGTCCGCAATGATCCTTGATCCAGCAGAAATTTATGTGTTTTGATTGTTTTGAAATTTGCACAAGGAAATCATTGATAGCTTTTAAAATGTAGTTAGTTGATTTGGTGGTATAAAGGTGTTCTAACTTTCTTATGCAACTTTGGTTATCTGACAAGATAACAAACGTAGTGTGTTGGATTGATAGGATATATTTCAGGGCTTCTAAGATAGCAATCATCTCCGCCGTATAGATTGACATATGGCTGTTTAATTTTAACATTTTGCAAGTTTTGATTTGTGGGTTGTAGAACGCGCATGCTGTACCATCTTCTTGCTTTGAGCCATCTGTATATATGCAGTAAGGATTTTTGTACTTGTCCAGCTCGAGGTTTAGTATTATATTTCTAGTGTGGATTGGAAATGGTAGCAGGTTTTTGATATATTTGGTGTTTATTTCTGACAGGTGCGAATTTATTTCAAGAATCGGGTTTAGCCTATCTATGTGAATTTGAGTTTTTATGTCTTGAAGGTCACAGTATACTTCTGCCAGCAACACTGATTTTTTTGGTCCAATACTTGTTTGTAAGGTCACTTATAAGCAAGTGGTGTAATTTTTCCGTAAGTTGGCTGTCCTTTGCGTACCATTTAATAATCATTCGGCTTGCTAGAATTTTTCTTCTATATTAAAGGGGCATTTCTCCACATTCTGATAGCAAGTTGTTTGTTGGTGAGTTATTTAGAGCTCCGATTGATATTTTAAGGTATTTGTTTTGGATCTTTTCTATTTTGTCTAAGTGTGTTTTTGCAGCTTGGTCGTAGAAGATAGAGCCATAGTCAATAATGGACCTTATGTATGCTTTATACATCATCAGTGATACGTTTGGATCGGCTCCCCAACTTATGTGACTCACCATGCGTAGCACGTTGATAGCTTTTTCGGTTCTGGGAATTATTTGTTTATATGTTCCCTCCAGAGCAATTTTCTATCGAGTGTAATACCCAAGTAGGTAATTACCGATTTGACAGGGTAAGTATTTATTTGGTTTAAACACATAATCGTAACTTTTCTATTAGGTTTTAACATTTTTAAACTCAATGTCACACTGCTTAAAGCTTTTTATCATAGCAATATATATATATATATATATATATATATATATATATATATATATATATATATATATATATATATATATATATATATATATATATATATATAGCACTCATTGAAGAGTTTTTTTAAAGAAAATTCACTAAAAAGCTATGGTAATCAAACTTCGTACATAAGTTTATGACATTAAGGGGAACTATACACCAAAATTTAGATTTCTATGTTACAGGAAAAAAAGTTTTATAAAATATTTGGGGCCAGGCCATTTCTATGAAAATTCACTACCGTGACGCACTTTCTGCGTACAGACTTTTTTATTACCCATTCTGTTCAAAATACTAGCTGTATTTACGTCGATTTTAATAAGTTAGTAGGACAGTGATAAATCTGTTAGGAGGTTCTTCTCGTGCATAGAGATCATTAGCACACATCACGCTTTTAGTGCCGAGCACTGATCCATTAAGTTTTTACGGTGTTTGGGCCCGTCACGGGCTTCACTTCCTTGACACTTCCTTCTCTTTGTGTGTCATTGGTGCTATCAGTCTTGGCAACATTAACAAGCAGGGTTATGTATGTGTTCGGGTGAAAGGAACACTCTGTGCTTTGTGGATCATTAAAGTTTACAGTTTCAGACATTATATATTATTATAATCACACCCCCTTCTTATCTCTTGAACATATGGGACATCTTATCACGCTCGAGTGAAAATACAAACGATCACTGCTATT
Source organism: Tillus elongatus (assembly GCA_964006375.1). Lineage (NCBI taxonomy): Eukaryota > Metazoa > Arthropoda > Insecta > Coleoptera > Cleridae > Tillus > Tillus elongatus. The sequence continues at coordinate 21,941,885 of OZ023263.1, read as the reverse complement.
TCCAGTCAAATAATGAAGTGGTTTTGTTATTTGAAGTATTTGAACTCATTTTAGTGCTATGCTTATGGCGGTTATATAGTTATTTTAAAATAAAATAAATAATCTTTTAAGTAAAACGATTTTGCGTAAAATTTGATGAATTCAATTCATCAAAATACAGTTTTCAGACCTGACCTCGTTTCGCTAACAAAGTTAACACCATCAGAGGAACGAATAAACTAAGCGAATGATGACTATAACTCCTATTAGTGAATTTTCGTAGAAAAAATTCACTAAGGGGAGATCCCGACTTTTGAATTTTGACAAAATTGTTGCAAATGAGCGCGAACTAGGACCATTATAACCCATATCCAGGGTCAGTTTCAACGTTTATATTGTTACTTCCTTCAAACAAAAGCTTTAAGTACAAGAACCGTGGTATGTAGTGATTGACCTCAGGTGGATATAGATCTGCTCAATGGTGAGGTCACAATTGCCTATAAGACCCTACACTAAAGTAGCTATCTATCAGAGTGTCAAATTTATTAAGATTAGCAGCACTTTTTAGGAGGTTAAGAGATCTGGATGTAGTTTGATACTCACGTTCTCTTCCTTTATTTGCTTCGCACTTACGTCTAAAATTCTATAATAGTAGACTTAGAACGGTAGAAAAGGAAACTCGTATAAATCTCTATAGATGTCGTTACTTTACATTAGTGAGAATATTAAATTGAAATATCATCTATTTTGCATCGAAACCATTGCCATAGAAACGATAAATTGAATCTAGGAAGAAGCTAACAGTTTGCAGCAAGAAAATATAGCGGCAAATTCAAACACTAAATAGTCAGTTCGAAGTGTAAACTAATATTGAAAGTAATTTTATAAATTTAAATGGTCAATAGCTACAAATGTTAGAGGATCCAGTAGGAAAATTAATGTAAAACAAAATTAAATTGTCATATATATTGTGATTTCATTGCCTAACAAGGTACATAATTTAATAAGAAGTCATCTAGAAAATTTAGTTGTAAAAGGGTAAAGGTAAGAATTTTCAATTGCAGCTCACTACATAAATGCAGAAAAGAGTCAACATAAAGCCGTGGACAAATAAGAAGCAAACAACAAATTATTTCAATATTAGTTATAATTCTTAAAATTAACAAAATTTTTATTTACATATATATATATATATATATATATATATATATATATATATATATATATATATATATATATATATATATATATATATATATATATAGGTGTTCTAAAAGTGTCAGATTTTGATTTATGAATTAAATTAAATAATATAGTGAACCCTATAACTAAATAATCAATAAATACAGATAAAGGCGCCCAACTATATACAATTTGAGCTTCATAAATATAGAACATAATATGCTTTATAATATCAAGTATACAAATATAGGAGCCTAAAACTCTACAAATATTATATATAAACACAAAATTACTTAAATATCTACATTTGAACAAATTAAACAATGTACACCCACGAAATCATAATAATTATACACCCTAATCGTGGGGAACATAACCTTTACATATAATTAAACACACTATTCAATCTATACATTACATATAAACAAAAAACTCTGGGCTCGAGTAAAACATAATATAGGGTGGCGCATTGAAAACGAAACAGACCGATTTAAGTCCAGAGAAATTTTTTTTAAGAAACGCTGAAATACCTCAATTTTAATATTGAGGGCGACATGTTTTGACATAAAACTCTACTTTGTCACATCAACCCCTTAAGGGTGGTGATAACAACCCTTATATTTTAAATAGGGAACATGCATCGAGTGTTACATCATTTAAAAGCTCTTCCTTTTCTGAATTCAGCACATTAATGTTTTTTGAAGTTTTATCAACTCGATTAAAAATTATTCACAGTTGAAGATGTAAAAACGCATTTCACTCATTCTGATAAGAAATGTGCTGATAGTCAATGTTTTGTTGGTTTGTAAACAAAAAATTGACTATCAGAACATTTCTTATCGGAACGAGAGAAATGCGGTTTATTATTTCAGTTTATCGGTCGGTTTGATACTTGATAGTACTACCGAAAATTAATTTCACAATGGTGTATTCTGTAGAAGAAAGAGTTGAAATAATTACTCTTTTTTTTTTTCAAAAACGATGACTGTGCAAACCGTACCGCAAATTTGTTTCATGAACGACATCTGAACAGACATGTTTACAGAAAATACATTTTGGAGTCAGTTACAAAGTTACGACAAAGTGGTTCAGTAGCCAACAAAAAACGGGATCCTGAACGTGAATTACCTGTTAAAAATGAGACTACTGAGATTGAAGTTTTAGGACAAATTGCTGCAGACCCAACTTTGAGCACGACAAATTTGGCCACTGTTTCAAACATCAAAAGAAGAACTATTCAGCGAATATTGAAGCATCATAGATTTTACCCGTATAAAATTCATCTTGTACAACAACTGAATGAAGATGATTTTGATCGGCGGCTGGAGTTTTGTGAAGTTATGACTGCACGAATAGCTGATAACGGGAACTTTCTGTTCAATATCTGTTTTTCAGACGAGTGTATGTTTTTATTAGACTCTACAGTCAATCGTCATAATTGTCGTTATTGGGGAGATAATAATTCAAGAAATTTTCACACTAAAACTCCACAGAAATTGAATGTCTGGACTGGAATTTTTGGAGACCGTTTAACCGGACCAATTTTTCTTAGTGGCAATTTGAGTGGCGAAACGTATTGGGAGTTAATAGAAGATATCGTTTACCCTCTACTAATTGACATTGTTGAAAATGATGATCGCTATCAAGAAAATCAATTAGTGTTTCAACAAGATGGAGCTCCTCCGCATTTTTCACAACGTGTTAGCGGGTTTTTGAACAGATAGTTTCCAGAGCAATGGATTGGGCGTAGAGGTGCTATTGAGTGGCCCCCTAGATCACCGGATTTAACTCCTTTAAACTTCTTTCTATGGCGCCATTTAAAGAGTAGAATTTACGCAACAGAACCGAAGTCTCTGGAACAATTACGACGAGGAATTGTTGAAGAATGCCGTCTAATAACCCCACATATGCTTCAGAATGTCAGAGCTCGTTTTGAACAAAATTTGTACTTTTGTATGGAAGCTGGTGGCCAACAATTTGAACACTTACTTAACTGAATAAACAATTTTGAACGTTTGGTTTTGTTTTTTAGTTTTTTAACGAAAAATTGACTAATTAAAGCATTTCTTATCACAATGAATGAAATACGTGCTTGCAACTCCAATTGTGAATAATTTTTAAACGAGTTGATAAAACTTCCAAAAAAATTAGTGTGCTGAATTCAGAAAAGAAAGAGCTTTCGAATGATGTAACACTAGACCTATGTTCCCTATTTAAAATATAAGGGTTGTTTTCACCACCCTTAAGGGGTTGATGAGACAAAGTTGAGTTTTATGTCAAAACATGTCCCATTTAATATTAAAATTGAGGTGTTTCAGCGTTTCTTAAATATAGTTCTCTGGACGCAAATCGGTCTGTTTCGTTTTCAATGCGCCACCCTGTATAAAATACAAAGGTCATATTTCACAGGTTTTATAGCGATATAAGGCGTAAAAATAACAATAAAAAATGGTCGCCTGAACGCAAGTATTTCGAAAAGCACGACCACATTAAAAAAATTTAACTAATACAAATTAGCGCCCTAAAAGTGAGACTTTTGACAACTCACGTTTTAGAATAAAAATAATTATATAACACCAATACTCACCATAATTAAAAATTACAGTATGTATATATATATATATATATATATATATATATATATATATATATATATATATATATATATATATATATATATATATATATATATATATATATATATATATATATATATATATATATATATTCTCAATGCAAATTCGGCTGTCACTTTTTCTTGTGAATTAAAATAACGACATCCAAGAGACTAAGTAGAAGAACATTCACTTTTTACCTCCCATAATTTCTAAATACTCTCCAGTCATGAAGACGTTCCTGTTAGAAAGAAATTTGTTCCTGGCTGTTGAACAGTCTAACGAAAGTAGGATTCGTGAAGTTTTCGCTGTAAATGCCTTCTGTACTCAGTTCCGCAGATACAATGGAAACGTCTGATGTTCTTTTTCCAATCCCGCATCATTATCTCTAATGAGAAGCTCACGGTAAGTAGTTATTATTACACAGATTCTCCAACTCTGTCTAAACTCTACCACTAATGGCGTAATGCAGAATTGCATACAATTCTGCACATAGTATAGGTGAATCGAAGTTGGGGATGACAGAGCATAATGCAAGTAATCATAGCAGGAAAGGCGTAGTTAAACATACAGCCAAATGGAATAAATTCAGGATCTCAATTATTGTACATATTTATAAAAAATCCCGTAATACTACGACTTTAGATTAAAAAGTCCGGACGCAGCAGATGCGTTATGGAAGTGAATTTTCAGAAATATGTTTTCAATAGCAAATATGTCTCTTTAATGCAAGCAGGCATCAATCTGATTACCGGTATAACCTATATAGTAAAAGTCTGGACGCAGCAAGTGCGTTATGGTAGTGAATTTTCATAGAAATGATCTGGCACAAAATATTTTATTATTACTTTTTTTTCCTGCAACATAGAAATCTTAATTTTGGTGTATAGTTTACTTTTTATATCGTAAACCTACCTACCAAATTTGGTAATCATAGATTTTTTATTTTTTAAGATAAAAATTTTTTTCAAATGAAAACTCAAAATTTTTCCGGAAAACTTCGTCCAATTGTTTTGATTAACGAACTTGTCAAAGCCATTTATAAAAGGAAGGTACATGCCAAATTTTATCAAAATCGGCCTATTATTCTTTGAGATAAATTTTTTTTTCGAATGAAAAGTCAAAATTTTCCCGGAAACCTCGTCAGATTTTCCTGACTAACAAACTTGTCAAAGTCATTTACAAAGGGAAGGTACATGCCAAATTTTATTAAAATCGGCGTATTACTTTTTGAGATAAGAATTTTTTTCGAATGAAAACTCAAAATTTTCCCGGAAAACCTCGTTAGATTTTCCTGACTAACGAACTTATCCAAGCCATTTACAAAAGAAACGTACATGCCAAATTTTATCAAAATCGGCCCATTATTTTTTGAGTTATCGGTGTGATACACACACACACACACACATATATATATATATATATATATATATATATATATATATATATATATATATATATATAAATATATATATATATATATATATATATATATATATATATATATATATATATATATATATATATATATAAACATATAAAAATTGAAACTGGCCCCGGATATGGGTTCTAGAAGTCCTAGATCGCGCTCATGTGAAGAAATTTTTTCAAAATTCAAAAGTCGAGATCTCCTCATTAGTGAATTTTTTCTAAGAAAATTCACTAAAAACAATGTACCATATTTTATCAAAATAACTTATTGTTAGAAAGTGTAAGAATTTTCTGGAAATATTTGATTAAAATGCAGGGCAATGATGGTTGAAGCTGAAACTGAAGGGTTTGCGGAACACTCTTTACATAATCCGTATTTATTTCAGGTTCTTTGCCTAAATGTTACCAATTTTGACGTGCAAATCGCGACTTTCTACGTTTGAGGAAAACCCCTTTTTTTTTCTTTCAATGCCTCTAAGTTTTTTGTCTTTAAACTTACAGACATTAATTTTGGTAAATTGTTCACCCTTTATATATATATATATATATATATATAATTGAAACTGACCCTGGATATGGATTCTAGGGGCCTAGTTCGCGATCATTTGAGGAAATTTCTTCTAAATTCAAAAGTCAGGATCTTCTCGTTAGTGATTTTTTGCAAAGAAAATTTACTAAAACAAGCACTTGAGAATCCACGGGAAAAGTATATGACTGTATTAAATATGGAAGGTTTCACTAAGCTAGGGCAAGAACAAACAACCAGATATGTTATTCAAATTGAATTAAATCTTAAAACTGTCATCTCTTCTTTATTAAATTATTTTATAATCAATCTCTCGCTAAAAAATATATCGTAATAATAACAATCTGATTAGATAACGGTAAAGTGAAATGAGAGTAAAAAAAAGTGATGGAAAGTCACTAACTAGGATCAGAACTCGTCATGTAGGAGTCGATTATACAATGTACAGAGACTTACCCCACTGAGCTACGTTCGACATATATTTACTAGCAGGTATATCCCATAATACATGTTAATTGTTCAACGTTTTACAATTTACACAAAACCATTTTTATTTACAATAGATTTTTTGCTCATATTTTAACGAAATCAAGGAAGATAAGGACTTAGACACATATCTAGGAGCTTGTTAGTAATTTTTGTATTATTTTTCACTCACATTCGTACTCAATTAATTTTGACGTTTTAACTATCTTGAATCAGATTTAATTAATTAAAAATTCATTTACCCCTAACTTTTTTTGTCTTTTAAGATAGAGATCTGAATCTTGGTACGTAGGATACTGCTTATAACCAGCGTACCAAATTTGGTTGCCCTTACTTTGTTATCTGCTGATAATTTTTTTTTCGAAAGAAAACACAAAATTAGTTAAGTTTATGGTTGACGGTCTATAATTTTTAGCTAATTTTCGTAGAAAAATTTCGTTAATGAAGAGACCGCGGCTTTTGAATTCTAAAAAGATTTATTTAAATGAGCGCAAACTAGGTCCCCTAGAATCCATATCCGGGTTTATTTTCTGTTTACATATATACAGGGTGACGCATTTCTACGGTGAAGCTCAATATAATTGTTATTATGCAAGATACGAGCGAAATTGTATACATTACCTATAAGATGTGTTGAGCTGCATCTTATAAAATTATTTTGACAATCACAGGATGGCCCATAAGTGGTTGGTGATACCTACAATTTTTTTTTAACATTCCTTATTGTATTTTTGCATCTTTCATCGAAATATGATGCATGTTTGTAAAAAAAACGAGACGCAGTAAGTGCGTTTTGGTAGCGAATTTTCATTAAACGCTTCAAAATTCAATAACGCAATTTGCTATTAACCTAAGGTTCCGTCAGCTAGGAAACGAGTTTTCTCGGTAACGTTTTAAGTTTATTTTAGGAAACCTTTTGTACATTTTCAAGCAAGTTATCTTGATAAAATATGGTACATTGTTTCTTCTATATAGGCTATACTGGTGACCAAATTGATGTCTGCTTGCATTAAAGAGACATATTTGCTGTTAAAAACATTTTTATGGAAATTCACTTTTATAACGCACTTGCTGCGTCCAGACTTTTTTTAATTCAGCTCAGAACATATACAATACACTACATAACACAACATAATTGCATTTATCTCATAAAGGTATCGAAATCGACAAAATATCAAGAGGTAATTTTAAACGTGCACTAAACGGCCTACATAACTGCGCTAACAAAAAAAAGTTAGTGGCGGGCAGTTTTTTTTATTATTGCAGCGACAGCACATACACGTGGACTTGGTAAACCTGTCCACCCTTTTTAGCAGTAAAATAGGTACCTCCAAATTTCATTCTGATTGCAACAGTCGTTTTGGAGAAATTAGGAATAAACCAAAAAAAAAACATCCTGTAGCTGCGAAAGGAAGCAAACCCATGTTGACATAAAAAAATTTAATTTACACGTAAAGAATCCAACCGCGAGTGATGGCGCATCTTTTTTTGACATCCTGTATATTTGTAAAACTTTTACAGAAACAGACAAGGATACATGTTCTGCATTAGAGGTGATAATGACTTTTCATTCTCCAAATGACATTTGTGAAAAAAATCGATTTTGTATAGAAATTTGATACGCTAATCCACCTGCCGTGCCAAGATAGTTTTTTCGTAGAATTTATGTTTTTCTTTAACTTGTTTTAGGGTTGTGGTTGTATGGATTTAATATATAGGGTGGCGCACTGAAAACGAAACAGACCGATTTGCGTCCAGAGAGAAAAACGCTGAAACACGTCAATTTTAATATTGATTTAATATGTTTTTATATAAAACTCAACTTTGTCACATCAACCCTTTAAGGGTGGTGATAACAACCCTTATATTTTAAATAGGGAACTTGGGTCGAGTGTTACATCATTTGAAAGCTCTTTCTGTTCTGAATTCAGCACACAAATTTTTTTGGAAGTTTTATCAACTTAAAAATTATTCACAGTTGAAGATGCAAAAACGCATTTCACTCATTCCGATAAGAAATGTGCTGATAGTCAATGTTTTGTTGGTTTGTAAACAAAAAATTGACTATCAGAACATGTCTTATCGGAATGAGAGAAATGCGGTTTATTATTTCAGTTTATCGGTCGGTTTGATACTCAATAGTACTACCAAAAATAAATTTCACAATGGTGTATTCTGTAGAAGAAAGAGTTGAAATAATTACTCTTTTTTTTCAAAAACGATGACTGTGCCAACCGTACCGCAAATTTGTTTAATGAACGACATCCGAACAGACATGTTAACAGAAAATACATTTTGGAGTAAGTTTCAAAGTTTCGACAAAGTGGTTTAGTAGCCAACAAAAAACGGGATCCTGGGCGTGAATTTCCGGTTAGAAATGAGACTACTGAGATTGAAGTTTTAGGACAAATTGCTGTAGACCCAACTTTGAGCACGAGAAAATTGGCAACTGTTTCAAACATCAACAGAAGAACTATTCAACGAATATTGAAGCATAATAAATTTCACCCGTATAAAATTCATCTTGTACAACAACTGAATGAAGACGATTTTGATCGGCGGCTGGAGTTTTGTGAAGTTATGACTGCACGAATAGCTGAGAACGGGAACTTTCTGTTCAATATCTGTTTTTCAGACGAGTCTACGTTTTTATTAAACTCTACAGTCAATCGTCATAATTATCGTTATTGGGCAGATAATAATCCAAGAAATTTTCACGAAGTCTACACTCAAACTCCACAGAAATTGAATGTCTGGACTGGGATTTTTGGAGACCGTTTAATCTGACTAATTTTTCTTGATGACAATTTGAGTGGCGACAGTATTTCGAGTTACGAGAAGATATATTTTACCCTCTATTAATTGACATTGTTGAAAATGATGATCGCTATCAAGAAAATCAATTAGTGTTTCAACAAAATGGAGCTCCTCTGCATTTTTCACAACGCGTTAGGGAGTTTGTGAACAGAGAGTTTCCAGAGCAATTGATTGGGCGTAGAGGTGCTATTGAGTGCCCCCCTAGATCACCGGATTTAACTCCTTAGACTTCTTTTTATGGAGCCATTCAAAGAGTAGAATTTTCGCAACAGAACCGGAGTCTCTGGAAGAATTACGACGACGCATTGTTGAAGAATGCCGTCTAATAACCCCACAAATGCTCCAGAATGTCAGAGCTCGTTTTGAACAAAATTTGTACTTTTGTATGGAAGCTGGTGGTCAACAATTTGAACACTTGCTTAACTGAATAAACATTTTTGAACGTTTGGTTTTGTTTTTTAGTTTTTTTTTCATGAAAAATTAGTGCATTTCTTATCACAATGAATGAAATGCGTTCTTGCAACTCCAACTGTGAATAATTTTTAAACGAGTTGATAAAACTTCCAAAAAAATTTGTGTGCTGAATTCAGAAAAGAAGGAGCTTTCAAATGATGTAACACTAGACCCATGTTCCCTATTTAAAATATAAGGGTTGTTATCACCCTTAAGGGGTTGATGTGACAAAGTTGAGTTTTATATCAAAACATGCCCCCCTCAATATTAAAATTGACGTGTTTCAGCGTTTCTTAAAAAAATTTTCTCTGGACGCAAATCGGTCTGTTTCGTTTTAAATGCGCCACTCTGTATGTATAGAGTTAAAACAGAACGTTTTGCTAGACAAATTAAGACTACAGAACAAATGAATCAGCTAACTAACCAAAGTAAAAGAAAACACAAGCAACTTCCGCGATGGATGATTGATGCAAAGTGATGCACAAATAAGCTCCGGTTTCATAGGTTCCCCATCCGGATGACGGTGCATCTCTCCGTCTGCCCGCCAGGTGGTGTTGCTGCACATATAAAACTATTCAAATAAATCGTTACAGGTATAACAATAGGATTTCCAGGTTGACTGATTTATGTGCGAGTGTAGGAAGCAATTGCACTTGCAGGCGGATATTTCTTGAGGTTGTCCGTTCGTGTGGCCTCCGGCTGGGCCGCCGGAGCTAATGGATAGATCTCTAGCAGCTGTCTTATTAGACGAACGATGTGGCGGGTAAGTACCGGTATTTATCACTCTCGGGGGTGTAAGTTGTTTGTGTAAAGATTTCGGTATAACCCTCTAAAATACGGTTTTGGAGATTGTTTTAATATGAGAAAGAGCTTTCTGTTGTTTTATGCGAAAGCCTGCTAATTGTTCTTGGTAATATTTTAACCTGGGTACTAAGATTTTCATGCTAAATTTCTCCTACCTTATTTTTTATTATTATGATGGCAAATAAATTATACGACGTAGGTATTACATGGAGCAAAGCCTTGAAGTATGATGGAGATAATTTAATAGCCAATGAAACTGTCTAATGTATGACAGAAATTGCTTATAGCGACAACAGAAAAAGAAAGCTTAACGATTAGGCAGATAAAGACGCATTTTTAAAGAAAGCAAAAGAATTTTATCAAACAATAACTTAGATAAGATCCCAAAAACGTAAGCGAGAAACTGAAACATTATCGAAAAATATAAGAAAAAATTACTGTCTGTAGCGGCATAGTTTTACACACACACACATATATATATATATATATATATATATATATATATATATATATATATATATATATATATATATATATATATATATATATATATGAGACATGCTTGGTTCTCGGGTTAAACCGCGTCCAGAATTTATGGAAACTCGACGTTTCGGCTCCTGTTTTGGAGCCATTTTCAAGAGGTAAAGGAAATATGTAAGGACACTCTAAGGCCTCAATCTGCCTACTCCTTAGAGTGATGGACAAAGGTGGGTAAAGGAAATATGTAAGGACACTCTAAGGCCTCAATCTGCCTACTCCCTAGAGTGGTGGACAAAGGTGGGTAAAGGAAATATGTAAGGACACTCTAAGGCCTCAATCTGTCTACTCCTCAGAGTGGTGGATAAAGGTGGGTAAAGTGTCCTTACATATTTCCTTTACCCACCTTTGTCCATCACTCTAAGGAGTAGGCAGATTGAGGCCTTAGAGTGTCCTTACATATTTTCTTTACCTCTTGAAAATGGCTCCAAAACAGGAGCCGAATCGTCGAGTTTCCATAAATTCTGGACGCGGTTTAACCCGAGAACCAAGCATGTCTCACATTAAAGACCGCGGAAATCTTTCTGAACATATATATATATATATATATATATATATATATATATATATATATATATATATATATATATATATATATATATATATATATATATATATATATATATATATATATGTACACTGTGTCCATTAAGTAAAGCCAAATTCAATAACATTGAAAGTGAAAATTATTAAGAAAAATTTCAAAACAGGACGTCTTTTATTGTCAAAACCGAACATTTGGGTATAAAAATATCACCTCGTAATACCTCTTCAAAGGGTAGCTACCCCGAAATTTTGAGATTGGATGGTGGGGAGTGTGATACATCTTTTTAAATTTAATCCAATTCACTACTCAGCACCATTGATTTTTTTATGGGAATAAAATAAATTAATTAATAACATTTTTTTAGTGAATTTTCTTTAAAAAGAATTCACTAATGAGGAGATCCCGACTTTCGAATTTTGAAAAAATTTCTTCAAATGAGCGCGATTTAGGACCCCTGTAACCCAAATCCCAGGTCGGTTTCAAACTTTATATGTTTATATATATATATATATATATATATATATATATATATATATATATATATATATATATATATATATATATATATATATATATATATATATATATATATTTATGTCACACCTATAACTTAAAAAATAATAGACCGATTTTGATCAAACTTGGTGAGTACCTTCCTTTTGCAAGTGGCTTGGATAAGTTCGTTAGCTACGAGATCCGCGAAGGTTTTCCCGGAAAATTTTGTGTTTTCTTTCGAAAAAATCGAAAAGAATTTATATCTCCCAAAATAACAAAGCAAGGGAAACCAAATTTAATACGCGGATTTACATCATTATAGATAAGTTACCTACAAAAATTTAGCTCTGTGGGTTAAAGGACAAAAAAGTTACAGGCATTCAAAGAAAAATACATTTGGGTTTTCCTCAAAACGTCAAAGTCGCGATTTTAAACGTCAACATTGGTAATATTTAGGCAATGAACCTGAAACTAATATGAGCTATGGATTGAAAATGTCTCAAGAAAAATGTTTTACAAAGCCTGAAGTGTTAGTTTCAATCGTCGTTGTCCTTCATTTTACTAAAATGTTCCCAGAAAATTTATTTCAAATAGACCCTTTCTCTGATGATTTGGCAGTAGTGTTGGCTATAGAGTTTATCGGTTAATGGGATATCATTTTTGTCGAATTTTCGTAATAAATTTTTGAAGTTTAATATATATCCGTTATTATGCACGATACGAAAAAAAAATGTATACATTAATTATAAGGTGTCTTGAGCTGCATCTTAAAAAATATTTCTACAATTACAGAGTGGCCCATAAGTCGTTGGTCATTCAAGTTTCCTTTTTAGTGAACTTTCTTAAAAAAAATTACTAATGAGGAGATCCATGTTTATATATATATATATATATATATATATATATATATATATATATATATATATATATATATATATATATATATATATATATATATATATATATATATATATCGTACCGATAACTCAAAAAATAATAGACCGATCTTGATCAAATTTGGTGAGTACCTTCCTTTTGCAAGTGGCTTGGATAAGTTCGTTGGCCAGGAAAATCGGATCAGGTTTACGCGGAAAATTTTGTGTTTTATTTCTAAAAAAATTTATATCTCCTGAAATAACAAAGTGAGGGCAACCAAATTTGGTACGCGTATTTGTATTATAAAGAATGAACCATGTACCAAAATTTAGGTCTCTTAGTTTAAGGACAAAAAGTTACGGGCAGCTAAAGTAACAAATTTTGGAGTTTTCCTCAAAACGTTAAACTCGCAATTTAAAACGTCAAAACTGGCAATGTTTAGGCAAACAACGTGAAACAAATACGGATTGTGAAAAGAAAATGTTGCAAGAGGAGTGTTCTGCGAACCCTTATGTTTCAGATTCAACCGTCATTGACCTTCATTTTACTAAAATATTTACAGAAAATTGATTTAAAATAGACCCTTTTTCTGGTGCTTTGGCTGTCGGTTTAGTTAAGTTGATGCTTTCGCTGTAGGTTTAGTGAAGTTTATGGTTTAACGGCCTATAATTTTTAGCTAATTTTTGTAGAACAAATTAGTTACTGCATTTTAGCATTTTTTAAAATATTATGCATTTTTGAAAGTAATAAATCTGGACGCAGTAAGTGCGTTTTGGTAGCGAATTTTCATTAGATCCTTCAAATTTCAATAACTCAATTTGCCATTAACGTAAGTTTTGTTGTTTAGGAAACCACCATTTAACTTTATTTTCAGAAATTTTTTGTATAAGCGCGTTTTGGTAGCGAATTTTCATTAAATGTTTCAAATTTCATTAACTCAATTTGCTATTAACCTAACGTTCATTGTCTAGGAGACCAGTTTTCTCAGAAACATTTAAAGTTTATTTTCGGAATATTTTTTACATTTTCAAATAATTAGTTTGATAAAATATGGTACATTGTTCTTACTATATAGGTTGTACCGGTAACCAAATTGATTTTTATGAAAATTCACTTCCATAACGCACTTGCTGCGTCTAGAGTTTTTATTATCAGTAACCCCTAACGCAAGTGAAGCCTGTAAAGAATTACATAGTCCAGTCTTATGATACTGATATGATACTTATGATATGATACTTCAATATCACAAAATCTGTAGCCAACGTTTAAAATGTTGGGCTTCTTCTACGAAAAGAACCCTAGAGATCTTGTCTAATCATGAGTCAAAAAAACTAATCGTGCATAGGTCTAATAATTTTTGCGGTACAATCTACAGATAATAGCAGTAGATTTACGTTTTGGTTGTCGTGCAAAATGAATACATAAAAGCTTTAACTTTTGCTTTCTCAAATTAATTATTAAATGGTTAGTAAAATGGGTTTATTAATAATAGCTCAAAGAATTGAAGTTCTAATGGTGATTGGTTTAGATGACAGGATCCAAACTCAGGCGGAGGTATGCATTCTGTTTAATACTAAATATCCAAATATGTTGATTAATCAATCAACAGTGAGTCGAATAGATAAGACATTTGGGAAACCGCCTAGCGGGGAAGCTTTGCCAAAAACAGGTCGCCGGTCTATAAGTAAAGAAGTGAAATGAAACGTTTTATTGGCAGTGATAAATCCCCACAGTAGTGTTCGACAAATTGGCCGAGATAACGTAATTCCATTTCAGACGACATATAAGGTATTTAAACTTGAAAAGCTTCATCCTTATAAAATCCAGCTTTCCAGGAGTTATTCGATAAGGATCCAGACAGAATCATGAAGTTATGCGCAACATTAATGGATAATTTTTGTTTAATTTTAACAAACACCACGAGGGCTTACAGCCTAAATACTATCGTACCGTGGGTGTTGACAAGGAGGAAAGAGGCAACTTGTTAATTCTGGACTTGAAGGTTTGGAGGTTCGGAGGAGAAGGAAAAACATGTGCCGGCAAGGAATTCCACAACTTGGAAGTCCTCGGGACAAAAGAGCGGGCATAACAAGATGTTCTATCTCTGGTGACCTGGACAGTAAAAGGGTGCATTCGCTCTGTTCCGCTGGTAGACCTGTTGGGGGCAGCAGGTGGGGGAACTATGGAGGAAAGCTCCTCTGAGCAGTGCCCGTGCAGATATCTATAAAAGAGAGAGAGGTGACCAACGGCACGTCGGTGGGCAGGGGATGGCAGCCTTTGGGTGAGGGTAGGATCACCGATGAGACGTATAGCTCTCTTTTGAATGGAGTTTAAGATAGCGAGTGTAGAAGCGGAAGCTGCACCTCAGATGTGGGAGCAGTATTCGAGGTTTGGCCTTATTTGTGAAGTCTATAAGGTATAGAGATTAGCTGGTGAAAAGTATTGGCGAGCCCGGAAGAGGAAACCTAATTTCTTAGCAGCCGCATCTGCAATTGATGTGACATGTTGGTGCCAATTAAGATTTCGATCCACAGAAATGCCAACCAGAGAAAAGGACTCATTACTTTGAATAACTTGGTTGTTCATTGTGATGGCTCTAGGGCTGGTGTATCTCTTGGGAGAAAGAAAGCAAGACTGAGATTTGGTGCGGTTGAATTGCACAAGATTTCTACTTCCCCATCTAATATTTTTTGGAGATCCACGGAGACAGAACTCTCAATGAATCTGCGATCCTCATCTAATTGGGCTAAAGAGACAGGCTTAGAATATTGTATATTTGAGTGGAGGGTGCTGTCGTCCGCGTAACTGTAAACTGGGTTGGATGTGCAAGAGAGGAGGTCATTGAGGTGGAGAAGAAACAAAGTAGGGGCTAAAGCTGAACCTTGAGGAACTCCTGCATTAATTGGATACAGTTTAGAGGAATGGCCATCCACAGCAACAGAAATACTCCTGTTGTAGAGGAAATTTGCTGTCCAGGTACAAAGTTTTGGTGGTAGGCCATAGGCCGGAAGTTTATTAAGCAGCGCTGCGTGCTAGAACTGGTCAAATGCTTTGGATATGTCTAGATCAACAATCTGAGATTCACCTTGTAGTTTCATAGACTTGTTCCAAGAATGGGTGACAAAGAAAAGGAGCTCGGCAGTCGATCTGCGCTGACGGAATCCATACTACCTGTCGTGGATTAGACTGTGTTTTTCAAGAAATGTTAGTAATTTGGTGTTTATATACTTTTCCATCACTTCAGAGACGACTGAAAGGAGAGAAATAGGCCTGTAGTTGCTATGAAGCGCTTTGAATTCTTTCTTGGGGATAGGTTGTACTCGAGCAGTTTTCCAGTTACTAGGGAATATGCCTTTATTGTAAGATATCTGAAACAGACGAGTCAGGACAGGAGCAAGTTTTGGTGCGCAATTTTTGAGAACAATTGCGGGGATCTCGTCAAGGCCAGAGGCTTTCCCGGTATTAAGAGAAGAGAGCATCTTTCGTACCTTTTTAATTTTGAAAATGATATCCGTCATTTTATGCGTGACATTGGAGACTGTTGGTGGTTGAACATTTGGAGGTGGGTTGAGAGTAGAATTGCCGGCGAACAACGAAGCAAAAAGTTCAGCCTTGCCCAGGGTGGTAGAAACAATTTCATCCCCTGAGACAAGAGGTGGGAACGTGCTTTTACAGAAATTATTCCCAATAGAGTTAGCAAGAGTCCAGAAGGGTTTGCTGCCGTTGGAGCTTGAGAGGACTTTGTTTTTGATGTGGTTAAATGAAATGATCACTCTTTGCAATACTAAATGTTTCGGACGAATCTACTTCTACACTACATCGAGAAGTTAGCCGTCAAAACTGCAGATATTGGGCAAGGGAAAATCCAAGATGGATTCACACACAATATCTACAAATAGTAAAGGTTTGGGGGGGAATTCTTAGAAGTATGATTATTGGTCGTTACTTTTTTGAAAGAACTAAAAATGGACCACGATATCTACAACTTTTACAGCAATATCTCATTCCGCAACATTGAACTTAGTTCCTCATGGACACAATGCTGGTAAGATAAACCATAACTTGTGGTACCAACAAAATGGTGCACTCGCGCATTATGATGTCAAGGTTTGACAGTCTGGATCAACAATTTCCCAACAGATAGATTGGCAGGCGTGATGCAATCGAGTCGCCAGCAGGTCTGCCGATGTACCTACACCCTTGTCCTTCCTTCTACGTATACAGGGATTTACAGTTGATGAGGCTACGGGTGCAGTTTAGGGCTACAATCTTTAAGCTTGGTAAAATATTTACTGTCTATAGTGCGATAATTTTATATATAGGAATTCTTAGTACTCTTGATACGCCACTTGATATTGCTAATGCCTTTGCTGAGTGCTTTCGAGGCAAATACCCCTCAGCGGGCAAGTCCCTCTGCGGATGTACCTACAACCTCGTCTTTCCTTCTAAATATACAGGGATTTGCAGTTGATGAGGGGTTGGGTACGGCTTAGGGCTACATTGTTTTGTTTTCATTTCAACATTTCTCAACAGAGCGTCTCAATGTGACTTCCGGAAGATCGAGGAAAAACAAATTTACCATTTTAACTAGTAATGTCCTAAGGCAAGCTGGCATTCAGGGAGTCGACGAAAAATAATTGACTAGTACTAGTAGTAGGAATGGCAGGGAGGCTAACGCCAGGCTAAGTAGGCCACAACGGGCCCCTTTTCGCAACCCAGGCAACCCAGCAACCCATCCTCAGTTCCGTCACCAAACCTACTCGACCTCGAAATAAAGGCTCTCATTGGACGAAACTTACCTGGCTCATCTGAAGAGTCATCGAAACGAACAATTATGTTCGAAAACTCCCAAAAGCCTCGCATTCACACAGGTAGTGGTAAGACTTTTATTCAGCCTCGCCGCATTCCTGGCAAATGGGATTCCCCTCGACACCTACCAATGGAAGGTGTCTTCTAAGAGCACAGTAGACTGTCAGCACCCCAATGATGCGGCGAAACGCAAAACGACTCCTAGCGAGAAGCCAGGCAATCTTGTACCTGTGGGGCCTCTCCACGAAATCCCTCGCCTGCCTACAGCCACCGACCGACCTCCAGTGCATCTGCATTGCCCCCTCAGTCCACCTCTCCAAGGCATCGGAGACCACTGTCCAACGTATGCCTATAGCAGACTGCGTGCCACAGAACGGCCGCCAGGAACCAAGCCTTGCGAGATCATTCGCCACTTCGTTTTCCGCAACGCCACAGTGTCCCGGAACCCACAAAAGTTTTACTTCATTTCTCCTGGACAGTCCCATAAGAACGTCTGCGCACTCCTGAACCAGCGTCGACCTAATTCTGAACGTGCAGACTCCCCAGAGGACCACCTGACTATCTGAGAAAATGCACATTTCTCAAGGCTCATTCTCACATCCTGCCGATTAGCTACAGATAGAATAATGTACATCTCCGTTTCGAATGCCGTGGTATATGCGCCCAGAGTATAACTCTCGCGCACCCCCAGGCTATCGATCTATATTCCCACACCGCAGGATTGCTGCTCCTCCAGCCGTGATCCGTCGGTCAAACAGACCATGCTAGCACGCTGGAATGCAAACTCAGCCTAATATTGCCCTCTGCATTCCGTACCTTGATGGTAGAAATTGGAATTTTCTCTTCCACCTCCTTGGCAACTGTTGCAAGTCCTGTTTTTGCTCCCTCTCCGCATCAGTTTCCAGAGTCTAGCATTCTAAATTACAACGCCGTAGCCTCGCTTCTGATACAGATAGGCAGCGGTGGCAGCATCAGCAAGACCTTTAGCGCGGACGAAGACTATATTTGACTGAGTGATACCACCATGTATATATATATATATATATATATATATATATATATATATATATATATATATATATATATATATACATATATATATATATATATATATATATATATATATATATATATATATATATATATATATATATATATATATATATAAAGCCTCAATAACAGCTACCGACGTCAAAAATCTATAGGCATTGAAAAAATGAATGTTCTTTTCTGAAACGTGCTCTATATTTTGCATCTTCTTTGGTACTTCATCAGGAGCCTAAAAAGAGTTACAGCTATGATATACAATCCAAAGATAACTTAGAATTACCTACCAAAAGCTGTTTCATACTTTGCTCAGCTTTCGGTAGGTAATTCTAAGTTATCTTTGGATTGTATATCATGGATGTAACTCTTTTTAGGCTCCTGATGAAGTACCAAAGAAGGTGCGAAATATAGAGCACATTTTAGCAAAAATTGCATTTTTTTTTCGATTCCCAGATTTTTGAGGTCGACAGCCCTTATTGAGATTTTAAATTTTGGAAACTAACAATAATGATCCAGTTGGGTCCGCTTAATTCAACACTTTTTGAAATAGCACAAAATAATATATGGTTGCTTTCAGCATCGACACCACAACCGGTTTAGCGTATCCACTGACATAACAATAGTCCCTTGATTACGTCACCCGGTACTACATCATCCGGTATTGCATTTTAGAGTATGTTGGAATAGAGGGGAGGTCATTGAGAGCGATGTGGATGCAGTGGCTTCCTTTGCAGAGTGTTTCCAAGGCGCTAACTCGGGTACGTCTCGCGGTGTGTTCGTTTACCCTGTTGCAGTGATGGGATTGATATGGATGTCAGAGGGGTGCCAGAAGTGTAGGTCTTAAGCACTTTGCTCAAAATCAAACCGAAACATACATCAAGACCTGGCCAAATTCCAGCTTTTCTGGTCAGGAATTGTGTGCACATACTTGCCCGTCCCTTGATAATCCTATTCAACACCTCGCTAAAATTTTCTACGTTTCCTAGTACCTTGAATAAAGCGAAATCAATACCTGTACCAAAGGCTGGTGATTCTACTCTGGTTGAGAACCATAGAAAAATTGTTCTTTAAGATTGTTCTGAAATCACTAATTTAGTTTTCTGTAAAAAATGCTATGAGCAGCGCTCACCATCGCTCCGTGAGGGGCCGCTCCACAACCACAGATTTAATTTGTGTGTCAAAATATATATCCGATACGATGGACAACGGATCACAGACTGATGTCATTTCCTCAGCCCTTTCGGTAGGCTGGATCACAATATTCTCTTGAGGAAACTCGATAACATTGGTTTCTCATCGAACCTACTTTGTGGGATCGTGTTTTGTGATAGAGTTAGCTTTGTCAATTCTCGTGAGTGCCGGTCTGTTGGGGGTCATGACTGGGTCAGGTGTTCCTCAGGGGTCTGTTTTAGGACCTCTGTTTTACAACCTCTTTATTAATGATTTATCAGACGTCATTGACTTACTCCAACTTCTGTACGCCGATGATGTTACATTTTCTAAGCCATTGGTAGTCTTAGCGACTGTTAAAGATTGAAAAACAGCTTGCGCAGGGTTTAGCACTGGTGCTCTCTTAATATCAGCCTGCTGAATGTTAATTAAAGTGTGGTAATGTATTATACGGTCAACCGTCGTGTGATTGACCACTCATACTGCATTGATGAACAACCTCTTCAGGGACTTGCAACCATTAGCTATTTGGCTGTTGTCTTCGACACAATACTTTGATTCGTGGAAAACTGAGTGTGCCTCAGTAGTAGTAGGCCTTCAAGACCGTCGGATTCCTTATACGTAACTGCAGTCCTTTGAAACCATTAACATTTTTGATCCGACTCGAAGAACCAAAAGTGTTAATGATTTCTGGGTGGTGGATTCTAGTTATTGCAGTTATGTATTAAAGTGAAATGTATCGTGTTATGGAAATTAATTCACTCGGAAAAACTCAACTTAGGTATATATTTAAAATAATATAAATTATCTGCCATTTATATACATTAAGATAGGCGGATGTGTATTGCTAAAACGCGAGGTCGAATCGTTAATGTTGCACTTGGTGCAACTACCTGGACACAAAAGGTCTGGACGCAACAAGTGCGTTATGGAAGTGAATTTTCATAAAAATGTTTTAGTAGCGAATATGTCTCTCTAATGCAAGCAGTCATCAATCTGGTTACCGGTATAACCTATATAGTAGAAAAAATGTACCATATTTTATCAAAATAACTTATTGTTTGAAAATGTACAAAAATTTTCCGAAAATAAACTTAAAATATTTCCAAGAAAACTGGTTTCCTAGCCAACAAACCTTAGGTTAATAGCAAACTGAGTTATTGAAATTTAAAGCAATCAATGAAAAATCGCTACTAAAACGCACTTACTGCGACCCGATTTTGTTTCTTACAAACATATGCATCATATTCTGATGAAAAATGCAAAAGTGCAATAATATATAGGGGTTAGAAAAAAATGATAGGTATCACCAAGGACTTATGGGCAATCCTGTTTTTTTCCTTAGGGCTCGTCAGCGGGGCCACGCTGTGATTGTCAAAGTAATTTTATAAGGTGCAGCTCAAGATACCCTATAATTACGTATACAATTTTTTCTCGTATCTTGTATAATAACAATTTTATTCAGCTTTACTGTAGAAATGCGTCACCCTGTATATACGTAAACGGACAAAAACTGAACGCAAACTCAGATATGGATTCTAGGGGGCCTAGTTTCAGCTCACTTGAAGAAATCTTTTTGAAATTCAAGTCGCGGTCACCTCATTAACGATTTTTTTCTACGAAAATTAGCTAAAAATCATAGACCGTTAAAACATAAACTTAACCAAAACCACCGCCAAAGCATAAGAGAAAGGGTCTACAGAAAGTTCCCGCTTAACGCCCTAGTTAGGGATCTACCAATCGCGACGTTAAGTGAAACGACGTAAAACGAATCATTGGGAATGAATATAATGTACATACATAATACGTACTTATTTGTGATTGCAAAATGATTGAAAAAACAATATTCATTTACGTATGTATTAGGTACATGCCTACACATCATCTTGTGTACTCCTTTTTTACCTATTATTTTAGACTTTTTTTTAGAATAACAACGTTATACCGAATCAGTTTCAACGTTAAACGATACATTTGCCTACAACAAACTGCGACGCTATAACGAAACACCGTTAAATAAGACGGCGTTATGCGAGGACTTACTGTATTTGAAATGAATTTTCTGTAAATATTTAAGTCAAATGAAGGACAGTTACGGTTGAAGCTGAAGCTTAGGGGTTTGCAGAACACTCTTCTTGCAACATTTTCTTTTCATAATCCATATTTGTTTCAAATTCTTTACCTAAATATTGACAATTTTGACGATTCGAGGAAAACTTCAAATTTGTTTTCTTTAACTGCCCATAACCTTTTTGTCTTTAAACATACAGAAATTAATTTTGGTACGTGGTTCACTATTTATAATACAAACACGCATACCATTTGGTTGTTCTGACTTTGTTATTTCCGAAGATATAATTTTTTTTCGAAAGAAAACACGAAAGTTTTCGGGAAAACCTAGGCCGATTTTCCTGACTAAAAAACTTGTCCAAGCCACGTGCAAAAGGAAGGTACTCACCAAATTTGATCAAAATCGACCCATAATTTTTTGAGTTATATATATATATATATATATATATATATATATATATATATATATATATATATATATATATATATATATATATATATATATATATATATATATATATATATATATATATATATATATATATATATATATATATATATATATATATATATATATAAACTGCTAAAAATTGAAACTGACCCCGGATATCAGTTCTAGGGGGCCTAATTAGCCCTCATTTGAAGATGATATTATTTTAAAATTCATAAGTCGCGATCTCCTCATTAGTTAATTTTTTTTTAAGAAAATTCACTAATAACCGAATAACGAATAATGATTACGAATATAAAGTGAAGATCTTCGAAGCTGACGATTGAATATGATGAGTCCTGGTCTTGATTTCTGCAGCACCAATGTAGAAGGTTAGGACATGCGCACAATACATTGTCGTTATGTGAGATACTTGTGACATCCAGGACTACCCTCTTAAATTTAAAATTGCGCGGTAAAACTAAACAGTTTAAAAAAATACACAATATATATTTTCTAAACATCTAACCTGGAAATTTCGCTTTCGACAACCTCAAAAAATGGATTTCTCAAAGTTAGCGGCCATGATATCCATTGGAAATACCGCTTAAATAATCAAATATTTATACAGGACTTTCTGTCTCTCTCTTAGTGGAATATGATTTTATGAGTTGGTAGTCCAAAAGGTAACCAAAAAAACTACTAGACCAGGGACCCTAAAGGTACTAAATCATTTGACAATTGACAGTTCAGTCCATTGGCGCTCAATTCCTTTTGACGGTTATTTTGTATGTATATTGTACATTTTCCAAGTTCGACCAGTGTCTACCTTCTTCAAATAATTTTCTATCTGTTGGACAATAAAAATAAACAGTTTTTATCAAAACTTAGCATTCATTCCGTTTTTACGTAAGTTTAAAGTGTAGGTATGTTGAGATTATGTTGTTGACGATATTCAACATCGCATGGAACAAAGCCCTACCAAATCTGTTTGTCGGTAATCTGCCCAAACAGGTACATATTTGTTACATGTTACACAATACACATTCCCAAAACCGTAAATTAGAAGTTTAAATAATCGAACCTCAATTTGTTTACGTACATTACAAAATTTTGATATCTATACAAAATAAAAGTAATATTTTATTGTTTTTAATTAATTTTTTTAACAATCAATAACAGTAAACCATACATGAACAGACTTGCTGTAAAAAATACTAAATAATAAATTCATTTAAGACATTTATTGTTTCACCTAATTATAATTTTTATGTTTTTTATAAAACCCCAAAGGAAATATGAGACAACACTGGCATCTTAAGGATTTTATTAATTCAGGTTGTACAACAGTGTATGCCGGGTTGCGTAACTTAAGCGGTCACGTGGGGTTCGGGAATTAATGAAAGCCCTGTATAATATTACATCATAATGAGGATTTAATCTTAAACAAAAAATTATTGCAACTAAATTTGGTGTATATGATCAGTGCAGAGTATGGTATCGAAACTAAACGAAAACAGTGTGAAATTGAAAGGTGATTTTTCCAGTAGCAAGTCCAATATGCTCTTCAGACAATACATATACATTTTTGTTGCAGGTTGGAAAACGCTATAAGTTTCCGAAAGAGTTTTGTAGTTCCATACATTCACGCGGATGGGCCCCAGGATATATTCATATGTATGCAAAATGATGCATATCCCTTAAATTGATTGTCAGTGTGGTTGAGATATTGTTTACTATTTCTAAAACCTCCACTGTCGCTTATCAGTTTTGAATTACTCTTTTCCTGATTCTGTATAAAAGTATTTTCATATTTGTCACTCTAAATAAGCTTATTTACGTCCATATTAACTATACATGAAAAATAAAATGTGTTTACAATAAAATTATCACAAATAAGCCATATAATATCCACTAAAAGCACAGCATGAGTGTAGATTATGTTTTTTTCTAGTTTTAAGGTCTGCTATAAATAAAAATTCTAGTGAATTTTCTTTAAAAAAAAATCACTTATGAGGAGATCCCAACTTTTGAATTTTGAAAAAATTTCTTCAAATGAGCGCGAAGTAGGCCCCTTAGAACCAATATCCAGGGTCAGTTTCAGGTTATATATATATATATATATATATATATATATATATATATATATATATATATATATATATATATATATATATATATAATACATATGTATGTATGTATCACACCGATAACTCAAAAAATAATGGGCCGATTTTGATCAAATTTGGTGCAACTTCCTTTTTCAAGTGGCTTGAATATGTTCGTTAGTCAAGAAAATCTTGTGTTTTATTCCGAAAAAAAAATATATCTCCGGAAATAACCAAGTAAGGGCAACCAAATTTGGCACGCTTGTTTCTGTTATAAAGGGTATTCTACGTGCAAAAATTCAGATATATATATATATATATATATATATATATATATATATATATATATATATATATATATATCTTAAAAGACAAAAAAGTTAATTAATTTAAAATTAATGTACCTTAATTTTAAATTAATTAAATCTGATTCAAGAAAGTTAAAACGTCAAAATTGAGAATTATGTTAGGAGTACGAATATGAGTGGAAAATACGAAAAGAAATGACTAACAAGCTCCTATATATGTGTCAATGTTGTTATTTTCCTTTATTTCGTTAAAATATGAGCAAAATCCATTGTAAATCAACATTGTTTTGTGTAAATATTAAAACGTTGAACAAATAACA
This sequence comes from Tillus elongatus, assembly GCA_964006375.1. Lineage (NCBI taxonomy): Eukaryota > Metazoa > Arthropoda > Insecta > Coleoptera > Cleridae > Tillus > Tillus elongatus. The sequence goes on along the minus strand of OZ023263.1, from coordinate 21,916,875 downwards.
TGTAATATGGGATATACCTGCTAGTACATGCATGAGCCTAGTTAAGTGGGCTAACCCCTGTAGATCGGATAATCGACTCCTACATGACGAGTTCTAATCTTAGTTAGTGGCTGTACTTCCTATAACTTTTTTCTCATTTCACCTTACCGTTATCCAATCAGATTGTTGTGATTCTGATGAACATTTTAGCGAGCTTTTGTATAAAAAAAAATCTGATAAAGATGAGATGAGAGTTTAAATAAAAAATAATTAAATAGAGAAGAGATGAAAGTTTTAAGACTTAATTCAATTTGAATAGCATATCTGGTTGTTTGTTCTTCCCTAACTTAGTGAAACCGTTCCATAGTTAATACAGTCGTAGAATTTTCCCGTGGCTTCACAAGTGCCCGTTTTAGTGAATGTTATTGAAAAACAAAATCACTAATGAGGAGATCCCGACTTATGAATTTAGAAAAAATTTCTTGAAGTGAGCGCGAACTAGGCCCCCTAGAACCCATATTCAGGGTCAGGTCAGGCCAGAGGCATTTAAAGAAAAAAAATTGGGGTTTTTCTCAAAACGTAAAAAATCGCGATTTAAAACGTCAAAATTGTAAACTTTTAAGCAAAGAACCCGAAATAAATAGGGATTATGTAGAGAGTGTTCTGCAAACCCTTAAGTTTCTGCTTCAACCATCATTGCCCGTCATTTTAATAAAATATTTCCAGAAAATTAATTTCAAATAGACACTTTCTCTGATGCTTTGGCAGTAGTTTTAGTTAAGTTTATGGTTTAACGGTGTATAATTTTTAACAAATTTTTTGTAGAATAAATTCGTTAATGAGGAGACCGCGGCTTTTAAATTCTAAAAAGGTTTCTTGAAATGAGCGCAAACTAGGCCCCCTAGAATCCATATCTGGGTTTACTTTCTGTTTGCATATATACAGGGTGACGCATTTCTACGGTAAAGCTCAATATAACTGTTATTATGCAAGATACGAGTATTTGCAGGGTGCTTTTAAGTAGAAGTGAAAAATCCGGCTTACTCGGTGATCAAACATAAGTTTTTATTTCACTAAGTAAGATATTAGACACGAAGCACGTGCCTTCACCTCGTTGCGGAATAAATTAGTATGTTGTCACGGCAGCTCCAAATAATGCAAAGTGTTAAATATTAGATACTGTATACAACCAACTAACAATTTAGTAAATTGTCAGCCGTGGCCCATTTCTACCCTAATATAGGGACAAAGTATGTAAGCCTAGATGCATTCTCACCACAATTAGAACCGTAGACCGATTTGGTTGTAATTAGAGCTCATCAGTACGGCATACTAATTGCAGCGGAAATGCATCTATAAAGTAATACGGCTATGGTAGCCAACCTTCCAACACTAAGTTAGATATAAGCCACGAAGCACGTGCCGCCACCTCGCTGAGGAACCAAGTAGTATGTGGTCACGGCAGCTCCAAATAACACAAAGTGTTATTTGTTATGTACACACAGAGTCTTAGGACAGCCGTAGTTGAACTACAGGGTGCGAAAAATTATACAGTGATGAAACTCGTCCACAGTTTAACTGCTCGTGAATTTGTTAATAAAAGATTCGGTAATAACGTGATAAGACAAGATAATCTAGAACAAGGTCAACCCTGGCGACCCAGAGTCCACATATGAACCCAATTGATTTTTTTGTTTGGGTATATCTCAATACATTAGTTTGCAAGGATACCATTGAACCTGACGAGGGCTTACGTCAACGAATTATAGCTCGTTGTAATGCGATAAAACCTACTCCTCGCATTTTTGCACGTGTTCGAGATTCAATTTCATCAAGATCTGTAGCACTTCGTCAAATAAATCAATTTTATCGCTAGTAATGGTTTGAATTGCTAAAATGCAAGAAGACAAAAATGTAGCTAATGCAATGGCGCATATAACCACCTGTTTTATTTATATAATTATATAGAGTTCAATTTGTGTTGATAAACAATTACCGACAATATCCATACCCTTTTCATACGCATTGACATGCTAAATATGTATACCAAATTTGATTGAGTTGCCTCAAGCGGTTTATAAATTATAAATGGGAACCTTTTATATAATTTTTGACACCCCCATGGCCAGATAACGGCTGTCCTACAACCCAATATGTATAGAACAAAAAAAATAATAATTTTTGACCGCAGAGGCCAGCACTGGATTTTTTATCTCTACTTAAGAAGCACCTGTATAATAAAATGTAAGTCAGTGAATGCAAATTTAATTGATATTATATTGTGAAAACAAAATTATATCGTGCTTTAAAATTTTTAGTTTCTCGCCCAGCAAACAAGTACGAAAAAGCCTGGACGTAGCAAGTGCGTTATGGTAGTGAATTTTCATAGGAATGATTTGGCACAAAATATTTTATTATAACTTTTTTTTATTATAACATAGAAATCTATATTTTGGTGTGTAGTTTACTATTTATATCGTAAACCTACATACCAAATTTGGTTACCATAGCTTTATTTTTTTTTTTGATAAACATTATTTTCGAATGAAAACTCAAAATTTTCTCGGAAAACCTCGTCCGATTTTCCTGACAAACTAAATTGTCCAAGCCATTTACAAAGGGAAGGCACTTGCCAAATTTTGTCAAAATCGGCCCATTACTTTTTGAGTTATCGCTGTGATACATACATACATACATATATATATATATATATATATATATATATATATATATATATATATATATATATATATATATATATATATATATATATATATATATATATTGTCCCAAACTGGATGGGAATGTATTGCTATCTCCGTTATTATTAGAGATAGGGAGACGGTTAAATTAGCAATATCTTGTAGAATTTCATGCTCGTTCTAAATATGCCTTGTATTTTGCCTTGCCTCGTTTCGTTTCAGAGTTATTTATTTTTTCTTCAATATCTAAGTAGGCGTTGATCTCACATGTCTCAGACTTGCACATTATCAGGTCACTTTTTACAGGGTAATTTTTTTTTGCTATTCTCAACTTTGGATTGTCATTTGTTTTTGAGCTACATGTATCAACGTTTGTTTTCATTATGGCAGCCATATTGGATTTTTTGCTCATGTGATAGCCGTTAAAAAGAGCTTTCCATTGATGTACAACATTCTTGAGAAATCTTGTAATGGCACTGATAATTTTGAGAAAAACCGTTTTGAGGATAGTAGGCTATGAAATCCAATACCAGAAAACAAATAACAAAAAAAGTGTTAAAAAAGCAGTAGGCCATAGAGTCTAACGACAGACTTCTACTTTTAACATAATTTTCGTAATGATTCACGATAAAAAATATTGTGATTTAATTTACAATACTTAATTGGATAATAATGCTAGGTAATATTATGTGAAATACTTTAATAACGAAACCCGGCAATAACAAATAGAAACACTCCACAAAACAACACAATTAGAAATGGAACTCAACAAATAATAAAATAGAAACTTTTTTTAAATTAATATTATTGGCTGCGGCATCTCAGGCCATTAGCACATTCATTTCCTATCATTCATTATTTTTACTAATTTTCCAGACAAAGTCAACTTGGCTCGCCCAGGAATCGAACCCGGGACCTCTCGCTTAGCAAGCTGGCACCTAGCAACCTGCGCCACGAGGGCGTCAAAATAGAAACTTAAAAATACCTACTAAATAGAAAATTGTACAATATGGCCACCGTTTTGTTCAATGCACTTTATACATCTTTTTGAAACATGCCTGCAAACTCTGGTAAGGGTGTTTTGGTTAATATGATTTATAGCTTCCGTGATTCTGTTTCGTAATTCATTGATATTTTGTGGTGGATCGAATTTATACACATCATTCTTCAGAGTACCCCAAAAATAAAAATCTATGGGTGTTATATCAGGACTTCGAGCACACCAACGAATCGGCCCATTGTTACAAATGACACGATTATTAAAGTTTTGGTACAAAAATTCTTTGACGATCCTCCCTCCTTGTGAGCTGGACAACCGTCTTGTTGGTACCAAATATTATCTAAATTATCATGAACTCTGCTACTTGTTGGTAAAATATCATTTCTCAATAGATTAAGATACCTTTCACCAGTTAAATTATTTTCAAAAAAGAACGGACCAACAATGAAGCTACATGATTTTTTTTATAATTAACTGTCTAATCTACAAACAAAAAAAAACATTTTTTTCTAATAAGCCGCACCCAACATTAATACCAAATCTGTCTTGCAATCGTGTTTCTTCCTTTAGATGAGGATTTTCATTTCCCCCGTAAAGTCTATTATGGCGATTATACAAACCACAATTTGTAAATCTGGATTCATCAATCCAGATTATTTTCAAATGAAAATGTTCATTTAGCTGACATTCTCCTTGATACCATCTGCAGAATTGAAGTCGCTTAGGGTAATCGTCAGCATCTAAGTCTTGTACGATTTTAGGTTTGTATGGATGGTAATGGCTTTTTTTTAATACAGGGTATACCGTACTTTTTGGAACGTCAATAAAACCGAACAGATTGCGGAGGCTTTTCGTTTAAAACCTGTAAGACGGCATTACTTCTTTCTTCATTTCTAGGCATTGGTAGTTTCTTTGCGTGGAAGCTACCGTCGTTCAATAGATTGGTCACTATCCTGCGAAATATTTTGGTGTTTGGTTGGGCCTGGGCAGTTGTTTTGTTATGAATTTGCAGCTTCCTCGGTATTTTGGTTAGAACGAATATAACATTCCAACATGTCAAAATAATCTTCATTATTGAACATATTCTTGAATAATATTTAAAATAATCAGGATTTAAACTATTTCGCACAAAATTTGAAGCAACGTGTTAAATGCACCTCAAATTGTTCAGATAATTAAGAATTACAGTATTCTTAATAGTCGCCAATAGTCTTATATCCATAGCAACCTTTCTTCTGTTGTTTTTCAGTTGACTTACGTTTAAAAATCAAAAAATTTTCAAAGGCGTTTTCGTAAATCATTAAGCTGCTTTTTTTAAAGTTCTGTTAGTAAATTTAGTTATTTACTAGGCTTACCTATTTAATTAAATTATAACCATTTTTTAGGATAATGTTGCAATGTAAAATATCATTTGTAATAATGGGCCGATTCATTGGTGTGCTCAAAGTTCTTTTTTTTATCGTGAATCATTACGGAAAATTATGTTAAAAGTAGAAGTCTATTGTTAGACTCCATGGCCTAATGCTTTTTGAGCACCTTTTTTTGTCATTTGTTTTCTTATATTGGATTTCATAGCCTACTATCCTCAAAACGGTTTTTCTCAAAATTGTCAGTGCAATTACAAGATTTCTCAAGCATGTTGTACATAATTGGAAAGCTATCATATGAGTGAAAAATCCAATATGGCTGCCATAATAAAAACAAACGTTCATACATGAAGCTCAAAAACAAATGAGTTTTGAGAATAGCACAAAAAGATTACTCTGTAAAAAGTTTCTTGATAATGTGCATGTCTTAGACATATCAGATCAACGCCTACTTAGATATTGAAGAAAAAAGAAATCGACAAATTTTGTTTTTTTCAAAATAACTCGAAAACGAAAAGACGCAGAACAAAATACAAGTCATATTTGGAACGAGCATGAAATTATATAAAAGATGTCCAGTTTAACCGTCTTCCTATCTCTAATAATAACGGATATAGCAATACATTCCCATCCAGTTTGGGACACACTGTATATATATATATATATATATATATATATATATATATATATATATATATATATATATATATATATATAAACATATAAAAATTAAAACTGACCCCGGATATTCAAAATTAATAAGTCGGGTTCTCCCCATTAGTGAATTTTTTCAACGAGAATTCACTAAAAGAATATTGAACTTTTTCTAGAAGCTGTAAAATTTCAAGTAAAAAGCGTCATTAAAAAGATGAAACAAAGACTTTAATGCCAATAAATACCACAACAGTGCGATTATTCAGTATCGAATTATCCTTTATTTTCAGAATATGCCCTTTGTTTGCTGACCAGCGGAATGTACAGGTCATTATCTTTGTGTAGATCTATTGCTGGTCGATAGTGAGGTGGATGGAAGTTCAATGCAGTGCTTGCTCGGCTTCCGGCAATAATAAAACACTTGTAACCACGTTCACGTCACTAGATGACACTACCAGCGATAGTGCTGGCTGGCTTGTCTATCCTTTGTTCATCCTTCATCCTGTGCACTTTGCGTTCACAGTTCCGTGCCTCCAGCTCTAGAGATCTATCAGCGACTCTGAATTCAAACACGGGTTTTACTTTAAGCCAAAAGAACAGCATGCAGTCTTTGTATTTAGCACAGAAAGGAGTGAAAGTCAATAGAAAATGCACAACAGCAGCTACTTTTTTTGTTACTTTTAGATATTGTCAAAATATTTTGATATGGGCTTTGAAAGCATAAACATAACAGTGCTTCAAACGTTTGAATTATATGATTTCAACTAAGTGAAGATCGTTACCTGTGGTAACCACTAATAAGTACACTTGGAGGACCCAAATAACCACAACACATTTATTTTTTTATTTTTTAGTAAATATCTAACCAGTTCAGCAACATGGTTGTTTTATCTGCCATGAGCTATTGTCTAATATAAGTAACAATAAAAAAATATAACAATAAGATGCTATAGTTTGAAACATAAATTAAAAATAGTTTATTAGTTAATAACATTATTTGGTAGGCTTACATTCGTATGTACACATCCATACTCACACACACACATACATGCGCCCAAATACCCATACATACTTAAATTATATTTTAACTCTGATTATGGACCATTAAACACATCTTGTGGAAGTCTTTTTCTTAGTCTTCTTTGTTGGTGTCTTGCATCAAGATTGTAATGTACTGCCTCAGGACATTCAGTTAAGTTGTTCAGGAAATTGATTGCACTTGTTTTTATGAAGTCACTGATCACTGGTATGTTTAATTCGCGATGTATTTGCGTGTTCCTAATGAACCACGGTGCATCGGTGATGATTAGCAGCACTTTGTTCTGGAAGGTTTGTGCGATATTTATTGTTGAATTTGACGCTGTTTCCCATATTGGACAGCCATATGTGAGAACTGGTCTAAGAATATTTTTGTAGATGAGAGTTCCGCATTCAATCTTCAGTAATGGTTTTCTGTTTATAATGGGGTACAGCATTTTTAGACGTCCATAAGCTTGCTGAGTTCTGTTTTTGATATGATGCCTCCAGGTTAAGGTACGATCGTAATGTAGGCCTAAATATTTGACGGATTCGTGTTTGTGATTCCAAGGGATTGCATTGTTATATATTTGTAACGGTGGCGGATTTGGTCCTCTTAAGAGCGTAAAGATTTTTGCTTGACTCTTTGATGAGTTTATAGTGACTCCCCAGCTCTTGCACCATTTTGTAACTTTGTTTAAGGAATTTTGTAAAAGGTTCCTGGATTCGATTATGCTTTTGTGTTGTGTTGCTATCGCTGTATCGTCCACATACATCGCCAATAAGGAGCCTTGTTCGCATGGTATGTCGCTTACATATAAATTATATAGTGTAGGTCCCAATATGGAACCTTGAGGTACTCCTGTGTGAATTTCTTTACTTGTGGAAAATTCAGCGTGTATTCTTACTGCAAATGTTCTATTTTGTGTGAAGCTGGCAATGATTTTGAGTAGATAAGAGGGTGAGTCTTGGATTTTAGCTAATTTGAAGAGGAGCCCGTCGATCCCTATTTTATCAGAAGCTCGTGTTGCGTCAAGAAATGCTGCGGTAGTATATTTTTTGTTTCCGAATCCTTTGACACGAATTTCATTTAAACGAAGGTGTTGATGAAGAGTTGAATGCTTTTTTCTAAACTCGAACTGTGTGGGGGGTAGGGTATTATGCTCTTCCATAAATTCGTTCAGTCGCCTCAGTATCAGTTTTTCGAAAAGCTTGCCTAAAGTGCATAGCAATGATAGGCCTATAGCTTGATGGGTGCATCTTGTTTTTTCCATGTTTCAGAAACATGATAATTACAGCGTGTTTCCATGTGTGTGGAAAATAGCCAGTTTTCAGGCATGCATTAAATGTAAGCGCTAATGTCTCAAAACATTTTTCGGTCAGATTTTTAAGAACTATGTTCGGTATGAGATCATGACCAGGGGATTTTTTTATTGGTATTGTTTTGGTTAAATCAGATATTTCGTCTGAGGTAATTATCGGAAAGCTGTTTGGGCTTATATTAGGAAGCACATTATCAATAAATAATTTCATTTCTTTGGTGAGGGTGTGATTTGGTAAGGGCGCTGGAACATAGACGTTTTCGAGATGCTCGGCAAATATTCTACACTTGCCTTTATCTGTATCGTGAATTTCGTTGTTAGTTTTTAAGCTGTATGTAGTTTGTGGTTGTCGAAGTATTTTTTTGGTAGCTCTCCACATTGAGGTATCTGCGGCTTCTAGTTCACTTATATATTTTGATATGATGATATTCTATGTTCATCAAGTTCTCTTTTTATTTGGTGACTTAATTGATTAAGTCTGGTTTTCAATTGACTAGTATGATTATTAAGCCATAGTCGTCTAACCCTGTTTTTCTCTTTAATTAGATCTAGGATATATTGAGGTGTTATGTATGACTTCTTTGGTCTTGATAGTTGATTTGGAACAATGGTTGATTCATGAACTGCATGCACAATGCATGTTGTTAAATGAACACATTTCTAAAGACCCGACGATTATTTCACTAATCAAATTAGTGTCATCAGGAGATGAAAAATTCTAAATGTTTGACGACTACAATTGTGTTTAAATTCTGCGCAGGTAGTCACCCTTAGACACTTGAGGGTGGTTTAAACAGGCCCAATTTTACTGCTTGTTTACCGGAAAGTCCCTTTATTCGAAACTATACATAGCTGGAGGTGCTGAATTCCTACAACTTCTGTTATTACTATATTCAGTATTATCAACATTGCAAAGATTTCTCAGAAGGTCATAAAGCTTAGGATGACCACCTATTTAAAATAATTTAAGTTGCTGTCGGAGAGACAATATGGATTTCGTGATGGTAGGTCCGCGCAGGATGTCATAGCGCACGTTATTGAGAGGGTTATTGCCGAGATGGATAACGAATCTCCAAGCATGTGCATTTTTATTGATCTCGCAAAAGCCTTCGACACCGTGGACCATGGGGAGCTGTTGGATGTTTTGGAATCTGCCGGGTTTAGAGGAAACATAGACAGGTTGCTAAAGAAATGCCTTCGGGGAAGAAGACAATGTGTAAAAATAGGTGAACACATTAATGAGCAAAGAATAATAGAATATGGAGTTCAACAGGGCTCAGTCATCGGCCCCATAATGTTCAACATATACACTAAAGAATTGTTTGCACGGTCGTCTCATGGCACTGTCGTTGGCTTCGCAGATGATACAGCCATATTCTACAGGGGAGAAACGTGGGAAGAGCTGAAAAGTAAAGCTGAATATGACTTCAAAAACATACCAACCTGGTTTGATTCCAGATTACTCACGATTAACTTCAACAAGACTAAATGTTTGCCTTTTTGTAGCTACGCTAGCGGCTTGCCATTATACCCGGCTTTGGAGATTAAAGAAAGACAGCCAAACCAAAACCAAACATTTTCAAATTGAATCTCTGGCACCGCTTGTCTGATTGCAGGGATTATTTGGGTTTGTAACATATCCAAATCACGCCGGCTATTCAGTGTATCAGCGTAAAAAAATGGCCCAAATGGTTTCCTGAAAAATAAAAAGAGATAATTTCAACTTACAATTTAAGAAATTAAGACTACACTTTTGAGTCCTCGTTACACTTTTAAGATATGCTTACCATAGATTTCACACCATACATTCACTCCAAAGCGCGTTTGAAATCTACGGGGATTTCGTAATTCTGGATTCTCAGTTGCCCAGTAATGACGGTTATGACGATTGAACACTCCCGCATTTGTGAAACGACTTTCATCAGTCCAAATTACTTGCTGGGACAGTCTAGATTTTTACATTTATCAATAAACCATTTAGAAAACCCTAATCTACGTTCATAATCACCTTCCCGAAATCCTTGTACAATCGTTGGTTTATGAGGATGGTATTTGCTGCTTTTAAAGTTCTTTGAATGGCTGATTTTGGTACATCCAATTCTGTTTCAGTTGCTCTTCTTGACGTGGCAGGATGTTCTTTAAAAAACTGACAGATTGCATGATCGCGATTTTCATTACGGACGTAAATTCGAGCTCGGCGACTTTGAAAGCTACCAAAATTTAATAAACTTGTTACCAGCTTGGCAAAATATCGAACATTAGGCTGACGTCCTTCTGGAAAACTGTTAGCGCAGTTTCGTAACGCTAGATTAGCGTTTCTGTGAGATGATATGTAATAGACAAGCATGTCAAATTTTTTTACACTAGATTAATTCTGCATGCTCTTATTTCTAAATTTTAGTGATAAACAAACTTAATTTTTAATTGAAATACTTGTAAACTCAATTAAAATTTTGCAAAAAAAAAACAACAACAATATGACTTGAGTAGAATTCAAACAATGTCAAACATTCAAACATTTAATAGCTGTTAAACAAATGTCATAACAATAAATAGAAGTAACTAAGCAACTGGAATAATTGACAATCATAGATATTTTGAGTTGTCAGGAATATTCTAGTCATTCTAAGTAGCATAAAAATATTGAAAATAATGTTACTTGCATAGTTTAAGATATCTTACTATTTTTATTGATCATAATAAAGAAATTATATTAAGCGCCGTATGTTTTTTGCTTTACAGATTGCGACGTTGCCATATGTATGTATTAATAAATCTTAACATCTTGTTTCTTTTCAAATTTCTAACCGTCCTTTTGTAATGTGTGATACATAATTGAAAATCCAAAATTATGGTCTTTTTTAGACTGTCAAAATCGAATATGGCGTCCATAAGAAAAAAAATTGACAATCGCCTAGCGATTATTTAACAATAAATATGACATTTGACTAGATAATTGAATGTTACGTTAAAAGTAGTTGTAAAGATGTTTTTATAGAATTCAAAAATTTTGATAAACAAAAAGTTCGGGACGCAGCAAGTGCGTTATGGTAGTGAATTTTTATTAAATGCTTCAATTTTGAATAACTCAATTTTCTATAAACTTAAAAAGTTTAATTTTGGTATGTAGTAAGATATTTCCCAAGGCAACATATACACCAAATTTCATTTAAATACCTTTGTAATTTTTGGGAAAAAAAATTTTCGGAAAGAAAAATCAAATTTTGAATAACTCAATTTTTTATACACTTAGAAAGTTGAATTTTGATACGTAGTAAGGCCTCTCCCAGGGCAACATACCCTTTAAATTTCATTAAAACAGCTTTGTAATTTCCAGGGAATTTTTTTTTCCCGGAAAATCCTTTCCGATTTTCCTGACTAACGAACTCATCCAAGCCATTAATAAAAGAAAGGCACTTGCCGAGTTTCATCGAAGTCGGTTTATTATTTTTTGAGTTATCGGATGGATATATATATATATATATATATATATATATATATATATATATATATATATATATATATATATATATATATATACGGGTCCTAATTCTCGCTCATTTGAAAAAATTTGTGCAGTCTCACCATCGATACCTCTCTATTACTGAATTTTTTTCAATAAAAATTCACTAATATTTTGGTTAAAGGATAAGCATTTTTTTTGGCAATGCATTTTTAATCCTATAGTGTTGAAACGGGACCTGCTGAACTTAGTATGATATCTTAGGCAATACACAATATATAAAACCATTGTGTTACTTCTTATAAGTGTTGCTCTATGTAATGTGTCGCAGTTTGAACGTCAGTTTAAAATGCGAGAAATCTTAAAATAGTACATGTAAAGGATTTTAGCCATAGATAGAGCTTTTAAGGGTCAAAGTCGCAAGTAACCAAATATAAACAAGATGTTCATCCAATTTCATTAAAATAGCTTTGTAATTGTCGGAGAAAAAAAATTTTTTTGAAAGAAAATTTAAAATGTGAATAACTCAATTTTATATAAACTTAGAAAGTTGAATTCTGGTATGTAGTAAGGCCTTTCCCAAGGCAACATATGTAGTAAATTTCATTAAAACAGCTTTGTTATTGTTGGAGCAAAAATTTTTTTTTAAAGAAAATTCAAAATTTTATCCAAACCATTAATAAAAGAAAGGCACTTGCCTAGTTTCATTTAAATCGATTAATTATTTTTTGAGATATCAGACTGATACATATATATATATATATATATATATATATATATATATATATATATATATATATATATATATATATATATATATATATATATATATATATATATATATATATATATATATATATATATATATATATATATATAAACATATAAAAATTGAAACTGACCCCGGATATGGGTTCTAGAGGTCCTAATTCGCGCTCATTTGAAAATTTTTTTGCAAAGTCTCACCATCGATACCTCTCTATTACTGAATTTTTTTAAAATAAAATTCACTAAAAAGTTATAGAACTTTGAAGAAATGCGCCATTTTCCTTATTTTCAAAAAATCCCAAAAACCAAAAAAGTTAGGGAAGTCGGATAAGCAGCTTTGGATTGGTAATAAAATTGCCTACAACTTTCCTTATTTAATCGTTTCTCTATATCTTATAGTTTCAGAGATATCTATACATTCATCACCAATTTGCGGCACCTGTATAGCTGTCAGTTGTGAGAGATAAGTGACGTTTAGCATAGTAGAAGGTAAAATGACATTAATTTTTAGATTTTAAATTTATGTATTAAACCACAGAGTATTCAGTTATTCGATAGACAAAAGTTGTGACGTCATAGATGAAAATTATCTCTATGATTGGCAATATAACAGTAGAAAATAAAGAAAAACGTGGAAAGCGTCACAAATCTAAATCCAAAAACTGTTTAACTGCCTTTTTTATGGGATCTCTTTTTTTTAATCCGCTACTATGGCACTTGATGCTCTCAGTACTTTTAAGTTATCTCAGTTAGTGATCTCATATAGGCAAACAAGCCTAGTAGAAACGAGAAATTATAGAGCTACATATGGGTGAAGCAAGATAAACAAACTATTTAATCCGGGTATAGAAGTGTATCACATAGAAGAGAAAGTGTTTCTTATATCAGCATTCAGCTTTCGTTAATTCTCCTCCAGTGTGCATACATACGTTCCTTTAGTGTCTCATCTCTGCTAATCATGGCCTCTTTGTGCCTTCAGAGCAAACATGTTTCGATCCGGGTGTATAGAGCGTGTCTAATGGATGTTAAAGACCAACTTCTTGCTATCGCTGCTTTATCTAACTTGTCTCTGTGTTTGCGAGTATGTATGTGTATGTATAAGCATGGCTTGATATCTACCATGACTGATAAACCACCAAGTTTTAATTAATTAAGACTGGGGGAGATGCACCAGCATCCACTTTGATACAGAACTTGCAGAGGATCGAGTAGGTCGCTTTGAGCTGAAGACAGCTTATTGTCAGAAGAGTGACTAGACATAATAATGTGTTTTGAGGTTTAGTTGGTCTTGATTACATTTTCATACATTAGACCTTTCAGTACCACCTATATAATTATTTACTGAAAAAATCTAAAATTTGGCAGTAATATTGTATATTTTTAAAATTTTTGGAACCTAAGCAGAATAATTTAGGCCTTACTGGCTTCGAGTTTCAAAATGTCATTCAGCAGGGAGAAAATTACTGCACGGTAACATGGGGGTGGCAAATAGAACGGGTTGTAAGGAAGGGAGTAGCGACCCTCTGGCAGCTGCGTCGAGTGAGAGGGAGGACCTGGGGAGTTAATCCTCGGATCCTTCACTGAATCTACACTGCGATCGTCAGGCCGAGAATCCTCTATGGGGCGTTGGTCTGGTGGTGCGGTGTGAACCAAACTACCAGCAGGAAGCTGGCCAAACTCCAAAGGCTGGAAATCCTGGGTATCACAGGCGCTATGAGGACGACACTCTCAGCCGCGCTAGAGGTCCTTAAATGCTGCCACCGCTTCCCATCTGTGTCAGGAGGGAGGCGATGGCGTCGCATCTCAACTTGTGCGGAGAGGGAGCGGTAATAGGGCATGCAAGAGTCGTCAAGGAGGTGGAAAAGGAAATTCCGATTTCCGCCATAAAGTTGCGAGATGCCGAGGATCATATTAGGTTGACTAGTCCATACACCCTCAGGATTCCCAGTAGGGATCAGTGGAGGGAAAATAAGGTTGAATTTCAGCCCGCAAGCCTGGTCTGTTTCACCGATGGATCGCGGCTGGAGGATCAACAATCCTCCGGGGCAGGAATATACATCGAGGGCCTGGGGGTGCGCGAGAGCTATGCCCTTGGCGCATATACCACGGCATTCGAAACAGAGGTGTACGCTATCCTGTCGGTGGCCAACAGACAGGATGTAAAGAGGAGTCCCGAGAAATGTGTGTACATATGCTCGGACAGCCAGGCAGTCTGCGCGGCCAGAATCAGGTCTACACTGGTTCAGGAGTGCGCTAACGCCCTCAGAGGGCTAGCCAGGACAAATAAGGTACAACTAGTGTGGGTTTCGGGACACTGTGGCGTGGCGGGGAATGAGGTCGCGAATAATCTCGCAAGGTTTGGTTCCCGGCAGCCGTTCTGTGGCCCGGAGCCGGCCATAGGTATAAATAGGAAGTCGGTCTCCGTCGCTTTAGACAGGTGGACCGAGGAAGCAATGAAGAGGCACTGGGGGTAGGTTGGTGCCTGCAGGCAGCCGATGGACCTCGTAGAGGGGCCGGACAGAGATAAAGCTGTCTGTCTACTCGGATGGAGTCGACCTACGCTTCGCCGCATCCTTGGGGTGCTCATAGGCCACTGCGCCCTTAGAAGACACCTCACATTGATAGCCGTAGAGAGGGATCCCATTTGCCAGGAATGTGGCGAGGATAAGGAAACGTCCTACCACTACCTGTGCGAATGCGAGGCTTTTGGGAGTCTTCGAGCAGATTTGTTCGGATCGAGGACTCTGCAGAGGAATCAGGTAACTACTATCCAATTAAAGGCCGTCACGGCCTTCATCTCGAGGTTGAGGCGGTTTGGCGACGGAACCGAGGAGGAGTAGAGCATGGTTGCTGTGCTGCTGGGGTTGGAAAAAGGGCCCATGGTGGTCTACTTGCTTGGCGTTGGCCTCTTCACCACTGCTACTACTACTACTACTATCACAATAAATATGAGTTTTCAATTTACAATTTTCCATTTTACGTCGGGTATTCTCTTTTTTTTTTCGTCACATTTGGGTAGATGGTTGAACCGATCACATCTGAAATCAACTAATGGAGCAGTCTCTCTGGGTCGTTTGATTGTGCCAGGCTCCATTTGGTCTATGTTTAATGGTCGGCTACGTTTTGTTGCACTTTTTGTGAAAATCAGGTTCTCTTATACGCTCTGGCGAAAGCTCAAGAGGTCTATTATTCGTATTTTCGGTACACCTAAAGCTTCAGCTTGCTTTCTATATTCAAGCCACGAGCAAACTAAAGCTATATCAAACACATGAGTGATCATTCCTACTGTCCATTTCTTTGAACGAACATATAATATATGTCTAATGAAAAGTGAAGTCCCCCTTGCAAAGACAATCCTGATTGGGAGGCCGTCAAGAGAATCTGTTCCAGATGAAGTCTGAATGGATAATGTAGGTCACACGATAATAAAGCACAGTGAAAAATCACGAAGAAGATGCAGGTTGTGCAAAAATCGCACAATATACCTATGTGATAAATGCAGTGCACACTTACACTCTGATCGTTTTGACTCTTTTCACAAATCAAAATAAACTACTAAACTTAAGTTCATGCATTCGGCCAATGGTGCGTAAACGCAACATGCCATGAAACTCTTTTTTTTTTAGTAAAAATTATTATAGAAATTGTTTATAAACAACATGTTTATTATTATAAAACATAAAACACGTTATTTTTTAATTTATTCTATGCTTAGCCGTAAATGGGTTAAAATCAGCAAATAATAAAAAAAGTTATAATGAATTATATCTGTTTTTGTTCAATTATCTGCACGCTCTCTTATTATATTGCCAGCGTCTAAGATCTACGTAGTTACAAACAAGGGGAACAAACTCCGCTTGATGACGGTAACTTTGTTAGCGAAACGATCGTCAGTGCAAAAAACTGTATTGTAATGAATTGGGTTCTCCAAATTGTATTTAACATATAATCAACTTTGATAAATACATAATCAAATAACACTCTGGACCCAGCAAGTGCGTTACGGTAGTGAATTTTTAATGAATGCTTCAAATTTGAATAACTTAGTTTTATATAAACTTAGAAAGTTTAGTTTTGGCACTTAGCAAGGCCTTTTGTAGGGCAAGATATCCAACAAATTTCATTAAAATAACTTTCTAATTTCTGGAGGAAAAAAATTTTTTGAAAGAAAATTTAAAATTTGAATAACTCAATTTTATATAAACTTAGAAAGTTGAATTTTGGTACATAGTAAGGTCTCTCCCAGGGAAATATATACAATAAATTTCATTAAAACAGCTTTATTATTTTCGGAGAAAATATTTTTTTTGAAAGACAATTCAAAATTTTTCCGTAAATACCCGTCCGATTTTCCTGGCTAACGAACTTATCCAAGCCATTAATAAAAGAAAGGCACTTGCCGAGTTTCATTGAAATCGGTTAATTATTTTTTGAGTTATCAGACGGATACATACATATATATATATATATATATATATATATATATATATATATATATATATATATATATATATATATAGTATAGTATAGTATAGTATGTTTTATTGATTTAAATTTTACAGTATGTTCCACAAATAAGCATAAACATATAAAAATTGAAACTGACCCCGGATATGGGTTCTAGAGGTCCTAGTTCGCGCTCATTTGAAAAATTTTTTGCAAAGTCTCACCATCGATACCTCTCTATTAGTGAATTTTTTGAAATAAAAATTCACTAAAAATTCGTTGTATAGATTGTTATTGAGAGAACTATAAACGCAACATAGAAACCTTGTGAAGTTGTATAATGAAGTCTTAAATCACATGACATTATAAGACTTCGGGCTTTAAACTACAACATTACTCTGGTAATATACGCACAAATCACCTTTGAACCAGAAGCCTCATTGAAGTTCATACCTAGAGAAAAGAAAATGGGGTGAAGCTGCGGAGGGAGGAATGTGGGTTGCTGTGAAAACTATGAGGTGAGTTGTTTGTTTTTAAAATAAGGATTAGGAGCTTTTGACTTAGCGTTTAATCCTCGTATTTTGGTACATTCCATTGTAAAGCCGCTGTCTTTGTGGCTACCAGCATCCGCAGTAAAACATTTTCCTTCTCTTGTCTTTGTCATATTTGTGTTATAAAATAACATGGAATTTCCTGTAAACTAAAACCACTATACTGTCTATTTAACCTAAAATTTGATCTACGGGTTAGCTAAGTTTTTGTTAAATTAACTTTAGGTTTTCGTCTTGCCTGAAAAGCCAAAAATCGTTTTAGTAAATGCCAGTGTGACAAAGCTACAATATTGTCCGAGTTACTTTAACTGTATAATTTTTGTTGAGTCCGCAAAAATGCTTTAGAGCATATTAATCTAAAACCAGAGTTTGAGTCTGAGGTTTCTTTCATCTATATCGTATATTCAACTTAATTAAGACGATATAAAATGAAAGCTGCTTCAGAGCAGTGGAGATTAACTCAGGCAACTTCCGAGACCGCAGCAGGAAGAGCACTGAAAGCAGTGGCGACTCGTGGATTAAAAAAATAATAATACGGTAGAGTTTGCAAACAAGCATAGTTATACAAGCTAAGTATTCAAAGTTTATAATCTGAAAACTAAAATAATTTTCAAATACAAATAAAACAGTTAAATAAACAAACAAATTGATTTACACTATTTTATTGTATGTATAACTGCAGCTTCATTAAAGCTGTTTGCTTATCTAAGTCGATAATGGATTTACTTCTAGTATCGGGCTCCACAATATCATATTAATAAAATATATAAATCAGAGATTTAAGCTATATGAGTGAATTTTTGGAGATGACAGAAAAAGCTCAGATAGCTCTCAGGTCTATGGTTAAACAGTTAAACACACAGAGATTATGATAAAAATTTTCAGTGGGATTTAAGGAGTAGTAGTTGTAGTAGTAGACCGAGGTCCATATATCGAATAACAATAACCCAACCTAACCTTACCCACCACCCTAAGGAGTAGGCAGACTGAGGCGTTATATCATTTCATATTTCCCAACCTCTCGGAAACGGCCACGAAACAGAAGCCGAAACGTCGATCTTTACCAAATTCTAGACGTGGTTCAACACACACACACACAAATATATTATCATGGTCGTTAGTGTTAGTTACCAAAACTATAAAGTCGTCAATCAGAACAATGAGACCAATGTAAACTACCACGGGACGCGCTCGTCATTCACGGAGGGATCCGGCGGGGAGCGTGGGACGGCGGAAGGCGTTTATTAGGAAGTACCGAGGGTAAATCACAGTATTTCCCTTGGAGCTCATGCAACGGTCTTTCAGGTCGAAATGTACGCCATCTTACACTGCGTGGGGGAGAACAAATAGAGTGGCTACACCAACAAGCGGATCCTCATAGCCACAGACAGCCAGGCAGCCCTTAAAGCCCTAAGTAGCCCACGGGTAAATTCGAGGCTGGTAATTGAATGCCGAGACTATACGAGCGACCAGGTTGGGCAGAATAAAGTTTCCCTTATTCTGCCGGGTCACTCGGGGGCCAAAGGCAATGAGGAAGCTGACAGTCTTGCAAAGAGAGGGTCAGCAGAACCATTTATGGGACCAGAACCGGTACTGGGCGTGACGAAGAGCACTGCCAGGGGATCCATTAAGTCCTGGGCCAGAAGAGAACATAAGGTGTACTGTGCAAACTGTCCGGGGTTCAGACATGGGAAGTCATTAATTGAGGAACCCAGTTTAAAGAGAGCTGTGGAGCTGCTAAATCTTAGCAGAGGACAGCTCAGGAACATAACGGGACCATTGACGGGACACATGGATGTCAAGAAACACCGCATAAAATGGGACGGTTCAAAGGAGATCTGGCATGCAGACTCTGCGGCGAGGGGGAGGAATCAGTCCAGCACATCTTGTTCGAGTGTAAAGCTCTGGACCGCAAAAGGCAACTGATCTACGGACAGCCTAAACCGGAGACAGAGCAATATAAAACTTCGCCCTACCAATTGCTGTGCAGACTAGTTCAAGGCACAGTGATTTTGGAATGGGTGGACTAGAAAAGACAAAGGGCATGCCCAATAAGCTAAGGCTGCAGCGCTATCGGGGCGACAAAGACGCGGACGAGCCCTAAGGGGAAAACAATCTAAACTGGCAATAAAGCAATGCAAGAATTTTTTCACTGCTGGTTTACCGGAAATTCCCTCTACCCAAATTCGGTTATCAACATTCCCACGTTCCTTTGTCAGTATCTCTCGTAAAGTGGTAAATCAATAAACTAGACCTAGGCGGCGGTGTCGAATTCGTACAAGTTTGATTATTATTATATTTAGTAATATATATGATATAATTTTATTTATTTATTTATTTATTTATTTATTTATTTATTTATTTATTTATTTATTTATTTATTTATTTATTTATTTATTTATTTATTTATTTATTTATTTATTTATTTATTTATTTATTTATTTATTTGTGTGTTTATTTATCAATCCACCGCAAAACATGTTCCCCCAATTACATGGCATGTGGCAAACAAAGAAAAATTACAAAGATACAATATAGAAATTGAGCACAGTATCTAGCATACAACATAATATCAACTTAATTATATAAAACACAAAATATCATACAATATATGTCAAAACTATAAAACAAGACAATAATCAGCTACAAAATAAGATAGTAATGCACAATCACACTCGCACACACACTAGCACACACACGCACACAAATCATCTACCCAAACATTGGCTATAAAAACTACAAGATAAGATAATAATAAACTACAAAATAAGACAATAGTGCACAATCCTTCACACACGTACCCACAGGCGAAAACTTTTGAAGGCGTTTAGTTGTCCTGGTTGTCTAACATTTTTCATTAATTTTAGGTTTTCTTAATCTACGGTTAATGTTCATTATGATCCCAAATATCCTGGGCAACACCAAATCTATCTATCTATGCTACCGTATCTTTGTGGTGGTAAATGTTCTTTATATCTAACTTCAATAGCTCGTTTTGTTTGCCCGCCGTATTGAAGATCACAGCCTTTACAACTTATTCCATAAATACCCGACATTTTAGCGGTACCACCCTTGTCTTTAAGGCTACCTTACAAGTTTTTTAAAGTATTTTTTGTCGAAAATATTAGTTGCAAATTGGTTTCTTAAAAAATGCTATCTAGACCCCTCGTGACTTGCGGTTCAGATGTAGGGAAACAAAGTTTTTGCGATTTTCGCTTATATGGAATAAGCAAAATATGTGACGGTTCTAAATATCACTTGCAAATTTTTGTAAATTATAATTTTAATTCTATTAATTATATGAATAAAAGTTGACACGGACTATTAACATATTCAAAACAATAAAATAGAGGAACAGACTATAAGAAAATAGCAAATAAATACCTTGAAATTTTATGTTAAAATATTTCCAAGTGCTTGTTCTTATCAACCTTATTTTTATGTTTCTTATAAGCTGATTTGCAAATTTGTTATCTGGAAGGACAGAGTTTTAAAAATTACTTTGTTTGAAAGTGAGAAGGTGAATTTAAGGTCTTGAAAAATATATAGCTTGCAATTACCTACAGCAGTTGTGCTGGATATCGTCAAGATAAAATATTTGTACCGAGAGTTGTATAATATACCACTTTACTGGAAGTTAATTCATCAACAGGTGCCATCTTATAAATAATATAAGTAAAACCCCTGGATGTGTATATACAGGGTAAGTTTAATTTCCACAATACCTCAGAATGCCATGTTAGTTTTTACCTCTTCTTTCAGGGTTTCATTTTCCAGTTTTTGTTGTCCAGACAGTATTAGTTTTCCAGACTGGTAATGTTCAGAGTGGTATTCTTCAGCCTGGATTAATCTTTATTTTCCACTGGTGTTTTATCTTTCTCGACTGGAATTGTTTTTAGACTGGTAATTTCTTAACTGGACTATAGTTTGAAGATGCAGTGGTTATTTTACTTAGAACAGATTTGATTTTACTGGATAAACTGGATTTTTATAGTTTGCAAATACATTGGTAATTTTACATAGAGTAGATTGGATCTTTCTGGATAACTGTCTTTTATTGTATGCTGGCTTTATTGTGTGGATACTATTGACACAATAGGGTTGCTCCTTATATTCACCCCAACAAAGACGTCTGGGTGTAACGAACACCACAGCAGGAGAAGGGGCATATAAGTTTACCACCCCTTTTTTAACACTTAATAAACACAATACTGTTCATAACAGCCACCATTTAGACAATTGAGATCATATATTATAGTTTTATTGTTGCATGTAAAAGTTTGAGATCACACACGGTATAACTAGCTTGTTCACTATAAATATAATTACGACTTTCAAATAACTTTGTTGCCCGCCAGGTATACAAACTACTTTGACCATTTAATATGACTTTTGTACTTTGTTTTACCGTAATATATGCATCAATCCGTATGCTATTTCTTTAATTCCTGTAATTTTAAATCGTTTAGGTGACAGCGTCATATATATATATATATATATATATATATATATATATATATATATATATATATATATATATATATATATATATATATATATACATACATGCTTCCGGCGCAATGCACTCCGAGGTCACACAGTCATGTGGGTGTTTCTAAATTGATGCGAAAAATTTTACAGGGTGATTCTTTGGCGAAAAATAAGGGGTGTCTTTTTTATAAAGTTTTTCTTGAAACCCCTTCTTCTCCAAGTTACAGCCCTTTGAAATTTTGGTAAAAAAAAGTTTTCATTAAATTTCTCTGTTATGGAATAATTTTAAAAAACGAAATTTTGCAGATGCATAAAGCTAACAAAATGACAGTTTTAAAAGGATTTTATAACCCTATAATGTTATCACAAGAGGGTGAAAAAACCTACCCTTACATTATTTTGTATCAGTACTTTTTATTGTGTGTACCGTTTTCTATAAAAAAAATGATTTAGAAAGAAGGATTCATTTAGCAACTTTTTTATGTCTTGACATTTTCTCATAAAATTGTTAGTTTCATCACAAAAAAATAAAATATTACTCAGATCGATGTCACAGGAATTTACAGAGAGGTTGTTATTTGCTGAAAAATCAAGTACGTGGTAGACTGTCAAATAACGTCATAATTACACTAATATGTTAATATGTATTGTTCTGGCTTTTACTAATTTCCAAAAATTCATAATAAGAAACAACAACTATTATTGTACTACTATTTTATAATTAATAATTAACAAACTAAGAAACGAAAAGAAATATTAACAAAATGTCAGTACGTATCATCATAATAAATGTTGAAAATGCCCCCTTCGGAGAAAACGCATGACTCTAGTCTGTTTCCCATTGAACTTCGTTTTCTATGAAAAATACCGGGTGTGTTTCTTATAATATCACATGATGCGATAATACGATTTCTGAGGTCATCGATGTTTGCAACAGGACTTGAATAAACTAAGGTTTTCAGAAAATCCTACAGGCAAAAATCCAACGGATTCAATTCAGGAGATCGGGCAGGCCAATTCTGTGGGCCTCATCGACCTATCCAACGATTTGGGTAAACCTCGTTCAAGTAGTTACGAGCGTTGATACTAAAATGAGACGGAGCCCCGTCGTGCATGTAGCGCATTTGTTGTCTAATTTGTAAAGGAATATTTTCAAGAAGTAGGGGCAACTCTTCTTCTAGTAGACGACAGTACACTTCTCCATTTAGTCTTATCGGAGAAAAATATGGTCCAATTAAGTCATCACCAATGACAGCAAGCCATACATTTAATGAAAACTGGTGTTGAAAATGAGATTCCGTAATTTCGTGTGGGTTTTCTTCAGACCATATGTGGTTATTATAAAAAAATTTAATAGATTCTCGTGAAAAGTTGGCCTCATCAGTTAAGAAAATACGAGATAAGAACTCTGGAATTTGCGTGATCATTTGAAACGTCCATTGAGAAAAAATTAAACGAGGTAAAAAATCACGAGGTAAAAGTGCGTGAACTCGTTGGATATGGTAGGGATACAATAGTTGTTCTTTTAAAATTCTAAATACCGTGGAATAGCTGACATTTAAGATTTGAGCGATTCTTCTTGTAATTGTACCAGGAGATTCTTCAATTAAAGTGAGGACATCCTCTTCAAGTGCTACAGTTCTTACTTCTCTAGAACGCCCGCAATCGGCGGCACTTCTTGAAAATTTTCCTTCTTCTTGCAGACGTTGATGAATGCGTGCGAATATGCTGTGATGGGGCACAGTTCAGTTTGGATATAACTCAGTGTAGAGGCGCTGTGCTCTTAATCCATTGCCATTAGCACGACCATATTCAAAATGCTTATTTGCCATTTCGGAATTGGTATAATTTACCATTTTATTTACTTATTTGTTCTAAGTGTTTAAAAAATTCTTGATAGATTGACAACAACCATATCAATTAATATTAATGTAATTATGACGTTATTTGACAGCCTACCACGTACTTGATTTTTCAACAAATAATAACCACTGTAAATTCATGTAACATCGATCTGAGTAATATTTTATTTTTTTGTGATGTAACTAACAATTTTATGAGAAAATGTCAAGACATCAAAAAGTTGCTAAATGAACCCTTCTTTCTAAATTGTTTTTAATTTTTTTTAAATAGAAAACGGTACACACAATAAAAAGTAATGACAAAAAATAATGTAAAGGTAGGTTTTTTCACCCTCTTGTGATAACATTATAGGGCTACAAAATCCATTTAAAACTGTCATTTTGTTAGCATTATGCATCTGCAAAATTTAGTTTTTGAAAATTATTCCATAACGGAGAAATTTAATGAAAACTTTTTTTTGTGTCAAAATTTCAAAGGGCTGTAACTTGGAGGAGAAGGGGTTTCAAGGAAAACTTTATAAAAAAGGCACCCTTTATTTTTCGCTAAAGAATCACCCTGTAAAATTTTTCGCATCA
The DNA here is from genome assembly GCA_964006375.1 of Tillus elongatus. NCBI lineage: Eukaryota > Metazoa > Arthropoda > Insecta > Coleoptera > Cleridae > Tillus > Tillus elongatus. The sequence continues at coordinate 21,892,677 of OZ023263.1, read as the reverse complement.
ATTTAGAAACACCTGTGTATATTAATTCATTTTATTTTAATACGAACCCAAGCTTGCTAGAAAGTCAAGTCGCACCTGATCATCCGCCACTGACAGGGAGAGGTTCAAAGGGGTTGTAACTAGACTTTTGCTTTCTTCTTTATGGTCAATAACGATTCACCGCTCGCTAGAATCCAGCCTACATTGGCAGACGCTTTTTATGGCATGATCGAAGCGAACTTTTATAGCCGAAACCGCTCAAAGTGTAAGAAAATTTCTATTTAGTGAAATAATTTGATGAGAATCGGTTATATGAAATTTAATATAGTCCTTCTTATCTCCTGCGTTGTAACTGTTTCGTCCTTTATAGGCAGAGATAGGGGAGAATTTACTGTCTGAACCAAACTAGATCCTTTTAACTTTGAACCTGATTCTCGATACCTGCCTTTATCCTTTTTTTTTCTCGTGAACTTTTTGTTGTCGCAAATAACTACATATAAGTTTTTTTGCGCCTACGGGTTATTTTAATGGTGTCTTTGGGTTTTGGGATATTAAATTTCACATAAAAGTTACATCTCTTGCATAACTTAATGGAATATATAGAGCACTATGGGTTTTGTTACTCGTTTTTTGCTCTCTAGGGTATAAAAAATGTGTAAAATTTACATACTGAGTCAGAATCAATATTTTATATCAAGACATATTTGTAAGGGCTTTATATTTTTTGCTCCGTGTGATAGTCATGTTCTACCCACCTTCTACACTTTTATAGAAATTAATTTTTCTAACCTAGAAAATATGTTTGTGTTTTAAGATCAAGGTTTACAAATGTATAGTGTGTTGGTACTGGAAATAATATGAGAAACAATGCTTGAGGAAAATGTAGATACGTTTACTGCTTTATTGACGTAGAAAAAACTTCTGGACGCAGCAAGTGCGTTATGGTAGTGAATTTTCATTAAAATGATTTTAATAGCTAACATGTTTTTTAAGAAAGCAGGCACCAATCTATATAGTAGAAACAATATGCCATGTTTCATCAAAATAATTTTATTGTTTGAAAATGTCCAAAAATTTCCGAAAGTAAACTTAAAGTGTTCCCGAAAAAACTGGTTTCCTGGTCAACCTTATAGGTTAATAGCAAATTGAGCTACTTAAATGTGAAGCATTTAATGAAAATTCGCTACCATAACGCACATGCTGCGTCCCGAATTTTTTTCTTACAAAGATGTATTATATTTCGTGGGAAAATGCAAAAATGCAATAACATAGGGCGTGTTCGATTAAAAAAAAATTTGAACCACCGACTTATGGGCCATCCTGTAATTGTGGAACTATTTTTTAAGATGTAGCTTAAGACACCCTATAATTAATGTATACCATTTTTTTTTCATAACTTGCATAATAACGGATATATTGAGTTTTAATGATTTTTTACGAAAATTTGACAAAAATGATATACCATTAAACAATAAACTCTATAGCTAAGGCTACTTACTGCCAAAGCATCAGAGAAGGGGTCTATTTTAAATTAATATTCTGGGAATATTTTAGTAAAATGAAGGACAATGACTATTGAAACTAAGAGTTCAGGCTTTGTAAAGCATTCTTCTTGAGACATTTTCTTTCCATAGCTGATATTAATTTCAGGTTCATTGCCTAAATATTACCAATTTTGACGTTTGAAATCGCGACTTTGACGTATTGAGGAAAACCCAAATTTATTTTTCTTTAAATGCCGGCAACTTTTTTTCCTTTAACCTACAGAGCTAAATTTTGGTAGGTAGCTTACCTATGATGATATGAATCCGCGCACCAAATTTGGTTGCCCTTACTTTGTTAGTTCCGGAGATATAAATTTTTTTCGAATGAAAACTCAAAATTTTTCCGGAAAACCCTGTCCGATTTTCCTGACTAACGAACTTATCCAAGCCATTTATGAAAGGAAGGTATGTGGTGAAATTTATCAAAATCGGCCTATTATTTTTTGAGTTATCGGTGTGATACATACATACATACATATTTTATTTTGTTTTTTATTTTATTTATTTATATGTAATTAAAGTTATACATTGCATCTTACAAATAAGCTATGCTTGTGGATGTATTGTAACAATTTTCGTTACGTCCTCCTAAACTGCTTCTGTCAAAACTATTATAATGACTGTCATTTTTGATTTTGTTTCTAATTTTGCTTCTTCTGCTGCTACGATCCCACCAACGTTTCCACAGTAGCCAGAAAGATTAATATTTGCTTTTACTTACATATTGATGTGAATTTTAATCAAATTTTCTCAAAAAGAAACCAGAATTCTCCAGCACATAAATTTTGACATTTCTACTTATTGTGACAACACATATTAATATATATATATATATATATATATATATATATATATATATATATATATATATATATATATATATATATATATATATATATATATATAAACATATAAAAATTGAAACTGACCCCGGATATGGGTTCTAGGGGTCCTAGTTCGCGCTCATTTGCAAAATTTTTTTCAAAATTCAAAAGTCGGGATCTCCCCATTAGTGAATTTTTTCTACGAAAATTCACTAAAAACCACTCGATAATATGGAGTGGAAAATATTGGTCCATACAATGAAGAATATTGCTTCATATAATGAAGAATCTTACTTCATACGACGAAGAATAAATAACACAAAACCAAAGTATCATGATAGGAGTATAAATTAAGTAAAAGTAAAATACATTCAGTGAAGATTGGAACCTGTGATGAGCAATGATAAACACCCTTGGAGAACCAAAATCAGCACAGCACATTTAAAAAACCTGACGATCGTTTCACTAACCAAGTTAGCGTCATCGGAGGATGGATGATTCTAAATATCTTCTATCCACAACTCTGTTTATATTCTTCTGCGGGTAATCGGGCACTAACGATTTAGGGAGGTCCAACTACACCAAAATGTACATATTTCGTTTGGCGAAAATATCTGCATTATTTTATTATCTATCGGACGTGCTTATGCCGGTATTTATTTTGTAAAGTAATCTATCAGGAGAATACCTATGGCCGGCGGAGCGATATTCGTACGCTTTTTATTAATACTATATTTAGCAATATACCGGGTGGCGCACTGAAAACAAAACAGACCGATTTGCGTCCAGATAATTTTTTTTAAGAAACGCTGAAACAAGTCAATTTTAATATTGAGGGGACATGTTTTGACATAAAACACAACTTTGTCACATCAACCCCTTAAGGGTGGTGATCAACCCTTATAATTTAAATAGGGAACATGGGTCGAGTGTTACATCATTTGAAAGCGCTTTCTTTTCTCAATTCAGCACACTAATTTTTTTGGAAGTTTTATCACCTCGTTTAAAAATTATTCACAGTTGGAGTTGCAAGAACGTATTTCATTCATTGTGATAAGAAATGCAGTAATTAGTCAATTTTTCGTTAAAAAAACTAAAAAGCAAAACCAAACGTTCAAAAATGTTTATCAGTTAAGTAAGTGTTCAAATTGTTGACCACCAGCTTCCATACAAAAGAACAAATTTTGTTCAAAACGAGACATTCTGGAGCATTTGTGGATTTATTTATTTATTTATTTATTTATTTATTTATTTATTTATTTATTTATTTATTTATTTATTTATTTATTTATTTATTTATTTATTTATTTGGATACCAACGGGGTTGCCCCCAAAATAGGATCACATACAGAGTATACAAATACAAATATAGCAGTGATAACAAAAACATCATTCATTATTCTAAAAACAAATCAAAACAATATTTAATTTAAGTTGTAAATACAATATGCACATACTTGTGCACACACTTATAATATGGAGGGAAATAAAGAATCAAAAAATCAAAAAAATCAAGGCAACAACAATAGTCGGACTTTCAGAGCTTTTTTATACCCGAGCAATGAGCCACTGAACATGTCGATGGCCGAGAACTCATTACCCGCTCTCAACATTCTTGACAGCGGCGAATTTAGAGCAGCGTTAGTTCTGCTAAAGGGCAAGGAAAAAGGTTCAGCCACCCTGAGAAGTCGATTTGGAACATTGAAACGTACATGACTTAGAAGTTCCGGAGAGTCTATCAAACCGTTTACTATTTTAAAAAGGAAAAGACAATCCGAGACAAGCCGGCCTTCTTCCAATGATAGAATTTCAAAAAAGTATCGCATAATTTTGTAATCATTATTAAATTCTAACTTAAGTTTAAAGCACAAAAACCTTAAAAATCTATTTTGTATCTTTTCTAGACGCTCCTTGTAAATAAGATACTGGGGATTCCATACAGAAGACGCAAATTTTAATTTGCTGGCAACATACGCATTGTATAATGAGATAAAACATTTTTTATTGTAAAAGACTGCACCCTGCCGCATGATAAGCCCCAGCAATGCGTCGTTATAATTCTTCCTGAGACTCCGGTTTTGTTACGTAAATTCTACTCTTTGAATGACCCCATAGAAAGAAGTCTAAAGGAGTTAAATCCGGTGATCTAGGGATACACTCAATAGTGCCTCTACGCCTAATCCATTGTCTTGGAAACTCTCTGTTCAAAAACTCCCTAACACGTTGTGATAAATGCGGAAGAGATCCATCTTGTTGAAACACTAATTGGTTTTCTTGATAGCGATCATCTTTTTTCAACAACCTTAATTAGTAGAGGGTAAACGATATCTTCAAGTAACTCCAAATACGTTTCGCCACTCAAATTGTCATCAAGAAAAATTGGTCCGATTAAACGGTCTCCAAAAATGCCAGTCCAGACATTCAATTTCTGTGGAGTTTGAGTGTGTACTTCGTGAAAATTTCTTGGATTATTATCTGCCCAATAACGAAAATTATGACGATTGACTGTAGAGTTTAATAAAAACGTACACTCGTCTGAAAAACAGATATTGAACAGAAAGTTCCAGTTATTAGCTATTTGTGCAGTCATAACTTCACCAAACTGCAGCCGCCGATCAAAATCATCTTCATTCAGTTGTTGTACAAGATGAATTTTATACCGGTGAAATTTATAATGCTTCAATATTCGCTGAATAGTTCTTCTTTTGATGTTTGAAACAGTGGCGAATTTTCTCGTGCTCAAAGTTGAGTCTGCAGCAATTTGTCTTAAAACTTCAATATCAGTAGTCTCATTTCTAACCGGAAATTCACGTTCAGGATTACGTTTTTTGTTGGCTACTGAACCACTTTGTCGAAACTTTGCAACTAATTCCAAAATGTATTTTCTGTTAACATGTCTGTTCGAATGTCGTTCATTAAACAAATTTGCGGTACGGTTGGCACAATCATCGTTTTAAAAAAAGAGTAATTATTTCAACTCTTTCTTCTGCAGAATACACCATTGTGAAATTAATTTTCGGTAGTATTATCAAGTATCAAGTTCTGTTAGTCAATTTTTTGTTTACAAACCAACAAAACATTGACTATCAGCACATTTTTTACGGAAAGAGTGAAATGCGTTTTTGCATCTTCAACTGTGCATAATTTTTAAACGAGTTGATTAAACTTCCAAAAAAATTAGTGTGCTGAATTCATAAAAGAAAGAGCTTTCAAATAATGTAGCACTAGACCCACATTCCCTATTTAAAATATAAGGGTTGTTACCACCACCCTTAAGGGGTTGATGTGACAAAGTTGAGTTTTATGTCAAAACATGTCCCCCTCATTATTAAAATTGACGTGTTTCAGCGTTTCTTAAAAAAAATTCTCTGGACGCAAATCGGTCTGTTTCGTTTTCAATGCGCCACCATATATATATATATATATATATATATATATATATATATATATATATATATATATTATATATATATATATATACTTTCGAAGGCGTTTGTCCTGGTTGTCTTATTTTAGATTCTTCTCATTAACGTGGTGATTATTATCGCAAACGTCGGGCGACGGAAGATCTAGCTATCATACCGTATCTGAATTGTGGCATATTTTTCTGCTTATTAAATCTGAAATGAGCTATGTGCTCTTTGAATCTTTTTTTTATTGATCTTCGCGTTTGTCCAATATAGATTTTCTAGCAATTATTACAAGATATTTGATAAATGCCTGATTTTTGTCGGAAGTCAATAGTATCTTCTGGCCCACCCAAAATATTCTTTGAATTATCAACTTTATAACAAGTCTCTTCGTCGTTATCTTTGAATATTTTCTTTAACCATTTTGTATGAAAATGATAGAATGATAAAAAGGAAGAAAAACGAACTTTTTGGGTGGCTCATCGGATTCAGGCTTCGATGTCGTAATGATACTTATCGACATCTTCCACCTATGCTTAGTAACTAATCTATACACAATGTCTGGAAAGAAACCGTTACAAATCGCCATATCTATAATTTTGTTCATCTCTGAATTGATCGCTTACTGTTCAAAGGAAAACTGAGTAACCTCCGAACAAGAAAGCTTATACTCGAGTTTTTGTGACCGAAAGGATGATTTGAATCTGATGGTAAGACGCGAGATAAATGGACCACCACAATAGGTCATTATAACAACGAGTCACCTTCCCATGAACAGGACAGCCGAGTCAGCAGGAAGATAGAAGGCATCTTCAAATAAGAATACAGGAAACACCTTGGAAACGGCGGAGTAGACGGAATACCACACGTGGGAAACAGTGTCAGCCAAACCGAAAGTCACCTCGGGAGAACAATAGTGCCACGCCTGGGAGACTTGTTATAAATAGACTGCTCGATTCCCTGGCAAAATTCCGCCAAATACCTCGGAGTTTTCCTCGACAAACACTTAACATGGCGCCCCCATGTTGATCACGCCCGAAAAAAAGGCTCGATGTTCATCTCGAAGCTGTTCCCACTTCTTCTAAATAGAAATTCCAAACTGTCCATGAACAACAAGTTGCTCATGTACAAAGTCATCATCCGGCCAGCCTTGACCTATGCATCACCTGCATGGGCCACCGCGGCCGCAACACACATCAAGACCCTTCAAATCATCCAGAACAAAATTCTGAGAATGGCTACCTGAGCGCCATGGTTTGTCCGAAACAGACAGATTCACTCTGATCTGGAAATGCCTTCGATACTTGAGTTCATAACTCAACTATCCACAACTCAGTTCGCAAAAGCCGGTTCTCACCCAAATGCTCTTCTCCGTAGTGCCACCGACTACGATGAGCAACTTCCACATAAGCGTAAGCGTCCAAAGCTTATACTTACCCGCTAACGCCCCCGCGGCAAAAACAGAATGGAAACATTCATACCCAAAAAGTCATTGTGTGAAATCTTTCCGACGAAGGTATGGACTATGGTCCGGTACTCCATGGGAGGGAGTTTAAGTAAGTAGCAGTCTCACAGTACCTCAAAACTCCCACGCACATCTGTGTTGTGAATGAGGTCTGCATGCAGCATTTCTCCCTCCTGTATCAAAAATAAAAAGAAACTGCAGTAGAGGCTGAACCAAACACCGCCAAGACATACGCGTTAGTGCGTTTCAATAAGCAAGTCCAGTACTCCCAGGGAGGGGGTTTTAGTGAGTACAGCCTCACAGTGCCTCGATATCCCACGGCACCTACGTGCCGTGAATGGGGTCTGAATGAGGATTTCCCCCTCCTGAAAAAAAAAGGAGCGTCGTTCATTCTTGTTTCCAAGTTAAGCCTTGCACAACGCGTGCTAAACATTCACATATATCACACTTACGTTGATACTCATATTTGTCTTTATTTTTATATTATAATGCTTGTATTAAGTATTAATTGTGTAAAGTATTAAATAAATTCTTTTAAAAATTCAAACTTCTTAATCGTAAAGTTGAGTCGCGTTTTGTCGAAGTTTCTTTCCTAGAAATGTGAAATTCTAACCTATCTATATTTTTGATGAGAAGAGTATCAAGGAACATTAATTGTACGTTGTTCTCCATTTCGTAAGTAAACTTGATTGAAGGGAATGTACTGTTCAACTTATTAACAAAATTTTTACTGATGTTATATTTACTGAGGTCAAATATGGTAAAAATATCATCGACATATCTCAACCATACCCTCGTAAAATACTTCACCGCCCCAGCAAAGTCACTCTCAAATCGGCTCATAAAGAGTTGGGCAACGAAGGGAGACAGTGGGTTTCCCATCGTGGTTCCCTCCGTCTGCCGATAAAACTTCCCGCCGACTCGAAAGAAACTCTCAGACATGAATAGTGAAGTTAACTTAATATATTCCTCCACCTGCATGTTCGATAGCTGGTTATTATACAGCATTCCCGAAAATACTCAAGAACTATATCGATAGGGATGCTGGCGAACAACGACTTGACATCAAAAGAAATCAGTACTTCGTTTGGTTTTAAATTCATATCTTTGATTCTATTAATGAATTCAATGGAATTGTTCACCGAAAAACTAGAACGTTGAATTTCCAATGTACTGAGCTCTTGCGATAACCATTTTGAAACTCATAAGTCGGGAAGCCGATACCGGAGGCTATTGCTCTCACTTCATTCTTCGGCTTATGGACCTTCGGGAGGCAATACATGCAAGGTACAATTAAATTGGATAAAGTGACCCTACTCCTCCCATTCTCATCCATTAAATTAATGCAATTTTTGACTGTACTTTTAAACCAAATTGTCATATCACGAAGAGGGTCTTTTGTTATTTCCCGATAAGGACTGGTTCTGATGAGATTTACCACTCTATCAAAGTATTCGACCTTATCAAGAATAACAATTTTGCTGCTCTGCTTTTAGAAACAATCTTTCCTGCTCAAAACTCTTACAGTTCGCATTTAGCTTTTTGACTGTTGTTTTGTCAATTTTGAGATCTGGTCTGGAAGGCAACTTTTGGATAGTTGACGTATGGAGTTCTTAGTTTGCTCGTCAAGAAACTTGATTGAGCTCTCCACCCCGAAAATGATGTCTGTTACTGGTGGGATCACGAGTGAGGTAGTATATTTCAAGCCCTTGCCTAGCAAATCCAACTCCTTTCTAGTAAAATTTGAGGAAGAAAGATTCTCTATGGTTTCAGAAACTTGCAGCGAGTAAATGCCAGAGGTTTTTGCTTCTAATGACTTCTTTTTAAGAATTAAGGTATTTCTCTTTTATCAACATGTTTTGCATTCTGGCTCCTAAAATATGTTAATGCTGTACTTTAACCACGATAAATTGTGGCACTTACTAATGCCAATTTTGTGGACATTTATTTCCTCAAGGAATAACTGTAAGCCCTAAAAAATATGTAAGGCTAGATGCATTCTCACCACACATAGAACCGCAGACCGGTTTTGCTCGAATACTAATTGCAGCGAAAATACACCTATGAAGTAATACGGCTATGGTAGCCAGTCTTCCAACACGCACGTGCCGCCACCTCGTTGCGGAACCAGGTAGTATGTTGTCACGGCAGCTCCAAATAACACATAATGTTAAAAAATAGATACTGTATACAACTACCTAACAATTTAGTAAATTGTCAGCCCTGGCCCATTTGTACCCCAATCTTTAACACTTTGTGTTATTTGGAGCTGCCGTGACAACATATTACTTGGTTCTGCAACGAGGTGGCGGCATGTGTTTAAGGTCTTACATCTCACTTAGTTTTGGAAGGCTGGCTACCATAGCCGTATTATTTTATAGGTGTATTTTCGCTGCAATTAGTATGCCGTACTGACCAGCACTAATTAGAGCGAAACCGGTCTACGGTTCTAATTGTTGTGAGAATGCATCTAGCCTTACATACTTTGTCCCTATATTAGGGAAGAAATGGGACAGGGCTGACAATTTAGAAAATTGTTAGTTGGTTGTATACAGTCTCTATTTTTTTACATTTGTGTTATTTGGAGCTGCCGTGGCAACATACTACTTGGGTCCGCAACGAGGTGGCGGCACGTGCTTCGTGTCTTACATCTCACTTGGCCTTAAAAAAATGTAATTTAAACATTATGCAATATGGTGAAATTAGTATTTTGCTGAATCTACCTCTTCCGAATGCCATTATTTTGTAAATTAACATGACATGCTGACTGTTTAAATTATATTGATTCTGTACTATATTTTTACTAGAGGTGTCTTAAAAACTGCAAATTACATATATAATTATTACTTGAGCGAACAACTAAATCAATAAGTCCTTGGTGTTAGGTGTTGAAATGAGATCCGGTTCGTTATTTCTAAATTAATTGGCGACAGAAACAGTGGGTTGGTGAAACAAAGTCCGTTTATTCTCCTGTTCAGAGTTTGGATCAAGTTACAAGAGGCAACCACAAAAACGTGCTCTAGGATGGTTGTTCTCCCAAATAATTACTGTTTGAAATTCATGGTCAACTGTTTAAGAGCCCTGTTAATCTAACGGTGGTTGTGAGAACATAGTCGTGAAGCTATAGTTAATGATACTATTACTATCATGCTTATTTATGTATATACAAAGTGTTTACGCTCTTGTGATTTATTTAATGAAGGCAGGCATCAAATTTGGTTATCTGTATGACTATATTATAGTAGAAACAATGTACCACATTTTACCAAAAGAACGTTATTAGTGAATTTTCTTAGAAAAAATTCACTAATGAGGAGATCTCGAATTTTGAATTTTGAAAAAATTTCTCCAAATGAGCGCGATCTAGGACCCCTAGAACCCATATCCGGGGTCAGTTTCAATTTTTATATGTTTATATATATATATATATATATATATATATATATATATATATATATATATATATATATATATATATATATATATATATATGTATCACACCGATAACTCAAAAAATGATGGACCGATTTTGATTAAATATAGCATGTGCCTTCCTTTTGTAAGTGGCTTGGATAAGTTCGTTAGCCAGGAAAATCGGACCAGGTTCTCCAGGAAAATTTTGGGTTTTCTTTCGAAAAACAATTTTATCTCAAAAAATAGGAAAGCTATGGTAACCAAATTTGGTACGTAAGTTTACGACACTAAAAGGAAACCATATATCAAAATCTATATTTCTATGTTAAAAGAAAAAAAAGTTATAAAAAATTATTTCGTGCCAGATCATTTCTATGAAAATTCATTACCATAACGCACTTGCTGCGTCCAGACTTTTTTACTATTAATTTCTAATTTGTGGGTAAATTTTATAGAATCAAATTTACTGTCTAATTTGGCAATAAAATCTTCTATTCTGAAGATGTTTGTGTCAAACACTGCGAAAATATCAACCACGTAACGAGATCACACTCTAGGAAAATACTCACTTTCACTTTCAAGATCTGTTCCAAATGTAGTCATGAAGCCTAGTACAGAAATTAATGAACAAACAGAAAACAAAGAAAATGTTAGCGAAATCAACGATTTTTAAAAGAGAGAGAGCCGAAAATATTTGCTTGCTTACCATTTGAACCTCGAATTAAGGGGGGGGGGGGGGGGTCTGGATAGCATTTTTTTAGTTCGGCTCAGTTCAGTAAGCTTAGCTTCCGAATTTCATTTCATTAGCCACAGAAATTTTCAATAATCTTTTGTTGAATTATGCCTGTTTGATACCAGTGATACATGGTCATTGTAAAAATTGGACTTAAAATATTTTACACTTTTTTCTTGCTCTTCTAATTAATAAAGCCGTATATATCTGTTATTATACAAGATATGAAAAAAAATGTATACCTTAATTATAGGGTGTCTTGAGCTACATCTTTAAAAATTATTTCTACAAATACAGGTGACCCATAAGTCGTTGGTGATAAATTTTTTTTTTTCGTCGAACACGCTTTATGTTATTGCATTTTTGCATTTTTATATCGAATTATAATGCATGTTTGTAAAAAAAGAAATTCGGGACGCAGCAAGTGCGTTTTGGTAGCGAATTTTGATTAAATGCTTTAAATTTGAATAGCTCAATTAGCTATTAATCTATAAGGTTGACCAAGAAACAAGTTTTTTCGGGAACATTTTAAGTTTACTTTCGGAAATTTTTGTACATTTTCAAACAATAAAGTTGTTTTGAAGAAACATGGAACATTGTTTTTACTATATACGTTATACTGGTAACCAAATTTGATGTCTGCTTTCTTAAAAAAACACATATTTGCTATTAAAAAGATTTTTATGAAAATTCACTACCATAACGCACTTGCTGCGTCCAGACTTTTTTTAAATGTGCCGTGGTGATTTGGGTTCTCCAAGTGTGCTTATCAGTGCTCATCTCAAGTTACAATCTTCACTTACCACAATAGCTTTGTCATTCTCGAAGACACAATTTTCTCCTAAGAAAACCCAAAAATTGGCCGAAAATTTTGGTTAAAGCTTCCTGGATAACAAATTTATCAAAGCTATTTTTTGGAAGGAACTCATATGACAAGTTTCATAAATCTCGATTCATTTTATTTATAAAAAAAAGGTCCCATAGACATAGGTGCTAAAATGCATTGTTTCCAAGATACAAAGTGTTAAATTTTTTGTAAAATAACGATTTTTTAAAAATAATTCAAATATCTGCTCACCGATTGTTTTGAAATTTGGCTGCGTTGTTTGTAGTAATAATGGGCTGATTTGACCCTAATTAGATAAAGATTGTTAAGTTCATTGGCATTAGGGGGGACACCTCAACAAAAATTATTGCTCGTGTTTGTGATTTTCTGTATGATAAATGGACATGCCATAAGAAGGATTTTGTTTTTTATCGTGTAAACGATTCAAAATACCTAGAAATTTCAAGAGACAAAAAACTTGTAGTTTTAGTTTCTTTATCTCGAAATAATATACAAATCATATTGCAGTCATTGGCGTACATTTTTATGTCACTAAATTTTCCCTAAAGCCAATGGACTTAACAATCTGTATCTAATTATGGCCAAATCAGCCCATTAATAATACGAACAACGCTGCCAAATTTCAAAACAATCGGTGAGGAGATATTTCAGTTATTTTAAGAAAATCGTTATTTTACAAAAAAAATTAACACCTTGTATCTTGGAAACAATGCATTTTAACACCTATGTTTATGGGAACTTTTTTTCATAAAATGACCTGGGAAATCAACCCCTTAAATATTTCCCCATCTTTTTTAAACACCTAAACACCCTGTATATAAATATATATATATATATATATATATATATATATATATATATACATATATATATATATATATACTAACTTTCCAAAAAACAGGTGTACACTTTTTAATTCTGTTTTTTCGAAAATCTTTTTAAATTTAAATTTTCTTTAGTTTGAAGCCATAGTTTGTAGTAATTTGTGCTCAATTTATTATGTGCTTAGGTGCCGTTACGGAACAATTACAATCATTTAAGTAAACTCGAAGGAGGGTGCACTGTTAATTAACGAGAAGACGGTTTTTCAATCATACAATCTTTCGATCGCACAGGACAGTGTGTCAACAGTATACACTGCTGGTCCAGGAGAGGGATCCCATTTGCCAGGAATGCGGCGAGGATGAAGAAACCTCCTACCACTACCTGTGTGAATGCAAGGCTTTTGGGAGTCTTAGAGCAGAATTGTTCGGATCAAGGACTCTGCAGAGGAGACGGAACCTAGGAAGAGTAGAGCATGTTTGCTGGGTTGCTGGGGTTGGCAAAAAGGGCCCATTGTGGCCTACTTGCTTGACGTTGGCCTCCCCACCACTGCTACTGCTACTGGTCTAGGCTTCCAAAACCGTCGCCATGGATTCAGACAACCTCGAGCCACTTCACCACAGGAAGATCGTCATTTGAGGATTTCGGTTTTACAAGGAAGAGTTTCCACAACACGGTCCACTGAAAATGCTTGGTTGGGAGTGTTACAACAAATAGTCTGTATGGCAGCGATTTATCGCAGATTACGCGAGATAACAATAGCCAACTCATACAATGTATATAAGAAGTACAGATCCCGATTCAACACCCAAGGTCGCTGACGAATGGGCTAATTAATAGCAGCGCAATTAGAAAAATAGACTATTAATAAATGGGTAAACAACTAGACCTTCAAATCAGCAACCAGCCACCTGCTAGGATCACCTTCAAGACTGCAACTTAGGTGGAAACCGCCTCTCGGTCCACGCCCCACCAGAGACTATATATGGAAGCTACCAGACCACGGACGGACATTCCTACATTGTTATTGCTTGAGTCTCTTTTAACTTGTCATAATTTATATTTATCATTTTTTATTATCATTCATAAGTATTTTATGTAACTATAATCAATAAATTCTTTTAAAAAGTCAAGTGTGTTAACAAGAAAGTTAACTCGCGCTTTTGGGCTTTGTTCGTATAGACAATTTTAATGTATGTCACTGACACCTCGACATCGTGCTGCTCGGCTTGAGTGGTGTATGGCAACGTGGGCGAGGCAAACATTTACAATCTGCTGTGGAACGGCATACGCATGCTCTTACATGGGGGCGATAACATACGGTAGCAGATCAATTCTAGTTTTAATTGACAGAAATTTGAATGCAAATGATTACATACGAAACGTGCTGCGGCCATAGCCTGTTCCACTGCCATACCTACGAAGGTTAATTTAACCCCTTTTCGAACAAGACAACGCACGTCCCCAAATAGCAAGGGGTACTACAAAGTTCTTACAGGAAAAAGGCGTGACCCTGATTCCATGGCCTTCTTGATTTCCAGACTTGTCGCCAGTGGAGCATGTGTGGGATATGATTGGCAATCGACTGGGTAATCTACTCCCACCACCAAATGACTCACCGAATTCAAGATGCCCGCGATGACATTCCCCAGGGAGCCATAAGTCACTTAATTCCAAGAATTCCTCGAAGAGTTATCGAATACATAAGAAACCGTGGCGGACCCATTTATTAATAAATAACTTAGTTATCTTTTAATATTTTAGTTTGAAAATGTAATTATTCTTAAAGTTTATATAAACACATTGTTTATCAATTTTATTAGAACCTCGGTGGTTCAGGGGTAAGAACGTCCGCCTCTGAACCGAAAGGTACTGGGTTCGATCCCAGGGTACTCTTTTCACTTTTCAGTACAAACTGTAACATTACCATCAACCGAGGTTATGGCATTGTATTTGAGCAAGTTGAATGTCTGCACGTTCCGCCCTTCGGAGGGGGGTAAAGCCGTCGGTCCTGTGTCCATGCGATGTTGGGCACGTTAAAGGTCCCTACCCTCCATACAGAAAGGTCCAAAACTGAGATCGGATATAAGTTTCGGCGGGCCTAGTTGGCGCTAATTTAAAGAATCTTTTTAGAAAATTTTAAATCTCATTAGTGAATTTTTTCTACGATAATTTGCTAAAAGCTGTAAAAAAAACATTAGCGTACAAATTGCGATTGCAATTTATAGCATAGATATACTTTTGCTGTTCTTGTATGCCAATTTATTGAGTTTAGTGCACGTCTCAGCCGTCGGCAAACTTGCGAGACTAGAGCTTTCGTTAGGAGAGCTTTCGGAAACACATTGCAGCGTTAAGAAAACTAAAATAACTGAAAATGAAAAAGTCTTCAAGCTCAACGTTTCCGAGGTTTGATCAACACGTTAAAAACTTTAAATTGAAGTAAAACCCCTACAGAAATAAAGACCGTTTAACATTTGAGCAGCGTCTGAAATTTTTGTAGTGCAACGAGTTTTCTCTTGGTGCAGTTTTACGGTTTTACAGTAAAAATAAAATGCTAAGAGAAACAGAATAAATTTTAAAACACTACTACATCTGCTGAGATTTAGTTTCACCAGATGCAACTGTGCAATGACTCTTTAAGCTTATTTCTGTTGAGGCTTCTTTCGTATTCTACACTTTGTTTATGGTACAGCAAAACTATAAGAGAGAATAAATTTCTATATAAGGGTGAGCTTATAATACAAATGTTAAAATTTATATTGGCAATAACACAATAAAATACTGCCACACTATCATTACCCCATCAAAATCAATTAAACCAGCTTAAGTATTACAAATATTGTTCACGGGGTTTAGTGGTAATTATGTATGCTTCTGGAGCAGGGGTTGCTGGTTAAAATTCCACTTTGGTGCTTGTGGTCATTACATTTTTTGAGGAGGTACATACTGGAAAATTAATTAGTTAACATCTACCGAAGTTGTGACATTGTCTTTGAGAAAGTTAAATATCTCAAAGCTCTTACCTTTGCAGTGGTTCCGTGTACAATGCAAGATGTTGGGCACGTTAAAGATCCACATCTCCTTACAGAAGATATATAGAGCTTCTTTGTAAAAGCAGACAGTCTAGGAAAATCGGACTAGTCCTTGAGGGTAAAAATCGGGTTTTTTGAAAATTGTAGTATATTTTCTTTTAAAAATTCACTATTGAGGATATCCCGACTTTTGAATTTTGAAAATTGTTTTTCAAAAAAGCTTGAACTAGAACCCATATCTACGGACAGTTTCAATTATATATATATATATATATATATATATATATATATATATATATATATATATATATATATATATATATATATATATGTATCACACCGATAACCGAAAAATAATGGGCGAATTTTGATCAAATTCTAACTTTTTGGAGTGTGTCGTAGCTTTTAAATTTCTTTAATTCAAGATAACTTAAAGTTGTGTCGAGAGAAACATCTCAAGATTAATATATGAGAAGAGCTTTGAATGCTCTATATATGTGGAAAATTCCATTCTACTCACTTTAGTAATTTAAAAAATATCAGCAAAGACCCTGAAACTAATACGGATTATGTAAAGAATAGTGTTCTGAAAACGCTTAAGTTTTAGCTTCAACCGTCATTGCCCTTCATTTTATTATTATAGTATCATAATAGACCCTTTCTTTGATGCGTTGGCGGTAGTTTTAGTTAAGTTTATGGTTTAACGGTCTATAACTTTTAGCTATTTTTCGTAGAAAAAATTCGTTAATGAGGAGACCGCAACTTGTTTGATTCTTTTTCTATTGTATATTTTATGTTGTTGTTGATTTGGTTTATTTTTTCGAGGTTATTTTCTATGTTGGTTTTTTGATTGTCGTATATTATTAATATATCATCGACGTACCTTATCCATTTGATGTTTGGGCCTGTTTCTTTTATGATGGTGTTGATTTTATCTTCTAACTGTTGTATGTATATTTCTGCCATGATGCTTGATGGTGGTAGTCCGTCTTCTTGGATGTAGTATTCTCCGTTAAACTCAAAGTATTTTTGTTTTAATATGATGTTTAATATCTAGTTGATTTGTTGTTTTTTGTTGTTATTTTGCATTTTATTTTCGATTATATTTATGGTTAAGACAGAGTGGACCTCCGAAGTGTGTTCCACAATATGTAAAAGAAAAAATTGAACAGATCAACGAACAAATAGAAAATGTGGACAAGTAAGTAGAAAATATAACGGAGGATTGGAACAAACGATGGGAAGAAGTTGACGGGTTGAAAGAACAAATGAAGATGATCATGAAAGGTTCATAAAACACACGTTAATAACTGACAGAACAGTTGACTGGCCCGACTGATAGAACTTAATCAAGAGGAGTTACTGGAATATCCCCAGTCCAAAATCGCTTTGAAGAAGATATACCAGCCGTGCAGCAGCCTCATGGAACCTTAAAGCCGCCGACTTTTGACGGAGAAACATCGTGGCCCATGTACAGGAGGCAGCTCTCAGCAATGGGTGGAGCGAACAACAGGCAGCAACTGCTCTAATTATGTCTCTTCAAGGTAAAGCCCTAGAAATCCTCCAGAACATCCCGGAAACGAAACAGCAAAACTATTTAACAGTGATACAGGCCCTAGATTTGAGATATGGTAACAAGTACTGAGCCAGGTCTACCAGACACAACTAAAGACAAGGGTCCAGAATCCAAATGAGACTCTGCAAGAATTTACTGCCGAAGTGGAGAAACTTGTGCGACTGGCGTATTCCCAAGCCCCAGAAGAATTTGTCAACCAGATCACCGTCCAGATCTTCATCGATGGGGTACTTGACAACGAGATGCAACAATCTTTGAGACTTGGAAGGTTTAAAACACTTACAGACTGCGTCATTTATGGCTTGGAATTTGAAGCAGCGAAGAATGCATCTCAACCTCGCCGCAACAGGCTGCACGAAGTGAAGGAGATAGAGGACCATGCAGACGCGACAGAGGAATTAAGGCAAAAAATGAAGTTGATGAAGGAAGCCATAAGCAAACTCACTACAACGGTTGGAGCACGTAAGACGAAAGCAGATTGGTCACACATAGAATGTTACAAGTGTGGTGGGAAAGGGCACATAAGTAGGCAGTGCTCACAAACAAACCCAACAGATGGGTCGCAGAGAACAAGAATACATCAACAGGGAGCGCCGTCCGGGAAACGACCTGACGCCAGTGTAAGCGTGCGAGTCCCAAGGCCCCAAAGTCAAGGTCTCCACTATCCGACGCTACCGCGAGAGCCTGGTTATACCTGGCAGCATAGACGGAAGACAATGTAGTTCCACCATCGATATTGGCGCCACTAGATCCGTTATACGCCCAGACATGTCGCCAAATATATCGGCATTCACGACCAACAAACAGCCTGTGTTGGAGACAGCGATATGAGATAGGATACTCGTGGATGGAGAGGCCACTGTTTACATTGAGCTGGGCAATACTGAGCTACAGGTAAAGGCTGCCGTCGCAGGAATCGTCGACGAATTTATTCCGGGCTTGGATATAATGGAAGAGTTTGATGTCTTTTCAATAGACTTCCAGAATAATATCTTGAGAATCGGCAACGAAGAGTTATATTTATCTCCACCAGCAGGCGAAGCTAATCCCAGGGTGAGACTTATTGTCGACGAAAATACACGGATTCCTGGTAACAGTGAGAAGATTGTCAGAGCCAGGCTAGAGAAGAAACTTGATGGTATGTCTGCTCTCATAGCGGAGCCCCTAAAAGATATACATGATGGTGCCCTCGTCGCATGATGCTTAGTAGACGCAAAGAGGACAACACTCCTAATAGAGACCTCAGAGAGATCTAGGGTTGAACACACTGAGACCTCACAGACAATCTCCGGCGAGATTTGGGGAGTAGGCAGATTGAGGCCCCGTAATCGAGATACAACAACCTAACCCACCTTTGTCCACCGCTCTAAGGAGTAGGCAGATTGAGGCCTTAGAGTGTCCTTACATATTTTCTTTATCTACCTTTGTCTACCACTCTAAGGAGTAGGCCGGTTGAGGCCTTAGAGTGCCCTTACATATTTCCTTTACCCACCTTTGTCCACCACTCTAAGAGTAGGCAGATTGAGGCCTTAGAGTGTCCTTACATATTTCCTTACCCACCTTTGTCCACCACTCTAAGGAGTTATCAAATTGAGGCCTTAGAGTGTCCTTACATATTTCCTTTACCACTTGAAAATGGCTCCAAAACAGGAGCCGACACGTCGAGTTTTCGGGTTCAACCGCGTCCACAATTTATTAAAACTCGACGTTTCAGCTCCTGTTTTGGTGCCATTTTCAAGAGGTAAAGGAAATACGAATATGAAAGAAGATAAACTCTAAGGCCTTAATCTGCCTACTCCTTAGAGCGGTGGATAAAGGGGGTTAGGTTGTTGTAGCTCGATTACGGGGCCTGAAACTGCCTACTCCCCAAATCTCGCCTTTGGTCGTCTTCAAGGTCTCAATGTGTTCAACATTGTATATATAAAATTTTCGTGAACAAAGCGTGTATCATTTCTATGTAAATTTGCTACAATACCACACTTGTTACGTTCAGACTTATAAAAGAATTAACTGTCATTAATTAACTGTTCTTAGTATTTCACTATATAGGTCAACGGTAGGGCATAATATCGGCTCTCGTGGCTGGGTTCACATTATTTCATTTAATTTTTAATCAAACAATTATAGCCTTCATACGGTTTTCAAAACAGCGGTGAGTTACTTGAAAAAGCTTTTACCAATAACATCGGAATGAAAATAATTTCCATCTCAAAAGTATCGTTTACATATAGAACACTCACCAGAAGAACTTCCATAATATCCGTGAAATACAGACGATGAACACAATATCCGGACGCACACCGTCTGGGTCTGCAGGCCTGCATGTATATATAAGACAGCAATGCAAATACAGCTTGAAATATTATAATCCAAATCCCACAAACGGATAAAAACGGGACGAAAAGTGCTGAAAGACTCTAGATTTCAATAGTCAGCACAAGAAATGCAACAAGTGAGAATAAATAGAGTGCACGATACAATCCCTTTAAAGTAATGGGATTTTTTTCTATTCTAACAAAAAATAAACAGCTTTCCGCTAAGTGCATTCTGCAATAAGAATTCCCGACTAATACATACTCTCACTTGCCCGCTCGGTATATCCTTAACGACAATATATACGGCGTTAACCGATAGTTTCTGGTTAGCTTTCCTTTTTTTCTCCTGACAGTGGACATTAGGAAATATTGCAGGATATTTCTAGTCGAATAAATCGGCTTAATACTGCAATGTACCTACCATAATATGTAGTTGTCGCTATACACGTTGTTAATTTGTGTTAACATACAAGGATATTCGCACATATTAGCGAGTTAGCGTCGAAAAAATGTGCTTAAGATGAAACCGTGACTTCAAAACTTTCAAAAATTTTCTTCAAACGGGCATAAATTAGGACCCTTAGAGCCCATCTCCTAAGTGAATTTATATTTCATATATATATATATATATATATATATATATATATATATATATATATATATATATATATATATATATATATATATATATATATATATATATATATATATATATATATATATATTATATATATTTATATATATTGAAGGAGTATAAATGGTTGTAACAATAATATCAAATTATATTAGACAAAAATATTTGCCTCTTTGGCGTTTTGGGAGAGTTTGTTATTAGGATACTTGTTTATTTTACTTTTGATCTTACTTTGTTCCGAATATCTGTTAACACTACTATTTACAATACGTCATTATTAGTTGAGGGATACAATGTAGCTAATATGATTATAGTTGCGACAAATAGAATATGTTCCATTCGGAGTCAGTGTTTACGTTCTCCTGCCTTCGTCTCTCACCCGCTATGATTTATTGGTCCGGAGTCGATAACCCGATGGCATGCAGGGCGAGAGAGGAGAAGAAGAAGAGGAACACTGGATGTGGTTTTAACGAGGAGGAATTATTCGGTGATACTCTTTCAAGAAGTCTAGTAAATTGAATGTGAAAATTAGGACGCGTTATTTTGTCTTGTGTTCTTGTGTGTGTAAATAACAAAGCTATAGTGAACTAAGAGTAATCTACCTGACCATTGAGGGCTTCACAGACACCCCAGGTATGAACGAAAATACTATTATGTTTCTATTTGATATAGACTGTACGGCTACCCCTTGCCTATTAAATAAATAATAAAACGTCACTGTAAATATTACACCATAAAAAATAACATGAACGTAACTCTTGTAATTGTTACGCCAGAATTAAGTCACAGGCTAGTAAAAGTAGTATAATGCGTAGCCAAGGAACTATGATGCGAAAAGTTGTAAGGTGGTAATAATACGAGGGGCAGTAAGGTACTTATAATACAAGGGGTAGTGCAGTAATTTCCTACAAATACTGAACTAGTCATTGTTGAAAGGGGCGGTTGGAATGATTAACATAGGGATTCGTACCTCCGTTTAATTAAGGGAAAATCATAAGGTAGCGTGCAGTCTAACTACTAGGTAATATGCTAGTTCTAAGATTAGGTGACTGTTGCCAGCCCCCGTAAAAGGGCGGTGCTAAGTACGTCTAAACAAAGGGAGTAACCTGATAGGTTCCCTGTTATTTTAACAGTTTGACCGAGAAGCCGCTTTCCTTCGTTGTGCATAAGCGGTGTGTATTCTTTGCGTGTATATATGTGTATATATGCACCCGAGTGTTATAGCTGCTCACAGAAGCCGCTAGCATCTAATGTAGTTAAGTATGTTGTATGTGTTATATGTTCGCATATGATGGCTTTAATGGCTTCCTTCGGAGTTGTTACTATTAGTTTATATGTGTACTATATGTCGTTTATGTTTGTACGTTCCTATTTATGCTATAGTGCGTAAGGGCGAGTTCATCCAGTTTTTACATAGTCTATATCAGCTTCGTGGTAATTCCATAGCCTTTGTGGCGTACTCCAGGTAGTCCTCCAACTCCAGATAGTCCTCCAACTAACCTTATCTTGTCCAGCCTTCGTGGCACTAGCCTTCGTGGCACCAGCCTTCGTAGCACCAGCCTTCGTGGCACTAGCCTTCGTGGCACTAGCCTTCGTGGCACCAGCCTTCGTGGCACTAGCCTTCGTGGCACCAGCCTTCGTGGCTTTACCTAGCCTGTGTGGCATGTCCTAACCCGAGTCACTTTCCCTTAACCGTAACTAGCTCTACTCCTTTGAACCAGCCAGCTTCGTGGTAATTCCATAGCCTTCGTGGCACACTCCAGGCAGTCCTCCAACTAACCGTAACCTGACCAGCCTTCGTGGCACCAGCCTTCGTGGCACAAGCCTTCGTGGCACCAGCCTTCGTGGCATCAGCCTTCGTGGCACCAGCCTTCGTGGCACTAGCCTTCGTGGCACCAGCCTTCGTGGCACTAGCCTTAGTGGCACTAGCCTTCGTGGCTTTACCTAGCCTGTGTGGCATGTCCTAACCCGAGTCACTTTCCCTTAACCGTAACTAGCTCTACTCCTTTGAACCAGCCAGCTTCGTGGTAATTCCATAGCCTTTGTGGCACACTCCAGACAGTCCTCCAACTAACCGTAACCTGACCAGCCTTCGTGGCACCAGCCTTCGTGGCACAAGCCTTCGTGGCATCAGCCTTCGTGGCACCAGCCTTCGTGGCACTAGTCTTCGTGGCACCAGCCTTCGTGGCACCAGCCTTCGTGGCTTTACCTAGCCTGTGTGGCATGTCCTAACCCGAGTCACTTTCCCTTAACTGTAACTAGCTCTACTCCTTTGAACCAGCCAGCTTCGTGGTAATTCCATAGCCTTTGTGGCACACTCCAGACAGTCCTCCAACTAACCGTAACCTGACCAGCCTTCGTGGCACCAGCCTTCGTGGCACAAGCCTTCGTGGCATCAGCCTTCGTGGCATCAGCCTTCGTGGCACTAGCCTTCGTGGCACTAGCCTTCGTGGCACTAGCCTTCGTGGCACCAGCCTTCGTGGCACTAGCCTTCGTGGCACCAGCCTTCGTGGCTTTACCTAGCCTGTGTGGCATGTCCTAACCCGAGTCACTTTCCCTTAACTGTAACTAGCTCTACTCCTTTGAACCAGCCAGCTTCGTGGCAATTCCATAGCCTTCGTGGCACACTCCAGATAGTCCTCCAACTAACCGTAACTTGACCAGCCTTCGTGGCACCAGCCTTCGTGGCACCAGCCTTCGTGGCACCAGCCTTCGTGGCACCAGCCTTCGTGGCACTAGCCTTCGTGGCACCAGCCTTCGTGGCACTAGCCTTCGTGGCACTAGCCTTCGTGGCTTTACCTAGCCTGTGTGGCATATCCTAACCCGAGTCACTTCCTCTTAACTGTAACTAGCTCTACTCCTTTGAGCCAGCCAGCTTCGTGGTAATTCCATAGCCTTCGTGGCACACTCCAGACAGTCCTCCAACTAACCGTAACCTGACCAGCCTTCGTGGCACCAGCCTTCGTGGCACAAGCCTTCGTGGCATCAGCCTTCGTGGCATCAGTCTTCGTGGCACTAGCCTTCCTGGCACTAGCCTTCGTGGCACCAGCCTTCGTGGCACCAGCCTTCGTGGCTTTACCTAGCCTGTGTGGCATGTCCTAACCCGAGTCACTTTCCCTTAACTGTAACTAGCTCTATTCCTTTGAAGCAGCCAGCTTCGTGGTAAGTCCATAGCCTTCGTGGCACACTCCAGACAGTCCTCCAACTAACCGTAACCTGACCAGCCTTCGTGGCACCAGCCTTCGTGGCACTAGCCTTCGTGGCATCAGCCTTCGTGGCACTAGCCTTGATGGCACCAGCCTTCGTGGCACTAGCCTTCGTGGCACTAGCCTTCGTGGCTTTACCTAGCCTGTGTGGCATGTCCTAACCCGTGTCACCTTCCTCGTAATCGCAACTAGCTGTACTCCTCTTAACCAGCCACATTGTTGCCCAGCCTTCGTGGCTATAACCTATGCGGCCAAAGGTTTCGTGGTGCAGGTCTTCGTGGAATTACCTGGCCCGCGGGGCGTACCCTACAATCCTGACTGTTGGGCGTAATGTAACTTGTGATATCGGTAAACTGTCGGGAAACCTTTGCTTCTGACGATGAGCCTTCGTGCCACAGGATTGTGTGGTGCTCTTCCTAGCTTTGTGGTGTCAACTTCGGCAGTCCATCCTTAATGAACTTGGCTGTCTGCTCGTACTAATGCTTCCACTACTATTATTCTTTCATGTAACTGTATCTTGTAATGAGACGACGGTGCTGCTCTCAATGATGATGGAAGATCACTGCTAGAAAAGGTGAAGCGCTGAGACAACGGTGTTACGGAAGCAATGATGGATGACCACTGCTGGGAAAGGGGAATCTCTGGGACAACGGTGCTACGGTGGATGATGATGGATGATCACTGTTGGAGAAGGTGAAGCGCTAACCTGAGTCTGAGCCGTCATTGCGAAGGAAATTGCAGCTGGGAAGTAGAACCCGACTGGGCCTGAAAGGCCCCCGGTGAGTTTGATAGTAATGTGCGTTCAGATACCATGAGTTGTAATCATTGTCTTTCTTTACATGTCGAGACGCTGATGTTCAATGCCAGTCCGGGATCCGAAGACCGAAACCCTAACTCTGTTTAGGTGGTGAGTACTAACCATAAAAAAAAAATGAATGCATAAAAATGGCCTTCCTACAATATATATATATATATATATATATATATATATATATATATATATATATATATATATATATATATATATATATATATATATATATATATATATAGTCACATTTGTCTATGATAATAAAGTTTATGGACTTTGTTACTTCTATGGTCAGATGTCGCTTATAAAGTTTGTTGGTAACACTCTGGAATCATATTTTTAAAAGGGACCAAAAGTGACAGGTATAGAATAGTGTAAACGGTCTAGAATCTCTATGGACGGTATAAATAGACGAGCGGTGCGCAGTGTAAACCGGTTCAGTATTAAGTCGGTGTGGTGTAGAATAGTGATCATAGAGTATTAAGCGAGTTAACAGTAAGTGTTGGTGTTTAAGAAGCGATCATAGAAGGCGAATAGTGGAATATAGTTCTATGGACATTTGATAATAGAGAGAAATATTTTAGTTGATACTGGTGTTGGAAAATAGTTGCTTATAATAAAATAGTAGTTTAAAAAGCTGTGTTTTGTTAGTCAACGAATCCAGAACCCCGTACAACGTAACAACTGTTGTCAGAAGTGGGATTTTCAAGCTGCTAGCAGAAATATTTTCCATAATATTCGTTGAAACACGTGAAAATTTGTAGAAGATCAGTTTCAGCACTAAGACATAGCTGGGTGTGTTTTTGAAACAGAATAAACTGTGTACCAGCTTAAGGTACGTCTATGCCTAAGACACGTAGCACAACAGCCAATATGAACTCCCAGCTATTGGAATTGATTAAAGAAATGAAAGAAGAGGCCAGAAAAAGATATGAAAAAGCCAAAAAAAAAAAAGAGATGAAGAAGTCAGAAAAAGAGATAAAGAGGCTAAAGAAGAGCTGAGAAAAAGAGACGAAGAAGCGAAAGAAGAAATGAGGAAAAGAGATGAAGAGGCCAAAGAAGAAATGAGAAAAAGAGATGAATATGTTAGAAGAAGAGACGAAGAAGCCAAAGAAGACATGAGAAAAAGGGATGAAGAGGCCAGAAAAAGAGACGAAGATATCAAAAAAGGAACGAGAAAATGGAATGAAGAAGATAGAAAAAGAGACGAAGAAGCCAAAGAAGAAATGAGAAAAAGAGACGGAGAGATAAGAGAGGAACTGAGAAGAAGGGACAAGGAAGCTTGTAGATTGTATTGGTAGCAGCTTACACTATAGAACTACATTTCTAGATGGAACGAGAAGTGACAGATGTAAAGATCTGAAAGCTCTTATAGATCGTATAAATGAGCGACCCGCAGATGAAGCGGTCAGTCGAAAAGTGAACTATAGTAATATAGACATTTGGTAATAGAGGAATATAATAAATGGTTGGTGTTTTTATTGAAAAGCTGTACTTTGTTAGTCAACAAATACAGAACCACGAAGAATGTAACTATATATATATATATATATATATATATATATATATATATATATATATATATATATATATATATATATATATATATATATATATATATATATATATATATATATATATATATATATATATATATATATAAATGTAAGGAATGTATTTTCTCACCCTGCTCATAAGGCTATTTTATTATGAAAATTTTCTGTAGGTATTAAATAGACACGGCAATATGTGGACAAGTTTCACGTAAAGCTTTACATGTGGTCCCATTAAAACTAAAGTGTTAGTTGAGCCAGACGCGCTTAAAAATTGTTTACGTAACGAAACACATGCTGTGGGGTTGCAATGTAGTTCAGATAGCGTCTTAATAATATATCTCTTGGATTCAAGGGCCTCAACCTATTGACACCGTCTTTATCTGTAAACTTGAGGACTGGTTTGAAGTAAAGCATACCTCCACATTTGTGCGTGAACCATCATCTGAGCTGCATTAAAATATGCTCGATATTAGTGAAATTTACAGTGCACGTTATATATACATTTATTCAGGTGAGTTATTGCTCATTGAACATGGCTGCTTCGTTTATTGTACCTGCTCTTATTTGTTTAAGTTATATATTGAGAAATAATTTCAATAAGTATTTGATTGAGAATGGTTTCAGGAAAAATCATGTAATAACTAATTTATATGAAAATAAATTGTAGCTAGAGTTCAAAGTCAGTTTATTATTTATACGAGGCTAAGTTATAAATTTAGAAGTAATTATCATATTCAAATAAAGGAGCTTTATGAAATAATTTGTGAAAAATAGCTAAGTCAAAATCAGTTTATTATTTATACGAGGTTATGTTTTAAATTGAGAAGTAATTATCATATTCAAATAAAGGAGCTTTAGGAAATAATTTGAGAAATGGCTAAGATAGATTACATTTATTATTTATACGAGGGTAAGTTATAAATTGAAAAGTAATTATCGTATTCGAATAAAGGGGCTTTATGAAATAATTTAGGTATTAACCAAGTTTACATTAGGGCTGTTACTTATACGAGGTTAAGTCAATATTCATAAATTAAGTAAGAGTTGAATTATGTCAGTTTGTTTATAGTAAATAAAGTAGTCTGTTTGAAAGTAAATTGATGATAGTTTGGAAGGTGTGAGGGACACCTTCGCTGTTTGCTCGCCCAGTAGGGCGTCATACTGGTAGAGGCGTTTGGGTTTAGACCCAGGTTACGTAACCACAACACGGTGGATTTTTGTGGCATCGTCACATTATGGTGGGGGTACAGCAGTATCCATTGCACCCGCCCGTGGCGATGCGGTGAATATTGGAGAAGGGCACATTGCTGTGTTCGCCCTTTGTGTCCATTGCACTTTCTCAGTATTCATGTGTGTGAACCGTTGTTGTATTTGTCGATCTGGTAGCTTGTCCGAGACACTGTGGTCAGTTCACCCGTTGGTCTCATTGCACGGTCAGTCCCAGTGGGGGAGTTGAGGTACTCGGAGAAGGGCACAGTGTTGAGCTAGTCCATTGTGCCCATTGCACGTCTCGGTACTCAACTCTGTCAATACGAGCACTCTAGGTGAGGTATTGAACTGTGCCTCATTGCACACCTGGAAGCCGGCACGGACCTAGTGTTCGGGTACAGCGCCCAACAAAACACACAGGCTAAACTATTGTTTTAGAAATTATTATTTGAGTAACTAATGTTTGAATAATTGTTGTTTGAGTAATTATTATTTGAGTAACTATCGTGTGGGTAACTATTTGAGTAATTATTGTCTGAGTAATTATTGTTTGAGAAACTAATCGTTGAGCATTTTGAGACATTGTTGAGAAGCAGTTCCGAGGCACTGATGTGCGCTGTTGAGAGAGTAATATGTGGCTCAGTGGAGCCTTGAGTAGGAACTGCTATTAATGTTGGAGTTGCTCAGTGGAGTGTTATGTCGAAACTGCTCTTAATGTTAGTTTGCTCAGTGGAGCTTTAAGTATAAATAGTTATTGATGTCAAGTCGCTCAGTGGAGCGTGTAATTGGTAACTGTTTGATGAGCTAATAATTGAATGCCCCTCGTATATATGTTAGGTTGTACTTTAGATGAGCAATGGTGTGTTCAGGTATATTTTTAATTACAGGTTAGTGATGTTGTTACTGGACACATTTGGCACCCGCTCGCCCGACTCATTACGCCCGTACATTAAGGCTTCGCCATCATTCTGACAAGTAATAAACCTTTTGCCTTTTGCATGATTACTCTTAAGTAGATAACACAACTGCTAAGTAATATATCGACTGGCGATTGATTGTTGAGCTATGTAATTATATTATGTGACCGTTAGTCGATTGTTATTATTATAATAGGTTACTTATATTGTTTACTAAGAGGGTTGTAACCTTGTGTCATCGAAGGGTTGCGTTCGATATTATTCAATATCTTTTAAGAAAAAAAAGTCCACCCCTACATATATATATATATATATATATATATATATATATATATATATATATATATATATATATATATATATATATATATATATATATATATATATATATATATATATATATATATATATATATATATATATATATATATATGCGTGTGTGTGTGTGTGTGTGTGTGTGTGTGTATCACACCGATAACTCAAAAAATAATCGGCCGATTTTTATTAAATTTGGTAAGTACCTCCCTTCTGCAAGTGGCTTGGATCAGTTTGTTAGCCAGGAAATTCCGCCCACGTTTTCCCGGAAAATTTACCTTTCGGAAATTCTTTATATATCCTGCAAAGTAAGGGCTACCAAATTTGGTACGCGTGTAAGTATTAAAAAAGTGAACCATGTGCCAAAACTTAGGTCTGTAAGTTAAAAGACAAACAACTTTTAGGCATTTAAAGAAAAAATTTGGAGGTCTTCCTCAAAACGTCAGAGTCGCGAATTGAAACGTCACAATTGGCAACATTTAGGCCAAGAACTTGAAACAAGTACGGGCTATGTAAAGAAAATGTTGCAAGAAGAGTATTCTACAAACCCTTAAGTTTCAGCTTCAACTGTAATTACCCTTCATTTTACTAAAATATTTCCAGAAAATTCATTTCAAATAGACTCTTTGTCTGATCGTACCAGTAGTTTTAGTTAAGTTTATGGTTTAATGGTTTATAATTTTTAGCTAATTTTCATAGAAAAAATTCGTTATTCAGGAGACCGCGACTTTTCAATTTTTAAAAGATTTCTTCAAATTAGTGCAAAGTAGGCCCCTAGAATCCATACCCGGGCTCAGTTTCAGTTTTTATCTGTGTACGTATATACAGATTGACGGATTTCTACTGTAAAGGTGAAATATGACTGTTACTATGCAAGATACGAGAAAAAATTATACACTTTAATTATATCGTGTCTTGAACCGCATCTTATAAAATTATTTTGACAATCGCAGGGTGGCCCATAAGTCGTTGGTGATAACTACAAAAAAAATTCCGAACATTCCTTATATTATTGCATTTTTTCATTTTTCATCGACATATGATGCAGGTTTGTAAAAAAAATCGAAATGCAGTAACTGCGTTTTGGTAGCGAATTTTCATTAAATGCTTCAATTTTCAATAACGTTATTTGCTTATTAACCTACGGCTAGTTGGCTACGAAACACGTTTTCTGGGAAACATTTCAAGTTTATTTTTGGAAAATTTTTGTACATTTTCAAGAAATGAGTTATTTTGATAAAATATGGTACATTGTTTTTACTATGTAGGTTATACCGGTAACCAAATTAATACCTGCTTGCATTAAAAACATACCTATTTGCTGTTAAATTATTTTCATGAAAATTCACTTTCATAACGCACTTGCTGCGTCCAGACTTTTTAAAAGTTAGATTGTAAATAAAATATATTTTTAAAGACTCTTATTACTTATCTCTAATTCATTTAGTTGAATGATAACCAGTCTTTCGTCCTGAAGAAAAGGTTTATATTGATTGTGGAAGTCACTAAGTACAACAGAAAGTTCCAGTAAAATATTTCAGCTCTAAAATTAAAGTCGGCACATACGTCCATAAGTATGTCCGGTGAGGCGGAAGTTTTTACAGAGACTGCTCTATTGGACACTCTCTGGGGTGGAATGATGCAAGAGATGTATGTGTCTAGTGTGATAAGGACGTGGAGATTGTCTGAAGACAACACTGTGTCACGTGCGTTATCTCTCACTAGACACCAAACTGAATGCTGCTGCCAGAGATGTTTTTTGAACGGCTTTAATTTGGATTTTCACTTCCTTTCAGTGGACATAATGGATAAGACGGAGCTGAGGGATGTTTTCGCTTTACTCGGCATTTAGAATCCGTATATAATGTATAAATGTAACAGGACCTTTTCCTATTCTTTGTTTTGTTTGTATGCTCATCCTTTTTAAGGATTCGGTTATTCTAAAAGTCGTTAGACTAGTTTCGAAAGACTAGTGAGAGAGTCGAAAAAACGACAGTATTATAAATAATAAATTTTGTCCACTTACATTTATGACTTTATGATATAAAATTTATAAGGGTGGCTATTAAAATATAGTTATTCTAAGTGAGTGGTGAGACACGAAGCAACGTGCAGCCACCTAGTTGCGGAACCAAGTAGTATGTTGTCAGCCCAGCTCCAAATAACACAAAGTGTTAAAAATAGAGACTGTATACAACCAACTAACAATTTAGTAAATTGTTAGCCCTGGCTCATTTCTACCCTAATATAGGGACAGAGTAGACCGGTTTAGCTCTAGTTAGAGCTCTTCAGTACGGCATACTAATTGTAGCGAAAATACACCTATAAAATAATACGGCTATGGTAGCCAGCCTTCCAACACTAAGTGAGTGGTAGACACGAAGCAACGTACCGCCACCTAGTTGCGGAACCAAGTAGTATGTTGTCACGCCAGCTCCAAATAACACAAAGTGTTAAAAAATAGAGACTGTATACAACCAACTAACAATTTAGTAAATTGTGAGCCCTGGCCCATTTCTACCCAAATTTAGGGACAGAGTATGTAAGGCTAGATGTATTCTCGCTACAATTAGAACCGTAGACCGGTTTCGCTCTAATTAGTGATCTTTAGTACGGCATAATATTGTATCGAAAATACTCCTATAAAGTAAAACGGCTATGGTAGCCAGACTTCCAACACTAAGTGAGTGGTGAGACACGAAGCAACGTGCAGCGACCTACTTGCGGAACCAAGTGGTATGTTGTCACGCCAGCTCCAAATAATTATGAACGCCATGCTGCGATTTCAACATTTTCCTTCCATGTGGAAACTTGCCGACATTATCAACATCCCGAAACCCAGCAAAGATCCGCTGTTCCCTCAGAACTACAGGCCCATTAGCCTGCTACCAGTCATCGGCAAAATCGCCGAAAAACTGATTCAGAAAAAGCTAGCTTCTTTCACCTTAGAAAATCATAACCTCCCGGATAAGCAATTTGGTTTCAGACACCAGCACTCCACCACAGACCAAGTCCTTCGTGTGGTGGAAAACATCACCGAAGGATTTAATAAAAACAAGTCAACTGGTGCAATATTTCTCGACAATGCTCAAGCCTTCGATATGGTTTGTCATGCGGGCCTCCTTAACAAACTTCTATCATTTATTTATCATCTCCCTCTGATTCTTCTCATCAGGTCATACCTACAACAGAGGAAGTACCAGGTCAAACATCTGGGAGCCAGATCTAGAACGTACCCGGCTGGTCTCCCGCAGGGTTATGCTATCTCCTCTCTGCTGTACAATATATTTGTCGCAGACATTCCGACAGTCCCCCTAAACGTGACATACGCACTGTACGCAGACGACACTACCATCCTCAGCAGCTCCACTAAGCCGAGGATAATAACCGAACGACTACAGACCGCCGGAGTCGAGCTGCAATCATGGTATAGGAAATCCCTTCTAGCCATAAGCCCCGATGAATGTTCAGCTGTACTATTTTCCAAGAGGAGACACACACCTACCGAACACGTTTCATTAGACAACCGTCTAACTCCCTGGCAAGATTCCGCCAAATACCTCGGGATTTTCCTCGACAAACACTTAACATGGCGCCCCCATGTCGATCACGCCCGAAAAAAAGCCTCAATGTTCATCTCGAAGCTGTTCCCACTTCTAAATAGAAATTCCAAATTGTCCATGAACAACAAGTTGCTCATGTACAAAGTCATTATCCGGCTAGCATTGACCTATGAATTACCTGCATGGGCCACCGCGGCCGCAACACACATCAAGACCCTTCAAACCATCCAGAACAAAATTCTGAGAATGGTTACCGGAGCGCCATGGTTTGTCCGAAACAGTCAGATTCACTCTGATCTGGAAATGCCTTCGATACTTGAGTTTATAACTCAACTATCCACAACTCAGTTCGCAAAAGCCGCTTCTCACCCAAATGCTCTTCTCCGTAGTGCCACCGACTACGACGAGCAACTTCCACAAAAGCATAAGCGTCCAAAGCTTATACTTACCCGCTAACGCCCCCGCGGCAAAAACAGAATGGAAACATTCATACCCAAAAAGTCATTGTGTGTATTCTTTCCGACGGAGGTATGGACTAATGTCCGGTACTCCCAAGGAGGGAGTTTTAGTGAGTAGGTGTACTAAGAGTACGAGTCTCACAGTACCTCGATATCCCACGGCATTACGGTGTCCTGAATGAGGTCTGCATGAGGCATCTCTCCCTCCTGTACAAAAAAAAACTCCAAATAACACAAAGTGTTAAAAATAGAGACTATATACAACCAACTAAAGAATGATGTGTATAAATTCGATCCACCACAAAATATCAATGAATTACGAAAAAGAATCACGGAAGCTATAAATCATATTAACCAAAACACCCTCACCAGAGTTTGCAGGCATGTTTTAAAAAGGTGTATAAAGTGCATTGAACAGAACAGTGGCCATATTCAACAATTTTCTATTCAGTGTATTTTTAAGTTTCTATTTTATTATTTGTTAAGTTCCGTTTCGAATTGTGTTGTTTTGTGGAGTTAAATTTTCTACTTGTTATTGCCGGGTTTCGTTATTACCTAAAAGTATTGTAAACTAAATCACATAATTTTGTTAAAAGTCTTATGTCTATTGTTATACTCCATGGCCTACTGCTTTTTGAACATTTTTTTCTGTCATTTTTTTTCTCGGATTGGATTTCATAGCCTACTATCATCAAAACGGTTTTTCTAAAAATTGTCGGTGCAATTACAAGATTTCTCAAGCATGTTGTACATCATCGTAAAGCTCTTTTCACAGGCTACCCTCACCCAAAGGCTGCCATCCCTTGCCCACCGACGTGCCGTTGGTGACCTCTCTCTCTTTTATAGATATCTGCACGGGCACTGCTTAGAGGAGCTTTCCTCCATGGTTCCCCCACCTGCCTCCAACAGATCTACCAGGGGAACAGAGCGAATGCACCCTTCTACTGTCCAGGTCACCAGACTTAGAACATTTTGTCATGACCGCTCTTTTGTCCCGAGGACTTTCAAGTTGTGGAATTCCTTGCCGGCACATGTTTTTCCTTCTCCTCCGAACCTCCAAACCTTCAAGTCCAGACTTAACAAGCTGCCTCTTTCCTCCTTGTCAACACCTACGGTACGATAGTATTTAGGCTGTAAGCCCTCGTGGTGTGTTGTTAAAATAAAATAAAAATAAAAAAAGGGCTTTCACATGAGAAAAAATCAAATGTGGCTGCCATAATAAAAACAAACGTTGATACCTGTGGCTCAAAAACAAATGACAATCCAAAGTTGAGAATAACACAAAAAGATTCCTCGGTAAAGAGTGTTCTGATAATGTGCAAGTTTTAGACATGTCAGAAATTTGAAAAAAAAAAGTGTTTCGATGAACAGAGTAGGTCCGGTTCTCTGTAGTACATTGTTAAAATTGTTATCCTAATAACCAGCGTGTACTTCTGAGGAGGAATATTTGATAACGACGGACAGTATTACAAAGGCAGGTATGCAGTTTTAATTACAGGGATCTAAGATTCAACAGTGGGGATCTGTCTGTATATCATCCTAGAGGATGCTGTTCGCAACTGCTTGGCAACTAACATATAAATAGTAGCTCTAGTCTTTATTCGCTTAGTTTATTGATCCCTCTGATGACGCCAACTTTGTTAGCGAAACGATCGTCATAACTAAAAACTTTATTGTGATGAATTGGGTTCTCCAAATTGTACTTATTAGAATATAATCAGTCAGACCTAATTATAAAGAGCCTCGGTGGTTCAGAGGTAAGAACGTGTGCCTCTGAACTGAAGGGTCCTGGGTTCGATCCCAGGGTACTCCTTTCACCTTTTCAGTACAAACTGTAACATTAATATCAACCGAGATTCTGGCATTGTATTTGAGCCAGTTGAATGTCTGCACGTTCCGCCCTTCGGAGGGGGCGATGTTGGGCATGTAAAAGATCCCTACCCTCCTTACAGAAAGGCAGGGGTTCGGCAAAATACCAGGATGGTGAGATGAAACTGCTCCCTGGCGTCGGTGATTGGCCATAGTTGCGGAAATAGGCCGACGTTGAAGAAACAAAACAGACACACACCTAATTATAAATTTTCAAATTTTAATTCTGGCCAGAACACTATAAACTTTTAACGACCGGTATCACTGTATAATTAGTTGATGACAGGTACGTACACATCAAAAGCCAATTTTGAACCTATAGCTAAAATACATGATGTTAATTAATAAAGTTCTGAATGGAAAAACAAATAACTACAGCTATTAAGAGAGGTCGCAGATTAATGTTGTGGCAGTTTATAAGTTAAGCCTAAATTAGAAACTTGTGCAAAAACTGAACCCTCACAGATCATCTGCGGCTTAATAACCCATAACGAAACAACTAAAACCATCAACAATATCTTAGATTGTTCCTGCATTGAAATAATTAATGGAATTTCAAACTTGTGTTCGGCAAACTTTCAGAGATTTATTGAGTTAATCACTTCCGTAATTACCGAGGAACGCATCAGACTTCGATATTGAACTCTCGTAATAAAACTCTTATATAAGAGGGCCATATAACTTTATGTCTTGGGTTATTCAATTTTATAAACTAACTGTACTGAGCTTTACGAGTCGATCTTTCATTTATAGTTATGACATTTATTATCGTCTGGTGGTAGTAGTGGTGTAAAAGACCTGGATCACTTAGAGCATTAATTTGATTAAGGTTCACCAATTCACTATGTGAAAACTGGAACCTGTGATGAGCACTAATAAGTACACTTGGAGAACACCCAAATCACCACAACACATATTTCAGAGACCTTACGATCGTTTCGTTGACCAAGTCAACATCTTCAGAGGAAGAAAAATTCTAACATAAAAAACTAGATCCCGTATATTTATATTGATGTCATTCGACGTGACGTCATTATTTCCTAGTGTACCCACAAAACAAACGTTGGAGTATTTGGAAGAATTATTAAAATTGAACAATATAAGTCAAGACGTCTGCAAAGAATATTTAACTCTAACTAGCATTTGTATAAAACAAAATATTTTCCAATTTAACAATGAGTTCTTTGAACAAACTGAAGGCACAGCTATGGGCAATCCATTATCGCCTTTTATTGCAGATTTGTTTATGAGCAGATTTGAGACGGATTTAAAAAATAAAAGTAGGTATTTCCCTAGAGTTTGGTTGCGTTATGTCGATGATATTTTTGCAGTGTTTGACACAAATACATGTAAGGTTGAAGAATTTACTGAAAAACTAAATAGTCAATTTGATTCAATAAAATTTACCCACGAAATAGAAATTAACAATAAACTTTCGTTCCTAGATGTACTAGTTATTAAAAATAAAAATAAAGGCTCGCTTGAATTTGATGTCTATAGGAAGGAAACGGCTACTATTAATTATATTCCTAATGACTCACACCATGCGTTTGCACAAAAAACGGCTAGTTTCAATTTCTTAGTAAATAGATTGATAAATTTTCCGTTGAGTAAAAATAGATTTAATACAGAATTAAAATACATAAAACATGTGGCGAGATATAACGGTTACTCGGATGGTTTAATAGACAAATTAGTTAACAAACACAGAACAAAGAAGTTGATATCTGAATGTACGACATTTAAGAATGATAAAATCGGGAAAAAATTTGTATGTTTACCTTATGAACCACGAATCACAAAGGGTTTGGAAAGTATTTTTAAGAAAGCCGATTTACATTTGACGTTTTCGACGAAAAGTAATTTAAAAAATTTGTTGGGTAATACGAAAGACAAAGACAAAGTCACTGAAATGTCCGGAATTTATGAGATTAGTTGCAAAGATTGTGATCTTAAATACGTGGGCCAAACTAGGAGAAACATAGCCACCAGATTTCGTGAACATCTCGCACAGTTACGATATGGTACGGTAGACAAATCTTGTGTGGCACAACATATGTGGGATAATAACCACCACATTGACAAAGAAAATTTGAAACTTGTCAAAAATGTCAGACATCAAACTATGCTTGATTCATTAGAAAGTATTTTTATATTAAGGTCTATTAAGAACAAAACTTCATTAAATCGTGCGCCACCTGTAATCTCTAGCCCATTGTTGGCTCTTTGCATTTGACCGCTTAAATACTCATAATTAGTCTGGTAGAATAATAAATTATGGTCAATAACTCGACCGGTTTATACATATACTAATCACTATGTTTGTCTTAATTTAAATACCTATTCGGTTTTTGTATCTATGTAGTCAATATAAATATTTTCACGTAGAATTAAAATCAATATTTAGTTTTTGTGTAGTATTTTAGTTGAACTATTTTTCCTTTGTTAAAGTTAACACGGTGAGACAGACATCTGGGTTTTAGTTTTCTATTTTTAAAAGAGATGATTTGAGTTTATGTTGTTTATCTCAGCAGATGTCTTTATCGGCATAAACCAATATCCACATTGTAAAGTTCTAGATCGAAAGGAAACGTGCTGTCTCTTTAAAGAACGCCGGTCCTTTTTAAACCTATATTAGATAAGGGTCATAAATTTGTCGACCAAAAGATTAAAGCAGGTCTCCGACCTGTTTCACTGCGCAATAAACTAACGATCGTTCTTGTACGACAACTTTCCTTCGGACTAGTTCGTTTTCTTTGACGCGATATAAATATACGGGATCTAGTTTTTTATGTTAGAATTTTTCTTCCTCTGAAGATGTTGACTTGGTCAACGAAACGATCGTAAGGTCTCTGAAATATGTGTTGTGGTGATTTGGGTGTTCTCCAAGTGTACTTATTGGTTCACCAATTATTGTCACTTATTCGTACTCGTTGTCGGACTTTAAAATGTTGATATAAATTTATTTCAGGCTCCTCTTCATATATTTGGTTTAGGATCATCGTCTAATTTGTAAGGCTGCACTTTTACAACTGAATTAATGATTGTTATCATAATTATATATATATATATATATATATATATATATATATATATATATATATATATATATATATATATATATATATAAATCCCGCTATCATTGTTGCAACCATACATTTGCCGATTACGGTAACTACGGCGTCCATTGCATTACTGCGTCCGTATATATATATATATATATATATATATATATATATATATATATATATATATATATATATATATATATATAGATAGATAGATAGATAATTTATTTTCGCCTTCTTGCCATAATACATGGATAAGCTCGTCACAATAGTTATAAAAAATATAACAAGAACACAAATATATAATACAGTACAGTATAAAAACAATTATGCTGTTTAGTTACAAAAAAAAAACAAAGATAAAAGTGCACAATGTGAAAAACACAACGCTTGAAACAATGAGATAAAAACATCTGTATACACTTATATAGACCGCAATATAACAAAAATACACATGAACAATATTAAGCAACAAAACAATCAAGTACAAAAACACCAAAAAAGATTCCAGTTAAATCATCTGCCTCACAGAGCACGAAACAAACTCATCGACCGCATAAAATGATCGCTCACTTAAATATTTTTTTAGACCGGCTTTAAAAGTTCTTATGTTTCCAGTGGACTTTACACTTTCCGGAAGCAAATTGTACAAAACACTACCCGCATACACAGGGGATTTCTTGTACGCCATTCTTTGAAAATGGTTTAAATTAATGTGACTGCGGTGCCTAGTGGAATACGAATGATTGTCTGAATGTCTAGGCAACATATGTTTTTTGCCATGTATGAAACTCAGTACCTTATAAAGGTAAATTTCTACCAACGTCTTAACTTTCTTTTGCTTAAAAAGTTCTCGGCATGACTCAGAGTTGTGCATATCAAAAATTACCCATAGTATTCTCTTTTGAAGCACAAAAACTCTGTTAACATCTATGGACTGACCCCAGACAACAATGCCGTATGACAGCAATGGATACACCTCCGAATAGTAGACAGAAAGCAAATATTGGTCACTTAGAGAGTTCTTAAGATTGTATATCATAAAATACGCCGACTTAAGCCTGCCACAGACGTAATTAACATGCGACCTCCAGGACAAGTGCTGATCAACCGTGACCCCAAGGAACCTTCCCTCCGTAGCACATCAGTGCATTCCATCCCCAAGTTGCAGAATGAGAGGCAGTCCGTGGCAACTCCTGAACTCTACGAACGATGTTTTATCATGGTTTATGATTAGGTAGTTTGCTTTGCACCACTCACCAAACTGTCGCATTAAGGTGTTTACCTTTTGACTTACCTCGTCACCATCATGACCAGACACAGCCACGGTTGTGTCGACCGCGTACATGAACACCCTACCCACCTTTATGTAGTCGGGCAGGTCATTCACATACAAAACAAACAGCAACGGACCCAAAATACTACCCTGCGGAGTGCCCAAATTTATCTCATATGAATCCGAAAAAGTGCCCCCAACCGAAACCACCATTCGTCTATCATTTAAAAATGACAAAAACCAGTCATTTGCTGGTCCACGTATACCCAGGCATCGCAATTTTTCGCCTACATAACCCGGATTAAGCGTGTCAAACGCGCGCGATAGGTCCAACATGACAGCTACCACGTGCATACCCTTATCTAAATCCTCGTGAAGATGTTGTATAAAATCACTAGTAGCTTCCTCCGTAGATAAACCACTTCGGAAACTATATTGACACTTGGTGACCAAACTATGTTTTCGTAGGAATATTTCAATTCTGTTGGCCATCGCTTTCTCCATTATCTTAGAAAACACGCTCAATATGGATATTTGCCTATAGTTTAGGATATTAAAACTATCTCCCTTTTTAGCAACCGGAACTACTTTTGCTTTCTTTAATTGCACAGAAAAACTGCCGCAAGTTATTGACAAATTCAATATGTCACAGATATAAGATGCTATTATCTTCGAGTACTGCTTTATAACCGAGATGGGCACCTCGTCAATACCAGTAGACTTTTTCTTTTTCAGGTTCTTTATAACGTTTTCAATCTCCAGAGAAGTAAACTGGTACAAAAATAACGATTCCCTATTTACCAATGAAGTTGTACAAGAATTGCTGTTAGAGTTGTTAAAATGCAATCGTACCTGGTTTTGGGCGTCCTGTGAGAAAAAGTTACCAAATAGATTCCCTATAATTTTTGGATTTTTGACTATTTTATCGTTATGTTCAATTATTATTGACTTATTTTTGCCACTTTTCTTCGCAGATTTATAATTAACAATTGACCAAAGCGTTCTTGTTTTGTTATCTGAATTTTGTATCAAGTTATGATAATAGTCCTGTTTTTCCTGCTGTATTTTCATGCTAAGTTGTTTTTTGTATTTTTTGTAATCATTTGTTACCTGGTCATCATTACAATTCTTTTTAATCCAGTTGAGAGTTTTCAAATTTTCGCAACATCTTCTTACCTCTGGAGAGGGTTTATATGTCAGTTTGTTGTGAGAGATTTGTTTTTGCTCAATCAACTCACACGGAAAGGCCTCCACAAAAATGGTGTGGAATTGCAACCAAAACACTTCAAAGACCTGATCTATGTCATGTGTGTCTGATGGCAGACCAAGCTTAATTGGTCGCTCATCAAGGTATTGTCCAAATAGTTTCAGGTTATAACCTGAAAAACGTCTACATTTTACAAAAGAGGGCTCGCTCGAAGTGACAACACCAAAAACTGCCTCCTGAGCACAATGGTCCGACAGCGCCGGATCGAACACTCTGGCCGTTGCAGAATCATTATTAGTTATAATGTAATCGATTGATGTCTGCACAAGATTACCTCTGTAAAACCCTCTCCTAGTTGGTGCATTAATTAATGAAATCAACTGAAAGGACCCGATCAGATCACGTAACTCCGCTGCCCTAGAAGAGGCGACATCCATGCTGCAAATGTTAAAGTCTCCAGAAAGAATTATGTTTCGATATTTTTTATAGATTTTAGTTAATATCTTTTCCAGCACATAAAAGAAACATTCAAAATTGTGAGATGTACTAGGTCTATACAGTACCACCACACAAGTTGCCCTGTATATATATATATATATATATATATATATATATATATATATATATATATATATATATATATATATATATATATATATATATATATATATATATATATATATATATATATATACATACACAGGGTGGCGTATTGGAAACGAAACAAACTGATTTGCGTCCAGATTTTTTTTTAAGAAACTC
The DNA here is from genome assembly GCA_964006375.1 of Tillus elongatus. Taxonomy (NCBI): domain Eukaryota; kingdom Metazoa; phylum Arthropoda; class Insecta; order Coleoptera; family Cleridae; genus Tillus; species Tillus elongatus. The sequence continues at coordinate 21,851,865 of OZ023263.1, read as the reverse complement.
TAAAACACGTCAATTTTAATATTGAGGGGGACATCTTTTGAGATAATACTCAACTTTGTCACATCAACCCCTTAAGGGTGCTGATAACAACCCTTATATTTTAAATAGGGAACATGGGTCGAGTGTTATATCATTTGAAAGCTCTTTCTTTTCTGAATTCAGAACACTATTTTTTTTGGAAGTTTTATCAACTCGTTTAAAAATTATTCACAGTTGGAGTTGCAAAAACGTATTTCATTCATTGTGATAATAAATGGTCTAATTAGTCATTTTTCGTTAAAAAAAAACAGAAAAAAAAACAAACGTTCAAAAATGTTTATTCAGTTAAGTAAGTGTTCAAATTGTTGACCACCACCTTCCATACAAAAGTACAAATTTTGTTCAAAACGAGCTCCGACATTCTGGAGTATTTGTGGAGTTATTAGACGGTATTCTTCAACAATGCGTTGTCGTAATTCTTCCAGAGACTCCGGTTCTGTTGCGAAAATTCTACTCTTTAAATGGCCCCATACAAAGAAGTCTAAAGGAGTTAAATCCGGTGATCTAGGGGGCCACTCGATAGCACATCTACGCCCAATCCATTGATCTGGAAACTCTCTGTTTAAAAACTCCCTAACACGTTGTGAAAAATGCGGAGAAGCTCCATCTTGTTGAAACACTAATTGATTTTCTTGATAGCCATCATCATTTTCAACGATGTCAATTAGTAGAGGGTAAACGATACTTCTAGTAACTCCAAATACGTTGCGCCACTCAAATTGCCATCAAGGAAAATTGGTCCAATTAAACGGTCTTCAAAAATGCCAGTCGAGACATTCAATATCTGTGGAGTTTGAGTGTGGAATTCGTGAAAATTTCGTGGATTATTATCTGCCCAATAACGACAATTATGACGATTGACTGTAGAGTTTAATAAAAACGTACACTCGTCTGAAAAACAGATATTGAACAGAAAGTTCCCGTTATCAGCTATTAGTGCACTTCACAAAACTCCAGCCGCCGATCTAAATCATCTTCATTCAGTACAAGATGAATCTTATACGGGTGAAATTTATGATGCTTCAATATTCGCTGAATAGTTCTTCTTTTGATGTTCGAAACAGTGGCCAATTTTCTCGTGCTTAAAGTTGGGTCTGCAGCAATTTGTCCTAAACCTTCAATCTCAGTAGTCTCATTTCTAACCGGAAATTCACGTTCAGGATCCCGTTTTTTTGTTGGCTACTGAACCGCTTTGTCGAAACTTTGCAACTAACTCCAAAATGTATTTTCTGTTAACATGTCTGTTCGTATGTCGTTCATTAAACAATTTTGCGGTACGGTTGGCACAGTCATCGTTTTTGAAAAAAAAGGGTAATTAGTTCAACTCTTTCTTCTACAGAATACACCATTGTGAAATTAATTTTCGGTAGTACTATCAAGTATCAAACCGACCGGTAAACTGAAATAATAAACTGCATTTCTCCCATTCCGCTAAGAAATGTTCTGATAGTCAATTTTTTGTTTACAAACCAACAAAACATTGACTATCAGCACATTTCTTTCGGAATGAGTGAAATGCGTTTTTGCATCTTCGACTGTAAATAATTTTTAAACGAGTTAATAAAACTTCCAAAAAAATTTATGTGCTGAATTCTGAAAAGAAAGTGCTTTCAAATGGTGTAACACTCGACCCATGTTCCCTATTTAAAATATAAGGGTTGTTATCACCACCCTTAAGGGGTTGATGTGACAAAGTCTAGTTTTACGTCGAAACATGTCCCCCTCAGTATTAAAATTGACGTGTTTCAGCGTTTCTTAAAAAAAAAAATTCTGTTTCGTTTTCAATGCGCCACCATATATATATATATATATATATATATATATATATATATATATATATATATATATATATATATATATATATATATATATATATATATATATATATATATATATATATATATATATATATATATTATAATTATTTGCTACCCACAGTATTTTATGAACACTTCTTTGAAATTTCTAACCTAACATATTAGACGTAGATGTTGAGAGTCAACACTCCAGCAGGTGTATCAACTATATAACGGTAAAAGCAGCAGCCACAGGCCCAATAGAGTTCAGTAGGCGTGATAATTAATATTTTATTTTTTTCAAATTATTTTAAGTGGTACATCAAGGCAGACCTTTTTTTCTCCCTCAGGGCTCGTCCGCGGCCTTGTCGCCCCGATAGCACTGCAGCCCTTGCCCAAGGCAGAACATCCTTTAATGCCCCAAGTGCAGCGTAAGTTACATAAAGGTGCTTACATTGTCACAATGTAAGGTTAGATGTATTCTCACCATAATTAGAAACGTAGACCGGTTTCGCTCTAACTAAAGCTCGTCGGTGCGCTATACTAATTACAGCGAGAACAGACCTATAAATAATACGGCTAAGGTAGCTAGCCTCCTAGAATATCGCATATCTTACAATGTTGTAAGTGTGTTACGAAGATTTAATGAACACGTATAGGTGCAAGTGTAGCTACAGGCTACCGCTGTTTTAGTAACAACTAAATCTTCACTTAAACCCAAGTATTGCTGATTTCACCTAAATTACATAAAGAACTATAATTAATAATTCAGCGAAAGAATTTTGAAGCTGTTACTGCAACACGTAAATGTTTGGTAAATTTTAAAGCATTAATAATTTTCTAAAACAAGATATCATTTGGCGACAGTGACAATAAATGATGAACGTCCTTAGGGTTGTTGAGCGGTTATATCAAAACGGGAAAAAGCTGCCAGAGATTTCACTACCGTATAAAACAGCCGCATCATCTCCTCTAAATGCTTAATATTCATAACGTGATAGGTATTTTGTGATGCTTTTACTAATGAAATGGGAGTTCAAATTTAATGTTCGCTATAATACCGAAGATGCAGATGTACTGGGTAGTTCAATAGCAGCATATCGTGAAAAAATAAGTATTTTAAAAAGCCATAAGTCTTCATACCGTTTGAAAGTGAATTTTAAACATAAAAATGTATTTCCAGTAGAAGAGTTATTCATTATAGTTTAAATATATATTTTAGGCTTAATAGAAAATATAATTTTAAATAGTGTAAAATAATAACAATGTGAAATATATGGTGAAATAATAAGTTAGGGTAGAGCCTCGGAGGTTCAGTGATAGGAGCGTGTGCCTCAGAAATTTTCATGTGGTCAATAATAACACAAAATCAAGCGCAAAAACCATACACGCTGGGGTTCCCCAAGGTTATCTAATTGCTCCGAATTTGTTTAATATTTACATTATATAATTTCTGCAAGAGCACGTTCCCACCTCTTGTTTCAGGGGATGAAATTGTTCCTACCGCCCTGGGCAAGGCTGAACTTTTTGTCTCGTTGTTTGCCGGCAATTCTACTCGCAACTTACCTCCGAATGTTCAACCACCAACAGTCCCCAATGTCGCGCATACAATGACGGATATCATTTTTAAAACTAAAAACGTAAGAAATATTCTATTTTCTCTTAATACCAGGAAAGCCTCTGGCCTTGACGAGATCCCAGCAATTGTTCTCAAAAAATGCTCACCAGAACTTGCTCCTATCCTGACCCGTCTGTTTCAGATATTTTACAATAGAGGCATATTCCCTAGTAACTGAAAAACTGCTCGAGTACAACCCGTCCCCAAGAAAGGATCCAAAGCGCTTCCAGGTAACTACAGGCCTATTTACCTCCTTTCAGTCGTCTCTAAAGTGATGGAAAAGTATATAAACACCGAATTACTAAAATTTATTGAAAAACACAGTCTAATCCATGACAGGCAGTATGCATTCCGTCAGCGCAGATCAACTGCCGACCTCCTTTCCTTTGTCACACATTCTAGGAACAAGTTTATGGAACTAGACGGTGAATCCCAGATTGTCGCTCTAAACATATCCAAAATATTCTACCAGGTCTGCCACGCAGCGCGGCTTAATAAACTTGCGACCTATGGCTTACCACCATAACTCTGTGCCTGGACAGAAAATTTCCTCTCCAACCGGAGCACTTCTGTTGTCGTGGACGGCCATTCCTCTAAACTGCATCCAACTAATGCAGAAATCCATCAAGGTTCAGCTTTAGCCCCTACTTTTTTTCTTCTTCCCATCAATGACCCCCCCCCCCCCCCCTCTAGCACATACAACCCAGTTCACAGTTACGCGGACGACAGCACCCTGCACTCAAATATACAATTTTCTAAGTCTCTTTAGCCCTATTAGATGACGATCGCAGACTCATGGAGGGTTCTGTCTCTGTGGATCTCCAAAAAATATTAGACTGGGGAAGTAGGAATCTTGTACAATTCAACCCCACCAAATCTTATTCTTGCTTTCTATCTTATAAGATATACGCCAGCCCTAGACCCACCACAATGAACAACCAAGTCATTCAAAGTAATGAGTCCTTTTCATTTGTTGGCGTTTCTGTGTATGGCAATCTCAATTGGCACCAACATGTCACATCAATTGCAGAAGCGGCTGCTAAAAAATTAAGTTTGCCCTTTCGGGCTCGCAAATACTTTTCACCAGCTAATCTCTATACCTTATATACTTTACAAATAAGGCCAAACCTCGAATACTGCTCCCACATCTGGGGTGCCGCTGTCGCTTCTACACTAGATATCCTGGACTCCATACAGAAGAGAGCTATACGTCTCATCGGTGACCCTACCCTCACCGAAAGGCTGGCATCCCTTGCCCACCGACCTCTCTCTCTCTCTCTTTCTCTTTTATAGATATCTGCACGGGCACTGTTCAGGGGACCTTTCTTTCATAGTTCCTTTACCTGCTGCCCCCAACAGATCTATTAGGGGAACAGAGCGAATGCACCCTTTTACTGTCCAGGTCACCAGACATAGAACATCTTGTTAGGTCCGCTATTTTGTCCCGAGGACTTCCAATTTGTGGAATTCCTTGCCGGCACATGTTTTACCTTCTCCTCCGGACCTCCAAACCTTCAAGTCCAGAATTAACAAGTTGCCTCTTTCCTCCTTGTCGACACCCGCGTTACGATAGTAGTTAGGCTGTGAGCCCTTGTGGTGTGTTGCTGAAATAATAGATAAATAAAAAACGTCCATTTGACAGTATTATGTCTAATACATTAGGCTTGTGGTCAGCACACTTGGAGAACCCAAATCACCACAACACATTTTAAAAGACCTAACGATCGTTTCGCTAACCAAGTTAGAGTTAGCTAACCAAGTTAGAGTCATCAGAGGATGAAAATATTCTAATTGATTTCTACTTCTACACATATTTATATAGACTTTCAGGTAAATGCCCCCGAACCTCCGAACGTTCAAGTCCAGAATTAACAAGTTGCCTCTTTCCTCCATGTCGACACCCACGGTACGATAGTGTTTATTCCCTCGTGGTGTGTTGTTGAAATATATTTTAAAAAAATCATTTTTCATCATGATTTTACACCATTAGTACGACGTATTCATAAAATCAATACTTTTAATTTAAAGAGACGTCGACAACCCGATTTGAAAATTTTCTCTCTTTTTATTATCGTTAAAATATTCAACGCTTAGGTCCTAGCTCCAAAACAGGACTGTCAAATCACAATAAATAAACAAAACACGTTATTATTCTTTATTTTCCAATTTTAAAAGAATATACAATCATTTACATAACATCAAAACAGAACCAGCAAATCATTATAAATAAACAAAACACACTACCTCATCTGCTTTTTACTTCAAGTAGCTGATATAAAGCCTCCTTATTTCCCCCCTTGCTTTCAGATCAGGATATTTTTGAATATTTTACAAATCCGAATATACCCATCATTAGGGTTGGATCACCACAATTTGGGTGTGAACGTTCGTTGCATATTAGGATGTTGTGGCGATTCCGCCTTATGTATGTTATTTTGTTTGAAATTTTTTTTCAAATGATCGTGTATTAGGACATTTACAAATCAAGGACGGTTTAAATTTAAAGCATTCATTTTAATTATATGCCGTACTAACAGTGTAGAATTCTTACAAAAATGGTGCTGCAAATTAAATCATAAGTTCCACACAGCTGTGATAATTTATTCTCTGCAGAAAGACATTCTCATGGAATGAATCTAGGGCCCATGACTTGACCCCAAAGAAAATATTTGTATTCCTGTACCCATAAACTTTTGAAACGGTCTGTTACCCGAGCTTTAATGAAAAAATGCCTATTTTCACCAAAGCACCCCTTAATTATACCCGACCCCCAGAAGAGATCTTACCCAAAAAGACTTCGAAGCGTTCTTTGTCGGGCGCTAACTAGATAGAAAATTTGAAGATGATATCTCAATTTGTTAGAAATTTGTTGCGCGTATTAACAGACAGATCTACATGCCGACAGATCGACGGAGCGACAGACAAAAAATTTTCGTCCCAGAATCAAGTTATCTATATTTTTTTAGATTTTTTACGCCGCTTTAGCAAAAAAATAATTTGTACTTTCTGTAAGCAATATTCCACCCCCACACATTCAACCCCTAATTTAATTTCAACACAGAATACCATATTGTTTGTGAAATTAAGAGTTTTCTAAAAGATAAATGCTATAACGTTATGTTAATCGAGTTGTAACGAAAAAGCGTCAATTTTCACCAAATCACCACCCATTCATCCCCTACCCCGTGGAGTGATGTTACCCAAAAACAATCCGAACCGTTTCTTTGTCGAGTACTAATTGTATACCAAATTTGAAGACGATACCTTAATTCGTTTTAAAGTTATCGTGGCTACGGATACACATACAGACCGACAGACTGACAGACAAAAACATTTCGTTTCCAAATCATGTTTTCTACATGGTTTGATACTTTTTCCGATGTTTAAGCAAAAAAAAAAAATTGTAATTTTTGTCGCCGATCGAATACCTTCACACGATGTGACGATATGGAAGTAATTCACTACGATAACGCACTTGCTGCGTCCAGAAATTTTTAACTTTACAGCTGGAATAGTTGGTAGCCTCTTTCTCAGTGGATAAAGCATGGAATTTGAAACAAATGCACAAGCGAACAGACTAGCCTTTTCTTTTGACGATACAGCGAACACACCATCGCTTGAAGCCAGGGGAGGAATGGAAGAGGTGGTGAAATTTCTACCTATAACTTTTTCCATAGACCAGAAACGTTTTGGGATATTTGGACAAAAGGTGAGTTTCTCCCTTATTGATTGGTGGAAGTCAGTTTTCTTTTCAAAACCAATTTAATCTATGAAAATTCCCCAAAAAGTGTAATTTTAGTGAATTTTCTTAAAAAAAATCACTAATGAGGATATCCCGATTTTTGAATTTTGAAAAAATATATTAATATATATATATATATATATATATATATATATATATATATATATATATATATATATATATATATATATATATGTATCACACCGATAACTCAAAAAATAATAGTCTGATTTTGATAAAATTTGGCACATACCTTCCCTTTGCAAGTGGCTTGGAAAGGTTCGTTAGTCAGGACAATCGGCACAGGTTTTGCTGGAAAATTGTGTTTTCTTTCGAAAAATTAAATTAAAATTATATCTCTGGAAATGACAAAGTGAGGGCAACCAAATTTGGTACGCTGGTTTCTGTCATAAAGACTATTATATGTACCAACATTTCGATATCTATCTTAAAAGACAAAAAGTTAGAGGTAAATTAATTTTTAATTAATTAAATATTATTCAAGAAAGTTAAAAATTGATTGATCAGAATATGAGTGAAAAATACTACAAGAAATGACTTACATGACTAGATATGTGATTAAGTCGTTATTTTTCTTGATTTCGTTAAAATATAAGCAAAAAATACATTGTAAAACAAAATGGTTTTATGTAAATTGTAAAATCTTGAACAATAGGATATTCCTGCTGGTAAATGCATATAGTTCGTAGCTCAGTCGGCTAGGTGTACAGTGGTCACTTTACATCGTATAATCGACTCTCAGGTGACGAGTTCTAGTCCTGGTTAGTGACTTTGCTTTTTATCAATTTTTAGTCTCATTTCACTTTACAGTTATCAAATCTGATTGTTGTTATTCCGATGAATTTTTTAGCGAGTTTTTGTATCAAAAATAATCTGATAAAGAAAAGGTGAAAGTTTTAAGACTTAATTCAATTTGAATAGCATATCTGGTTGTTTGTTATTGCCCTAACTTAGTGAAACCGTTCCATATTTAATACAGTCGTAGACTTTTCCCGGGGCTTCACTAGTGCTTGTTTTTGTGAATTTTCTTTAAAAAAAGGGTAAGCAATTTACCAAAATTTAGGTCTGTAAGTTTAAAGACAAAAAAAGTTAGAGGCATTTAAAGACAAAAAAATTGGGGTTTTCCTCAAAACGTAAAAAGTCGCGATTTGAAACGTCAAAATTAGCAACATTTAGGCAAATAACCTGACAGAAGTACGGATTATGTAAAGAGTGTTCTGCAAACCCTTAAGTTTCAGTTTAAATCATCCTATCTTCATCATAATAAAATATTTCCAGAAAATTCATTTCAAATAGATACTTTCTCTGATTCTTTGGAAGTAGTTTTAGTTAAATTTATGGTTCAATGGTCTATAATTTTTAGCTAATTATCATAGAAAAAATTCGTTATTGAAGAGACCGCTGCTTTTGAATTCTAAAAAGATTTCTTCAAATGAGCGCAAACTAGCCCCCCTAGAATCCATATCCGGGTTTACTTTCTGTTTACATATATACAGGGTGGCGCATTACTACGGTAAAGCCCAATATAATTGTTATTATGCAAGACGAGAAAAAATTACCTATAGGGTGTCTTGAGCTGCATCTTATAAAATTATTGGTGATACCTACAATTTTTTTTTAACATTCCTAATTGCATTTTAGCATTTTTCTTCGAAATATAGTGCATGTTTGTAAAAAAAAATCGAGACGCAGTAAGTGCGTTTTGGTAGCGAATTTTCATTAAATGCTTCAAAATTCAATAACTCAGTTTGCTATTAACCTAAGGTCCGTCAGCTAGGAAACGAGTTTTCTCGGATATTTTTTCTCGGATATTTTGATAAGATATGGTACGTTCTTCCTACTATATGGGTTATTTTATGTATTTAATTTATTTTTATGTAGTGAATTTTCTTTGAAGAAACATTTGAGAATTTTTGTATGAAAAATTATTGAATTGATGGAATATTTTTTAAATGAAATTCGTCGAAAATAAGGTTTTAATGGATTTTCGTGCAAACAAATTATTTTATTTTCAATTTTAATTACAGATTAGATATATGATTTGAATTTTATGTATGATTTTAGTAGAATCTTGTGTAAAAAATATTTAGCCAAATTTGATGCCTGCTTTCATTAAAAAAAGACATATCTTCCATTAAAAATATTTTTATGAAAATTCACTACCATAACGCACTTGTTGCGTCCAGACTGTTTTGATGAAATTAAGAGTTTTCTGATAAATAAACCCTATAACGTTATGTTAATCGAGTTGTAACGAAAAAATGTCAATTTTCACCAAATTACCACCCATTCATCCCCTACCCCCTGAAACGATTTTACCTAAAAACGATCCGAACCATTTCCTTGTCGAGTGCTAACTACATACCAAATTTAAAGACGATACCTCAATTCGTTCTAAAGTTATCGTGGCTACAGACCGACGGACTGACAGACAAAAAAATTTTGATAAATGAAAAATGTTTTGATACTTTTTCCGACGTTTAAGCGATTTTTTTTTTTTTAATTTTTGTCGCCGATTGAATACCTCCACACGTTGTGACGATGTGTAAGTAATTCACTACCATAATGCACTTGCTGCGTCCCGAAATTTTTGTCTTTGCAGCTGGAATAGTTGGTAGGCTCTTTCTCTGTGGATCAAGCATGGAATTTGAAGAAAAAACACAAACGAACAAACTAGCATTTTCTTTTGACGATACAGCGAACACACCATGGCTTAAAGCCAGGGGAGGAAAGGAGCAGGTGGTGAAATTTCTACGTATAACTTTTTCCACAGACCAGAAACGTTTTGTATTATTTGGAGAAACGGTGTGTTTCTCCCTTATTGATTTGTGGAAGTCAGTTTTCTTTTAAAAACCAATTTAATCTATGAAAATTTTTGTCTTTGCAGCTGGAATAGTTGGTAGGCTCTTTCTCTGTGGATCAAGCATGGAATTTGAAGCAAAAACACAAACGAACAGACTAGCCTTTTCTTTTAACGATACAGCGAACACACCGTCATTTGAAGCCAGGGGAACAAAGGAGCAGGTGGTGAAATTTCTACCTATAACTTTTTCTATAGACCAGAAACGTTTTGTATTATTTGGACAAACGGTGAGTTTCTCCCTTATTGATTTGTGGAAGTCGGTTTTGTTTTCAAAACCAATTTAATCTATGACAATTTTTGTCTTTGCAGCTAGAATAGTCGGTAGGCTCTTTCTCTGTGGATCAAGCATGGAATTTAAAGCAAAAACAAACGAACAGACTAACCTTTTCTTTTGACGATACAGCGAACACACCGTCATTTGAAGCCAGGGGAAGAAAGGAGCAGGTGGTGAAATTTCTACCTATAACTTTTTGCATAGACCAGAAACGTTTTGTATTATTTGGACAAACGGTGAGTTTTTCCCTTATTGATTGGTGGAAGTCAGTTTTCTTTTCAAAACCAATTTAATCTATGAAAATTTTTGTCTTTGCAGCTGGAATAGTTGGTAGGCTCGTTCTCTGTGGATCAAGCATGGAATTTGAAGCAAAAACACAAACGAACAGACTAGCCTTTTCTTTTAACGATACAGCGAACACACCGTCATTTGAAGCCAGGGGAGGAAAGGAGCAGGTGGTGAAATTTCTACCTATAACTTTTTCTATAGACCAGAAACGTTTTGTATTATTTGGACAAACGGTGAGTTTCTCCCGTATTGATTGGTGGAAGTCAGTTTTCTTTTCAAAACCAATTTAATCTATGAAATTTTTTGTCTTTGCAGCTGGAATAGTTGGTAGGCTCTTTCTCTGTGGATCAAGCATAGCATTTGAAGCAAAAAAACACAAGCGGACAGACTAGCCTTTTCTTTTGACAATACAGCGAACACACCATCGTTTGAAGCCAGGGAGGAATGGAGTAGGTGGTGAAATTTCTACCTATAACTTTTTTCATAGACCAGAAACGTTTTGTATTATTTGGACAAACGGCGAGTTTCTCCCTTAGTGATTGGTGGAAGTCAGTTTTATTTTCAAAACCAATTTAATCTATGAAAATTTTCCAAAAAGTGTAACTTTTCTATCTGCCTAATGAGCAGTCAATATGCAACGTTGCCACTATTTTCTCGTAGTTAACGGAATTGTTGCATTTCAACTCATGTAAATTGTGATAAAGTTATTGCGTTAGTGTAATGATGTGGTTTAGCTATGTGGTTGAACTAAGAACTTCTGAGGTCTGTTAGCAGAGTGTGAACGACAATTGTCTGCGATAAACTGTCTACATTAAACTGAGCGATCAGTCAGTGGCCTGCGAAACCGTAACAACGTTCACTGCACCGCTTTGTTTGATAATGTGCGGCATATAAATGTCAGAAAATGTCTGCTGCTTATGATTATTGACTTTACTCTTTTTATTCCCATATTCCCATACCGTTGGTGAACCCTTGCACAAAATAAAACAGTCGCTGTCTATAAGCTATGTGTTCTGTTACACCCACAGCATTCTTGTTACAGCTGACAAAACAACAATGAAACGTCCCGTGAACAAACATTCGTACAGATGTCATGTACCTTGAAGAATTTACAATTTGCTTGTGTAACACACTTTCCCGTTATGGTTGTCTGACAAGGTGTAAAAATTCCATGAAAATATTTGTTAAGCACATGCAACTACTCGTGAAAAGAGTTGAATGTCGTCGTAAAAGCACTTAACAGTGAAAAAAAAGTAATAATAATAATAATAATAATAAAGTTTTCAGAGTGAACGTTATGGTAAAACTATAGAGGATGCCCAGCCGGAACCTCAGACGATGCTATTTCCGGAAACTACTAATATTTTTTCTTGACATTATGCATGGGTAATATTCGGGCTATTTAAACAAAACATTGGGGAAGAAAGAGCTTGTTTTCTTTCCCTAATGTTTTGCAGGTGGATTGATTCCACCCTCGCTCACTAGTCGGCTTTGCTAATTAGCGTTGGAAGAAAAATATGTTGAAGATGTGGACTGTATGTGGACTGTATTTTTAACTCTAGGTGCACTGAATTCCAGAAGATTTTAATAATACACTTTTTTATATTTATATATGTTGTATTGTTACTATATACACTTTGAACTTAACATTTGTTTACAATTTGCGCTTTTACACTCGATTTAATGGGTTATTCAGGAGATTTCACAATCTTATTGGCTACTTGCTATTGTATTTAACTGCGCGTATACTTTCTAATTTAGAAAAAACACTGACTTTTCACTGTATCACTGTACGAACGGAATTTCTGTAGGAATATTGGAGCTTGAACTGAACCGGCTTAATCACACTAGCGAGTTTACGTAGAAGATTGGGATCTTAGAAGTCCCAAGGAGCGATGAAGATAAGATTCGTTGCAGAACTGTAGCACTTAACTGGCTTAAACACGAGACCGGTGTTTAAGTAGAAAATTTGGGAACTCGGAGTTCCAAGAATTTAAGGAGAGGAGATCGAACGTAGGACTGCACTGTAGAATTGAACTGGCCTAAACACACGAGCGATGTTTAAGTGAAAGATTAGGAACTCGTGGTTCCAAGAAGCGAAGAAGATGAGATCTGGCGTAGAACTGGCTTGTACCTTGCGAAAGTTGACATAACATAATGTCAGTAATACATAACGGCCAACTAGGTAGAAGCATTATTCCTATTGAAAAAAATCCACTGGGTGCATCTTAAGAATGCGTCAAAGACAGCTAAAGCTATTTACAATAAATGACCTAACGGTATATAAGTATTCTTTGTATGGCATTGTTTATGCGTATACCTAATGCGATACAGACGGCTGAAAGACAAATTGGAAAGGATTGTGAAATCCGGAAATAACTATTTCCAGGTAGAAACTTAAAGGATAGTGCAACCGAATGAAATTAAAGAGACAGGGGCGCACCAATATGTTTCTCCAACAAACATTTTGTTTGTTATGTCAATTAAACTGGATGTTGACACTATTTGTGCATTTTTTAAAAATAGAATACGCTCTTTTAGCGAATTTTCTCCGGAAAAATCGTTAGTGATGAAATCGCGACTTTTGAATTTAAAACAAAAATTGTTCTATGAGCGCAAAACAGGACCCCTAGTGCCCCTATTCGTTGTCATTTATATATATATATATATATATATATATATATATATATATATATATATATATATATATATATATATATATATATATATATATATATATATATATATATATATATATATATATATATATATATATATATATATATATATATATATATATATATATATACATATATAGTGTGACACACTTAAGATGAAGTCAGGCCTGTATTTTCTTTACTTTTAGAGATAGCGATTTCAATTTTTGAACAGATGTAAATCGTCATTAGGCTGTTTGAAGAGCCTACCCACTTTATAGGTCAGATGTGAACCCAGCCTACTATGATTTCAGGAATAGGGCCGATTATCTATATTTCGCGATGTGTTAGAGATGTCAAAAAAAGTTACTTTCAAAAGTTATTCAGAATTCAATTCTAACTGCAGATACCGAGTTTAAAGTCGAAATTCGAGTCCAAATTTTCCCTCAGATTTTAACAGGTACATGGAAACAAATTAGCACCTTGTAAAATATTGCGATAAATGTCAAATTGACATTAACTGTGAGTCTGCCGGCAAAATGCCTGTTGAACGTCTCAGTGTGGGAGAAAAAATTGAATCAATAAGTTTGTTTGGTGATGGTGTTCGAAATAGCAGATAAGTTGCTGATGGATGCAATCGGAGACTACCACAGAGAAATCCAATTTGGCGCGAAACTGCAGCAGCTCTGAATGCACGATTTTCTCAAAAGTGTGGTGAACAATGTCTCCGCTTCTAGAAATAGAATAAGTAGTTATGATAGCATAATCTTGGCTTCAACTCAAGCCAATCCCCAGATGAGTTTACGCCAAAGAGCTGTTGCATTATATATAAGTAGAAAAAAAAAACAGAAGATGCCTTGTGCGTCATAAAATAAAGCCTGCCAAGCCAAAGTTTCTGCACTCGTTGAGAGAAGGTGATGGGCTGAAACGATTAGATAATTCGCTTTGAGCCCAAGGTAACTTTCTGAATGATATAAAATGTTTAAGTTAAATTTTATTTACGGACGAGGCAACATTCACTACCAATGGAATAGTACCTGCCCAAAATTCCAGATATAGGTCTGCTGAAAACCCTCAGTGGGTTATCAGTTGTAAAACCCAGTTGTAAAGCCCAGTATTCACAAAAAGTTAATACGTGGTGTGGAATTTTAGGGGATAGAATAAGTCCTTTTTTTTTGACAACACCTTGAACGCAGATCGATTGCTTCATTTTTTTAATAATTAGTTATGGGACTGTATCGAAAGTATGCCTATCAACGTGCGATCAAATTTGGTGAATACCTTTGTTTTGCAAGTGGCTTGGATAAGTTCTTAGCCAAGAAAATTGGTCTCAATCGACGCTCAAACTTATTTCTACTTGATTAAATTTGCATGTCGGTGTTCTTTAAATAGATGGACATGTAAGGACAGATAGAATGACGTTAATGGAAAAGGGTAGTATTAATAACAATATTTTAGCGAATTCCCTAAAAAAAACTTTTTAATATTGTAAAAAGTCTTCTAATGAGCATGAACTTGGCCAATAGAACACATATCTGAGGTCAGCTTAAAATTATATATATATATATATATATATATATATATATATATATATATATATATATATATATATATATATATATATATATATATATATATATATATATATAAATTTCTAGTTCTAGTACATGCTTATTTGAAGACTTTTTTTCAATATTCAAAAGTCTTTTTTTAGGAACTTCGCTAAAATATTGTTATTAGTACTACCCTTCCCCATTAACGTCATCTTATCTGTCCCTATATCTCCGTCTATTTAAAGAACACCGGCAAGCAAATTTAATCAAGTAGAAGTAAGCTTGAGCGTCGAGTCCAACGTACAATCCAGACTCAAACGATAGTCTAGCAAGACTAAAATATGGTGTGTGGGAGGGTTCATAGAGGGCTCTGAGCTGACTGGACAGTAATATATCCTGCACTGCTGGATTGCCTCCACGGTGCAATTGCATTCTCTTTCCCTGCGGCTGAACGTCTGCTGCTTTTCAGAATATACTGCTTGATCTCACGCTCAACGCCAATCTTCTCTCACTATTATTAAATTGTAGGTATAGATACAGAGAAATGTGGAATTTGTCGAGCCAGACCATTTCTAGTCATCTATGCCACATGTAGATTCAAATTCGGCACAAATATTGCCCAGCTATAATGTATCAAAATACATAAACAAAAGTATGGACGCAGCAAATCCGTTATGGTAGCGATTTTTCATAAAAACATTTTGGGGTACAAAAGTTTATCTGATTTTAATTGTCAAAATTTGAAGTACGTCATCTTTGGAAAATTCACGTGTCAAATATTTTTTTGGAGAAAACTAGTTAGGACATGTCATAACATACAACATAAGTTTATTATTATTAGCTTATTAGTTTGAATCAGTTTTACACGGTTTTACACAAAAAGTTCGGGACGCGCCAAGTGCGTTTGGTAGTGAATTTTCATAACAATTGTGCACTATTAAAGGCATGTTATTGAAACTAACACTTCAAATTTAAATGGATCTTGGAGATCGGTTTTAAAGGATTCTCGATTATTTGAAGAGATTTTAATATTCTATAAAGTTAAATAATGAAAATTTGGTAGGTATATGTAAGTACTGCAAGTCTCTTTAAAGAAATTGTGTTACAAATTTCAGTTACAGAGCTTTTTCAAAACAAAATTTAATTAATTACAAAAATAAAGTACCTGCCAAATTATAAACGTGGCAGGTATCTTTCCTTATTTTATCGCTTGTTTTAGCCAACCCAATCGAACTACTTTTTGCAAACAAAACAACAACAAAAATTTTTCAAAACAAATTTGTGGTTATCCGCAAAGCTCATTACGTTTTTTTTTATAATTTAGTGCCCGCGCTGCCTTTATATAGGTTTTACTATTTATCAAAATTGAAGATTCCAGTTTAACGAGAAATTGAGTTATAGAATTTGTAATATTTTTACGAAAATTCGCTATCCTAACGCACTTGCTGCAGCCAGACTCTTTACAACCCTTATTTACTATTGTATCCATAATTTTTGTAAACGATAAAATATTCTAGCTCTCTATGTGAGATTGACAAACAAGGTAACTTCAAATTTATTTTTGGAAAAATATTTTATACAAATGAAATGAGGAAACAATTTAAACATAACTTTATCAACAAACACATGTCACGCAATATTTTGTTTTCGAGAAGAGGAGCACATTGGTTATCTGCTTCTTCGTTCTCTATCCCCTTCAGCGCGCCTACAACCACCCTAAATTCATAAACAACAAGAAAAATTGCGAGGCCTGTGGCGAATAGGGGTTTTGGGCAGGGCAAACAGGATTTTAGGAAGGTATAGCTGCAAAACGGGATAGAGGCAGCTTACAGAGGTCCGACTTAGTTTTTTCTGCATTTTCGCTTAATCTTCTTCCGCGACCAGCACCCCTATTCACTCTCCGTCCCGTAACTTTTTAGGGTTGTTTGCAAGGATTTTTTTGTGGTTTGTGCATCCAGGGGAAGAACCAAAACCCTCCATGAGATAATCTGCAAATGTACCATTTAAACTACTTTACGATATTATGTAGTTTGCTTCACTTAAAATGTTGCCTATACTACATGAAGAGTAAAAACTAAGCGTAAAGAAAACAATAAGTACCTATTATACTTACTGTATATTAGTTTGAGGTATATTTCTTCTTGAGATACCTTTGTTTTACTTTGGTAATACAGTACATCCATTGAAAGAAAGAATCTGTGCACACAACATATTTACCACTTTTTTATTTGTTCGATAGGATATTACAATCGTAACATTATATATTCGACGGCCCAAGGCATTTGTTGAAGTTATAATTACAAGTTATTTCATTTTACTATTTGTATTGTGATAAGGTCAATATGATTATAGAATAATTATAGATTATTAACGTAATAAATAAGAAGGCTATTAACAACCGCGACTTTTGAAGATAATAGCAATCAATCGGTAGAGTCGGAGTCGACAGCGGGCTAACAGCGAATCTCCACAAGACATGAACCGGCTGCGACGTCTCGGTCGGAACGTCGCACGTTGCTCGAGTAGACAGAATTGGAGGGGAGCGATACGTTGGATGGTGCTGGTGTATCGGGCAGGCAGCGAAGGACAGTCTCTCACAGGTACTATCGGGAATCGGCACCCCGAACTGAGGGTCACAGCCATCGTTAATCTTATTCGTCTGTATTATATTTTTCAGTCCGAGCACCAGGTGCAGGCAGCAGGACCTCAAGTGAATTGCTGGGCATCGCAGTCTGCCCGGAGTTGCTAATTTATTTTAGGTAGGTCGACAGTATCTAGTACAGTGTAGTTACGTCAGCGAAATGAAAGTGATTACCATGAGCTGGACGTCTTCTTCTGTTTTAGATTTTCCTGGCGCGCACGACCTTCTTAAGCGGAAGCGATGTTAAAAGCTCGTATGTAGGAAATTGGTCTGGAAGTTGTTTTTCTTTTTGTTAATTCAATTTTACAGGTATCGCCGTCGACCGGGGCTCGTTTTTGTGTAGGCCTCGCTGAAAATCCGTTAAGCCGTTTTTTGCCACAGATGCCTTCAAGCCTGCCTGGAGGAGTCTCTGGTTGCAGTCTGGACCTTTGGTTTTTTCGGAGGCGGCAGGGATCAGGGCTCAGCGACCTTCCCGCCTATGAAGCGTAACGTGAACAGTAGGGCCAGAGACTATTTACACGGTTGACGTTTCAGAGGCCATCCTCTCGTCACCAATAGGGACTGAAGCAAGGATATGTAGTTTCTCCGCAGGATTTCAGGTTTTGAGGTTAGCCTCGGCAGGTTCATCCATGGAAGGCGTGGTCAGAGAGCCGTTCCTGTTTCCTTTAGGTACATGTTTCTTAGTTATTGTTTAGGTAATTTCAGAGCCTGTAAGTTGGGGGCTCTGTCGTTCGCTGCTGTCGATGCTCTTAGAGAAGTCTGTGGTCGCATTCTCAGGCCTTGGTCCCCTCGAAATCGTTAGGGGTGGAGCAGACAATCGCACGCTAATCACAACGTGAGCCATATGACCACGGGTGATTAAGGTACGGGTGGGTGTCTGCAAAGCCGCCCTCTAGTTTATGACAAGGGACCGGAGCCGGGATATTGCTTGGCTACAATAGGTCGGAATAGCGCCCTGGGCTCGGCACGGCTGAAATATTCAGGCGGTCGCTGACATCCTCGCCTCGCTGGAATCATCGTGTGGAGGCGTTCCGACGAGCCCGGCTGTCTTAGTGGCAGATTATTTGCAAGGAATATCCATCTTCTTCATGTGGTACTCCCCCCCCCCCCCCCCCTCAGGTGTTTAAGTGCGAGGTATAGATGAGAAGTCGTAGTTTCCTAGTTTTCTGCAATAATAGTATAATTTGTGTGCATAAACTTTTTCCTGATATGGTTTTTGCTTTAGTTTCTATTGCATGCCCGTTACGCCGCCGTTTGCTTGTTATATCCACCCGCATAGCAACGCCGTTTCCTAACGCATATTAGATCCACGCATCAATAATACTAATATACTCGCTTGCTTTGCTGTAGACAGCGACCTAGAAAAGAGACATAGTCCTGAGTGAGGGCATCGACTTCCTACAAAACCGAATAGATGCTGGTGCCTGAGCATAGTCCCGTAGGAAAGCCATATTGCTAAGATGGCAGCAGGGATTCCCCGTATTAGGTCACAGTAATAAAACCCATCGAAATATGTCCGTGTCAGTATTAAGTGAGTCAATTTCGAGGCTATACACACAGTTCACACGCTTCTCTCATGACTATTGTCATTTGTTACTGTTGCTTAACAGAATAAAAACAAATGATAAATAGCTAGGTAGGTTTGTCAGATTAAACTAGAAGGGAGAGATCGCTTCTAAATACCGAAAAAACTGGGAAGTTTAAAATTGATATATAATAAAACGTAGATCTAGATTGCCCTTGGACAAATTAAATTACTTCCATTAAATTTTTTATATATTGCTATATATATTCCTGATATATTCAGATTAAGATGAAACTTGTAGCAAATGGCAACACCGCTGATTGTTTATTGTGACATATTTTTGTAGCCTGCCCGAGTAAAATCTAATTTGGAGATTTGGTTTGCAGCGGAACCTGGATATATCTGCCTGACAATGACACTATAGGCATCCACACAGACGTAATTTCAGGACATGTAGAATATTTATTGTTTATTTACAAAAAACTCAAGATTGACTGAAACAATTGAGTTCGGTTTTGGTTGATAGGACCACTTGTACGATGTCTACGTGCTTGTAAAGTTGTAGTTTCATAGTCCCAGTAATTTAAAAGATATTGTTCCTCAAAAAGTTTCCCGTACTTTTCTCAAATTTGACTGCCAAAACGAACTCGTCCAAGCTATTAACAAGATGAATATATATATATATATATATATATATATATATATATATATATATATATATATATATATATTCAGCTTTCGTGACAGTAGTCTTACTATTTTTTTAATTGTGGGATAGCCGTCAATTGCAAAATAAAAACTCTTTATTAAATTGCCCAGCTCTAGGAATAATATATTTTATTATCAAGGGTATAAAGCGACGTAAGATTCAACGGGTACACTTTTTTGCTAAGATAATGCAGGAAAATACTATTTGCTGATCAAGTTTGCGTATTTTTAGAATTTGAAGGGTAACACAGACAGCGTCATTTATCCACTAGATCCAAATTGGGAATTAATTATCTTTTATTTTAAAAAACTCATTCGCACCAAATTTCAAGATGATAAGAAAAATACTTTTTAGATGTTAAGAAAAATCGAAATTTATATTCTCACTGTAACACCCTGTATCTCTTTTAATGTTGACTTTTCGACTAATGTAAGTTTTAAAAACCGTAATATTTTGTTGGTGAAAATCTGGTGACGCTCTGTCTGCCATTACCTTTGGATCGGTCTATATATGTGTTTACTTAGGAGCCCAACTAACCTCATTTTATATTCTCAGGAGTTAAAGTGAGGCTTTAGCTCAACAAATATCATTTAAAGAAGTCTCGTGTTCACTAGGTTGGAAGTTATGCAGATATATTTGATGGTACCTACTTTTCTAAACCACAAAATGTGTTTATCTCAGAAGTAAAAGAAAGTATCTTGGGCCAGCAAAAAGAAAATTGAAATCCCGAATTCAATTTCCATTCCATCTATCTCCTAATGTATACAGGATACTTCAAAGCAAATATGTGGCCACCAGAATTTTTCTTGATAATATGGTGGTCTCTTATTATTCAAGGTCGTTGTTGAGGCTCTTACAAGCTGACAACTATTAACAATATTTGTTTACCTCCTGTAATCTAGTGATGGGTCGTTATTTAACTGTCTGTTATTTTTAAACGGTTTTCGAGCCGCAACGGTAACCACCAGTTATGGATTTAAAAAAAAACTCTGGACGCAGCAAGTGCGTTATGGTAGTGAATTTTCATAAAAATGTTTTTAATTGCAAATATGTGTGTTTCCTTTTTAAGAAAGCAGGCATCCATTTTGGTTACCAGTATAACCTATATAGTAAAAACAATGTGCCATGTTTCATAAAAATAACTTTATTGTGTGAAAATGTACAAAAATTTCCAAAAGTTAACTTAAAGTGTTCCCGGAAAAACTCGTTTCTTGGTCAACCTTATAGGTTAATAGCAAATTGAGCTATTCAAATTTGAAGCATTTAATGAAAATTCGCTACCATAACGCACTTGCTGCGTCCCGAATTTCTTTTCTTACAAACATGCATTGCTGAAAAATTCAAAAATGCAATAACATAAGGCGTGTTTGATTAAAAAAAAAGAAAATTTGTATCACCAACGACTTATGGGCCATCCTGTGATTGTAGAAATATTTTTTAAGATGTAGCTCAAGACACCCTATAATTAATATATACAAATTTTCTTCATATCTTGTATAATAACGGATATATTGAGCTTTATTGATTTTTTACGAAAATTCGACAAAAATTATATACCATTAAACGATAAACTCTAAAGCTAAGGCTACTGCCAAGCATCAGAGAAAGGGTCTATTTGAAATGAATTTTCTGGAAACATTTTAGTAAAATGAAGGACAATGGCGGTTGAAACTAAGACTTCAGAGTTTGTAAAAGATCCTTCTTGAGACATTTGATTTCCATATCCCGTATTAGATTCAAGTTCTTTGCCTAAATGTTGGCGATTTTGACGTTTTAAATCGCAACTTTGACGTTTTGAGGAAAACCCCAAATTTTTTTTTTAAAATGCCTATAACTTTTTTGTCTTTAGACCTATATAGCTAAATTTTGGTAGCTGAGTTACCTATAAGAGTATAAACCCGCGTACAAAATTTAGTTGCCCTTACGTTGTTAATTCCGGAGATATGCATTTTTTTCGAAAGAAGACACAAAATTTTCCGGGAAAACCTGAGCAGATTTTCCTGGCTAACGAACTTATCCAAGCCATTTGCAAAAGGAATTTTTCCACCAAATTTAGTCAAAATCGGCCTATTAGTTTTTGAGTTATCGGTGTGATACATATATATATATATATATATATATATATATATATATATATATATATATATATATATATATATATATATATATATATATATATATATATATATATATATATATATATATATATATATATATATATATATATATATATATATATATAAACATATAAAAATTGAAACGGAGCCCGGATATGTGTTCTAGGGGGCCTAGTTCGCGGTCATTTGAAGAAATTTTTTCAAAATTCAAAAGTCGGGATCTCCTCATTAGTGATTTTTTTTAAAGAAAATTCACTAATAACAGGTACAAAATAACGCTTTTTACACTAAACTAGAATTTGGACTCGTGTCTGTTTCAGTTCCACTGCAACTAAGTTCGATGAATAAACATCGGTTTTCATCGGCAACTTTTAAATTATAACTATTTAACGGGATGAATGGACAAGAGACTGGGAATGATAAATGTGTATGGGTATGCTATGCAGTATAGAGCGGACTTTACTTCATAACATATTACTTAACAGGTAACACGTTATTTATACTAATGTGCTCGCTCTCGCTCACAGCTTTGGGAACGTAGGATACTATCGATCGACTATCCAGTTCAAAAGATAAATAACTGAAGCTGTTATTTTCAACGGTTATTATGAAATAACGTAAACAGCTTCAACTGTTAATAGAACATAACGGTTTTCAAAAAACGTACTTTTTCTTCCCCATTTTTTTAAAATTTCGAATATACCTACGTACTGAAAGAAATTAAAATAATATACACTGGCTCATTATTTCAATAACTGTTTCTTGGAGACTCTAAAATGGTATAAAACATTATCATCTAAAAATAATTTATGTCGACGATTAAAAGTAAATTAGGAAGTGAAATCAGGTATCTAATAAATAAAAAAACAGATTGTGACATTTATAATAATTATTTTATCTATAACAGATGCTCAAATTGACCGCCATTTTGTTTTATTGTTTTTTACATAAACGACATCGTCTTAGGAACGATCTTATTCGTCTTCCCAGATTGCTTCCTGAATTCTTGAGCTGCTGTTATGATTCAGGGAAGTATTTGGAATTATGAGCCACAAAATTTTATTATAATTTATATATACAGACTATTTCATTAAGGCTGACCAGCGGCCATATCTCGAAACTACTGGGCCTAGGCTTTAGCAAGAAAAAATTGTAGCTAACGTGGCCATGAGAAAATCCTGTAAAATATTTTTGAGTTCCGCATCTCACCGCAGGGGGGCGCAATTGAAAATCAAATATTAAAATTCTAAATTTCTCCAAAAATTCCTACATCAAGGTATACCTTTAGTAACATCATCAGTAAGCTCTGACAATCCTGCATGATTTTGGTTGGAGGCTCATTGGCGTAGCGTCCCTGATAAGAGTGGGGGAAGCCATTGAAAGCATAACCATTTGAATCGCTGTAACTTCTAAACGACCCATCCGATTTTAGTAAACTTGAGCTTGTTTCGAAGAAAGATGTAAGTACTTTGAATTTCCGTATTCATTTTTACAGAGTAGTTTCCCATAAAATTACTAGAGGGCGTAATTTGTAATCATAACATTTTTTTTTATTTTACTCCGAAAATGTAAATCATCATTCTGAGGCAAAAAATTAGTTTAATAACCAGACTTGAAAAGGTCAAAGCTCACAAAAAGCTTCTACACAATCCCAGTCAAGAAAACCGTCAAGCATTTAACGACCCAAGAAACCGCTATGTCCGCATTCTTTAATAACCACATCAGAAACAAAGTCCTCTCAAGCTCCAAAGGCAGCGATCCCTTCTGAACCCTTACTAAATCAATTGGGAATAATTTCTGCAATAGCACGTCCCCACCTCTTGTTTTAGGGGATGAAATTGTTTCTACCGCCCTGGGCAGGGCTGAACTTTTTGCCTCGTTGTTCGCCGGCAATTCTACTTTCAACCCACCTCGAAATGTTTAACCACAAACAGTCCCCAACGCATAAAATGACGAATATCATTTTCAAAACTAGAAAGGTACGAAAGATGCTCTCTTCTCTTAATACCAGGAAAGCCTCTGGCCTTGACAAGATCCCAGCAATTGTTCTCAAAAAATGCGCACCAGAACTTGCTCCTGTCCTGATTCGTCTGTTTCAGACATCTTACAATAGAGGCATATTCCCTAGTAACTGGAAAACTGCTCGAGTACAACCCGTCCCCAAGAAAGGATCGAAAGCGCTTCCTAACAACTACTGGCCTATTTCTCTCCTTTTAGTTGTCTCTAAAGTAATGGAAAAATATATAAACCGCGAATTATTAAAATTTCTTGAAAAACGCAGTCTAATCCACGACAGGAAGTACGGATTCCGTCAGCGCAAATCAACTGCCGACCTCCTTTCCTTGGTCACCCATTCTTGGAACAAGTCTTTGGAACTACACGGTGAATCCCAGATTGTTGCTCTAGACATATCCAAAGCATTCCACCAGGTCTGGCACGCAGCGCTGCTTAATAAGCTTCCGGCCTATAGCCTACCCCCAAAACTTTGTAACTGGACAGCAAATTTCCTCTCCAACAGGAGCATTTCTGTTGTCGTGCATAGCCATTCCTCTAAACTGTATCCAATTAATGCAGGCGTTTCTTAAGGTTCAGCTTTAGGCACTACTTTGTTTCTTCTCCACATCAATGACCTCCTTTTTAGCACATTGAACCCATCACAGTTACGCGGACGACAGCACCCTCCACTCAAATATACAATATTCTAAGCCTGTCTCTTTAGCCCAATTAGATGAGGATCGCAGACCCATGGAGGGTTCTGTCTCCGTGGATCTCCAAAAAAATATTATACTGGAGAAGTAGAAATCTTGTACAAGTCAACACCACCAAATATCAGTCTTGCTTTTATCTCATAAGAGATAAGATACATGAGCCCTAGGCCCATCACAATGAACAATCAAGTTATTCAAAGTAATGAGTCCTTTTCACTTGTTAGCATTTCTGTGGATCGAAATCTCAATTAGCACCAACATGTCACATCAATTTCAGAAGCGGCTGCTAAGAAATTAGGTTTCCTCTTCTGGGCTCGCAAATACTTTTCACCAGCTAATCACTATACCTTATATACTTCACAAATAAGGCCAAGCCTCGAATACTACTCCCACATCTGGGGTGCCGCTGCCGCTTCTACACTCGCTATCCTGGACTCCATTCAGAAGAGAGCTATATGTCTCATCGGTGACACTAGGCTCGCCTAAAGTCTGCCATCCCTTGTCCAACGACGTGCCGTTGGTAACTTTTATAGATATCCGCACGGGCACTTCTCAGAGGAGTTTTCTTCCATCGTTTCTCCACCTGCTGCCCCCAACAGATCTACCAGGTGAACAGAGCGAATGCACCCTTCTACTGTCTAAGTCACCAGACATAGAACATCTTGTTATGCCCGCTCTTTTGTCCCGAGGACTTCCAAGTTATGGAATTCCTTGCCAGGACATGTTTTTCGTTCTCCTCCGAAACTCCAAACCTTCAAGTCTAGAATTAACAAGTTGCATCTTTCCTCCTTCTCGACATCCACAGTACGATAGTATTTAGGATGGAAGCCCACGTGGTGTGTTGTTGAAATAAATAAAAAAACATAATGTAAACTGCAATCCTTCCTGGTCAGAAATAACATAGATAATTGCCCCCATTCTTAGTTGCAAGTCTGTTTCCATTGAAATTGAAGCAAAACATTTTACCAAAAATTACATTTTGAGTCGCAGTCCATAACTTGCGAAACAGTCCTCGTACACACAATTTCCTGGTAAGTTTTACCTATCGTGAGCGATGCCACGAAGTGTTTTGAACATTAATTATATCCTATCCATTTGAAACTAATTATAATCGTTAAAATGCAGCATCATCCGCTACCAAAAGCAAACACATTTTGTTCTGAGTGCACCGAAAGAAGAGGGTGGGTCGGGGTAAATGGGGTGTGGGTGTGATGTTGATATGGCTGTGCGGTAATTGCCGGATTTAACCGTATGATGAACGATGCGCTGCTAGCTGTCGTGCAGTGCATTTCTGCTGTGTTTGAAAATGCAATTGGACCGTCAACGGGATTGATGAATTACGGTGTGCAAGTTAAACTGTTTTTGTTTAATCACAGCTTCACCTACTCTATGTTAATTCATGGAAGTTTTGTTGTTCTTGATGCCACTCCGTGTTTGTCTACACACAACTTTGAGATGAATGATTCACTCTGACGGTAGCAGAGCGTGATGTAATCGGGATAACGCTGGGTCTAGACTCTCTAGACAGCCTTCTAAATATGTATAGACTTGATAACGAAGAGCTCTTCTTCATCAACGTACAGTTATGATGTGTTCTAGTTGTACTCATGAATTCTATCTACTACTACAAGTACTACACATCCCGCTATTCCCTTAAAAGGGTAGGCATACCACGGAGCCTTCCCTACTTTCTAACAATATTTTTCCTTCAATTTTTATGGAAAAGGCCATGAGAGGCAAAGTATATGAGCCTCTCAACTCTTTAAAAATCTGCGATCACTCACTGGAATAACGCCATCCTTGTAGCAGATTTATCTGAGACACCGCAAGAAAATTGTCAGACCCACATGTAGTACCTTGCATAACTTTGGTATATAAGCGAATTTTTTGTAAAAGGAAAAATTCACTAATGAGGAGATCTGTGTTATATATATATATATATATATATATATATATATATATATATATATATATATATATATATATATAATTATGATTTACTAGGGGCAATACTACGTTTGGGGTTCAATTATTATGATTTATATGCCCACGTTTATATATATTTTTGTGTATTATTTATTTATGTATATTTCTGAAATTATAAGTATAGGTTATGTTCTCACGATCTAGGGGTATAATTATTATGTTTTAATAGTGTACTTTGTTTTTTATTCGTTTAAATGTTTAAGTAATTTTAAGTATATTGATGTAGTTTGAGTATATTTTGTGAAATTGTATGTATGTTTTGTAAAGTTTTAGATGTATTAGACTCCTATATTTGTATACTAGATATTATAATGGATATTATGTTCTATATTTGTGAATCGCAAATTTTATATAGTTGGGCGCCTTTAAATTTACTTATTTATTGATTATAGGGTCCACTATATTATTTAATTTAATTTGTAAATCAAATTCTAACACTTTTAGAACACCTATATATGAAAGTAAAATTTTAGTTAATTTTAAGAATTATAACCAATATTAAGAAGATTTATATTTAAAATATTAAATTGAATAAATTTACCTTTTTTATTTTTTATTTTCTTCTTATTTTATCCATGGCTTTATGTAGGCTCTATTCTGCAGGGATGTAGCGGGATCAATTGAAAATTCTTACCTTTACCCTTTTACCTAAATTTTCTGTAGAGTTTTTCTTAAAATTATGTACCTTGATAGGGATGAAACCACAAAATATCGCAATTTAAAAACTGATTTTCCATTAATGCCTGTTTTATATTTTAACAATTTTACCACAATATGAATAATTTAATCGAGCATTGACAATTTATATTTTGTTTTACATTTATTATCTTACTGGATTCTCTAACTTTAAGTATTGGCCATTTAAATTTATAAATTACTTTTAATATAAGTTTGCAGTTCGAACGGACTTTGAATTTATTATTCAAAGTATACGTAACAATTACAGAATTAGTAGAATTGCCATTGAAACACATCCCACGACTGTTTCGGTCTTATATGACATCTTATGTTTAAGTTTAAAGATAAAAGAAACTATTTTAGAATCACTTGACTTGATTTCGTTTACATTTCTGCTATATTTTGCAACAGCATAACATATCTATGAAGAACCTCGGTGGTTCAGGGGTAAGAACGTGTGCCTCTGAACCGAAGGGTACTGGGTTCGATCCTAGGGTACTCCTTTCACTTTTTCAGTACAAACTGTAACATTAACATCAACTGAGGTTCTGGCATTGTATTTGAGCAAGTTGAATGTCTGCACGTTTCGCCCTTCAGAGGGGGCATAAAGCCGCTAGTACCGTGTCCATGCGATGTTGGGCACGTTAAAGATCCCTACCCTCCTTACAGAAAGGCAGGGTTCGGCAAAATTTCCAGGATAGTGAGGTGAAACTGCTCCCTGGCGTCGGTGATTGGCCATAGTCGCGGAAATAAGCCGACGTTAAAGAAACAAAACACACACACAAAATATCTATTCCTCGCTAAAACTGCATTTGGAGCCGTTCATAAAGCTACAAATATAGTGTATTTTAATCATTGATTGAATCCCCCAGTTAAATAACAATCATTTGGCAAATTTTTAGTTTCATTTCGTCTGTCATTTTCCATAATTGCAGCCGAGAGTTCACGATTGTTGGTTCGGGTAGTATGTTTTATTCCTGGTATATACTTAGTTTGGTGACCGTTGATGTATGGTTTACACTTGTTTTATGAATGCTGTATGAATCAATCTAGGCTTGGCAGTTAATTACTATATCTGTGAGGCGTTGGACTTTAACCACTACGTCGTTTCAACCCATGTCTTTGGGATTTTATTTTTAATTTAGAAATAGCTCTAATTGTTTTGTACCAAATTACGCAAAATTCACAATATAGATTTATTTGCACTGTCTATAGCCAGGTGTAAAATCTTATTCCAGTTACTCTGATACTTACAAAAATATAGCGTTTTCAAAAATATTTTTGGTGGAAAAATGTCTGTTATAGCTGATATACGACCTCGTCCGCGCTCTTAATACAATGAAGATATTGCCAAGCTTCGTTGAAATCAGTTGTACATGTACATACATACATACATATATATATATATATATATATATATATATATATATATATATATATATATATATATATATATATATATATATAATTTTAACGGACCTTGGTGTTGGGTTCTAGGGACCCAAAATCGCGCTCATTTGAATAAATTTTCTTAGAATCTTTTCGTATTAGCAAATTTTTCTTAATGACAATTCGCTAATAGTAACTCTTTAATAAATAAAGAAACTTGCTGCCGGGACATTTAAAAGCAGTAAAGTGACAAAAATAAAACTCCCCACTTGAACAGAACCCTTGCTAATGTTACTTGCAAAAATTAAATTAACTACAAAACTAAGGAAACATGACCCATCGTATTGTAAATCAATGCAAAATAAATTTCAACTGGTGCACGTCTGGCACTAACTTATATTTTCTTACTTGTCTTCTCGGCGAGTGCAGTTAGAAAAGTACAAATAAACCACCCTCCTACTTCAATTTTATTTCCCCTCGAATAATTATTGAGCAAGTGCATCGAAGAGTTTCTTGGAAAGTTGGATTTTCCCGCAATAAAACATGAAAGCTAAAAGAAGTGATTGGAATCAAATTATATCGGTTGGGAACAGATTGGAGTTATAGCAATAAGACACCGACACGAGTTCAATACATAGCAGACATATAGGGCCACAAAGGGCCTCTGTGAACCTCAGAGCATCTACCGGCCTCGGATCATGTTCAGCGGCGTTGTTCGTTGGCTTTGACGAATTACTCGCTGTACTGGAGATACTCTGAACTGATTGCCAACATGTTATACAGGGTGATTAAAATTTAGTGTGTGCGATTCTAAAAGTAACTATTTCGGGTGTTTGTTTCGTAACTGCTTGATCCATTTGTTATTAATTTGCTTTCTGGACGGCGCAAATCGTGATATAGTAGTATTTTTATTTTTTATTTCAACAACACACCAGGAGTGGGTGTCGACAAGGAGGAAAGAGGCAACTTGTTATTTCTGGGCTTGAAGGTTTGGAGGTTCGGAGGAGAAAAAAAACCTGTGAAGGCAAGGAATTCCACAACTTGGAAGTCCTCGGGAAAAAAGAGCGGGCATAACAAGATGTTCTATGTCTGGAGACCTGGACAGTAAAAGGGTGCATTCGCTCTGTTCCCCTGGTAGATATGTTGCAGGTGGAGGAACTATGGAAAAAAGCCCCCCTGAGCAGTGCCCGTGCAGATATATATAAAGAGAGAGAGAGAGAGAGAGAGAGAGAGAGAGAGAGAGAGAGAGAGAGAGAGAGAGAGAGAGAGAGAGAGGTCGCCAACGGCAAATCGGTGGGCAAGGGATGGCAGCCTTTGGGTGCTGGTAGGGTCACCGATGAGACGTATAGCTCTCTTCTGAATGGAGTCTAAGATAGCGAGTGTAGAAGCGGCAACGGCACCCCAAATGTGGGAGCAGTATTCGAGGTTGGGCCTTATATGTGAAGTATATAAGGTATAGAGATTAGCTGGCGAAAAGTATTTGCGAGCCCGGAAAAGGTAACCTAATTTCTTAGCAGGCGCTTCTGCAATTAATGTGACATGTTGTTGCCAATTGAGATTTCGATCCACAGAAATGCCAACAAGTGAAAAGGACGCATTACTTTGAATAACTTGGTTGTTCATTGTGATGGATCCATGGCTGGTGTATCTCTTATGAGATAGAAAGATTGAGATTTGGTGGAGTTGAATTGTACAAGATTTCTACTTCCCCAGTCTAATATTTTTAGAGATCCACAGAGACAGAACGCCCCATGAGTTTGCGATCCTCATCCAATTGAGCTAAAGAGACAGGCTTAGAATATTGTATATTTGAGTAGATGGTACTGTCATCCGCGTAACTGTGAACTGGGTTGGATGTACTAGAGAGGAGGTCATTGATGTGGAGAAGAAACAAAGTTGGGGCTAAAGCTGAACATTGAGGGACTCCTGCATTAATTGGATACAGTTTAGAGGAATGGCCTTCCACGACAACAGAAATGCTATGGTTGGAGAGGAAATTTGCTGTCCAGGTACAGAGTTTTGCTCGTAGGCAATAGGCCGGAAGTTTATTAAGCAGTGCTGCGTGCCAGTTCTGGTCGAATGTTTTGGATATGTCTAGAGAGACAATCTGGGATTCACCGTGTAATTCCATAGACTTGCTCTAAGACAAAGGAAAGGAGGTCGGCAGTTGATCTGCGCTGACGGAATCCGTACTGCCTGTCGTGGATTAGACGTGTTTTTCAAGAAATTTTAGTAATTCGGTGTTTATATACTTTTCCATCATTTTAAAGACGACTGAAAGGAGAGAAATAGGCCTGTAGTTGCTAGGAAGCGTTTTGGATCCTTTCTTGGGGACGGGTTGTATTCGAACAGCTTTCCAGTTACTAGGATATATGTCTCTATTGTAAGATGTCTGAAACAGACGACTTTTTTTTTTTTTTTTTTTTTTTTTTTTTTTTTTTTTTTTTTATGTCAACAACACACCACGAGGGCTTACAGCCTAAATACTATCGTACCATGGGTGTTGACAAGGAGGAAAGAGGCAGCTTGTTAATTCTGGACTTGAAGGTTTGGAGGTTCGGAGGAGAAGGAAAAACATGTGCCGGCAAGGAATTCCACAACTTGGAAGTCCTCGGGACAAAAGAGCGGGCATAACAAGATGTTCTATGTCTGGTGACCTGGACATTAAAAGGGTGCATTCGCTCTGTTCCCCTGGTAGATCTGCTGGGGGCAGCAGGTGGGGGAATTATGGAGGAAAGCTCCTCTGAGCAGTGCCCGTGCAGATATCTATAAAAGAGAGAGAGGTCACCAACGGCACGTCGGTGGGCAAGGGATGGAAGCCTTTGGGTGAGGGTAGGGTCACCGATGAGACGTATAGCTCTCTTTTGAATGGAGTCCAGGATAGCGAGTGTAGAAGCGGCAGCTGCACCCCAGATGTGGGAGCAGTATTCGAGGTTTGGCCTTATTTGTGAAGTGTATAAGGTATAAAGATTAGTTGGTGAAAAATATTTGCGAGCCCGGAAGAGGAAACCCAATTTCTTAGCAGCCGCTTCTGCAATTAATGTAACATGTTGGTGCCAATTAAGATTTCGATCCACAGAAATGCCAACAAGAGAAAAGGACTCATTACTTTGAATAACTTGGTTGTTCATTGTGATGGGTCTAGGGCTGCTGTATCTCTTGTGAGAAAGAAAACAAGACTTAGTTTTGGTGGGGTTGAATTGTACAAGATTTCTACTTCCCCAGTCTAATATTTTTTGGAGGTCTACGGAGACAGAACCCTCCATGAGTCTGCGATCCTCATCTAATTGGGCTAAAGAGACAGGCTTAGAATATTGTATGTTTGAGTGGAGGGTGCTGTCGTCCGCGTAACTGTGAACTGGGTTGGATGTGCTAGAGAGGAGGTCATTGATGTGGAGAAGAAACAAAGTAGGGGCTAAAGCTGAACCTTGAGGAACTCCTGCATTAATTGGATACAGTTTAGAGGAATGGCCATCCACAACAACAGATATGCTCCTGTTGGAGAGGAAATTTGCTGTCCAGGTACAAAGTTTTGGTGGTAGGCCATAGGCCGGAAGTTTATTAAGCAGCGCTGCGTGCCAGACCTGATCGAATGCTTTGGATATGTCTAGAGCAACAATTTGGGATTCACCGTGTTGTTCCATAGACTTGTTCCAAGAATGGGTGACAAAGGAAAGGAGGTCGGCAGTCGATCTGCGCTGACGGAATCCATACTGCCTGTCGTGGATTAGACTGTGTTTTTCAAGGAATTTTAGTAGTTCGGTGTTTATATACTTTTCCATCACTTTAGAGATGACTGAAAGGAGAGAAATAGGCCTGTAGTTGCTAGGAAGCGCCTTGGATCCTTTCTTGGGGATGGGTTGTACTCGAGCAGTTTTCCAGTTACTAGGGAATATGCCTTTGTTGTAAGATATCTGAAACAGACGAGTCAGGACAGGAGCAAGTTCTGGTGCGCATTTTTTGAGAACAATTGCTGGGATCTCGTCAAGGCCAGAGGCTTTCCTAGTATTAAGAGAAGAGAGCATCTTTCGTACCTTTTTAGTTTTGAAAATGATATCAGTCATTTTATGCGCGACATTGGGGACTGTTGGTGGTTGAACATTTGGAGGTGGGTTGAGAGTAGAATTTCCGGCGAACAACGAAGCAAAAAGTTCAGCCTTGCCCAGGGCGGTAGAAACAATTTCATCACCTGACACAAGAGGTGGGAACGTGCTCTTGCAGAAATTATTCCCAATAGACTTAGCAAGAGTCCAGAAGGGTTTGCCGCCGTTGGAGCTTGAGAGGACTTTGTTTTTGATGTGGTTATTAAACGAGTTTTTTGCCTCAGAAAGAATGCGGACATAGCGGTTTCTTGCGTCATTGAATGCTTGACGATTTTCTTGACTGGGATTGTGTAGAAGCGTTTTGTGAGCTTTGACCTTTTCAAGTCTGGCCTTGTCACAGGATTTAGAGAACCAGGGCTTTTGAGTGGCTGAAGAGGTTTTCTGTGTACGTGGGATAAATAATTCCATGCCAGCTTGGATAATTTCGGTGACGTTTTGTGAGATATCAGAGGGGTCAGGATGAGAGAAGCAGACAGACGCCCATGGAAATGAGGAAAAGTAATCCCGCATTTCGTCCCAGTTTGCGGAGTTGTAGTGCCAAACGATACGTGGGTGTGATGACTGTGTGACCTCGGGTTGCATTGCACAGGAAGCAGTGACCATGCCGTGGTCTGAGCGACCAAGGGGGCGGTGACTGATATCTTATAGCATTCAGGATTTGTAGTAAGAAGGAGATCCAAGGGATTTGAGCTGTGTGTTGGGATACGAGGAAAGTAAGTAGGTTGCTGAACCATATTGGCCAAAGAATTGCTGACTGCAAAGGCCTCCGCTGCTCTCCCTTGTGGATCGGTTTTTGAAGATCCTAGCCATTCCTTATTATGGACATTGAAGTCGCCAAGAATAGTGACCTCGGAGGAAGGATATTCAGAAATCAGATAGTCGGTTTTTTCAGAAAGGTAGTCAAAGAGCTGGACAAAGTTGTTGTCAGAAGGTGACCGGTATATGCAACAGATGAATTTAGTTGCAGCCCTGAGAGAGAGTTTTATCCATAGTATGTCTTTTCTTCCAGCTTCTAAATTGGGAAGTCTGGTGCAGGGTAGATTGCTACGGACGTATGCGCACACGCCTCCATGCAATCTAAAGGCAGTAAGGAGCTCATACCCCGGGAAATTAAGGTGATTAGTGGCTGTTTTGGCACTGATTTGGGTTTCGGTGAGGAAGAGGAGTTGGGGCCTGTTAGCCTGGAGGAAATGGTGGACGGAGTTCAGGTTAGAATTTAGGCCACATATATTCGAAAAGGATATGTTAAATCTTGATGTTGGCGCCCCCTGTACACCCCTCTCCCGGAGATCCGAATGGAGGGGTATTTTGCCTCCGGAATATTTTATACAAGGAGGAGCCATCATCATTTTTGCTTATAAGGGAAACCGACTCATACACCAGAACCGGAAACGTCCGTTGGGACTTCACCGGCCCCTTGATGTATGGGGTGGTACCTCCTCGGGCGTGAAAAAATCCTTTACTATTACATAAAGGAAAATTCCACTACCACCTGCTATGGATTGGATTGGATCAATGTCTACCCCTTTAAAAATAAGATTAATAAAGGGACTATCAATTGTCCAGTAGTTATGATTTTCGACATAGTAGGAGGATACAAAACATTTTCATCAAAAAAACTTACTAAAGAAAACAGATATTAGAGTTAAATAACTCACGGCAATGCTCGTTGGTAAATTGAATAATAGAAATGCTATAGTTATAATCATTAAGACACCGAGTCAAGACCGAACAATAAAACAAGAAACCCTGGAAGAATTCATGTTAACTGAGCTAACTGAATTGACTGAACTACGGTACAAGGGCGCCTACTATTTCATCAAAAGCTGGGGATTCCACCGTTATACTGCCGCTACGTGAAAATTAGATAACTTAATGAACAAGTAAACTACTTATTTATAAGGCGCTTTGTAGTATTGTTGTCACAATAAACTATTACTATTACTATTTATTACCTTAGGTACAGCTGGCAACCTTGATAACAGTGTCCAAATTTATCAGCCCAACTGAACTTTCCTTGGACTACTTAAGGCATTAAACGTTATCCTGTGTATACCTGTCCCCACAACTATATAAATAAAATTATCATCCAGAATTTCTTCTCCTGATAGCATTTTAAATTACTAAGTTTTTTGATTCTAGAGGGAAATAAATTGTAGCAACGTGGGGAGAGGAGTACGTGATTACTTTGACCGTGAGTTACAAAAAATGAAACTTCGTTGCGCTCTCTAGATATAGTTAAATAACAATGGTCAGTACATGGATGAGTTTGTCCTGTTTATGGTGATATATGGTTACTATTTTGAAGTAAACTTGTCTCATGTCAAGTACATTTGCTTTTGTATAGAGCAGCGGAGTGGGTACAATTATGCTTGAACTATATTATCTTGAGAATATACCTTTGTAGAACTTCGATTTTTCTCAGGCTGGTTTCTGTTGCTCCTCCTCACACTAATAAACAATAATTCAGTCTTCAGTTAATAAGGCAACTATATATATATATATATATATATATATATATATATATATATATATATATATATATATATATATATATATATATATATATATATATATGAAGGTAGTACTAGGGTGGGTCATCTAACGTTTGGAATTGGAACTATAGGTTATTGTGAGGTGGAATGTTTGATGACATTTCCGATGTGACAGAAAGTTAGTTTTATGTTTGACATTTATGAAATGGGTCGTTTTTCGCTTGAACAAAGTTGTGAAATATTAGAAACCTATTTACAAAATGGTGAGTTTTCTACTCAAACTGTAAGAAATTTACGAAAAAAAATTGACAAAAAGGATGTGCCAAAAACCTAGTTTGTGGATCAAGCAAGTTCGTGTAACTGGATCGTTGTTGGATAAAACAACCCGTGTGCGTACTCATCCAGTGCACTCAACCGAAAACATCGCTGCTGTTGCTCAGAGTGTGCGTGAACAACCATCGACATCAACTCATCGTTCTCAAGAATTGAACATTTCACTCACTTCTTTGAGAAGAATGTTGCAAAAGATCTCGGTATGAATGCGTACAAAGTTCAATTAGTGCAAGAGCTGCAGTCGCATGACCATCCGATGCGTTTTCGGTTTGCTCAATGGGCCGAAGACCGCTTGATCGAAGATGAGCATTTTTACAGAAAAATCATCTTTTCAGATGAAGCTCATTTCCACCTCGGAGGATACGTCAATAAGCAAAATTGTCGTATCTGGGGCTCAGAAAATCCACACGTCATCGTGGAGAAACCAATGCATCCACAACGTTTGACTGTCTGGTGCGGATTTTGATCTGTTGGCATTATTCGGTGATTTTTCCTCGAAAATGAGCAAGGAAACGCCGTTACGGTAAATGGCGATCGCTACCGCGCCATGCTAAGAGATTTTTTGTTTCCCAAATTTGGAAAGTATGACATAGACGACGTTTGGTTTCAACAAGATGGCCCAACGTGCCACACAGCCAACGTAACAATCGATCTTTTGCGCACTGTTTTCGAAAATCGCATAATCAGCCGAAATGCTGATGTCAATTGGCCACCTCGAAGCTGCGATTTGACTCCGTTGGACCTTTTTTTGTGGGCAGCCGTTAAGGACACGTGTTGCGTTAACCATCCAGAGACGACTGACGACTTGAAACATGAAATCGCAGTTGCCATTGACGAAATAGAGGCCAAAACAATCGAAAATGTACTGAAAAATTGGACTGATCGAATGGGGTATTGTAAGGCTAGCCGTGGCAGTCATTTGAATTATGTTGTCTTCCATTCCTAAATGGAATTCAATCTTTCTAATAAACTCATATCTTTGAAAAAATATTCATTCGTTTTTTTATAGCCGATTCAAATTCCAAATCTTAAATGGCCCACCCGTTATATTATGCTTTTAAAAGTTCATACGAAACATTATTTCCGTGATCAAAATTTTAGCATTATTACTATTAAAAATTTTGTAAGGGGAAAATAATATTTACGGCAAGGAGCCTAAAAATTAAGTGCTGAAGTAAACTTTAGAGCACAAAAACAAATGATCTTTATACAGTGTAAAGCTGGCAACAATGCCAAAGTTACGTAATCCGCGATGATTACAAATTCATCTGATGTAACGTAAACATTTACACGGTAGACTGGAAGAGTTAATGTGTTACACGCGTTAATTTATCATCAAACATAATTATTTTCACGCGTTTTTCGTTTGCATCGCGTGAAATTCACCAGAAATGAAATTACACAAAACACATAAAGGTTCAAAGAATGTGTGAATTAATGTGAATCCACACAGAGTGCTGTTTGGACTGGACGATGATTTTAAAATAAATTGTCCATGATTTAAACGTAAATGCTCTGTTAATAATTGGCGGAATTAGTACCAATCATCCAAATAAAATGTAAGATTAGAGAAATAATAAATTTGTGTTGGATCCGACGTTGTGACTTTTTGAGCAATGTTGCTAGACCTAGTAAAGTTTCGTTTCACTTTTTAGTGAATTTTTATTTAAAAAATTCACTAATAGAGAGGTATCGATGGTGAGACTTTGCAAAAATTCTTTCAAATGAGCGCGAATTAGGACCTCTAGAACCCATATCCAGAGTCAGTTTCAATTTTTATCTGAATCGGTTAATTATTTTTTGAGTTATCAGACGGATACATATATATATATATATATATATATATATATATATATATATATATATATATATATATATATATATATATATATATATATATATATGTATCCGTCTGATAACTCAAAAAATAATTAACCGATTTAGATGAAACTCGGCAAGTGCCTTTCCTTTATTAATGGCTTGGATGAGTTCGTTGGCCAGGAAAATCGGACGGGGTTTTCCGGGAAAATTTTGAGTTTTCTTTAAAAAAAAAATTTTTTTTCCGAAAATTTCGATAAAATGTGGTCTACATATTGCTTTGGGAAATACCTAACTATGTGCCAAAATTCAGCTTTCTAGGGTTACAGAAATTCGAGCTATTCAAATTTGAAACATTTATGTTTAAATCATAAGTATGTGGTTGCTGTTGGTTAGTCAATGCTTCTATTATTGTCATTGACTCATGAAATTCATTTTTAAGTTTCAGAGAAATGTCAATAATACTGAATTCACTGATTGTTAATCATTGGAAGCATTTACGATTATATATAACCCTATTGTAATTTATTATCATTTATCACCTCTGTAGTATAATTATTTTTTTCCTTACAACTCGCAGCGTTTTTAGTCAATTGTTGTTATTAATAGTCAATAGTTTCTTTCCGAATACACACAGCTTCCATTGACTGCTGCTTCTGCCGCTGTTACAGTCCTTTTATTTAGAGGTAGAGTTGTAACCACTCATACAGCCAGTGTTTTTTAACCACGTGGCTGGGGGGACTGACCGAATTCATTCCCAGTTGCTGTTGATTTACTCATATTCTCTTAATATGTTTGAAGATGTGGTGTCTACTTCATTCCAAGTCACTATTAACCGACTATTTATGAAATCAAATAAGTAAATTAAATCGATTGTCATAAAATATGTAGTGTATTAAGACAAGGGAAAAAGAAATAAAACATATATAACTGTGCACATTTTGATTATATTTTAGGGTGCTTGAGAGAGGTATTGTCACAGCATAATATCTTATTAAAGTTCATTTGTAAATAGGTTTAATTTTTATATGTTTATATATATATATATATATATATATATATATATATATATATATATATATATATATATATATATATATATATATATATATATATATATATGATAACTCAAAAAATAATTAACCGATTTCGATGAAACTTGGCAAGTGCCTGTCTTTTATTAATGGCTTGGACGAGTTCGTTATCCAGAAAAATCAGACGGGGTTTTCCGGAAAATTTTTGTGTTTTCTTTCGAAAAAAATTTTTTTCTCCGAAAGTAACAAAGCTGTTTTCATGAAATTTACTATATATGTTGCATCAACCTTACTACGTACCAAAATTCAACTTTCTAAGTTTAGAGAAAATTGAGTTATTCAAATTTTAAATTTTCTTTCGAAAAAATTTTTTTCTCCGAAAATTACAAAGTTGTTTTAATGAAATTTTGTGGATATCTTGCCTTAGGAAAAACCTTACTACGTATTGAAATTAAACTCTCTAAGTTTATAGAAAATTGAGTTATTTAAATTTGAAGCATTTAATAAAAATTCACTACCATAACGCACTTGCTGCGTCCCGAATTTTTAGCTTTTAAATTGTTGAAACGTTTTAATGCCATAGGATAAGAGTCTCCCAATTTGTCAGGACTCAATTTAAAAGAAAATTTTACGACATATTTTCCAAAAGGTTCTCTTTTGAGAGTGGATCAGTACATTTTTTCACATTCCACATCGTTGGGATGTTCGAATCTTTGAACAGGGATATCCTTTGTTTCCCCAAAATTCACTACGAGACCATTCAAGGAAGGTCCAACAGTAGTGTGGAGCGAGTAAAAATTTCTGGATTTTGAAACTATCGCTGGAGGTGAACCCATACTGACGTAACCCAGTTTAGTTTCAACTGCAACAGGCATATTTGCAGAGCCTGTTACCTAATCGGAACCCAATAAACATGGGAAAAATTGTGCTCCAATTATTCCGCCAATAGCAGCTGGTTGATCAAAAGTGATATCTGCTAACGGCAGTTCAAAGAAATAGTTGACAGATTCTCTATGAACCTCAAAAACAGGCAACCTGTCAGTACACCTCTAAGAGAGATCTTAGGCCTAGGGTTGAACACACTGAGGCTGTAGAGACGATCTCCGGTGAGATTTGGGGAGTAGGCAGATTGAGGCCTCGTAATCGAGCTACAACAACCCAACCCACCTTTGTCCACCACTCTAACAAGTAGGCATATTGAGGCCTTAGAGTTCATGTCCTTACATATTTCCTTTACCTCTGGAAAATGGCTCCAAAACAGTAGCCGAAACGTCGAGTTTTAATTAATTCTGGACGCAGTTCAACCCTAGAACCAGGCACATCTCGCATTAAAGACCGCGGAAATATTTCCGAACATATATACATATATATATATATATATATATATATATATATATATATATATATATATATATATATATATATATATATATATATATATATATATATATATATATATATATACATGTAAGAGTTGGAAATGATTCCAAATATTAATTCTAGAGGTACTAGTTCGTGATCATTTGAAAACATTCAAAATTCAAAAGTCGCGTTCTCCAAATTACTGAAATTTTCTACGAAAATTCGCCAAAAATAGAGTCTGGCGCAAGGGTGAGAGGACTTATAGATGACCTTAGCCGTCACTAGGCGGATATATAGAAAAAAGTGGAGACTAAGACCTAGTGTGGCCCACTCGCTGTACAGAAGGGTGGTCAGACCATCGTTAACATACGCGGCACTGGTCTGGTGGCCTAAGGTGACACAACCCAGTGCAAAACAAAAACTAGACAAGATCCAAAGGATGGCTTGCCTAGGCATCACAGGAGCCATGTCTTCAATCCCCACAGCCGCCATGGAGGTGTTGCTGGATCTGCCCTCCCCCCCCACTTAGTTATTATGGGGGAGGCCAGGCTAGGATAGGCTAGGACTATACAGACTAGCCTGAAATGGTAGACTGAAGATCAACCCAGGCTTCAGGGGCCACTGCCTGCAAACTTCAGGAGATCGTGAAGGAGCCCATGCTTGAAATGAGGCCAGACTTCGCGAGCCCGCGAATCTGCAGGGAAAACAACTTTACAGTGGAAATCCCCGACAGCGAGGCATGGCGGGAGGAAACGGCGGGCATACCACGGGACGCGCTCGTCTGGTTCATGGACGGATCCGGCGGGGAGCGTGGGACGGAGGCAGGTGCTTATTCGGAAAGACCGAGGGTAAGTCATAGTATTTCCCTCGTAGCTGATGCAACGGTCTTTCAGGCCGAAATGTACGCCATCCTGCACTGTGTGCGGGAAAACAAGAGGAGGGGCTACACTAACAAGTGGATCCTCATAGCCACAGACAGACAGGCAGCCCTTAAGG
This sequence comes from Tillus elongatus, assembly GCA_964006375.1. NCBI lineage: Eukaryota > Metazoa > Arthropoda > Insecta > Coleoptera > Cleridae > Tillus > Tillus elongatus. The sequence continues at coordinate 21,811,120 of OZ023263.1, read as the reverse complement.
TCCTAAGTGGCCCACGGGTAAATTCCTGGCTGGTGAGTGAGTGCCGAGACGAGACGACCGACCTGGCTGGGCAGAATGAGGTCACCCTCATCTGGGTGCCGGGTCACTCGGGGGGTCAAAAGCAATGAATAATCTGACAGTTTCGCTAAGGGAGGGTCAGCAGAACCATTTATTTCACCAGAACCGGCTCTGGGCGTGACAAAGAGTACTGCCAGGGGAGCCATTAAGTCCTGGGTCAGACACCAACACAAGGTATACTGGGCAGACTGTCCAGAGCTCAGACATGGAAGTCAATAATTGACGAACCCAGTCCAAAGAGAGCTGTGGAGATGCTAAATCTTAGCAGAGGACCGCTCAGAAACATAACAGGTCTCTTGACAGGACACATGGCCGTCAAGAAACACCTGCATAAAATGGGGTGGTTCGAGAGAGACATCGCATGCAGACTCTGCGGCGAGGGGGAGGAATCAGCCCAGCACATCTTGTGTGAGTGTAAAGCCCTCGACCGCAAAAGACAACTGATCCACGGTCTACACCAGAGACAGAGCGTTATAAAACATGACCCTACCAATCGCTGTGTAAACTGGTTCAAGGCACAGTGATTGTGGAATGGGTAGAGTGAAGAGACTAAGGGCATGCACAATAGTCCAAGGGCTGCAGTGCTATCGGGGCGGCAAAGCCGCAGACTAACCCTGAGGGAGAAAAAAAATGGTGAGAGAGCATTGGTAGCGCTGGAATTCTCTTAAGAAGCTGAAGCTTGATCAAAATTTGTTATAGCAATTCCAGAGACGTTTCAACACTCAATTAGGTCTGCGACAAGCAAATGCGTTTTTCTATTTTTAACGATAACTTGTATATATTCTATGCTAAATATAACTATAGTATATTTACTGATTCTTAATAGTTTGATCTTAGTTAAATGCGGCTTAGTCTGTTCCATTCCATTTATAGTCACCTGTGTATTTACGGCGAGTGGTTTTCACATGCAAATCAAATCCTAAGACAAATTCAGCAAATATATTATAATATAGGATTTCAGCTGGTTGTTCCTGCATCAGACTCGAATATTTTCTCAGTAAACTAGCAGAAAGGAAGCAGTTGGTGCATCTGCCGCAAGAAATTCCACGTTTCTGCGCGTCTAATCGTTTGTTATACATGCTTGAGAAAAGACATTCAGCATTCGGCTGAGTTATTCCTCGTATTTTATCTTCAATATACACGTTATTCCAGATATAATGTCTCTTAAATGCATAAAATCCACCATCTGCTCTCTGCACTCTCAGCTCGGCTATTTGCTTTGATTGTGCAGTTTCATGTAGAAAAAGCCTGAACGCAGCAAGTGCGTTTTGGTAATGAATTTTCATAGAAATGATCTGACACAAAATATTTTATTATAACTTTTTTTTCTTGTAACATAGAAATCTAAATTTTGGTGCATAGTTTAAATTTTATATCGTTAACCTACTTTCTAAATTTGGTTATCATAGATTTTTTATTTTTTGAGATAATTTTTTTTTTCGAATGAAAACTAAAAATTTTTCCAAAAAATCTCATCCGATTTTCCTGACTAACAAATTTGTCCAAGCCATTTTCAAAAGGAAGGCACCTGCCAAATTTCATCAAAATCGGCCGATTATTTTTGAGTTATCGGTGTGATATATATATATATATATATATATATATATATATATATATATATATATATATATATATATATATATATATATATATATATATATATATATATATACATACATATATATATATATATATATATATATATATATATATATATATATATATATTTATATGGATATGGCTTCTAGCGGTCCTAGTTCGCGCTCATTTGCAAAAAATGTTTCAAAATTTAAATGTTGGGATTTCCCCATTAGTTATTTTTTTCTACGAAAATTCACTAAAGAACTCATAGAAAGTTATTATTTGCTATACCTATGAGATCACTGACATATGTAATATATAATGGATTTTGTTACCCACAAATATTTTGGTATTGCTTTGCTTCCCTGACTGCCAGCGTGACAAAATAAAAAAAAATTAAAATTAAAATGCCTATAACTTTTTTTCTTTCAACCTAGAGATCTAAATTTTGGTAGATGTTATGCTTCTAATAAAAATCGCTAATAGAAACCGGCATATTAAATTTGGTTGTCATACCTTTCTTACTTTAACGAAACCCAAAATTTTACCGGAAGAACTGGTCCCTTTTCCTGTCCAACGAACTTATCCAAGCCACTTGCAAAAAGAATATTTACCAAATTTGATAAAAATCAGCCTATATTTTATATATATATATATATATATATATATATATATATATATATATATATATATATATATATATATATATATATATATATATATATCATGAACAAATTGAAAGTGACCACGGATATGCGTTCTTAAAGGGGCCTTGTTCGCGTTCATTGGAATAATTTTTTTTCTACGAAAATTCACTAACCAATTAAAAAATATTCAAAATCTGCTCTAAATATAGAAGTAGATACCTTTTCTGTGGCTGCACAGAGAAAATTTGTTTGCCTGTCGATGCTGTAAAAAAAGGAAGGTACATGCCAAATTTTATAAAAATCGGCCCATTATTTTTTGAGTTATCAGTGTGATTCACATACACACACACAAATATATATATATATATATATATATATATATATATATATATATATATATATATATATATATATATATATATATATATATATATATATATATAAACATATAAAAATTGAAACTGACCCCGGATATGCGTTCTAGGGGTCCTAGTTCGCGCTCATTTGCAAAAAAATTTTCAAAATTCAAAAGTTGGGAGCTCTCCTATAGTGAATTTTTTTACGAAATAAGTCACTAAAAAGAATATAAATAGCGAGCATTGAGTAACAATAGAAACGACAAAACGGACATGACGGTCGAAACCGTGTATGTTAGGCAGAAATGGTACGTTATCTGCAGAAGGGATCATTGACTAATAGCAAAGAGGTTGTATATGTTAGAGGGAACAAAGCCGAGTTTGCAGCCTGTCGATTTCCCACTCCTGTCACCGTCCAATCACAAACAAAATTTTGAATAACGCGCTAATGTGTTTTGTTTTGATTCGTTCCCCCAACCGCTCTTGAAGTTATTGTCAGCTGTCAACAAGTATTTGAAGTGTTTGTTGATTTGCGATTAGAGGTTATCTTGTGTGTTTTGCCGTTTTTTAGCAGTGTTTTAAGAGTGTAAAAGTTAAAAAATGCCAAGGTGTATTGTGAAGAACTGTATGTACAATAAAAGTGCCAATTATGAAAAGAATAAAGCAACTGTGCATTTATTTCGGTAAGTTGTTTACATGTCTTCTGTTTCCTTGTTTGGCGCCAAATGTTTATTGGTTTTCACAGGTCCGTATTTACACATTGTATTGCTTTTGTTAAATCTGTAGCATTTATTATTGTCAATTGTGTTTTTTTAAGAAATAAAATCTTAATAATGCATTATTTATTGAATATTTGTAATGAAATTAAGCATTTTGTTTGGCAATTATTATTTGAATTAGATGTATTTACCTATGTAGTTCCAGTAGAAGCAGAAAAAAAGTAGAATAGTTTCGTTTTATCTATTACTGCATCTTTCTAGAGGTTCAGTCACTGATAAAGTAGATAATTCGAGATATTATTTTCAGATTTCCCAAAGCTGGTGAAAGATACGAGGCTTGGAAACGAGCATTAAATTTAAGCGATGAAGATATTTTTATGAACTCAAATGTGTGCAATTTACATTTTACCGAGGAATCTTATGATTTAGAAAAATCACCTTTTGCAGTATACTTAAAAAAAAGTTCTATACCTGTATTGGTAAGTACTGAATCAAGGTTATTAATTTATGTAACTATTAGTGATATATATATATATATATATATATATATATATATATATATATATATATATATATATATATATATATATATATATATATATATAGCCAAACAGCGGTTTTTCAATGGCACTGCTATCAGTGATGGCTATTTTTAAATAACAGGGACTTTAAACAGCTACTGCGATTGTGGTTTAGCCATTTACAATGCTGCATGTGCGTATGCTATTATTTTAAACACTTACAAGGTGTTAGTGTTAACCGCTTAATTGAAACCACAATATGATCTTCAGATAGCTTTTAAATTATATTAATTTTAAAACTACTCAGATTTTTACTATTAATAGAAGTTCTATAAAATTAGCATATTACAAGAATATACGATGAGAGAAATCTACATATTATTTTTATTTTAATATAATGAAAAAGTTGGAAGGCATATATATGCTACAGTTCGGTGCTGCTTTAATTTTAGATTCAGCAGGTTTTTCCATGATATAATGACTTACAAGATATATGATATTGCGCATATGCCCCGTCCCCTCCTATGACATCACATGGTGAGTAACGTTATAGAAGGCCAACTACACACTTAACACAAAGTCATTCGCAATCAAAAAGTTTCTATACGTCAGTTTAATGTGGTTGAAGTTACATTCCATTCCATTTTTATATTACATATATATATATATATATATATATATATATATATATATATATATATATATATATATATATATATATATATATATATATATATATATATATATATATATATATATATAAGTGAAGTATAATAATTAAGGGGAGCCCTGAATTAGCATTGGTGATACACACACAAACTTAAAAAGTAGAGAAGACGTTCGTAGACATTTACAGGGGGCGTTAACATTCATAAACTTGATTTGATCATCATGTCACATAATCATAGTATAGTATTCTGATCTTAAAAAATTAATTCCAGCTGTATGCACTCAAATATCAGTAAAATACCTAATTTGTTAAGGGGTTGTGATGAAACGTCAAACTCCACTGTACGACAGCATATTATTATTGCATTGGACTCACCACATGACGCCATGCGCGTGACGGTTCTAAAAATAGATAGTCTCATTATCATATCTCGCGTTATTTGTATCATGAGTTTTTCGTTTTCTACCTATAAGAAAAGGAGAAATGTTGTATTCTAATACTGGCGAGAAGGAAAGTATACAGATACTTCTACTCGCTCGCACAAACTGCGATTGCGTGTATTATGAATACAGCAATTGCTGTTTGTCATGGAGTTTTTAGTATAAGATGAATTTCATAGAAATAATTACTCTAATGATTTGTGTAAATCTCGGTTTTCACAATCGCTGTTGTTTTGTGTTTTAATAACAGCTGCTAACAGCGATCTTTTAATAGAAGCGATTAAATCACCGGTAGCTATATATCGCTCATCTCTAGTAACTATGCTACTAATTACATTCACGTAATATATTGTTATGATATTTATCGTAATTTAATTAGCCCTGCAAATTTACATTAATGGTATTCGTTTCAAATTTATTTATGCAGGTAACAAACAAGCCATCAACACAAGTCGTTTTTGGCGAGCATCCAATGACTGATATAACTGCTATCAATGTGCCATTTGCAGCTGACCCGTCAACTAGTACTTGGTCTGGTAGCAATGTACCTGTAATGGATTATTCTCGGCCATCAACAAGTGCTGGTTTTTATGAAGAGAAAACTGTTGTAGAGGTACCGCAAAGATCGTTTAGTAGTTTAGGATTTGCTGAAATGAAAACACCTTCAATGCCACCCACTTTGAAGGAAATGGTGAGTTAAATTCAGTTTTTGCCGTTTATGAAATCAGTATAATTTTAAAAAACCTAATATGTTATTCCATCACATTTTATATGGTGTTTAAGTTTGTATAGTCCATGATTAAATAAGTTAGAAACAACTGTTTTGCAATTTATCTCAACCACTATTAACCAAAATGTGTTGTTGGAAATTTTGTTTATATATTCATTTTACTTGAGAAAATAAATGGTTTATCATTGAACATTTTTTATAGGTTGTTACACCGCGCAAACGTAAACTGAAGAAGCAGTTATTCGATGCACGAAAAAAAATTAAACGGCTCAGCAGTAGTGTTCATCATTATAAGAAGAGAACAGCAACCCTTGCGAATATAATCAAACAACTAAAAGGTAAAGTAACCGACGAAACATTAGAAACATTAATGCAAATAGGACCTAATGAAGAATTTTTACAAAGACAATTAGGTCGTAAACATAAGTATGAAAATCAACTTAAAGCTTTTTCTCTTACGCTGCATTATTACTCTCCCAAAGCTTACAGTTTTGTCAGAAACACATTTAAGGGCCAATAATTCAGTGTACATTTCAAGTACTCGTATGTCCTTCAAATAATGTTATCGGGAAGTTATTATGTCTTATAATATGACCAATAAATTTTAGCTTCCTCTCGATTTCTTTGAGCAAGCCTCTTTATTCGTTCACCTCTCCTAGCAAACTTTGAAGCGTCTTTCTATCAACCTGCACTGTCTTTGACATTTTTCTTGTCTACATTTCAAAAGCTTATATTCTCTTCATATCCTGCTTAACTACAGCCCAAGTTTCCGCCCCATACATTACCATACTCCATACACGTACGACTTGCATTTGTTCCTCATGGACAGGTTAAAATGTTTATTAGTGAGAACAGTACTTTGGTTATTGAATGCTTATTTTGCCATCGCGATCCTCTTCAGACCTTTCCTACACTTACCATCATCTGTGATAATACTTCCAATCAATTATTTGAAATAATCTAATAAATCAAGCGTCATGTTATAAGATTTAAAAGCTACTTTTGTATTTGTATAGGTATTCAAAATTTGTGAAATGCACACGTAACGCAATCTACATCGATCAAACTTCTAGAAATGTTAACACCCGATACAAAGAACATATTTTTGCATTTAGAAATAACCATGCTGACAAATCTACATTTGCAAAACATATTATTGATACCCAACATAGACCCACAGTAAATAACGGCATAAAACCACAACATTTTTGTCATGACAAGTGTAAACTAGACTTGTTTTAAGCTTTAGAAGTAAAAAAGCATATACACGACAATATTTAGGATTTCTGAGATATTCTTCTTCCTAATTAAATAAATCAGACAACATAAATCTAACTATTTTTTCCAAAAAGTTGTTATAAGACATGATGTGTGTCGATATTTTCATTGTATAGTCTGCTTTATTAATGTGTTTGTTTAGTTATTTTATTGTTGTAATTGTTATTATAGTTATTACTGTTATAGGTTTCTTCTATCTTTATGTTAAATATTGATATACATCACGTAGACATTTTAAAGGCGTCATCCGTCATATTTGTTTTATTTTATTTTCACTTTTAAAGATTTTTTTGATTATAACATCATAAAATAGCAACAGATCTTTATTTGTAATTGTCATGATTTCGTATTAATTCAAATTTTTTCTGTCTGAGGATACTATCAAGCAGCAAAACCAGTAACAGAGACGTTGAAGAACATCTAGAATTCAGAAGGGCCACTTGCTCCAGTTAGCTTACGCGCTGGCTACGTCCTTCACCTACAAAAACGAAAACCAACAGTGAAGCCAGAGAAGTAGTCTCCAAGTCTGTATGAAGTATGGACCAGTTTCATGAAGTAAGGGCAACAGCAATCAATGAAATTAATCTCTATTTCTTTAAAAAAGACAAGGAATGTTAACATTAATTTGTAAACAGTACAATGTACTTTATTTTGTATTTTCTTCTGTTGTTGAAATAAAAACTATTATTATTTATCTAACCTTTTGAATATAAAACTTTATCCAATATATTCATCCAACAATTTATCCAACCAATAACCCAAAAAATATTTCACTGATTTGGAGAAAATTTTGGAATTACGCTTATTTTGCTAATGGCTTGGATGAGTTCGTTCATCAGATCTTAACACATAGTTTTTCCTAACAAAAAATTAAATATATTTTTTTAAACGCAATAGCTTTCAAATTGTTTAAGTGATTGGAACGAAAATTTACAACTTAAAAGAACATACAGAGATGTGGTTGTGTACCAATTTTCAAGTCTTTTGATCAAAGAAAAATGAAGTTATTCGAAATTAATAATAAAATAATCCTCGACATCACTTCAAATTTTGTAATGCAATATCTACAATGTTGGACAAAGGCAGAGCAATACAGCACCTGTACTGTTATGCTATTTAAATAAATTGTAGATAAAATCTAAACAATGGAAGTTACAACCATTGCCAGATGTCAAGATGTTGCTGACCAGGATTGCCCGATCTTCAGAAATTTCATGTAGTTAAACCTTTCATGTATAAACATATGAAATTTTTACAACTTCTGATAATAAAGAAAACATTTTATAAAATTTAATTTTATCAGTCAGTTAAAAAATACTGTATTTAATACCTGCAAATTTCGAATTACCCATTTCTCATGATTTTTAACTTAGGTATCCCTCCGATCATAATTTACTCTATCCGACAACTTTGTTAGACTGCGTCTGTGCTGAAGCTCAGCTGTCATTTGTCATTGTGTGGTAGTGTTATTTATTGACAATATCAAATTGGAAATTTAGGACAGTAGAAACAGACACCATAAACAAAGAAGAAATTGGAAATTTAGCCTCTAGTGTAGGTTTTTGACATGATACCATTACTAGAGAGATATGATAATGTGGCAGCATAATAATATTATGCTAATGCTGTGGTACAGTCAGTTTGGCGTTTCATCACATCTCGTAACACACCAGCTGTTGTGTGCATACAGTTAGATGTAATTTTGTATTATCAGAATACTACTGTAACATGATGAAATCAAGTTTATAACTGTTAACATACTGTAAATAATTTCTCCACTTTTCAAGTTTGTGTTGCTGCAATGTTAATTAAGGGTTCCCTTAATTATACGCTTATTGTGCTTATAAATGTAATATAAAAATAAATGAAAATGCAAGTGAACCTATTTAATTTAGCTCTGTATTCTACATTATCTGAAAAAGACATTATAGGCGACGAAGTAGAATGTAATTTCGGTAAATTTGCAGTTGACTGCATGAGGGTTTTAGATATTTTTTTCCAGCAACATGCTTAGAACCTTCCTCGGCCACAAGGCAAATTTTCTGGCAAACAACCCCCAAGAAAATTAAGGGACTTTGAAAACATGCGTTTTTCACATTTTACAGCAATACCTCCTTTAAACCCTGTCTACCCCATATTCGCCCAGGTCCAGCAACCTTCTTGGGGGTTGCTCACAAGAAATTTTTCTTGTGCTTTATGCTTTGAAGGTAGTTGTATGCATGCACAAGGGGAAGGAGAACCCCCCGAATTTTTGGGTGAGGAGCAGAAACCCTCTTCCTCCTGGGGGTTCTTCTCCTGCATGCATACAATCACCCTCAATGCATCAACCAAAGGATTTTTTTTCCAGCTTTCTAGTGTATTTTTCTAGAGTATATTTCCTGTTTATCAATTGCTTTGTTTGAGTTTTGTATCCAAATTACTCTATAAATATATGTCATAGATCATGTTTTTGCTTGTCCTTCTTTACCTTGTTTTACTGTTCCTAATTAAATAAATTAATTTTCATAACTTTTAATATAAGGCTAAATCTTACAGCTTATATAAATATATTATTTAATATTGTTATGAAAATTCACTATCATAACGCACTTGCTGCGTTCCGAACCTTTTTAGGTTACCTATTTATACAAAAGCTTAAGAAATTCATGAATAAGCATTACATTTCAATGATTGAATAATTTCAGTTTTATTTCTAACCAAACTAAAAATTCCTAAATACGTCCCTGACGTTTCTCCCACTCAAGTCACCGAACTCCGCCCAGTTTGGAAAAGTGTACAGGCTTCTTGTATTGCAAAACTGCACCTTTGTTACCTCTATCCCTTACAACCTCTTTGACTAATAGCTATTTACAAAGACGAAATCTGCTCGTTAGGATAATTAAACTAGGAGAACAGGAAATGTAATGTTAAGTGGCCCGGTGATGAATGTAGCAGGAGACCACGGACCAAGGCACGTAAAAAGAAATGTTGCACGGAAATTTCAAGTAATTTATTAGGTCACATAAATAAAAGTTAGATAGAGAGCGAGCATTGACTAACAGTGTAAATTAAAGGTACAATCATATAGAAAATGGACACACGATGACTAGTAAGAGGATGCTTCTACAATTTTCATTCTCGATAGAACAGACTAGTGAGCTTTGCAAATGAATCATAAAGAAAAAAGAGAGGAAAATAAACCGAAAGTGAAGCTACAGGAATGTCTTATGCGCTGGAATACAAGTAGGTTTTTGTAGGATGATACGTATGTAAAATAGTATAACAGTAGCAGTAAGAGTAAGCAAAGCGTCATGTTAAGAGTAGAGACTGTAACAGTGGCAGAAGCATAAGTCAATGGAAGCCACGTGTGTTCGGTAAGAGCAAATTTTTGGAAGAAACTATTGACTTTCAATAATAACAATAGACTAAAAACGATACGAGTTGTAAGGAAAATATAAATGATCTGGAACAAAATATTTTATTATAACTTTTTTTTCTTGTAACATAGAAATATAAATTTTGGTGTAGGGCTTACTTTTTATATTGTAAACCTACCTACCAAATTTGGTTAACATAGCTTTTTTATTTTTTGAGATAATTTTTTTTTTTTCGAATGAAAGCTTAAAACTTTCCCGTAAAACTTCGTCCGATTTTCTTGACTAACGAACGTATCCAAGCCATTTACAAAAGGAAGGTACGTGCCAAATTTTATGAAAATCGGCCCATTACTTTTTGAGTTATCGGTGTGATATATATATATATATATATATATATATATATATATATATATATATATATATATATATATATATATATGTATATATATATATATATATATATATATATATATATATATATATATATATATATATATATATATACATATAAAAATTGAAACTAATCCCGCGTATGAGTTCTAGGGGTCCTAGTTCGCGCTCATTTGGAAAAAAAAATTAAAATTCAAAAGTTGGGATCTCCCCATTAGTGAATTTTTTCTACGAAAATTCACTAAAAACAGAACAAGAATAATGTTGTCTCCTTCTAAATACAAAAATATGTTTAAAAGCTATTATTTTATGTATCTAAAGTCATCAGAAATGATTAAATAAAATACAGGATGGGCTATTTGTGTATCAAAGTAAGATATCAGGTGTGTTGAAAGAATTGGAGCAAGGTATGAAAGTACCTAGTGTATCCGATTAAAAAATCTGAACGCAGGATGCGCATTATGTAAATGTTGTATAAAATAATTAAAAAGAAGATACTTCAGATACAATGAAATTTAAATAACCGTAAAAATTTAACATGTTAGTAAACATAAAAATAATAATCAAAAAAGTCTTTAATGGTTTTATAACATAGCCAGACTACCCCAGAAAAGGATTTAAAAAATGTGAAGAAAATATACCTTAGGCATCCTGAAATTTGTATGGCGTATCGCTAATAGAGAGGTCACGATGAAAAGCTTTTGAAAACATTTCTTTAGATGAGCGCGATTTAGGGCCCCTAGAACCCAAAACCAAGGTCCGGTAAAATTTTTATATGTATTAAAAATAAAATCCCAAAGACATGCATTGAAACGACTTAGTGGTTAAAGTCTAATGCCTGACAGACAGAGTAGTTAACTGCCACTGGTAGATTAATTATTACAACATGTATAAACCATACATCAACGGTAACCAAACTAAATATATACCAGGCAGAACACATATTACCTGAACCAACAATCGTGAAATCTCGGCCGCAATGATGGAAAATGACAGACGACATATCGCATAATATAGCATAAATTTAAACAAAATCAAGCCAAATTACCATAAAAATTATTCTAAAATAGTTTCTTCTCATTTGTAAAAATGTCTGCAAAATCTGCCTCTAAAGTCCTTACATATTACAAATAAATAACTTAGTTATTCTCGGTTATCTACCCATTCTTCATTGCAGTTTGCCGAAAGCGTTACGTGGTGTAATGGTGAGGATGCCTTCTGATGAGCGAAGGTACGCGGGTTCATATCTCACAGTTGACTAAATTTCTCTTTTAACTTTTTTTGTTGCTTTTTTTCGTCTTTGATTCCATTTTAACGTTATCTGTTCAGATTGTATAATATATTTTTTAGCGACTTTTTGTTGAAAATGAAAGATAAGTACTTTTAAGACTTTTAATTCAAGTTTAATAGTAACCTTAGTTGGCAAAACCGTGTCATAGTTAACATAGACGTAGAGATTTGTGACATGAGAAGAGGTTGTTTTCTTCTCTACAACCAGATTCAATTTTTACAGCATCCACAGGCAAAAGAATCTTCTTTGTGAAGCAACAGAAAAACTATCTAGTTCTGTATTTAGATAAGATTTTGATTATTTTTTAATTTATTTAATTTATTTCTATTTCTATTACTTAATTTTCTTGTACAAAATGTTCTTTTAATAGCAAATTTTCTTAGAAATGACTTTAATGAATTTTCTTTGAAGAAACGTTTGTTGCGAATTTTTGCATGAAAAATTATTCAATTGAAGGAACATTTTTTTAACGAAATTCATCGAAAATAAGGTTTTAATGGATTTTCGTGCAAACAAATTATTTTAGTTTCAATTTATTTACAGGTATATACTTTGAATTGCATGTATTCTTCTTGCAAAATTTTTTGTAAAAACATATTTTGCCAGTTTTTGCAGAAATGTTTTGTGCTTCGTAAAACATTTTTTTGATAATTAATGATAAATGTTTAATAAGTTATTATAAAAAAATGTTTACGGATTTTCTTGAAAATCTTTATGCAAATTTTCATGAAATTTTTGTTGTGTCGTCGAAAAAGTTTTTGTGAAAAAATATATTTTGGTAGGTGGTTAAATAATTTGAAATGGTTGGTTGGCCAGGAAAATCGAACCAGTTTTTAAAAATGTATTTAATTTATTTTTATTAGCGAATTTTCTTGTACAAAAAAATGTTCTTTAAATAGCGAATGTTTTTGTAAATGAATTTAATGAATTTTCTTTGAAGAAACATTTGATAATTTTTGTATGAAAAATTATTCAATTCGTGGAATATTTTTTAAACGAAATTCGTCGAAAATAAGTTTTTAATGGATTTTCGTACAGACAAATTATTTTATTTTTAATTTTAATTACATAATAGGTATATAATTCGAATTTTATGTATTCTTTTATCAGAATTTTGTTTAAAAAAAATTAAACCAAATTTAATGCCTGTCATTAAAAATATTTTTATGAAAATTCACTACCATAACGTACTTGCTGCGTCCAGACTTTTTTTCTGAAAGCAAACTAGATAAGAACTTACGTTAAAATGGTTGCGAATGTACAGCCCATTTGTCTAGTCTGCAGGTAAAAAAAATGCCAGATCAATTACAAATGACCTAACAGCTTAGGAGGAAACGTGCCAAATAAAAACCAGCTATAAATCTGGAGGTCTTCGACAAAATCATAAAAGCAACTTATTTAGATATACCAAAGAATTAAATTATATTAAGAACGTGGCCGAATATAACGGATACACTGCTTGCCTAGTGGAAAAATTAATCAACAAACAGAAAACAAAGAAAATGTTGACGGAATCAACGACGTTCAGAAGAGAAAAATCGGAAAAAACTTTGTTTGCTTACCATTTGAACCTAGAATCACGAGGGGTCTAGACAGCATTTTTAAAAAAGTCAACTTACAGCTAGCATTTTCAACAACAAATACTTTAAAAAACTTGCTAGGTAATCCAAAAGACAAGGATAGCGCGGACAAAATGTCGGGAATTTATAAAATAAGTTGTAAAGATGATCGATTGGAATCAGATTCAAAGAACACATATCCCAATTACGTTACGGTACTGTAGATAAGTCTGCCGTCGCCCGACATATTTGGGATAATAATCATCACGTTGATAAAGACAATCTGAAATTAATAAAAAATGTTAGAAAACCAGGTCAGCTGAATGGGTTTGAGAGCGTATATATTGCGAAATATAGTTACAACAAAAAATGTATGAACAGTGCACCAGCGCCAATTACGAGTCACTTGATCGATTGCTTTGCTAAATAAAATTCCCAAGTTTTCGGCAAGTTTTTACCGATAACACAAGTATACAGTTATTGCCGCCAAAGGAATTGTTGTTAATTTAGCTGTCGTTGAACTTTCTCAAGACTATTACAGATGAACACTTTTAGATAAAGCAGTAGGGATAGCGCAAAGACCTGGTCAGGCGATAAAAATACAATACACTTTGGAATTTGCCTACGACTAGTGTGTCATCTCGGTTCGATCTCTTTACCTGAGATCCGGTATATAAGTTGATGTTAGTTTTTAAGTATTTAGAATGTTTCATCCTCTGATGACGCTAACTTGGTTAGTGAAACGATCGTCAGGTCTTTTTTTTAAATGTGTTGTGGTGATTTGGGTTCTCCAAGTGTACTTAACTTATTTTGTATGCCGTTTGTATCTTCTGAAAATACCTATAAGACTGACTTCTTGTGTTTATCTGTATCACTCACATTGCTTAAAAAATAAAATAAGTACATGATGTTGAATTGACAGCAGATTATTTTCTGATTACTCAGCATCTAGCATATTGATTCCACAGCTCTATCCCTATTGAAGAGTGATTTTCGCACAGATGCAAAGACTTTCTTCATTCCGTTAAAGTAGTAAAGTCCCGAATCATGCCATCAAAGTAAATTGGACATTCTCAGTTCTGAGATCGGACGATTTATTGATTCGCTTTGAAATGTCAACATAATTGAACTTTCACGCATTTCACCATTTCTTGATTACTTTTATATATTCTTCGTGTCTACTAACGATAGTGCCTGTCTGGCACCGATTAGAATCAATCTGCTTGATCTGCCTTTTTCAAGTTTCCAATACGTTCATGAATTACGTACTGAAGAGCCAAGTTTTTTGCTCTTTGTAACGTCACGATAAGATAGAATTACTTGGGAGAATTTTCTAGGTAAAAGTTATCATGTTTCACTAACCTAAAATTACTAAACGAGCTCGTAATGTAAGGGTTTCAATTTTCTCGTCAAGCATCAGGTAGACAGTTATCGGCTTAATTGGAGCATTATTACGTACGGATGCCTCGACACCTGAGATAAATATAGATATCATTTTTTGCTGATTTTAGTGAATTTTCATTAAGAAAATTCACCAGAAAGAGGTATCGATGGTGAGATTTTCCGTAACTTTCTTCAGATGAGCACGAATGAGGACCCCTCTATCGTCAGTTAAAAAGTTTATATATTATTATTGTTTTTATTGACCCAACGTTTATGGTGTCATTCGGTTAAAATTTTCTCTTTGTGTAGGAATTTTATGATATTCTTACTATTTTATGCAATGTTAGAATTTTTATGATATGTACGATAATAATATATATTTATTATATTTACCTGTTATCTTCAGTTGCCCTTGGAATCCTTATTTTCTTTTAGTTAATTTTGCATGAGACTCTTTATAAAAATTAATAAATATATTGTTTTTTGTTTTAATCTTTTTATATTAATAAATTATTAATAAATCTCAGAGCTTGGGTTCATGAGTCAAAAAATGTACCAATTTGTTAATAAAAATTTGTATGAGCTTTATTACGAGATTCAGGGGTTTATTACGAGATTCAGGGGTTTTTTCTCAATAATGAAATGGATTTCAAACAAATTGATAATTTATTAACAAACCATTTAAATAACAAACAAAATAGAACAGTTTTTTAAAATTAGGAGAAGAAATATTGCTTAACTATAAAATTCTTATTAATATTACAAATTCTTAACAATAATCAAACTTCCCTTGAAAGGGTACTCACGATTTTTATGTAGGTGCAGTCCTTTTTATTTATTTATTAAATATTTTTTTTGTTAATTGCTAATAGCTATTGAACTACATAACATAAGTTACATTCACCAACCTTTAAATGTCACTTGAAGTATTTGCCTCCATGTGTTTTAATAGTTATTCTGTCCACTATACATTTGGGTTATGTGTATAGTTTCTGGGTCTAATTTCGTTTTTACGGATTCTTCTTTCGATCAGATGAAGATAAAAAAAGAATCCCTTGCCTAGTCTAATGGCAGTTGACAGTTTGGTTTTTTTTTTAATTTTATTAAATATTTACTAATAAAATTCCAACAATAATTCATTAATTTACCATTTACCAGTTTCTATTAATTGATTGAATAATATTTGTTCCAATTTAGTTACCAATAATAATCAGATCGCAGAAATTAACAGATAAGTTGACACTGTCAAACTTATTTAATTATTTTCCTTTAACAATATAACCTAAAATTGTTGAGAATAAATGCTGGAAATCTATTGAAAATCAATTGAGATTCTGATTGCTACTTAAATTCAACTGCCTCGATAAAATAATTCGACATTTCTTTTGTATAAAAACTGAAAAAAAATTGAATTAGCATCCTTACGCCATTTTAATAATAGACCTGCCTATTTAGGATTTTTTTCGTATATTACAGCAGGCCAACGATGCTCTACTTTAAAAGAAAGCTTGTTTAAAACTGCGTATTTTGATACTCCCTACATGTGGTTTCATTATACCGTATGTTCTAAATTTTTATGCCAAACTTACTATTTTTCAAAATTGACAATTGTCATAAATATGAAAATTACTGACCGCTAATTGTTATAATACACAAATTATATAATGAAAAACTTATTCAAGGCAATTTACTGATTACATAGAGCTATTTTACATGTGATTTGATTCAATGATAATCTTACAATCTATACATGAAATTTGTAATTCTTTTATCTGTTGACATTTCAATTTCCAGTCTAAAATTGTTTATAATAATCTACTTACCTACAATTATAAATATATACAGTCCTCAAAAATACACTATTATATCAAATATTATACATAAGCCGTCTTCTCGTAACATGATGTTCGTCAATTGTTAAAAGTTGCATTTTTCTTTCATTTTCCCTTATTTTCGTTGCTACTATGTTACTCTAGAGATTCATAATGATATAATCAACCAAATGATTTCAAATTATTAAATCTGTTTTGAATTTACAGGTATTACCAAATTTTGTGGAAATTCCGAAATGTAAATTATGTAAATTTTGAAATGACCTGCACTATCAATTTGGAAATTATATGGACGTCACACTGATATGGACCACAATATATATAGTTACTATTTATGGTTTCTGTCAATTTTAATCATGAAAATTGCTGTGGAAACGAGTTTTCCTTATTACGTTATAATTGTATTGGACCACATCTCAAAATAACAGGTAATCTATAATATGTCAATAATTTCTGATTGCCATACCTTCATATCATTCTAATCATGTTGTGTTCGTATTTTTCCACACATTTTATCCTATTTGCTTCCTAGATTAATTGCATTTTATTGTTATAGTGCCAAAGTTTATCTCTCTGACGATTTGTTTGCTGCGTTTAACGTACCTATCAAGAGGGAGACGTGATTCAGCCACGGAATGCTGATCTTTTATTTTAATTAGCTTCAGTGATCTGGTCTACTGCTTTATTTATTAAATATAATATTTTAATTTTGAATGTACAGTCTTTGGAAAATAAACAATTTTTTATGTAAGTTGCACACTTTGATTTCAAATACTAACATTATATGATATTTTTAATGTTATCAGGTGCTTATTTTTATTTATTTTGATTTGAATACTTAGCCCCTTGCATGCTTATCGACTTTTCTTTTTAAATTCCCCTTTTTTAACCCGTCGCGTCTGTGGCAAGACATACTGTAATAAGAATAACGTAAATTTCCCAATATTTTCTCTTTCCATTTTCCTAAATTTAGATGCATTTCCGGTACATTAAAATGACCATAGCAACTTCCTCAAATGAGTGTGAAAAATTATTTATGGACCAGAAAATTTTTGAACATTGATTTCTATCTAAACTTTAAATTCTACCCTACATTTCACTAGTCTAATTAATATTTTACTATTACGTCCTGTAAATTTATTGAAAATTGTCAAATCCGTTGTGAAACTAATGTATGTGTGGAATCTTCTATTTTATATCATGCGTGATATTGATATATCTGATCTATATTGAATATGCCATGTATTCTATGAGTATTTGGATCTTTTAAAACATAGCTATTCACAGGAGTCTCATTTATAATTTCGTATGGCCCTTCATATGGCCATTGTAACTTAGCACATGTCCTACTCTCCCTGTCAGAAACTCTTAGTGTTCGGATGATGACTACGTCTCCTTTTTTGAATCTAACTCTCTTTCGGATCGTCTTCTGCTTTCGACTGATATAATTTTGACGCCCTATTGTGCAGTTTTCTGGCGACTTCCTCCTTTATTTCTTTATATCTTTTTTCGTCTTCTGGTATAGTCCAGTGTCTTGGTGGCAAGATTCCCTTCATAATGTACATGGGAGTTTCTTCTGTGCTTGTGTTAGGATATTTGTTCAAATACCTCTCCATCAATAGTAGATTTTCTTCCTACTTCATGTTATATTTTCCAAAATATAATCTCTCACGACATATTGCTTGTTGCGATTCTCCCCAAAAGTAGTTTAAAAAATTGTCTTCAAACAATTGTAGGTCCTGAATATCTTTATCTTTATTGTTGAACCACAAAAGTGAATTACCTTCCAGTGACCCCCTTATTATTTCTTTTATAGTGTCGAAATCATATGACATTCTTTCTGAATATTTTATTTTATTTCTCAAACTCCTTATGAAAACTTTTGGATGTATTTTTCTTATGTCACCTGTAAATATCACATTACACTTATTATTATTTGCTAATACCACCCTGGTACTTTGATTCTCCGTTATTAGTTTCCTTTCTATTTCTCCGAATTTTCTCTCATATTCTATCTTGTTTCTCACGACTTTGTCTTCAATTTTCTCTTGAAATTTATTCTGTCGGTCTGACATCTTATTAATAAAATAACTTTTTGTTCTGTTTTGTTCTCCGATACATATACAGCTTTTCCTAGTACTTCCACATCTTTTCTTCTATACTAAGATTGACTTTTTATTCTTCCAGCCATCTCTTCTAACATATCTTCGGAATTATGTCTGACTGAATCAATTTCTTCTTTGTTTGCATGAATTTTTGATAAAACCTGGGCCGATTTTCCTAACTAACGAACCTATCCAAGCCACTTGGAAAAGAAAGGTATGTGCCAAATTTGATCAAAATCGAACCATGATTGTTTGAGTTATATATATATATATATATATATATATATATATATATATATATATATATATATATATATATATATATATATATATATATATATATATATATGGTACGCACTGGGGATTAGCAAGTGAAGTAAACCGAGTTTTTAAACAACAAAAGCAAGTGATGAGGATCATATTCAATATCCCTCATAGACACACTTGCAGAAACACTTTTAAAGAACAGGGTATCCTTACACTCCCCAGCATATACGTCATGGAAGTGCTAACCCATGTTTTTCAAAACAAAACCAAATACACACGCAATGCAGTGGAACATGGATATACCACAAGAGGTAGAAATAACCTGCAAACTGACAAACATCGCACAGCTCTGTACCAAAAATCACTGTTTTACAATGGCTGCAAGTTGTATAATGCGTTGCCGGAAGATGTACGGAATGTTGACACTTTACCAGCTTTTAAAAAAAAAGTGAAAACGATTCTTATAAACAAGACGTGCTACTCGGTGGATGATTTTTACACATAAACTACCATTAACTATCTTCTGTTTTTGAATTCTTATAATATGAACACTTTGTTTGTAGTGTAGTTGCCATAGTATAAACTATAAACCTAGTGCACCTGGTGACTCTAAAAAACAATATTGGAATTGGATCTGGATTCTGCAGCTCTTATCTTTTGAACGTTATGAACGTTATAAGTGTGTTTTATAAGTATCTTTGTTTTGTATTATTTAAGGAAAAATCTTCCTTAATTGTTATGCTTATTGTGTGTGCTATTGTCGTTCTTATTGTTAATTTTTTGACGTACATGAACATCCCTGTGTCATTCAGGTGACATTGGCCTGTTTCATTGTTAATATATACATTATACATTATACATTATACATATATATATATAGAGAGAATTATATCTAAGCTGAGCCAACGATAGCAAACTGTACGTTCAATGTTGAGCCAGAGAAACAAAGCTGAGCCGTATATGTGGCTCAGGTTTGTTTCTGCATAATAAAGAGGTCATATGATCTAAAAACCAACAAATGGTACTAATTTCAAGGTAGATCATTTTTTATCCAATCCTGGTCTTTCATTACTCTTACGTGATATCTTTCTAAATAGCTTTTACCCGCCAAATTTTCCCTCCAGAAATTGGCTCAGATTGGTATGAAAGATCTAAATCTTAGTTCCGCATAAAATTTACCGTGGCGCTGTAGAACGAATTGCATATACAAATTGTATATGTGTAAATCTAAGTTCGTACATTACAACCTGAGCCATCTAAACGTGGCAACGTTGAGTTTCTATTAATAGATATTTGTTTCGTTCATGTCTGTTTCCAACACACATCAAGATCCTTCAAATCATCCAGAATAAAATTCTGAGAATGGTTACCGGAGCGCAATGGTTTGTCCGAAACAGTCAGATTCACTCTAATCTGGAAATGCCTTCGATACTTGAGTTTATGACTCAACTATCCACAGCTCAGTTCGCAAAAGCCGCTTCGCACCCAAATGCTCTTCTCCGTAGTGCCACCGACTACGACGAGCAACTTCCACATAAGCATAAGCGTCCAAAGCTTTTACTTACCCGCTAACGCCCCCACGGCAAAAACAGAATGGAAACATTCAAACCCAAAAAGTCATTGTGTGAAATCTTTCCGATGGAGCTATGGACTAAGGTCCGGTACTCCTAGGGAGGGGGTTTTAGTGAGTACAGTCTCACAGTACCTCGATATCCCACGGCACTACGGTGTCGTGAATGGGGTCTGCATGAGCATTTCCCCCTCCTGTATCAAAAAAAAATGTCTGTTTAAAATATTAACTGAGAACTGAGAAACAAGTGCAAACAAATATGTCTCAAAGAACTATGAAGATTTTTTCTTTAGCTAAGACTGGCCAAGGTAATAAACAATTTTTTAATAATGATTTCTTGCGTAAGACATTAGCTCGTTAAACGCCATATGAGCTGTATTTGACACACACTCTGGGCAAGGGGTTATGTGAGTCAAGTATAGGTAACAGTGGCGATCGGTAGATCCTCAAATGTCTATATTTCGGTTATAAAAGCTGGGACCCAAATTCTAGTTTATGTGGTTAGGCTCATATACAACGTTGTTTGGGCAAAATAACGCCCGGAAACATTTGCGATTTTTTTTCCAAAAATACTGGCACCACCAGATGTCTCCAAAACCAATCCCAATATTTTCATGTAATTTTTTTTTCGTAATCAATAGACAAATATAAGAATTGGTTTTTTGCTTTTTAGGGAATTGTCATTTAATTGAAAGTTGTGGCATTTTGAAATTTCAAAAATAGAAATTCGCTTCTTACTTAAAATTCACTTGTGTATAAATTTAAAAGGAGTTAATATACTGTAAAAAATTTAAAAAAAAACGGCTTCATGTATTTGTCTGTTGATTATTGATTACGAAAAAAAATATTACACGAAAATCTTGTGATTGGTTTTGAAGATACCTGGTGCCAGCTATTTTGGAAAAAATATTTCGTAAATGTTGCCTGGCGCTATTTTGCCCAAACAGCGTTGTATATGAGCCTAACAGTCACCACTTGGGTCCCAGCTTTTGTAAACTCCACCGGTCGCCACTGATAGGTTACTCTATACGTGCTGTGAGTGGGATATATTTCATATTTGTCATATTATATGTTATTTAAATTCAGGCACCTTGTGCATGGCCCCTGCATAAACTATCGAAGTCTAGATATATTTTTACATGAGAAAATATTTTAAGGGTAATACAAATGTTATTTGACGACATTACATAGAAAACTAAATACAAAATAAATTATTGTGTGAATGCAAAATGGCACTTTTTTACAAGTGATTATTTTTACAATACTACTTTGGTTGAATGAAATTCTGAATCTAATGGTTTTTTGTTATTAAACATTAAAATTTTTTGGAGAGGCCATCATTTACTTAATTTTCTTTAGTGGCTAAATGGCTGTGTTCCTTCAGAAATTATTTACAATTAATTTATTACGTATCAGCCACACGGTGTGTTACAAAAAGCTTTCATATATTTTCGATGAATGTTTCCAACACATATTTTGTTTTTTTGTTTATTGGTGTACATTTTAAGGTAAACTTACATAAGTTTTACTGATTTATTTATATGAGTTTGTTTAAGAACTCTATATACCTATTCCAGATATTGACATGAGTTTCTTTGATATTTACCTGCCCCGCTATTGAGATGGTGGCATAAGCTGAATAAAATCGTTATTTCTCGTTGGAATTTTTCACTTCTTTCTATTGACAATTACAGGAACTACACCAAAAACTAAAGACACTAGTGGGGAAGTTCGTGAACAGAGAACATCGGTAGAATTTAATAAAAGTTTGGAAGAGTTTGATTCGATTTCAAATTGGGTAATAGATGTGGAACCGCAAATATTAAAAAACAATTTTACAATGCACAAGATTTAAAAAATAATACTGAAGTTAAGAAAAAAAATCTAGTTATTATCTCAAATGCGACGACGAACCTTCTTCTAGAAATGAAAATAATTTTCATTAAAAGGGCCTAAAGAGTTTAAAGTCTCAAAGAGAGTTGAAGTCTAAGAGCAAAAATATATTTGGCCAAGAAATTGATGGCCGAATATGTTTTTTTTCAATCATCCACGTCACATGAAAAGGATAATAAATCTGAAGGAAAACTAAGTCAATCTTATGAAAACGTTCACAAAATAGTTTCCACAAAAAAGAAAACCATATTACCTCTTTCGACATCACAAACCAATAAAAAATTCTCTGTACCCCACCGCTGAAACAAAAATAAAAAAACTAAAATTTAATGAACCAAACAATAACGGTATCAACAATATGACCAAAACAGTGAGTAACTTTCAAGTAATTGTGGTTCCCCTCAAAGACGACGTTGCACATTTACCTATTGGATCCGATTTCGATCTCCCAATTATTTTTGAAAATAGTTTCTCCATGCCGAAAAATGACGAAAATCAAAACGCAACAGAAAATTACCTTAACTATTCTGATCAGAGTGAAAACAGTAATTTCGATTCTTGTCTCAATAAATTTAGTGAAAATGGTGATACTAGAACGGTGAATTACATTTTAAATTATCCCAACTGCACATATTCACAAAATTACAGTCACACAAAAATGACAAACTATTATTACAATAACAGTTCATAACAATAACATAATAATATACATGTGAATAATTATTTTCAGGCTACCTTAGCACATAACAAGACGAAAAACTCTGATATGGTGCCGATGCATTCTTCACAAATGTCATCAGAATTACTGAAAAATAAAATTGTTATTCCAATATATACTGAAACCAAATGACCCAGAATTTGTGACATTTATTACTGAAATAAATCCAAGAAAACAAAATGTAAATGAATTGAACAGTAATGGCATCAATGATGTGATAAAAATTGAAAATTAATTATAATGAGAAAAATGATGTATACGAATCTCCCACGGTTGCTCTGAATTTTGGAACGTTATTAAGAAAATGCTGTGACTTTGGCTATTCTTGAGTTACTCCAAGAACCTAACACGGAAGCTCGAAGAAAAGAATTTAAAATTCTGAAAATTCTTATAGAATCTCAGTGGGCAAATGAAGTTTCTGTTCAAGCTAGCTTAAACTTAAATAGGAAGAAATGGAATAAAGAGGAATTATTACCACTAACATCAGATCTTAAGAAACTCAAGGATTATTTGGAAAGAATCACCCAAGACATTTTCGACGATCTTAAGAAAAAAGATTGGCCCATAATTATTTGAAAGAAGTATTATACTGACAAATAATATTAATGAACAGAAGGCGACCTGCAGAAGTAGCGCAAATTAAAGTAGAAACATATAAATCAATAAATTTGGAAGTTCAAGCAACCGAATTTGAAGGATGTCTGACCGAAACAGAAAACATTTTGCTTAGTTCTTGTTGCCGTATGGTAATAAGGGGCAAGAGAGGACGAGGAGTTCCTGTTTTACTCTCTCCGAATATGAGAGAACAATTTGATTTTTTGTTGAATGTAAGGGACATTCATCGAAAACAATGATTATATTTTCCATACGACAGGCAAAAATTTTCTAGACGGAACCAAAGTCTTGTATAAATATGCTGGAAAATTTAATATTCAAAACCCAAAATCTATAAGTGCTACTAGATTGCGCAAACATTTGACAACCGTAACTCAGTTACTCCAATTTTCAGAGGGTGATCTAAAACAACGGGTCTAGATTCATGGGACATACCCTTCAAACCCATTGCAATTTTTATAGGCTCTCTGATAGTACGTATCAGACAGCAAAAATAACAAAATTGTTGGCTCTTGCAACTGAAGGAGGATTAGAAAAATATAAAGGCTTAAACCTGAACAATATAAACATTGATTTAAATCCCATTTCAGAAGATTGCGACGTAGAGGACATTATTACTGAACAAATACCCGATAATTCCACAAATACTTCAAATGATAATTTGACACAAAATTTAAATTCGGAGACTGATTAGAAGAAAATAAAGTGTACTTCTGTTAAACATACATGGTCCTTGGAACAAAAAAAAATTGACAAATATTTTGCTGAACACATTAAAAGAAAGAAAGCTCCTAAAAGCTGTTGTGTATAAGTTTTATACTGTAAAACTTATTATCCCGAAGTCAATAATCACTTCGAATTTTTTTCAGGTTAGGATCTCAAGAAGAATGGAAAGGACATGAAAATTATCTTGATTTAGAATAAATAAGATATATTTTTTTTAAGCAGTTTGACTTATTTGATGGTTGTCAAATAAAAATATAATACATCCTGTGCATTTTTTTCATGCAGATTGTATTTCCCATTAAAATCGAAAATCATTTGTTAAAAACATACCAGGTCCAAATCTAAAAAAATAATAGTGATGTAGTCGCTACCGAGACGAAAGTTTGGGTCAAAGAACTTATTGTGCTTAGTTCTCTGCAAATATGTTTTTTTAATTTTAATACTAGAAGCGTTACTGTAGAAAAATGCAAATCTTGTACTCTTTTCAAATCTGAATATTTTAATTTTATTTACTCCAGTTTATCTGAAGAGTTTTTCAACTATTAGAAACAATACTTAAATTTTAGATAATTTACCGTTTTTGAGGATTTTACAACAATGTTTAAAAAATAACATATGTATTCACATTAATTAAATTACCTTTTATTACATAGCATTTTTTGTTTCTACAATAAAAGTAATATATTTGCCACTTCAAAGTTTTTTAACAGTAATAAATGCATTACACTAGTTGGTTATTAAATAAAATAAAAACAGGCACATCAAACTCTCTCTTTTCTTTTCACTGAAAATATAAAATAAAAGAAGGTTCACTTTGGCAACAATGCATGGCTCAGGGTTGGCAATTAAGATCCATAAAGTTGTATATTTGGCTCGGTATGGATAGAAGCTTCTATGTGGTTCAGGATAGTATGAAAAGAGTGTTTATATACAAAATATAAATTTTATATAAAAACGGCCTATTTTGGGTGTATATGTTAATAAAAAACTTACTTTTTAATTTATAAATGAAATATGTACCTTAAACAAAATATTCAATAATTTTTAATGGGTGGCTCAGTATATTATGATTTAACTAGTGGCTCGGATTTGATAGAAAGATCTATATATATATATATATATATATATATATATATATATATATATATATATATATATATATATAATATATATATATATTATTGTATCCAACCGATAACTCAAAAAATCCTTCACTGATTGGACCAAATTTGCGAATTACTTTTATTTTGTTAATGGCTTGGATGAGTTCGGTCATCAGATCTCAACGCCCAATTTTTCTTAACAAAAGATTAAAAAATATTTTTTAAACGCAACATCTCTCAAATTATTTAAGTTATTCAAACTAAAATTTACAACTTAAAAGAACATAAGACAGACGTGGTTGTGTACCAATTTTCAAGTATTTTGATCAAAGAAAAAAGTTCGGGATGCAGCAAGAGCGTTATAGTAGTAAATCTTAATAAGAATTGTACACTAATGGTAAGATATATTATTAAAACTAATTCTTTAAATTTAAATGGACCTTGGAGATCGGTTTTACAGTCCCAGTTAGCGATTATTTGAAAAAAAATATATTTTATATCGACCTAAAAAATTAAAATTTGGTCTTAGATATAATATGTCAGTTCTGCAAGTGTGTTACAAATTGCATTAAAGTTCAAAAGTTTTTCAGAAAAAAAAAATCCTGTCAAATTATAAATATGGCAGGTATTTTTCCTTATTAATTGCTTGGATGGTTTTGTTTTAGTCAAACCATCCAGTTTTTGCAAACAATAAACAACAAAAACGTTTTTTAAAACAAATTTGTAGTTATCCGCTGAAGCTCATTATGTCATTTTTCTTTAATTTAGTACCCACGGTGTGTTTACATAGGTGTTACGATGGTTCAAGATTGAAGATTCTAGCTTAATGGGAAATTTATTGACCTATCGGATTTAAAATATTTTGACGAAAATTATCTACCATAACATACTTGCTGCACCCAGAGCCTTTTCAACACTTATTTACGGTTGCTGTATCCATACTTATGAAAATGATAAAATATTGCAGCTTACTATGTTAGACTGACAAACAATCACCCTCAATGCATAAACAAGAACAATGTAAACAATACAAATTCCTTTGGAGCAACCACTAAAAAAGTTACGGAACCTGCGGAGAATATAGAGGTTCTGCGCGCGGTAAGCAGGATTCTAAGGAGGTATAGCCACAGCATAATACACAGACAGCACAAACAGAGGACTACAAACCAGTTGCACGGGTCGGTTTAAGGAACTTTTGTTTTTTATTGCATTATAAATATAAATACTTTCGTACGCATCCAGCTCCGCTGGCCGTCTCACATTTTTGATAAGTTTAAGATTTTCTTTATCAATGTGGTGGTTATTATACCAAATATATTGTGCCACGCATGACTTGTCTACACTACCGTAATTCAGCTGTGTCAGATGTTAATGAAATTTAGTCGCAATGGTTCTCTTAGTCTACCTAATGTATTTAAGATTACAATCTTCTCAACCTATCTCATAAATACCCGACATTTCAGTGGCTGTATCTTTCGTATAACCTAACAAATTTCTTAAATTATTTTTTATCGAGAAAGTTAACAGCAAATCGGATTTCTTAAAAATCCTCTCGAGACCCCTTGTGATACGCTGTTCAAAATGTAGGCAAATAATTTTTTTCTCAATTTTATCTTTCCTGAATGTCTTAGCGGAAAAATTAATTAATAGACACAGAACAAAGAAAATTATAGCGGGATGCACAACATTCAGGAAAGATAGTTAAAACAGGGACACAATGTATACAATTTTTTCTCGTATTTCGTATAATAACAATCAACTTACGACTTTGAAGTTTTGACGAAAACCCCAAATTTTTTCCCTTGAATGCCTCTAACTTTTTGTCTTTAAACTTACATACCTATATTTCGGTACATGGTTCACTCTCTATAATACAAACACGCGAACCAAATTTGGTTGCCCTTACTTTGTTATTTCCGGAGATATAATTTTTTCCGAAAGAAAACACAACATTTTACTGGAAAGCCTGGGCCAGTTTTCCTGGCTAACGGGCTTATCCAAGCAACTTGTAAAAACAAGGCACTTAGCAAATTTTATCGAAAGCGGCCAACTATTTTTTGAGTTATCGGTGTGATACATACATATGTATATATATATATATATATATATATATATATATATATATATATATATATATATATATATATATATATATATACATATACATATACATATACATATACATATACATATACATATACATATACATATACATATACATATACATATACATATACATATACATATACATATACATATATATATATATATATATATATATATATATATATATATATATATATATATATATTGAAACTGACCCTAGACATGAGTTCTAGGGGGCCGAGTTCGCACTCATTTGAAGAAATTTTTTCAATAACAATAACAAAAAAAGTATGGCAACCAAGTTTGGTACGCTGGTCTAGTAAAATTTAGATCTGTGAGTTAACGGCAAACGAGTTATAGGCATTTGGAAAACAAGAATTGAGATTTTCCTCTTAAAACGTCAAAATGGCAACGTTTAGACAAAAAACCAGTAACGAATACAGGTTACGTAGAAAAGTTGTGGCAATAAGAGTGTTTCACAAACCGTTAAGCTTCAGCTTCAACCGTCAATGTCTCCCGTTTTACTAAAAGATTTTCAGAAAATTCATTTTAAATAGACCCTTTCTTTGATGCTTTGGCAGTGGTTTTAGTTAGTTTTAGAGTTTATCGTTTAATGGTCTATAATTTTTAGCGAATTTCCGTAAAAAAATTCGCTAATGAGGATACTGTCACTTTTAAATTTTGAAAAGATAACTTCAAATGAGCGTAATTTAGCCCCCCTAGAACCCATATCCGGGGTTAGTTAAAACGGTGGTCATATTGAACAATTTTCTATTTAGTGTGTTTTTAAGTTTCTATTTTATTATTTGTTGAGTTCTGTTTCTAATTGTGTTGTTATGTGGAGTTTAAGTTTCTATTTGTTATTGCCGGGTTTCGTTATTAAACTGTTTTACATAATATTATCTAGCATTATTACCTAATTAAGTATTGTAAATTAAATCACAATATTTTTTATCGTGAATCATTACGGAAAACTATGTTAAAAGTAGAAGTCTATTGTTAGACTCCATGGTCTACTGCTTTTTGAACACTTTTTTTGTCATTTGTTTTCTGGTATTTGATTTCATAGCCTACTATCCTCAAAGCGGTTTTTCTCAATATTGTCAGTGCAATTACAAGATTTCTCAAGCATGTTGTACATCATTGGAAAGTTCTTTTGACAGGCTATCACATGAGCAAAAATACAATATGACTTCCATAATAAAAGCAAACGTTGATACCTGTAGCTCAAAAACAGATAACAATCCAAAGTTGAAAATAGCACAAAAAGATTAATCTGTAAAAAGTGTCCTGATAATGTGTAAGTCTCAGGCATGTCAGATCTACGCCTACTTATATATTGCAGAAAAAATAAATCGACAAATTTTGGTTGTTAGAAAATAACTCGAAAGCGAAAAGAGGCAGGGCAAAATACAAGTCATATTTGGAACGAGCATGAAATTATGCAAAACATTGCTAATTTAACCGTCTCCCTATCTCTAATAATAACGGAAATAGCAATACATTTCTATCCAGTTTGGGACACACTGTATACACACACACACACATATATATATATATATATATATATATATATATATATATATATATATATATATATATATATATATATATATATACGTAAAAGACACGTGTAAAGTACACGTACTCTGTACTGGCAGTCGCCTACACAAATAAAATTTTCTCACGCTATCAAGACACTCTCTCTCTCTCTCTCTCTCTCTATATATATATATATATATATATATATATATATATATATATATATATATATATATATATATATATATATATATATATATATATATGTGTGTGTGTGTGTGTGTGTCTTTTACGTGGAGAAATAGTGTATCTCCTTTACAGAGAAATACATATAATTGTACTATCCTTAATTTGCATTGATTATTGACATATTCGCGGAAGAAGTATTGCATTTCATTGTCCATCCTTTTTTTGATCTTTTTGTTTTTTTTTATGTAATTATGTTCTATCTAGATAACACAAAAATAAAAATTTCTCATGCTATTAAGACGTCTGCTCTTGGTTAATCACAGAAAGATTTTAAACACTCAAAATGTGTACTCGACATCCCCTTGTGATGTTCACACCGAGACCAATAAATTATTGTATCTGCAGGAGAGAACCGCTTAACTTATACAAAGCCTGCCCTTCTCAAGATCGGGTCATGTGAACGTCGTCAAA
Source organism: Tillus elongatus (assembly GCA_964006375.1). Lineage (NCBI taxonomy): Eukaryota > Metazoa > Arthropoda > Insecta > Coleoptera > Cleridae > Tillus > Tillus elongatus. Next base: position 21,780,984 of record OZ023263.1, on the reverse strand, counting down.
TTACTCAAACGTCATCTAAGTCAAGCATTCCGAGATTTGTTACACTTAATATTGTTCTATACAGGGCATAGCAAACACAAAAACACAATCCTTATCTGGCATTCCACCTGTGGTATGAAAATTATTTATTGAAACACCTAATAAAAATTAAATGTCAATTAAACGATGAAAATTAGCCAGCTAATCAGTAAAGGGTCAAAAATAGATGTCTACTGAAGCATAATTAAATGCTAAATATACCAGGACCTTACAATATATATATATATATATATATATATATATATATATATATATATATATATATATGTATATATATATATATATATATATATATATATATATATATATATATATATATATATATAGCATAGACTCCATTACTTTTGAAAATGTCATGGTATGGGCTCAAAATCCTCTATCTTGGATCAACAATCTGGCTTAAACCTCAGAAAAACTCTAGCCATTTTCCATACATTAGGGTAAGTGTGCGTTATCAAAATTTTGTTAAAAATTAAGTACGCCGCGCAATCTTTTGATATAAACAATGGCACCCCGTCATGGTCAGTAGTAAGTTTAGCCTTAGCACGCTTTAGGGTTTTAAAATATCATCTTCAGTTACTGATCTGAAATTTATATGTATCTCTTTATAAAGGACAGTCTGTACATACATTCATGTAGATTTAAAATTCTTCGCTTTTGAAGCCCTTTAAAAACATTGTATGCATTTGCTGTTTCACTTAAGAATATAAGTATCAGTCATTTGCGGCTGCGTAATCTACTGGTTTTCATTATTATACAACAGCGGAGTTGATTGACATCCAAAGATAGACACAATTACATGTCAAGGAAAACGAAACAAAACACATTTTCTCAATGGTCGAGTGGGCTAACATGTTTCCTTACCACCGTTCGCCCACCGTCAACATGTAAGGTAAGTGAATAAAATTGCCATTTTATGTAAATATCTTGGAAAAAAAAAACAACACCTTAATGCGTGAAAACGCTTTATGGGAAAACAATACTTTACTTGAAACGTGGTATGCAAGACAGGATAATAGAAAACGTTATGCACTTCCTGCAAAGCGGATTGCAATTTTGATTAAGGAGTGCTTTTGTAATACAAAGTCACTGTCCCTCCACTTCCGCCTATTCTGAAGCGTCTGTGAAACAGTTGCTGTTGGCCGGTTTCGACGTGAAAATATATCTTATTCTTATGTTAAGAATTAAGATATATTTTCACGTCGAAACCGACAGAGAGATAAACAATTATTAGTTGATAATATCATGTGAGGAACTTTATTGTCATTAAGTCGTTAATAAAAAAAGTCTGGACGCAGCAAGTGCGTTATGGTATTGAATTTTCGTAAAAATGCTTTTAATCGCAAATATGTTCTTTTTTAATGCAGAAGGATTTACATCAAGTATCGGCATCCACAATATAATATTTTGTAATAGGAGATATGTATTTTTTCAATGATAACAGACATCAAATTTGGTTACCAGTAAAACCTATATAGTAGAAGCAATGTATCATATTTCATTATGATAACTGTATTGTTTGAAAATGTATAAAAATTGTCCGAAAATAAACTAAAATAATCCTGAAAAAACTGGTTTCCTAGCCAACGATCCTTGGGTTAATGGAGTTATTAAAATTTGAAAAAGATTCGGTATGAAAACACACTTGCTGCTTCTCAAATTTTTTTACGAACGTGCCTTATATTTTAATGGAAAATCAAAAAATGCAATAGTATAAGGCTTGTTTGATTAAAAAAAGTAACTTTGCATCCCCAACGACTGGGCTACCCTGTGATTGTAAAACTAGATTTATAAGATGCAGCTTAAGATACCTTATAGTTAACGTATACGTTTTTTTTTTTCACATCTTTAATAATAACGGATATGTTGAGCTTTACCGTAAAAATGCGTCATCCTGTATATATGTAAACAGATAGAAACTGAAACTAAACCCGGAGATGAGTTCTAGGGACCTAATTCACGCTCATTTGAAGAAATATTTTCAAAATTAAAAAGTCGCAGTCCGATATTTTCCACGGAAAATTGCAACAAATTATATACTATTAAACCATAAACTCTATAACTAAAACTACTGCAAAAGCACCAGAAAAAGAGTCTATTTGAACTGAATTTTCTGCACAGATTTCAATAAAATGAAGGACAATAACGGTTGAAGTTGAAAACTTAATGTTTTTTTAAAGCACATTTCGTGGCACATTTTCTCTACATAACCCGTATTTGTTTAGGATTCTTTGCCTAAAACTTGCCAGATTTAACGTTTCAGATCGCAATTTTGTTGTCAAATGGTCTAACACCGACTTGGATGAAGTGGACAGACTCACGAGAAGGCTTCTTACGAAATTCCGGTGCCTTCACACCAACTCATCTGTTAGAAGACTTTACACACCTCGGAAAGAAGGCGGCAGAGGATTAATTCAAATAAAGAACCTCTGCTTTAAGCAGGAAAAAACATGCGACAACGTTTTCTTGCATCGCATGATGAACTGATGAAGTTGGTGGTGTGCGAGGATAAAGATTATACTCCACTTAGGCTGGGTCAGCGCAACTATGAGTTGGACGTCCCAGTTGACCAGGACAGTATAGTCCAGTGGAGTGACCAGGCTATACATGGAATGTACCTCAGACACCTGCAGGCCAATAATGTTGATAAAACCTCTTCGCTTATGTGGTTGCTTGGGGGGCAAGTCTACCCGGAGACGGAGGGTTTTGTGATGGCCATTCAGGATAGGGTTATAAAAACTAAGAACTACGAGAAGCATTGCCTAAAATTAGAAGTGGTGGATAAATGTCGAAAATGCGTAGCTGTTGGAGAGACCATTGAGCACGTCATGGCAGCATGTCCTGCCCCCTCAGACTCAGCTTACTTAGGCAGGCATAACCAGCTCGCTGGATGCTATAAGATATCAGTCACCGCCCCCCTTGGTCGCTCAGACCACGGCATGGTCACTGTTTCCTGCGGAATTCAACCCGAGGTCATCACACTCACGTATCGTTTGGCACTACAATTCCGCAAACTGGGACGAAATGCGGGATTACTTTTCCTCATTTCCATGGGCGTCAGTCTGCTTCTCTCATCCTGACCCCTCTGATATCTCACAAAACGTCACCGAAATTATCCAAGCTGGCCTTATTTATTCCACGTACACAGAAAATCTCTTCAGCCACTCAAAAGCCCGGGTTCTCTAAATCCTGTGACAAGGCCAGACTTGAAATGGTCAAAGCTCACAAAACGCTTCTACACAATCCCAGTCAAGAAAACCGTCCAGCATTTAATGACGCAAGAAACCGCTATGTCCGCATTCTTTCTGAGACAAAAAAACTCGTTTAATAAGCTCCAACGGCGGGAAACCCTTCTGACCTCTTGCAAAATCTATTGGGAAAAATTTCTGCAATAGCACGTTCCCACCTCTTGTCTCAGGGGATGAATTTGTTTCTACCGCCCTGTGCAAGGCTGAACTTTTTGCCTCGTTGTTCGCCGGCAATTCTACTCTCAACCAAATGTTCAACCACGAACAGTCCCCAACGTCGCGCATAAAATGACGGATATCATATTCAAAACTAAAAAGGTACGAAAGATGTTCTTTTCTCTTAATACCAGGAAAGCCTTTGGCTTTGACGAGATTCCAGCAATTATTCTCAAAAAATGCGCACCAGAACTTGCTCGTGTCCTGACTCGTCTATTTTATTCATCTTAAAATAGAGGCATATTCCCTAGTAACTGGAAAACTGGTCGAGTACAACCCGTCCCCAAGAAAGGATCCAAAGCGTTTCCTAGCAACTACAGGCCTATTTCTCTCCTCTCAGTCGTCTCTAAAGTGATGGAAAAGTATATAAACACCGAATTACTAAAATTTTTTGAAAAACACAGTCTAATCCACGACCGGTAGTCTATGGAACTACACGGTTAATCCCAGATTGTTGCTCTAGACATATCCAAAGCATTCGACCAGTTCTGGCACGCAGCGCTGCTTAATAAACTTCCGGCCTATAGCCTACCACTAAAACTCTGTACCTGGACAGCAAATTTCCTCTCCAACCGGAGCATTTCTGTTGTCGTGGATGGCCATTCCTCTAAACTATATCCAATTAATGCAGGAGTTCCTCAAGGTTGTTGTTGAAATAAAAGAATAAAAAAAAAAGAAAGTTTTTGGAGTTCTTACTGGAATGAAAATAATCCTGAAGGATACAATTTCTTAGTTTATTTGTATTTAAAATATTTATTTTTAATTAATGTCGGTGGTTTTAATTGAAAAAGTTATTATTACTTCCAAATCGTCACGTGTGGAAATATGGCATGTGCGGCAAAAATTTGAACAATTTTTTTCGCTTAAACGTCGTAAACAGTCTCAAAACATATAGAAAGCATGATTTGGGAAGACATTGTTTTATCTGCTTGTCTGTCGGTCTGTCGGTTTGTCGGTCTGTCCGTATGTCGGTCTGTCGGTCTGTCGGTCTGTTGGTCTGTCTGTTTGTAGCCACGACAACTTTAGAACGAATTGAGATATCATCTTCAAATTTGGTATACAGGCAGCACCCGAAAAACGAACGGTTCAGATTGATTTTGTGTAAAATCGCTCTAGAGGGTAGGGGATGAATGGGGGGTGGGGGTGGATTTGGGGAAAATTGATATTTTTTCGTTCAAACTTGAGTAATATCGGGTTTATTTATTAGAAAACTTTCAACTTCATCAAACATCTGGTATTCTGTGCTGAAATTAAATTAGCGGTTGAATGTGTGGGGTGGAATATCGGTGACAGATTTTTCGAATTTTTTTTTGCAAAAAAGCGTAAAAATATAGAAAACTTGATTCTGAAACGAAAATTTTTTTTGTCTGTCGGCCTGCACGCCTGTCTGTTAGTAGGAGCAATAACTTTCGAACGAATTGAACGAATCTTTGGTATCCAATTAGTAACCGACAAAGGAACGCTCTAAATAGTTTTTGGGTAAGATTGCATCAGCGGGTAAGGAATAAATGTGGGGTGCTTTGGTGAAAATTGACATTTTTTCGTTAAAACTCGAGTATTATAACGTTTCAGAAGTTTATGGGTACAGGCATATGAATATTGTTTTTGTGATCGAGTTACGGACCCTGATTTCCTTTCATGAGAATGTCTTCTTGTGGAGAATAGATTATCACGGCTCTGTGGAAGTTATGATTCAATTTGCAGAACATTTTTTTTTTCTTATAAAGCAGAATAAACTACGTTATGTTGAACCATCTGGACGCTGTTACTTTTTTTCTATAAGTGTTTGTTAAGAATTTATACTCAAACGAATTGTATATCTTTAGCGCATAGCGCCTGCTCTTGCTGCATGTTTTCGAGCTCAGCTCTGTTCTGTATACTAGGTTCAGCTCGAGACGTTTCTAAGCAACGCTAATGTCAGAACTGTTTTGTACAATACTGTCATATAAAAATAATAAAGTTGTACGTTTTGTTACTTACCCAAAGGTTATCAATTTGTCTCCAGTACCCATTAAATTTAACATATTTCTTCGAAGCCATTAAATTCTTGTCCCAGTGTCTTAGGTGAATCCAAACAGAATGCCTTAAGACAGTTCACGTCATTAGAGAAAAGACTTCGATCAAACGCCAAACTCAAATCGATGTACGTAGATTTTATGGCTGAGTACGAAGATTTAGGTCACATGACCAAGGTTACAAATCCAGATAATGCAAAATACCAGTATTTTATCCCACATCATGGAGTCTACAAAGAGCATAGCATCACAACAAGGCTTCGCGTCGTTTTTAATTCAAGCTCTCCGACTTCTAGTGGTGTCTCATTTAATGACATTCAGCTCAACGGTCCTGTTTTGCAACACGACCTATTTTATATTTTGCTACGATTTAGACGCTTTAAATACGTGATCACAAGTGACTGTGCAAAAATGTATCGTTCAGTTTTTGTCACAGAAGAACAACGATCATCACAAAGAATTTTTTGGCGATCAGATCCCTCATTGCCTTTAGAAATCTATGAACTCTGCACCGTTACCTACGGTGAAAAGGCCTCCAGTTTCCTTGCTATTAGATGCCTATTCGAACTAGCATCACAGAATGAACATGAGCATCCTAAAATCTCAAAAATAATTCGAGAAGATATGTACTGCGATGATTTGCTAACTAGTTGCGAAAGTGCTAACCAAGCTAAATATATCTGTCACAATATAGCTAATATCCTACAATCAGGAGGTTTTACTTTGCGTAAGTGGAACTCTAACCATCCAGAAGTCTTAGACAATATCACCACCACGGATATTGATAACAATATTTTGGAATTTGGACCCACGAAAAATACAAAAACACTAGGTTTGTTGTTTAATAGCTATTCAGACAAATTGTTCTTTGAAATAACACAATTTCACGATGTTCACAAGGGGTCACAAAACGCGCTGTATTGTCTTATATTTCAATGATTTTTGACCCTTTAGGTTTACTAAACCCTTGTACCATAACTGCAAGAATTTTCATGCAGAAATTATGGCTTAGCAATTCCCAATGGGATGAAGTCCTGCCTGCTGAGCTCGACTATCAATGGAGACAGTTTTGCCAAAACTTACCCGAGTTAAACAAACTCCGCATTTCTAGACGATCCATTTGTGAATCTGCTAAACGTGTCGAGATCCATGCATTTTCAGATGGAAGTAAAACTGCCTATGGCACATGTGTGTATATACGTTCTATCGATACAAATGACCAAATCACTGTACAACTCTTATGTTCAGAAACAAAAGTTGCCCCTCTCAAATCATTAACAATTCCAAAACTTGAATTATTCGGTGCTGTAATGATGACACAATTGGTTAACAAGGTTAAAGAGGCTCTCGATATCTGTATAGACACTATTACATATTGGGTCGACTCCACAGTAGCCTTATCGTGGATCAATACACAATCTCATTTGTTAGAAACATTTGTATCAAATAGAGTCGCTCAAATTCAAGCATCCAGTGACATATCTAATTGGAAACATATATCAACAGATCAGAATCCAGCTGATCTGGTTACAAGAGGCATACCACCTCAAAAACTGCTTGATCTTGCCATTTGGTGGCAAGGACCTAATTTCTTGTCGAAACACTCATTTACTTGCAAAGACCAAGGCTTTCTATCAGCCCTCCCCGCTTTTAGTGATACCATGAATGAAACCAATCATATTTCATGCGTACCTGGTCCTTCCTTTGAAACTGTTGTTGATTTTAATCGATATTCCAGCCTAAATAGACTTAAACGCGTGTTAGCATATTGCCTAAGGTTTATCAAAAATTGTCGATCACACAAGGACAATCAATTGCAATGTCCATTGACCTTTAGTGAATGTAAAACTTCTTTATTACATCTTGGACGACTTTCTCAATTAGAATCATTCCCAAATGAGTTTTCGTTGCTCATGATCAACAAGCCTTTACCGAAGAGAAGTCCCTTGATTAAACTAAATCCATTTTATGACTCATTACACAATGTAATACGCGTAGGAGGCAGACTTGCTAATTCAAGGTTTTCGCATGACAAAAGGCACCCCGTCTTGATTTCCGCAAAACACACTTTTTCTAAATTGTTATTTCACGAAGAGCATGTACGCTTACTTCATGCTGGTCCTTCGCAGCTCTTAAGTTCCATTAGAGATCGATTCTGGCCAATTAATGGACGGAACCTCTCAAAGAAAACGATTTTTCACTGCATTACTTACTTTAAATCTCGACCCAGAGCTATAAACAATTTATTGGGAAACCTACCTGCTGACCGATTGAGTCCCCAGTTTCCATTTTCTGTTGTTGGCACAGACTATTGTGGCCCCTTAACGCTTAAGGATAAATCTAGTCGCGGTTGGAAACCCATAAAGTGTTATGTATGCCTGTTTATATGCTTCAGTACGAAGGCTGTGCATCTCGAACTTGTGACTGATTTATCCAGTGAAGCCTTCATACTATGCCTTCGCCGTTTTGCTTCACGTCGAGGCTTGCCATCAAAAATCTATTCGGACAACGGCCGGACTTATTGCGGCGCTAAATCATTATTAGATGAGTTAGGTAAATTTTTGCTAAGAAACCATAATGAATTAACGGTAAAGTCCCACAAGGAAAACTTTAATTGGAAATTTTTACCTCCTTATTCACCAAGTTTAGGAGGACTCTGGGAAGCCGGAATAAAATCGACTAAATTCCATCTTAAACGGGTAATTGGAAACTGTATTTTGTCTCATGAACATTTTTCCACGGTTTTGTCTCAAGTGGAAGGAATTCTCAATTCCCGTCCGTTATCTCCTCTTTCCTGCCACCAAGATGACTTTTTACCTTTAACTCCAAGCCATTTTCTTGTCGGACGACCGATTACTACCGTTCCGGACCCTGATGTTACTCAGATTCCAGAAAATAGGCTATCGTTATTTCAACGAATTCAACAGATCATCCAGAACTTTTGGATCCGCTGGTCCAAGGAGTATGTTTCAGAGCTCCAAGTTAGAACACGCTGGCATACAAGGCAGCCCAACGTAGAAGAAAATACTCTAGTTTTGATTAAAGATGACCACCTACCTCCAAACAAGTGGAAGCTTGGTCGTGTAATCAAGACTGTTAGCGGCAGTGACGGTGTTGTGCGCATTGTACGTCTTCGTACACAGTGTGGTGAAACTACAAGATCAATATCAAAAATATACCCACTTCCACTGGACAAGAAAGAAGATTACCTATAGACATTTGTGCTAAAAATAAATCCTTAGGACTTTGTTTTACTTTGATTATATTCAATTGCATTCTTTTTCTGTTTATGTTAACTATATTGTATATCATTGAAAGGATCTCTTTCGCTATCCTTCCAACGGGGGGAGCATTATGTTAAGAATTTATACTCAAACGAATTGTATATCTTTAGCGCATAGCGCCTGCTCTTGCTGCATGTTTTCGAGCTCAGCTCTGTTCTGTATACTCAGTTCAGCTCGAGACGTTTCTAAGCAACGCTAATGTCAGAACTGTTTTGTACAATACTGTCATATAAAAATAATAAAGTTGTACGTTTTGTTACTTACCCAAAGGTTATCAATTTGTCTCCAGTACCCATTAAATTTAACAGTGTTCATTTATTCGTGCTCCTCTACTTGTACGACATATTGTTTTACCTAAAATTATCTACCAGTTACACTGAGGTCTATTATTCGAAATACTTCAATTACGGCATTTAAATCTTACAAATCCCAAATTCACTAATAAATCAGGATCCTTCTGATTTAATTAGAAGTTACAGTTTCACAGATGTGTCTAGCTCCAGACGTTCCAGACAAACATCCATTCGGTAACAGTCGCAGCTCTCATAAACCAGACAGACAGAGAACTGGCGCAGGGAAGTACAGGGAGAGGGTTAAACCTGCGAACATTGTAGACTCTGGTGACCACGTCCACCCGACCAATCCAAATTAACAGCAGCAATAACGATGCAGGGTTACGGACACGTTCCGCTACCACGTTTCATTACATTATATCAGAAACAATGGACAATCGAAACAATGGAGAGTATACTGGACCGACAGACCGTGTTACGAGCATGGCGATAAAGATGGCCAACATGATTATAGGGGATAAGCAGATCTCTAATGTGCTAAGACTGGTTAATTGAGATTATATAAATATGGTCATTAGTAAAATCCTACTGAAGGGTTAAGTTTATGTTAGTCTACTTGCAGAAGAACAGAAATTATTCAATAAAACAAATCTGGACGCAGCAAGTGCGTTATGGTCGATAATGTTCTTATAAATCTTTCAACAGGCTATATAAAAACTCTGGACGCAGCAAGTGCGTTATGGTAGTGAATTTTCATAAAACTATTTTTTAATAGCAATAATGTGTGTTTTTTTAAGAAAGCAGGCATTGAATTTGGTTACCAGTATAATCTATATAGTAAAAACAATGTGCCATGTTTCATCAAAATAACTTTATTGTGTGAAAATGTACAAAAATTTCCGAAAGTAAACTTAAAGTGTTCCCGAAAAAATTCGTTTCTTGGTCAATCTTATAGGTTAATAGCAAATTAAGCTATTCAAATATTAAGCAATTGATCAAAATTCGCTACCATAACGCACTTACTGCGTCCAGAATTTTTTTTCTTACAAACATGCATTATATTTAGATGGAAAATGCAAAAATGCAATAACATAAGGCGTGTTTGATTTAAAAAAAAGAAAATTTGTATCACCAACGACTTATGGGCCATCCTGTGATTGTAGAAATATTTTTTAAGATGTAGCTCAAGACACCCTATAATTAATATATACAATTTTTTTTCATATCTTGTATAATAACAGATATATTGAGCTTTATTGATTTTTTTACGAAAATTCTACAACAATTATATACTACATACAGACTTGGAGAATACTTCTCTGGCTTCACTGTGAAGCCAGAGAAGTATTCTCCAAGTCTGTATGCAGTATGGACAAGTTTCACCAAGTAAGGGCAACAACAATCAATGAACTATATACTATTAAACGATAAACTCTATAGCTAAGGCTACTGCCAAGCGTCAGAGAAAGGGTCTATTTGAAATGAATTTTCTGGAAACATTTTATTAAAATGAAGGACAATGACTGTTGAAACTAAGACTTCAGGATTTGTAAAACATTCTTCTTGAGACACTTTATTTCCATAGCCCGTATTAGATTCAAGTTCTTTTCCTAAATGTTGCCAATTTTGACGTTTAAATCGCAACTTTGACGTTTTGTGAAAAACCTCAATTTATTTTTCTTTAAATGCCTATAACTTTTTTGTCTTTTGACCTACAGAGCTAAATTTTTGTATGTAGCTTACCTATAAGGACGTAAACCCGCGTACCAAATTTGGTTGGTTGCCCTTACTTTGTTAATTTCGGAGATATAAATTTTTTTGAAAGAAAACACAAAATTTTCCGGGAAAACCTGGGGCGATTTTCCTGGCTAACGAACTTATCCAAGCCATTTGCAAAAGCAAGGTATTCACCAAACTTAATCAAAATCGGCCCATTATTTTTTGAGTTTTCGGTGTGATACATATATATATATATATATATATATATATATATATATATATATATATATATATATATATATATATATATATATATATATATATATAAACATATAAAAATTTTAACTGACCCCGGCCTAATTAGCGCTCATTTGAAGAAATTTTTTCTTACTGTAGGGTTAAATTTCTGTTAGTCTACTTGCAGAAGAACAGAAATTATTCAATAAAACAAATCTGGACGCATGAAGTGCGTTATGCTGGAGAATTCTCTTAGAAATCTTTGAACTCTCAATAACTCAATTTCATGCATAATAAGGCGTGTATAAAAGCATAAGCAAAATATCAACTTATACGACGAGATATTGAGAAGAACTTATCCTACAATAGAAAACGCATTAATTTATTGGAAGAAATTTTAATTTGTTCAACATAATCTTCGTTAAGGCTTCACTAAGTGAAGATTGAAACCTGTGATGAGCACTGATAAGTACACTTGGGGAACCTAAATCACCACAATACATCTTTTTAAAGACCTGAGGATCGTTTCACTAACAAAGTTGGCGTTATGTTATCATAGGATGAAAAATTGTTAACCCTTAACTGTTGAAAATTGTGTTTATATAAGGTGTTAAGTAGATGACCGCACCCTTTAGAGAGGAATCACAAACAGACATTTATGTTTTACCCGAACTCCATTTAAAAATTCCGTTTACTACGCAATTTTGGCATCTTTTAGTGAATTTTCTGAAATAAAATTTACTAATGAGGAGATCGCGACTTTTGAATTTTGAAAAAAATATTCTTCAAATTAGCGCAAACTACGACCCCTGGAACCCCAATTCGAGGTCAGTTTCAGACTTTATATGTTTATATGTTTATATATATATATATATATATATATATATATATATATATATATATATATATATATATATATATATATATATATATATATATATGTATGAGACATGCTTGGTTCTCGGGTTAAACCGCGTCCAGAATTTATGGAAACTCGAAGTTTCGGCTCCTGTTTTGGAGCCATTTTCAAGAGGTAAAGGAATCATGTAAGGACACTCTAAGGCCTCAATCTGCCTACTCCTTAGAGTGGTGGTCAAAGGTGGGTAAAGGAAATATGTAAGGACACTCTAAGGCCTCAATCTGCCTACTCCTTAGAGTGGTGGACAAAGGTAGGTAAAGAAAATATGTAAGGACACTCTAAGGCCTTAATCTGCCTACTCCTTAGAGTGATGGACAAAGGTGGGTAAAGGAAATATGTAAGGACACTCTAAGGCCTCAATCTGCCTACTCCTTAGAGTGGTGGATAAAGGTGGGCAAAGGAAATATGTAAGGACACTCTAAGGCCTCGGCGAGATTTGTGGAGTAGGCAGATTGAGGCCCCGTAATCGAGCAACAACAACCCAACCTACCTTTATCCACCGCTCTAAGGAGTAGGCAGATTGAGGCCTTAGAGTGTCCTTACATATTTTCTTTACCTACCTTTGTCCACCACTCTAAGGAGTAGGCAGATTGAGGCCTTAGAGTGTCCTTACATATTTCCTTTACCCACCTTTGTCCACCACTCTAAGGAGTAGGCAGATTGAGGCCTTACATATTTCCTTTACCTCTTGAAAATGGCTCCAAAACAGGAGCCGAAACGTCGAGTTTCCATAAATTCTGGACGCGGTTTAACCCGAGAACCAAGCATGTCTCACATTAAAGACTGCGGAAATCTTTCTGAACATATATATATATATATATATATATATATATATATATATATATATATATATATATATATATATATATATATATATATATATATAACCGATAACTCAAAAAATAATGCCCCGATTTTGATAGAATTTAGTGAGTACCTTCCTTTCGCAAGTGGCTTGGATAAGTTCTTTAGCCAGGAAAATCGGATTATTTTTTCCCGGAAAATTTTGTGTTTTCTTTCGAAAAATGTTTATATCTCCGCAAGTAACCAAGCTTTGGCAACCAAATTTGGTACGCGGGTGTATATCATAAACAGCAAATCACGTACTAAACTTTGGATCTCTGCGTTAAAATAAAAAGTTATAAGCATTATAGTGTTTCTTCTTAAAACGTCAAATTCGCGATTCGAAACGTCAAAAGTGACATCTTCTAGATAAAGAACCTGAAACTAATACGGCTTACGTACAAGAAATGACGTTAGAAGTGTGTTCTATATAGCCTTTAGTTTCAGATTTAACCGCTATTGGCCTTCATTTAACAGAAATGTTTTCTTAAAGTTTGTGCAAAATAATTTTCAAAAATAAAATATTTCGATGATGATTTGAACTTAATTTAGGGTTGCCAGATGCAAGTTTAACATTTCCGGGACAATTCTAGGGTAACGGGGAGGGGTAGGGGCGGTAGTAATAAATATATGAAAATAAATAGGTACTTAATTAAGCCTCGATATTGTTTTTACTTGTTGTATTTTTTAAAGGGAAAAGAAGTTATTTTCTTTTATTAACTTTTATTTCAGACAAAAGTTACCTATCTACCTCAATACATATTATGTATTTCTATAAGATTGAAAAACGTAACCAAAATTGAGCACCTCGCTTTTGCTTATTGATTAATACAAACTTTGGTAAACAATCAACATGCATTTCATTTAACGTAGAAAACTTTAAAAACGTTAACACACTTTTTCTTATTAATTAAATTAAACTTTTGGAAGTAATCAACGCTAGCTAGTATGAAATATAAAAAAATTTAAAACAAAAAGCCTCTCCTTATGGATTATTGATTAGGTAAACTTTGGTAGAAAATCGACATTGTAACGAAAATAAAAACCTTTCCTTGGCATATAAAACTCTTATCAGGCTATGTTTTTTATATTTGTCACTAGATTTTGCCATTTTTATTAGTTTTTCTCCGACAGGGCTTTGTAAAACTGATAAAATTTCTAAGCAAGATACGTCAAAATTGATACGAGTCTGGAATTCGGACTTGATCAAGTCCATGGAGATTTTGTTGCGTTCTTTAGTCCATAGAGTATTCATCAGGCTAAATATTCTCTCGCAAAAGGCGTTGCTTGTTGGAATTGAAAGAGCAAAACACATTATTGTCTTTAGATTTACAAAACTGTTGGCGTGTTGGTTCTAAACAAATATGCCCAGATTTTATCGTTTGACAAGTCTTTTGGAAAGATCTTATATATAGCTTTCAGACATGCGTAAAGGCAGTCAATGCTAACCGCCTCTTCGATTTTCAAAATCGCAAGAAAGAAATTCAGAGAGCCAACGTGGCCAGGAGCACGCGGGCGGACACGAACGACCAAAGCAAACGATATAAGCGCGCGCCCATAGGCATACACCACAGCCAGTGGCAGAGTGCACGGAGAACGAAGACGGATCGCGGCGAACTTGGGTCTTGGGTTTCATATTGGCAACTTTTGAACGAGACTATAGTAGATGTTCGGCATCCGGGACAGTAAAGACGAATTACTGGATACGGGACAAGACGCAAAATCCGGGACATTCCCGGATTTCCCGGCCATCTGACAAGCCTTAACTCAACTTAATGACATATATTAGATGAATGGTTTGATGTGTGACTGGCAAATACCTAAAAAAAGTTATATTCGTTCATTTAAAAAATAACATAAGGCTAGTAATAGAAACCCTTTGACCATTTCCGGGTTACTGGTATACTACACATACCACAAATATGACAATTTTTATCGATGCTGCTTTGCTGTATATTTTACGTACCGCCTACTTGATACGCACATTGACATGCGTCATGTGCTGTGCACAAAAAAAAATGTTCGCTGGCTGAAGGTACCTTCACCTCCGCCTATGTAATGCGTTGTTGTGGATTATTGACTTTCCAAATTATTTCTTACAAGTTTGAGAGAACTAAAACGAAAACTAATTGCAAGTAAGTACCTACATATGATTATTATAATGTATTGGTAGCCGATTATACCATAATTATAATTATTTACATAAAAATTCTGCTTTCGATCGTCATTTATATGTGGTGTTTACAATATACCACAACGCCAACATTAAAATTTTGTGATATATTTTTTTTTTGTTAGAGATAAAGTTCCGATTTAATGACTTGGCAAAGTTAAATCCCGAAGAGTTTGATGCTTTTCTGGCAGAAATGCCTTTTCATGGAGAATCTGCTGACGAATTTGACGAGGAGGAGGAAGTGGAAGGTGCTGTTTTTCCCACGGACACAAAGAAAGTTGTTGTTGCAGCTACTCCTACATAAACTTCATCCTATTCAGAAGATGATGAGGACCCAGTAGACGATCTTCCACTATCATATCTTGTGTCAAATGAAAAATTTAATTGGAAAAAGCCCCAAACAGTCACCAAAACAAGTAATTACGGCGATGTTTTTGCAGAAAAAGTTGGGGCCCGCCAATACCTGATGACACTGAATTGCCAGTTGATATTTTTGGGTGCCTTGTAAGTCAACAAATTATAGAACATTTTGTTTTTCAAACCAATCTTTACGCTACCCAGCGGGGGAAAACATTTGCTCCTAAAACCGTGAAAGAAATAAAATATTTTTACCCATAAAGTGTGAAAAGGCTTCCCAGCTACCGGGATTACTGGTCAGCGCAGCCGGAGCTAAGGGATTCTTATATTTAAGGTCTAATTAACAGCACGCGATTCGATTGGCTCTTAGGAAATTTTCATCCAAATGATCACGCTGTTCAGCCAAAGTGCGGGGATCTTGATTTCGATACATTTCATTAAGTTGCGTCCATTTTTGAACTCGTTGTTACATAACTTCAGTTTGCACAATAGAGTGCACGGAACAGTGTCTATAGTCGAATCTACGATCTGTTTCAAAGAGCGTTCGTCAATCCGTCAATATATTCCTACCAAGCTAATAAAGTGGGGATACAAAGTTTAGATCAGAAGGGATGTAAATGGGTACTTTGACCAATTCCAAATATATACTGGAAAAGTGAATGAGATTGCAGAGAAACAATTAGGACCTCGTGTAGTTACGGAGTTGACCAGATCTCTGGTTGTAAAACATTATTTTGTTAATTTCGATAAATATTTCACATCCAAGTCACTACTAAGGCAGTTGCAGACGGAGAGTATATATGCCACGGGAATTATTCGAAAAGGCAGAAAAGGAATTCCGGGCGTTTTCAGAGCTGATAGAGAGTTGAAGCGTGGTGATTTTCACCGGCGAGTGACCGATTATGGAATATCCTGCGTTAAATGGATGGATAAAAGAATAGTTCTCCTGCCCTTCAACTGTGAAAATCCTTCTGAAACTGACCATGTAATAAGGAAGAAGAAGAATGGCGAAACGGAAAATGTTCCTTACCCCACAATTTTGTAAAATTACAACGAAATATGGGGTTTGTCTACAACGAAGACATGCTGAAAAAAACATACAAAATTGACAGAAACAGTGGAAAATGGTGGCCACGCATATTCTGGCATTTCTTCGGTGTCAGTATAGTAAACGCATTCATCACTTTTCAGCAGCGCTATGGAGACAGCAGTGGCATGAGTCTGAAGGCGTTTCGTTAAGCAGTAGTAGCAGGATTGGTAGGTGCTGTGAGTGAAGCTTTAAAGAAAGGGAGACCAAGTTTAGCCCAGTAAAACGTGAATAATTATAAGCCAGTCGTACCAACTGAGAAAAGATGGGAGTCTCTACATATGCCGGTTTGCGGAAATCCTTGCCGATGTTGTCTGTGTAGTATCAGATACCATCAAAGGGGATCCAGATGGGATTGTGATACTTGTGGTGTCGCATTATGCCTTTCTGACAAAAAGTCCCGTTTCCAAAACAATCGTAGAAAATAATTCCGTTGCTTTCCTTTTCTTTCTTCGGGCTCGTCCGCGTCTTTGCCGCGCCTATAACACCGCAGCCTATGGCTTATTGTGCATTCCCTTTGTCTTTTCTACTCCATCCATTGCAAAATCACTGTGCTTGAACTAGTCTTCACAGCAATTGGTAGGGTGAAGTTTTATATTGCTCTGTCTCCGATCTAGGCTGTCCGTAGATCAGTTCTCTTTTGCGGTCCAGAGCTTTACACTAGCAGAAGATGTGCTGAGCTGATTCCTCCCCCTCACCGCAGAGTCTGCATGCCAGGTCCTCCTCGAACCGCTCCATTTTAAGCATTCTTGACAGCAATGTGTCCCGCCAAGGGTTCTGTTATGACTGACTTCCCATGTCTGAGCCCTAGACAGTCTGCCCAGTACACCTTATGTTCGTTTCTGACCTAGGACTTAATGGATCCCTGGAAGTCCTCTTCGTCACGCCCAGGACCAGTTCTGGTCCCATAAATAGTTCTGCTGATCCTTTCTTCGCGAGACTGTTAGCTTCTTCATTATCTTTGACCCCCAAGTGACCCGGCACCCAGATAAGGGTGATCTCATTCTGGCCAGCCAGGTCGCTCGTCTCGTCTCGGAATTCACTTACCAGCCTAAATTTTACTCGTAGGCTACTTAGGACCTTAAGGGCTACCTGGTTGTCTGTGGCTATGGGGATCCGCTTGTTGGTGTAGCCCCTCCTTTTGTTCTCTCGCTTGCAGTGCAAGATGGTGTACATTTGGGCATGGGCTCTTTCACAATATCCTGAATTTTGCACCTTGGGTTGATCTTCAGTCATCATTGCAGGCTAGTCTGTATAGTCCTAGCTTGGCGTCCCCCATGATAACTAAGTGTAGGGGTGGCAGATCCAAAAACACCTTCATGGCGACTGTTGGGGTCGAAGTCATGGCCCATGAAATGCCGAGGCAAGCCATCCTTTGGATCTACCCTAGTTTTTTTTTAGCACTGGATTGTGTCACCTTAGGTCATCACACCAGTGCCGCGTATGTTAAGGATGGTCTGACCACTCTTGTGTACAGCCAGTGGCCCCTATTAGGTCTTAGTCCCCACGTTTTTTCCATATAGCCGCCTAGTGACGGCTATATGACTATACAAGGTTAGCTTAGAGTCCAATACGGCACCAAGATATTTTACGTACCTGGCCATTGAGAAGTTTCTACCGTATAGAGTGAGAGTGGTTCTCCCACTTCCTCCTCCTCGTAAACGGTATGACGGTTGCTTTCTCGGGGCTCACCCTAAGCCCCTGGCCAGCCGTCCACCTTTCCACCACTTTCAGTGCTGTCTGCATGTGCTCCCACACTGACTGTGTAACCTTTCCTCGGACTATGATGACAATGTCGTCTACATAGCTTTGTACCTTGTAAAAACCCTTCCGAGAGCCTCCCTAGCAGGCCGTCCGCGACTAGGCACCAGTGCAGAGGATACCTCGCCGGCACTCCCGCCAGCAGAGTCTTTCCCGCGAGTGAAGTGAACACCGCCCTGTCCCTGAGCATGCAACCGATCCACCTGCAGCAGGTCTCCTCTATTCCCCGCTCCCTGACAACTGCCAGTACCGTTCCGAATGAGGTGTTGCTGAAGGCCCCACCTCCCTGTTCTCCAGCGTATTCTCCAGTTTATGCACCAGTTGGTGCAGTGCTGTTTCTGTTGAGACTACTGCTCTGTATGAATATTATCTCCAGTGTAGGGGATATACTTCCAGTACACCGCCCCTAATGTGCCTGTCTAGCAGTTTTTTAATTGTTTTTAGCAAGAAAGACATGAGGCCTATTGGCGTTAGAGAATTTGCCTGGTCTATTGGATGCTCAGGTTTAGGAATAAATACAACCCTGGCCAGTCTCCATGCTCTCGGAATGTACCTCAGAGCCAGGCTGGCCCACAAAATGAGGGTAAGCGCCGGCGCCAGTATTTCTATACCCTGGGGATTTGAATGGCTTGAAGCTGTTACTGGCCCATCTGATTTTGCTTCAAATAACCACCTCTTTAGCGACTGTCTAGTCTACTCTAGATGCCCCCCTGTACGGTGCCTCTATGTCTGAGTGTTCCCAGTCCGGAGGTGATTGGTTTATTATGTTGCAGCTGGGGAAGTGGGTCTCTTGTAAGGCTTCCATAGTTTCGTCCCCCGAGCTTGTAAATCCTCTCGTGGATGTTTTAAGGCAACATGTATTTTTCGTAGTTTAGTGGTATAATATACCACATTTTTTTAAAACAAACTGGTAAAATAAAAATTTTGAAAAAATACATATCACTTTTTTACTCACTGCCTAACAATATACTTAAAAACCATATACAAGAAACGACAATTTTTAAATGCTGCCTGAAAAGGGATAAGACGTAACAAATGTTAGGAAAGTTAAAATTTATAATAACGCAATATGCAATTACAAGCGCACTTAAAGCATCATAAATTCTATAACTCTCTTATGCAAACAAACTTAAGTGTCAAAATGTTTGTAACTTA
This sequence comes from Tillus elongatus, assembly GCA_964006375.1. Taxonomy (NCBI): domain Eukaryota; kingdom Metazoa; phylum Arthropoda; class Insecta; order Coleoptera; family Cleridae; genus Tillus; species Tillus elongatus. Next base: position 21,761,638 of record OZ023263.1, on the reverse strand, counting down.
TCTTTTTTATGGTGTCAATTTACATTTCTCAACTGACTATATCAATTCTATCATCAAGATCTCTCAGAATAGCAAATGTCGTCAGGATGTCTGATTTTAAGGAACAAGAAACGGAAAGAAGCGGTAATAATACCGGTAAATCTCCAAGAAATAAAAAAAAGGAGAGCTACTGCCATTTTCAATAAAATTTTCAATAAGTTAGTAGCTTCTGCCTGCAGAGAAACAAGAAAACAACACCGAATCCTCTAGGAACAGATGCAGACCGAACAAACATTAAATAATATTTGTGCGAGTTCCATATTGAAAAATGAAAATTCAGACTAAGGTCTAGGGAGCGACAGAGCGGCATCATTTCACAAGACAATATGCTGATGTCTCGTAAACATGGTATTGAAACATTCCGGATGCCAGGCATTCATATCCAGCATGTACATAATGTTATTTCATTCCTACGTTAGAGATTTCATATTACCTTGAGAGGTAATCTTCTTTCTGATGTCGATGTTTGCATCTGCAATTTTGCTACATCGCGCCCCTACATAATACTGATCCGTAAGACATTCCTATATAATAAAAAGTCGGGACGCAGCAAGTGCGTTATGGAAGTGAATTTTCTTTAAATGTTTTTAATAGAAAATATGTCTTTTTAATGCAAGCAGGAATCAATTTGGCCGCCGGTATAACCTATATAGTAGGAACAATGTACCATATTTTACCAACATAACTTGTTTGAAAATTTACACAAATTTTCCGAAAATAAACCTAAAACATTTTATAGAAAACTCGTTTCCTAGCTGACGAGCCTTAGGTTACTAGCAAATTGTGTTATCGAATTTTGAAGCGTTTAATAAAAATTCGCTACTAAAACGCATTTACTGCGTCTCGATTATTTTTACAAGCATGCATCATATTTCGATAAAAATGCAATAGGGAATGTTAAAAAAAGGGTAAGTATCACCAACGACTTATGGCCCATCCTGTGGTTGTCAAAATAATTTTATAATATGCAGCTCAAAACACCCTATAGGTAACGTATACAATTTTTTCTCGTGTCTTGCATAATAACAATTATATTGAGTTTCACCGTAGAAATGCGTCACACTGTATATATGTAAACAGAAAGTAAACCCGGATATGGATTCTATGGGGCCTAGTTTGCGCTCATTTGAATACATCTTTTTAGAATTCAAAAGCCGCAGTCTCCTTATTAACGAATTTTTTAGCAGTTACTAATTTCTTAGCAGCCGCTTCTACAATTGATGTGACATGTTGGTGCCAACTGAGATTTCGATTCACAAAAATGCCAAGTGAAAAGGACTCGTTACTTTGAATGACCTGGTTGTTGATTGTGGTGGGTCTAGGGCTGGTGTATCTCTTATGAGATAGAAAGCAAGACTGGGATTTGGTGGAGTTGAATTGTACAAGATTTCTACTTCCCCAGTCTAATATTTTTTGGAGATCCACAGAGACGGAATCCTTCATGAGTCTGCGATCCTCATCTAATTGGGCTAAAGGGACAGGCTTAGAATATTGTATATTTGAGTGGAGGGTGCTGTCATCCGCGTAACTGTGAACTTGGTTGGATGTGCTAAAGGAAAGGTCATTGATGTGGGGAAGAAACAAAGTAGGGGTAAAGCTGAACCTTGAGGGACTCCTGCATGAATTGGATACAGTTTAGAGGAATGACCATCCACGACAACAGAAATGCTCCGGTTGGAGAGGAAGTCTGCTGTCCAGGTACAGAGTTTTGGTAGTAGGCCATAGGCCGAAAGTTTATTACGCAGCGCTGCGTGCCAGACCTGGTAGAATGATTTGGATTTGTCTAGAGCGACAATCTGTGATTCACGGTGTAGTTCCATAGATTTTCTCCAACAATGGGCGACAAAGGAAAGGAGGTCACAGACGGAATCTATACTGCCTGTCGTGGATTAGACTGTGTTTTTCAAGAAATTCTAGTAATTCGAAGTTTCTATACTTTTACCTCACTTTTGAGACGACTTAAATGAGAGAACTAGGCCTGTAGTTGCTAGGAAGCGCTTTGGATCCTTTCTTGGGGACGGGTTGTACTTGAGCAGTTTTCCAGTTACTAGGGAATATGCCTCTATTGTAAGATGTCTTAAACAGACGAGTCAGGACAGGAGCAAGTTCTGGTGCGCATTTTTTGAGAACAATTGTTGATGTTGTTTACCTAAGCTAACAATGGATTTACATTAAGTATCGGCCTCCACAATATCATATTTCATAATGGGAGATATGTATTTATTGTTTCAATGATAGCAGGCATCAAATTTGGTTATCAATTTAACCTATATAGTAGAAACAATGTACCATATTTCTTCAAAATAACTTTTTTTAGACATAGTTGATAGTTGACTTTCGTTTTTCTAATGGGCGTCATATTGGTTTTTTGCATAAAAAAACGAAAAAATAATTCTCTTTACGACGTAAAACATAATTATACCGCTGTCTTTTAAAAATATTTTAAAAAGCAAAAAAACCTTTTTTAAAAGGAAAAATCAAATTGCCTTGGTTAAAATAATTGATTTGGATAAGGATACACTCTAATTTTTGGTTTAAGCTTTAATAAAACAGGAAAAATTAAATTGCAAAACATGATAGGTAATAAAAAATATTATAAATATTACATGACACGTTCGAAATGTCCCCCGTTTTGTTCAATTCAATGCATGATTCAGTTCTTTTGCTCATGTCACCTGCTTCTACTTTTAAATCATTTAGTTGAATTGATGGAATACAGTTCATATTCTTTCTTTCAACCCTTTAACATTTTGAGATGTATGGTAGTACATTTTATCTTTCAAAAATCCCCGAAGGAGTAATCAAGAGGGTTTAAACAGGGACTTAGAGCTGGCCACGGTACTGATCCGCGTGTTCCAAACCAGGATTTCAGAAAACGTATATTTAAGTAATTTTCTACCGCAGCAGAATTATGCGGTGGAGCACCATCATGCTGGAAATATTCAATATTCTGACAGACATGCAGGGGTAAATTGTCCAACGCATAATCAACCTCAATTTAAAACAAATTAAGATACTTTTGTCCATTAAAGGCTCCTTGTAGTAAAAGGGTCCGATAATTGTATTATCCAATATTCCACACCAAACATTACAAGAAAAGCGTACCAGTGACCTCGTTTCCATGAATAAGTTTGGATTTTATGTTGCGTAATGATGTTGTTGGTTCTCTTGTTCAATATTCCACAATTTGAAAAAGTCAACGCGTCACCCCATATAATTTTTCTAGTAAAAATGGGATCTTGGTGAACTTTGATTGGAACCAGCGGCAAAAATTATTCCTTCTATCTGAATGTAATTTTAGGACTACTTTAAATTTATAATTATGGTATTTGTTTTTCTTCATGATTCTTCTGATCCCGTTTCGCTCTAATTATAGCTCGTCAGTACGGCATACTAATTGCAGCGAAAATACGCCTATAAAGTAATACGGCTATGGTATCCAGCCTTCGAACACCAAATGAGATATACGACATGAAGCAGGTGCCGCCACCTAGTTGCGGAACCAAGCAGTATTTTGTCACGGCAGCGAAACCGGGCTACGGTTCTACTTGTGGTGAGAATGCATCTAGCCTTACATACTTTGTCCCTATATTAGGGTAGAAATGGGCCAGGGCTGACAATTTACTAAATTGTCAGTTGGTTGTATACGCTCTCTATTTTTTAACACGGTGTGTTATTTGGAGCTGCCGTGACAACATACTACTTGGTTCCGCAACGAGCTGGCGGCACGTGCTTCGTGTCTTATATCTCACTTAGTGTTGGAAGGCTGGCTACCACAGCCGTATTATTTTATAGGTGTATTTTCGCTGCAATTAGTAGTGGCAACGAGGTGGCGGCACGTGCTTCGTGTCTTATATATCATTTAGTGAGGGACATTTTATTTTAAAATGACAAAATTGTCGTATTTTAAAAAATAATATAAAAATGTGCAGGTTATGGAGAAGAAATATGGGTAATATTTGTGTTTTACAAAGCTTTAAGTTTGTGCTTCAAGGTCCTTGGATCGTACTTTAGCACGTACATCGGTATATAAGCAAGCGTACAGAGACAATACCAGAGACAGCGGCAACAATAATAAACGAAGCTAGTAAAGCAGGAGCAAAGCACTCGGGGCTGTTATTATTATTGATGCAGGGATCTAATATCCGTTAGAAAACAGCGAAGCGCTGCAGTTGGTGATATCAAGCGGAGGTGCAACGGGAATGCAATAGAAACTAAGGCAAAAGTCATCATCAGGAATAAGTTCCTGTGCACAAATAATATTATTGCAGAAAACTAGGAAACTACGATTTCTCATCCATACCATACACTAGAACACCTTAGGGGACACTACCCCAGGAAGAAGACGGGCATCACTTGCAAATAATCTGCTCCAAGGCAGCCGGGCGCGTCGTAGTGCCCCCGTACGACGACCCCAGCCAGGCCAGGAGACCAGCGACCGCCTGACTATTCCAGGCGTGCCGAGCTCAGGGCTTTATTCCGACCTACTGTAGCCAAGAAATATCCCAGCTTCGGTCGCTTGTCGAAAACGAGGGGGTGGCTTTGCAGACACTTACCGCTAGCTGAACCATCTCTGACCCTATCGCTCACCTTGTGATGTGCGTGCGAGTGTCCGCTACACTTTGTTCCCTAACGATGTCGAGGGGACCAAAGCCTGGAAATCCGACCACAGGCTTCTCCAGACAACCCAAGAGCATCGACGGCAGCGAACGGCAGCACACTTCAGCTCCCAGGCTCTGCAGCGGAATTACCTAAACAATGACTAAGAAACATGTACCTAAATGAAACAGGAGCGAACCTCTGGCCACCCCTTCCATGGGTGAATTTGCCGGTGCTAACCCCAAAACCTGAAATCCTGTTCCAGCCCCCTATCGGTGACGAGAGGGTAGCCTCGCACACGTCCACCGTGTGAATAGTCCATGGCCCTATCGCTCACGTTACGCATCACAGGCGGAAAGCTCTGAGCTCTACCGTCTCCGAGAAAACCAGAGACTCTTCCAGACGGGCCTGAAAGCATCTGTGGCAGCGAACGGCAGCTTTCTCCGGCTCCATTGATTGTCAGCGAAGCTACCTAAACAAAGACGAGTTGCACCAGGTATCCCTTCGACGGCGAGACCTGCAAACTCCAAGTAACAAAGAGAAAAACAACTAACAGACTACCCTTCCCACATGCGGGCTTCTAACATCGCTTCCGCCGACAAGCTAAAGCAGAAGAGGACGTCCAGGTTGTGGGAATCACTTTCATTCTGGTGTCGTAACTACATTGCACTAGATACTGTCGACCTACCTAAAATAAACCAGCAACTCTCTTAACTCCGGCCTGACTGCGGTGCTCAGCAATTCACTGCTCTCGGTGTCGCTGCTACCTTTACCTGGTGCTCGGACTGGAAAATAAAATAAAGACGAACACGAATAACGATGGCTATCACCCTCAATTCGGCTCGCCGCCTCCCTGATCGTACCTGCTAGAGGCTGTCCGCTGCCTCCGATACACCAGCACCAGCCAACATATAGTTCCCCTCCAATTATGTCTGCTCGAGCAACGTACGACGTTCCCGACCGAGACGCCGCAGGCAGCTCATGTCGTGTACCGATTCACTGCGATGCCGCCGTCGACGCCGACTCTACCAATTGATTGTTATAATTTTCGAACGAGGCGATTGTTAAGTACCTTCTTATTTATTACGTTAATAATCTACAATTATTCTATGATCATATTGACTTTATCTCAAGCTGTATATTGAAAACGAAGTCGTCATTATGTTTGATGTGAAAAAATGTGTTGCTTACAAATTTATTTTGTATTACACCTAAATAAAATTTTAAACACATCTACCTCAAGAAAGCAACACGAAGTGCCTGTCTAATAGTATATATAGGACTATTGTCGCCAGACGCTTCCGTTTCTAGTCGTCCTCCTACAATGACACAGCGTTTACGTTAAAAATTACAAGTTATTTCCGCACGAAGTCGTCGTTCTGTCAGCATGGCGGACTCCAGAGCACCGCTCAATGATTTTAATTTCACTGGGTGTCAACTAAGCGAGACATAAGACTATGATGACATGTTTCATTATTCAAATTGTTGTTAGAGACTCTCGGAACTTGAGAAATTTGTTGCGCTGCCTGATGAATTTATCACTATTAAACAAGGCGAAACTCTTTAAGTCCCCTGTAACTCGCATACTTCTCCTCTAATGTTATGAAGATCTGCCAGCTTTGTGCTCAACCAACGTTCCTGAGATGATGTACTGTTTCCGCTTAATTGCTTTCAACGCTAAGTTACACTTTTTTTTACTATAATCTCAAGAGCTCACATTATATAGAGAATAAAAAATTCCGTACAGAGCAAATCCGCTATGGTAGCGATGTTTCACAATAATGAGTTTTAAGAACCAAATTTCTGGTTAAATAATTAATGAAAAATTCGAGACGCAGTAAGTGCGTTCTGGTAACGACTTTTCATTAAATGCTTCAAATTTTTGTAACTTAATTTGTTGTTAAGTTAGAATGTTTAATTCTAGCACATAGTGGAGTCTCTATTAGGGTTAGGTCTGCCAAATTTAATCAAAATAGCTTTGCTATTGTTTGAGGTAAAACTTATTTTTCAGAAAAGTTTAAAAAAATGATTTTAAGAACTTGTCTGGTTGGGCTGGCTATTAAACTTATGCACGCAATTAACAGTAAAAAAACATATAAAGTGAGCTTTAAAATCGAACTTGTAAAAAGTTAGATAATAAACATTTACACAATTATGTTGCTGAAATTTTTTAACTGATAAGCGTCAATCTGAAAGGTGCGGGCTAACTGAATTTAAATTTGTTTTTGTGAAGAACACATAAATATGGCTGGTATTTTGAAAGGTTATTATCTTTCTTTGTGTTTATTTCATTTTCGTTAAAAGTAATTTCAAAGCCTTTCTTTTATTATTCAAGGGTTCCTAATTTCTCATGTAAATTGTAGTTTTTAGCGATGAGGAGATCTGTATATATATATATATATATATATATATATATATATATATATATATATATATATATATATATATGAGATTCCTCAGGGTACAGTCCTGGGCCCGTTGCTTTTTAATTGGTATATCAATAATCTATTCAATGTGCAGACAGCTGGTAAAGTTATTGGTTTTGCGAATGATGCTGCAATTCTATATGAAGATTGTTATTGGCAACGGCTAAAAACCAACATTGGAGATGACTTTGTGAATATTAAGGGGTGGTTTGATGCCAATGGGCTACCTATTAACACGAAATAGACGAAGTATGTTGCATTTGCGTCCTATGAGCCACTCTTGCCGTCATTTAATACACTGCAAAGAGTTTGTAACAACCAATATATCTAAATTGAGGCGGCACAATAGGTAAGGTATTTGGGGGTCATCATAGATCAATATCTGCGTTGGGATGAGCATGTTGGTGTGGTTGTTAAAAAGCTGAGGACCATTTTGTTTAGATTTGAATACCTGAAAACCTGTCTGACAACGGCATGTCTTAGAATAGTCTATTCGGCATTAGTTGAACGCCTTCTTATATACGGTATTGTTGTTTGGGGTGCTGCGTCGTGTTGTCACCTAAAAAAAAAATGGATACAATTCAACGATGGTTCCTGAAACTAATATACAATAATATAATAGGTGCTACACATACCCATCTGAAGCGGTGTACGCTGAATCAGGAGCTAAGTACATTAGGCAACTTTTTTCATTGGCTGTGTTATACGTAAAAAAGTATGATCGTGTCTCTAGAATAGAGCATTCGTACGTAACTAGATTAAATGCAGCAGCGGCCGCTCAAACGAAATGAGCGATTAAGACTGTGGGCCAGCGTAGTTATATTGCACCAAGATTGTATATTACTCTTCCAGTCAGTATCAGAACTGCACTAACTTTACGTTCTTATGTGAGGATAGTGAAGGCATGGGTTTCGAAGTCTAGACACATGATAGTTTAGTACATAGATAGGCATTGAACAAGTCGTGAATTTGGTTGACTGTGTAGTGTTGTATGCGTTGTTTTTTGCTGTTGTTTTGATTGAGTGGATGTTTGCTGCACGTTGAATTGGTTGAAATTTTGGGTTTGGTTGGCTGTGTGGTGCTGTATGCATTGTTTTTGCTGTTTTTGTTTTGACTGAGCGGATAGTTCCCACACATTTAATTAAAGTAAGTTGATTTTAAAAGTTTATGTATATTTTATTTTTATTTTTTATTTTTTTCCATATGTTTACAGACAAGTATATATTTTCGTGAGTTATACATGTGTTTATTTCATTATTTCTGGTTTGTGTTCCTGCTGAATTGTGCTATGAATGTAATCTGCAACTAGGATATAAGCGTTGTTATTGTTATCATTTTATAGTCGTTAACTCCTAGTTCTTGAAAATGTTGGTACATCATACACTTTTCCCATATTTATTTAGGTTATTTAGCAAGAAATTTACGTTATTTTGTATTTTGTATTTTCTTGTGTTGTTGAAGTAAACTCTATTATATATATATATATATATATATATATATATATATATATATATATATATATATATATATATATATATATATACACTTAGTTCTCAGGTTGAACCGCATCCAGAATTTATTAAAATCGGCCTAGTCCCCAAATATCGCTGGAGATCGTCTCTAAGGTCTCTGTGTGTTCAACACGTTTTGTCCACCTGCCTCGTTATCAGTGTAATTAGGCGGCTTAAGGTTCATTAAGTCAGGTGCTTTCGTAACCGTACTTATATGATTAAGCGGATTAGACGTACTTGTTAGGCCAGGCAATGAGGTAGTTACATTATCTATTGACTCAGTTAGCATTTTCTGTGTTCCTAACGAGGATATAATAGTTTTCCAAATAATCAGAAGTCGAAGTCCATTATCTCTCTTATTTAAACAATGGGAACATTTTTCGATCTCGATTGCTTCGCAGATAATTTTGGTTTTGGCTATTGTTTTGGCATCGTCAAAGACTATTTTGTGTCCTGTATTAGTACGATGCATGGCCATTATGAACGAGATGTCGGATTTTTAACTGCGAGGGTGTGTTTATATATTATATCGTGGATCAAAATAATCTTAAATTGTGAAGTAAAATTAAATTAAACTATATATATATATATATATATATATATATATATATATATATATATATATATATATATATATATATATATATATATATATATATATATATAGAAAGAGAGAGAGGGGAGGGAGAGAACATGGGAAGGGAGATAATATAAACTAAACCTTTTCACTTATAACCAGTACAAAGACATGAACTCGAATGTACAAAACAACTTGCTTGTAGTAATTAGTATATAAACACCGAATTATTAAAATTTCTTGAAAACACAGTCTAATCCACGACAGGCAGTATGGATTCCGCCAGCGCAGATCAACTGCCGACCTCCTTTCCTTTGTCACACATTGGAACAAGTCTATGGAGCTACACGGTGAATCACAGATTGTCGCTCTAGACATATCCAAAGCATTCAACCAGGTCTGGCACGCAGCGCTGCTTAATAAACTTCCGGCCTATGGCTTACCACCAAAACTCTGTAACTGGACAGCAAATTTCCTCTCCAACCGGAGCATTTCTGTGGTCGTGGATGGCCATTCCTCTAAACGGTATCCAATTAATGCAGGAGTTCCTCAAGGTTTAGCTTTAGCCCCTACTTTGTTTCCCCTCCACATCAATGACCTCCTCTCTAGCACATCCAACCCAGTTCACAGTTACGCGGACGACAGCACCCTCCACTCAAACATACAATATTCTAAGCCTGTCTCTTTAGCTCAATTAGATGAGGATCGCAGACTCATAAAGGGTTCTATCTCCGTGTATCTCCAAAAAATATTAGACTGGGAAGTAGAAATATTGTACAATTCAACCCCACCAAATCACAGTCTTGCTTTCTTTCTCATAAGAGATACACCAGCCCTAGACCCAACACAATAAACAACCAAGTTATTCAAAGTAATGCGTCCTTTTCACTTGTAATTTCTGTGGATCGAAATCTCAATTGGCACCAACATGTCACATCAATTTCAGAATCGGCTGCTATGAAATTAGGTTTCCTCTTCCGGGCTCGCAAATACTTTTCACCAGCTAATCTCTATACCTTATATACTTCACAAATAAGACCAAACCTCGAATACTGCTCCCACATCTGGGGTGCTGCTGCCGCTTCTACACTCGCTATCCTGGACTCCATTCAGAAGAGAGCTATAGGTCTCATCGGTGATCCTACCTTCACCCAAAAGCTCCCATCCCTTGCCCACCGACGTGCCGTTGGTGACCTCTCTCTCTTTTATAGATATCTGCAGATCCAACAGATCTACCAGGTGAACAAAGCAAATGCACCCTTTTACTGTCCAGGTCACCAGATATAGAACATCTTGTTATGCCCGCTCTTTTGTCCCGAGGACTTATAAGTTGTGGAATTCCTTACCGACACAGGTTTTTACTTCTCCCCCGAACCTCCAAACCTTCAAGTCCAAAATTAACAAGTTGCCTCTTTCCTCCTTGTCGACACCAACGGTACGATAGTATTTAGGCTGTAAGCCCTCGTGGTGTGTTGTTCAAATAAAAAAAGTAAAAAAAAAGTTGTTGGTATGGTTGCGCAAACCTGGTCAGAGCACAACCAGCCTGCAAATATTGTTCCTAAACGTCAAAATATTTGGGGTTGACATCTTTGGGTGAGTTAAATAAAAAGGATTTCTCTCCAAACAAATGTCTATTTTCGACGCGTTTCGACCTGTTAATCGGTACACCTCAAGGGAACCTAGAATTTACAAAAAGGCTTGTCAGAAAAACTGAGCTTTCTGGTAGGCTACTTTTGCGAGGGTGCAACACAAAGGATAAAAGATATAAGGAGGTAACAATAACTGACCTCAATATTAAGTGAAAAGTTAAAAGGCTGTCTAATTACACAATTACCAAAGATTACAAGTCAACTATTCAGAGGTCTCTGAAATATGTGTTGTGGTGACTTGGGTTTCTCCATGTGTACTTATTAGTGTCCATCACAGGTTTCAGTTTTCACAGAGTGAAGTCAACTATTACAAACTATAACATGCAATAAAAGCAAATACAAGTCAAATTGAACCGTAACGAAACGTTAATTTGTCTCGAGATTTAAAAGCTCACAATAAATCTAACTTTTGAAAAAGTCTTAAAAAGCTACCCTCTAGAAACGTCTTAAGTTAAGCTGAAGGTAGGAATTAGAATAACAGCACTCAGCACAAACATCAGCAAGCCATGCAGCTGAGAAGAAACTTTCAGAGAATATTACAACCTATTATCTGAATGAGAATGAAATTGGAAACGGATTGTTTTATTTTTTATAAAAATTCAAAACGCTAAAATGGCGTGTCTACTTACTTGTCCATTATTACACAGGACTAAAAAACTATACAGCTGAATTTTCAAGGAACACGTTTCATCTGTTGCTGTAGGATGGATCCACTAGCGTCAGAGATGTTACTAATACGAACAGAAGCAACTTTTATTGAAAATAAGAACGAATTTTTGTATTTAGGTTGCAAAATTAAGCTTAAAAGACGTCTCCAGTGACAACGTACACGAGCAGACCAAATAATAAGGCGCAGGATCGTCCCTGAAAACAAAACGGAAATGATAACTGACGTATGACAGAAGTGACATGTCGACCCGAAAATTTATGGACATAAATTAAATGACAGGTCTGGAAACCACAGAGCAGACCATCTCATAGATTTGTGTATGGCTATTATCAAATACTATATAATGACAATACGGGACACTCCTATGCTTTAGCATTGGTGATTTTTGTGACAAGTACACTAGCGCCACCACGCGTGGAGTACTGACAACTGACCGGGTAATTTGAATTGTATATTTACCTGCATATTCTTAATTTAGACAATTGGTTTATTATAGATGAATATAAAACTTGTACATAACAAAACAGTGAAAATTTTCTGATTATATAGTTATAAATAGAATTTGTATCAACAATCAGCTTGAAACCTAAATGAATTCAGCATGAATAATTCTGCAAATTTCTCTTACCCATAATCTTATTTCATCATAATTTAATGTGCCAGCTTGAAACCGTCGTTAAACTATTATTTCAAGGGTAGGTATAGGAATATATTGAAAGCTGTTTTTGAGGATATTAAGTTAGAATCTGTATTTACCTATAAATAATTGTTCTAGGTATAAATGGTAGCACAGTACACAACTTGCTATATATCTACATGAAAACTGTCTTATTAATCTAATATTTTAAAATATGTAACTGATATACTTAGTACATAATTAAGAAATTGTGCAGATGAAATATGAGACTAACTCTTACTTCCGTGAATAAATCTATTACAGGGTTGAATCTGCTATTTCTACTTGTCTCTTTAAAAACTTGTCTTGGGAAGATAATTAAAAGCCTTTACCGAGTAAAATAATTTTAAATGTGAAAAAAATGGGACAATTTATGCCATTTTTTCCTTCAGGGCTCGTCCGCGGCCTTGCCGCCCCGATAGCATTGCAACCTTTGGTTGATTGTGCATACCCTTAGTCTTACTTCACCCATTCCAAAATCACTGTGCCTTGAACTAGTCTGCACAGCGATTGGTAGGGTGAAGTTTTATATTGCTCTATCTCCGGTCTAGACTGACCGTAGATCAGTTGTCTTTTGCGGTCCACAGCTTTACACTCGCACAGGATGTGCTGGGCTGATTCCTCCCCCTGGCCGCAGAGTCTACATGCGAGGTCCCCTTCGAACCGCCCCATTTTATGCAGGTGTTTCTTACTGAAACAAAAAAGGACACAGAAGAAGATAGAAAAACAGTATTCTTATATCATTCTTAATTAATGCAATACATTTTTTGCCTCGATACTCCTTTTTCTTATGCACTGGAAGACAAGTTATGATTGAAGCCTTTCAACCATCCGTTCTCGAAGTTTATCAATAAATAGGTACATGATGGTAAATATTACACAATAAATTATCTTCTGCGAACTGTATATATTGGCATAAACGTGATTCGGAGTTTGTCTTCTGCTTCAACAAATTAATTCTTTTGGAAGTGGCATTGAAATGTAAAATCCACCTTGTGTCTTCAATACCATATCCAAATCAGTTCCTTTTGATAACAGTACCCTTTTCTTGCATCTATAATACAAAATTATCGTCAATCCATTTTATAGTTATTTTTTTTATATTAATTATTAGGCGAATTTGTAAAAAAATTCGCTGGTAACAAAAGAAAACACAAAAAATCATATTCACGTTTCGCCATCCTTTGTAAACCTATGAAATGTCTTTGATAGATTTAGCACGTTATAATTCGAACAATTATAGATGGCACACACCCAACCACTAACATTTATTGTAAAAACACAGCTCAAACTTAGTTATACACAGTAGGGATGGGCACCTAACATCGATGTTTTTGGAATATCGATGTTTTCCATTGAACATCGATGTTTAAAACATCGATGTTGTAATTTCGATGTTATATTTTTAACATCGATGTTACTTGTAATCATCGAAACATCGTTACGTATCCCACAAATCCTGTTGCAAATGCATATCGCTTGCAAATTAAAAAAAATGTCTTGCTATTGTTTGACGACAGATATATGGACAGATATGCAATGTAGAAGTTTTATTGGTGTTACTATGCACTTTGAAGATAACAATTCCATAAATTCTGTTGACTTAGGTGTATATCTTTTAGATGAACGGCATACAGCCGAATACATTTCAGGAGTGTTAAAACGTATATGTGAGAAATGGGGTATCCTAGAAACTAAAGTTACTACTGTTGTTACGGATGGAGCGGCCAATATGACAAAAGCTATTGAGGAAACGTTTTCCAAAAAAGACACATTCATTGCTTCGCTGATCAAATAAATTTAGTTGCTGACAGAGCTATAAAATCTATTTCGGAATTGTGATCAGTTATATCTAAATTAAAACAATTGTAACGTGGTTTAGGCATTCAGTAGTAGCTGCTGATGAATTACGGAAGGCACAAACAAGCGACCATAAACCAGAAAAAAAATAATACAAGAGGTGTCCACCCGCTGGAATTCCACATACTACATGATTAATCGTTTTCTTGAACTGCGGGAATACATAAATAACATAGTGAACAGACACCATTCTGCCCCCACAATGGTTACAGCCAAGGAAGTTTTTGAACTGAATAAAATCATTGAACTTCTAAAGACGTTAGAAGCAGTAACAGCAGAAATTTGTGGTAAAAAGTATATTAGTTCGAGTCTTGTAATCCATCTCACGTATAATTTGGAAAAAGAAGTTTCACATTGAATGTGATGTAAACGACACCTTAGGTATTTCACTAAAAGAAGCACTTCTACAAGAAGGTAGGAAACGATTTTCTGCTGTTGAACAAGTCCAACAATTAGCCGTGGCAATCTTGCTGGATCCGAGGTTCAAAAAGATTTATTTTAAGAGTCCTCATAATGTTGCAGCAGCAGCTAATCTAATACAACAGTTATCACTGTTAGCAGAAACGCAATGAGATGATGACCACAATCGCCAAATAATAGAAAGTGAAACGACACATAATAAACAGGACACGGGTAAGTAGGCTAGATTGTCACAATTTTAACATAACTATAGTTACTCCAAAGGGCAATGTATGGGCGCATCATTCTCAGTTAGTTCAAAAGAGTGCTTCACAAGAGAAAGAACAATTAAGCGAAATGTCTTTGTATTTAAAGAATCCTCTAATTAATCTTACCGAGAATCCACTGAAATGGTGGTCAGATAATAAAAATGTATATCTCCATTTATACCCTGTCGTGAAAAAATTTTTGTCCATAGTGGCGACTTCTGCACCGGCAGAACGTTTATTTTCCAAAGCTGGACAGACAGCCACGCAAGGAAGAAACCGTTTAACTGGAGAACACTTGGGCAAAATATGATTCCTTCAGTCCATTGACAGAGATTACTGGAGTATATAAAACTGTATGGTGAGATTATCACTATTATCACTAATATTGGTGAATTCTATATAATATATATATATATATATATATATATATATATATATATATATATATATATATATATATATATATATAAACAGGGTTATTAACAGTTTAGAATTAAATTTGAAGTTTACTTTTTATTATTAAAGTCATTAGAAGTTAAGTTTTTCTATTTTTGTTTTACACATTATTTCTTATTTTATTGCAGTACAATAAACATTTATTTATATTTGTTTCCACTTATTTTTTGTATCACTTGCACCTGCCATAATCTGCATCGGAATATGTTACCATTTTCTAATGCCTACAAAACTACAAACTATCTTTTTTCTCGAAAGAACATAGAATTATAGAATTAGTAAATTCACAATTATTTTGAAAACATCGATGTTTCCCAACATCGATGTTTTCCAGCCGATGTTTTTCCTACCATCGATAGTAGGTTTCGATGTTAAACATCGATGTTTTAAGAAATGTGCCCATACCTAATACACAGTTAAACACCAGCAATTGCTAGTGTTACACGTTCTCGAATGACGTAACATCAGTACTATCCGCTAGGGGCGCGCTGATATTCTTGAAACAGGAAATCAGCCGGAGTGTCCTGTATTGTCGTTATAAAGTATTTGCTATTATGGTCTATTCAAATGGAGTGTGGTGATCTCTTAGTTGACTGTATAAGGTCGAGAAATTCGTAATGTCTCTATTGGAAACAATTTGTATATTTCTGTTAGAACAATTGATATATCTATAAATCTCCATTTCTTCAACAACGAACTGTTCCATACCAAAATTTGAAGGGTGTAGGATTTTTGCGTCTTTTCTTTGTTGAAAGAGTAGCCTGACTCCCTCAAATGACAACGAAAAAGCGAAGTATTGTTGTTGAGGTGCTTTCTGCTTCTAAGGTGTTCATCAATCCTCAAATTCAGCGCTCTCCCTGTTCTGCCGACGTAGCCTGTGTTGCAATCAGGTTCGCCACATTCTAAACAATACACACCGGGCCTCTTCAAAAAAGAGACACTGTCTTTATTATGGATAAACAAACTTTTTACGGTGTGAATGGATCTGAACGAAAACTTGACATTGTCTCTCTTTGGTGCTCTGGTGACAGTATTAATGATGGAGCCACAAAAATTAATGTAAAATATGTTCCAGGGGAAAACTGGAACTCATTTCCCTTAATAACTGACGGTTTTTCTTATCGACTAATTTGTGCACCAGTCTCAATGGATATTCATTATTGTTACGTCCTTATATCTTTTATACTTTGTGTTGCACCCTCGCAGACGTAGCCTGCCCGAAAACTCAGTTTTTCTGACAAGTCTTTTTGTAAATTCTAGATTCCCCTCAGAATAACCGATTAACAGGTCGAAATGCGTCGGGACGTGGAATAAATATTTGTTGGAATGAAAAAGCATCTTTATTCAACTCGCCCGAGCAAGCCCGCAAATTGTTATGTTAGTTGTTTATGTTAAAATGTTCTCAATGTTAGGTATGTTTAGAAATATATATATTTTATTTGAGTAGCTTCTCTATGTATACAAAAATGTTGACTATATTTTACAGATTCAACAATGCATACGAAGTTGGAATGTATTTGGCTTGTAGTCATAAGATTTCATTTATACAGCAGCAGACGACGCAATCCACGTTACATGCTTAAGTCTACATAATCTAGTGAGCGTAGCATAGAAACACATGTAGAGAAACAATGCCAAACTACCATGTACACAATATGAATACGAAACTATGTAGTAAAATTAAGTTTGCGCTAGCCTAACAGGATTATCTCTAGATTAAAATCAAAACTTTAGCGCGGATGAGAGTTTTTAACTTTATTTCTTTCAAGAGGCAGACTTTTGTATATTTTCATATAACAGTACGTGAAATGTTGTTTATTCTACCGACTAGCGATAATCACATTTTCTGACTCGAGGGAAGTTCCGCTAAAATACACAACAAATTGAAAATTTACATTTCCATGTTACTTCTCTGCAATTCAGTAACTGCGATTTGCTTAAACGTGGCGGAAGTCTGCTCCTATTTATTAGGAAATCCTGTTTCTGCACAAGTGCCGCAACAGAGAGGGTCTACAAAAAATATATTATAGCTTTCATGCATTATTTCGTAGAGTTTTTGGGTTAGGTTCGTAGTTTACAGAAAATATATTAGAGACAGGAATTTTCAGTATCGCAAAATTATCTTGGGTGGTTAAGAAAAGATTGAACGAAAGCTGAAAATAGACATATCGTGTTTTTTGTCATATGTGGATTATAAGCTATTTACCTTGCTTACACATATCCTCGAACAAAGGTGAAATACGTGGTAATACAAATTGATCGGTCAAATAAATCAAGAGTGATAGCGCCGAGTTGCTGAGTAGACTGCCGTCATCTAATTGTCTTTAATTCACTTAACGGCGCACGTTAAAAAGGCAAGTGTGTCACGCAAACGCAGAGTTTTGCGTTGTTTTGTTCCGAATATTTTAAGTAAGCCTCCATCTCTGATCACTTTTGCTCAAAATATTTTATGCTTCTTTACATCCGTTTACCTTATCAATGTAATTTTTCCACCATGTCCACATCTTAAAAGCTTTTATTCTCTCTGTGTTTTGCTCTCCCAAAGTCCAGGTACAGAGTTTTGGTGGTAGGCCATAGGCCGGAAGTTTATTAAGCAGCACTGGTGCCAGACCTGGTCGAATGCTTTGGATATATCTAAAGCGACAATCTGCGATTTACCATGTAGTTTCATAGACTTTTTCCAAGAAAGGGTGACAAAGGAAAGGAGGTCGGCAGTTGATCTGCGCTGACGGAATCCATACTGCCTCTCGTGGATTAGACTGTTTTCAAAAAAAATTTAGTAATTCGGCGTTTATATACTTT
The DNA here is from genome assembly GCA_964006375.1 of Tillus elongatus. Lineage (NCBI taxonomy): Eukaryota > Metazoa > Arthropoda > Insecta > Coleoptera > Cleridae > Tillus > Tillus elongatus. Next base: position 21,743,705 of record OZ023263.1, on the reverse strand, counting down.
TCATCACTTTATAGATTACTGAAAGGAGAGAAATAGGCCTGTAGTTGCTAGGAAACGCTTTGGATCCTTTCTTGGGGACGGGTTGTACTCGAGCAGTTTTCCAGGTACTAGGGAATATGCCTCTATTGTATAATATCTGAAACAGACGAGTCAGGACAGGAGCAAGTTCTGATGCGCATTTTTGAGAACAATTGCTGGGATCTCGTCAAGGCCAGAGGCTTTCCTGGTATTAAGAGAAGAGATCATTTTTTGCACCTTTTTAGTTTTGAAAATAATATCCGTCATTTTATGCGCGAAATTGGGGACTGTTGGTGGTTAAATATTTGGAGATGGATTGAGAGTAGAATTGCCGACGAACAACGAGGCAAACAGTTCAGGCTTGCCCAGCACGGTGAAATAAGAGCTGAGAACGTGCTCTTGCAGAAATTATTCCCAAAAGATTTAGCAAGAGTTCAGAAGGGTTTACTGCCGTTGGAGCTTGGGAGAACTTTGTTTTTGATGTGGTTATTAAACGAGTTTTTTGCCTCGGAATGAATGCGGACATACCGGTTTCTTGCGTCGTTAAATGCTTGACGGTTTTCTTGACTGGGATTGTGTAAAACCGTTTTGTGAGCTTTGACCTTTTTGTTCTTTGCAAGTCTGGCCTTGTCACACGATTTAGAGAACTAGGGCTTTTGAGTAGCTGAAGAGGTTTTCTGTGTACGTGTAATAAATACTTTCATACCAGCTTGGATAATTTTGGTGACGTTTTGTGAGATATCAGAGGGGTCAGGATGAGTGAAGCAGACAGACGCCCATGGAAATGAGGAAAAGTAATCGCGCATTTCGTCCCAGTTCGCGGAGTTGTAGTGCCAAACGATACGTGGGTGTGATGACTGTGTCACCTCGGGTTGCATTGCGCAAGAAGCAGTGACTATGCTGTGGTCTGAGCGACCAAGTTGGGCGGTGACTGATATCTTATAGCATTCAAGTTTTGTAGTAAGAAGGAGATCCAAGGAATTTGAGCTATGTGTTGAGATGCGAGGAAAGTAAGTAGGTTGCTGAACCATATTGGCTAAATAATTGCTGACAAGGCCTCCGCTGCTCTCCTTTGTGGATCAGTTTTTGCCATTCCTTATTATGGACATTGAAGTCACCAAGAATAGTAACCTCGGAGGAAGGTTATTCAGAAATCAGATGGTCGGTTTTTTTAGAAAGGTAGTCGAAGAGCTGGATAAAGTTGTTGTCAGAAGGTGACCGGTAAATGCAACAGATGAATGAAGCGGCCTGACAAAGCGGCGGCATGCCCGAAATCCTATTCAAGCATCAATGCCAGAAAATTATCTTTCAAGTAAAGCCAATTTCATGGATATATAAAACATTTTTCTGTGTTTTATTTCAATCTAATATATTTATTACATTCTTTTCCACTTTTCGTTCTATTCATGCGTTGATCAGGGACACACTCTATGTAAGCAACTTGCTCCGTCGAAACTTTTTAAAGGATTGCTGATTTTGCGGATAATATAAACAACTTCTTACCCCTCGGATCACCATAAAAATTTGGAAGTAAAGCAACTTTTAATTCTAGAAAATTTTCAGTTGTTGGTATAAAAAGTAGGTGACGAGAAGATTTGGCACAAGTCGCAACCAGCTTAAGGCGGTGGTAGCTGCTATGAAAGAAATTGCCAATTTGAATATAAAGCCATAGTTTTGAGGGGATTTAAAGTTTTTCCCGGTTTGTTGTTGCATAGCGCACGTACAGGGAGCATGCATCACATCAGTGTTTTGCATTTATATGAAATTCTAACCAGAAAATGCATAATGCTTTATTATGTATTTATGTTATGTAAAAGTTTTGAGACGTATAGTTACGTAAAAATGATTTAAGTAAGACGCTGAATATCCAACAAAAAGTAAACAAAATATTACACATATTAAATTTGTATTGCCATAGCTGTAGACAAAGTGTGTTTATATCGTAATATATAAAATTTGTAAGTTTTTTAAATAAACAGATCACAAAAAAAGTCTGGACGCAGCAAGTGCGTTATGGAAGTGAATTTTCATAAAAAGATTTTTAATAGCAAATATGTCTCTTTAATGCAAGCAGTCATCAATTTGGTCGCCAGTATAACCTATATAGTAGAAACAATGTACCATATTTTATCAAAATAACTTGCTTGAAAATTTACAAAAAATTGCCGAAAATAAACTTTAAATGTGTCCGAGAAAACTCGTTTCCTAGTCGACGAACCTTAGGTTAATAGCAAATTGAGTTATTGAATTTTGAAGCATTTAATGAAAATTCGCTACAAAAAGGCACTTACGTCTCGATTTTTTTTTACAAACGCATCATATTTCGATGAAAAATGCAAAAATGCAACAAGGAATGTTCAAAAAAAATATATGTATCACCAACGACTTATGGGCCACTCTGTGATTGTCAAAATAATTTTATAAGATGCAGCTTAAGACACCCTATAAGTAACGTACACAGTTTTTTCTCGTATCTTGCATAAAAACAATCATATTGAGCTTTTTCGTAGAAATGCGTTACCCTGTATATATGTAAACAAAGAGTAAACCCGGATATGGATTATAGGGAGCCTAGTTTGCGCTTATTTGAAGAAATCTTTTTAGAAATCAAAAGCTTCGGTTTCTTCATTAACGAATTTTTTCTACGAAAATTAACTAAAAATTATAGACCGTTTAACCATAAACTTAACTAAAAGTACTGCCAAAGCATCAGAGAAAGTGTCTATTTGAAATGGATTTTCCGATAATATTTTAGTAAAATAAAGGGCAATGATGGTTGAAGCTGAAACTTGAGGGTTTGCAGAACACTCTTTACATAATCCGTATTTCTTTAAGGCTCTTTGCCTAAAAGTTGCCAATTTTGACGTTTCAACTCGCGACTTTTTACCATTTGAGGAAAACCCCAACCAAATATAAAGTACGAGTACCATAATAAAAATTTCATAAAAAATTTCAGCCTATCATTCCGGAGACCACAAGTAGATATCTGCAACGAGTGTGAAGCGACTTCTTCAAACCTCAAAAGTAAACCACCTTAATCATACGTTCAAAAGAGTTGTTGCGGCAGAATTCATAGTTCACAAACGCCGATCTAAGAAATTCTATAATAGTTTAAAGGCCTCCAAAGATAGTATCCTTGAAATTTCGTTTGATTACATGCCAAATTTGCAGCTGCCTCGATGTCCTGCTCAAAACCTATTTTAGTTAACTCACCTCACTCTAAGTGTGTTCGGTTTGCACAACATGAAAACATATGAAGCTGTTTTTTTCCTACGCCATGAAGGGCAAGTAAAAAAGAGCCCAGATGCAGTTTGTTCTTTCCTGTTGCAGTATATCAACAGCTACGTTGGTGACCAGATTACTGAACTACATCTGTTTAGCGATAATTGTATAAAGTATAAAGTATAAAAAATATAAAGTATATCTCAAACTAATGACCGCGGAAACCTTTTCGAAGTAGTTTTTTTGTTTGCTAATTTTCTTTCCACAGCTTTCTTTTTGCTGTATTGAAAGCCTTGAACCGTCCCAAAATCAGAGATAGTGCTCCGCGTGTCATCCTTCACTGTATATTTATATGAATATATATATATATATATATATATATATATATATATATATATATATATATATATATATATATATATATATATATATAACTGTTACTAGAGAAAAATATAAATTGCACCAAGAGGAACTAGAGATAATTACCAGAGTATAAGTTAGGTTATGCTCAAGATAGATAAAATACATATAAATATAAATACCTTAAATAAATCCCAATTTCTAGGACGGCTATAAGTTGACTCAAGTCCACAATGAAATCCAGATAGAGCACCTAAAACAGAAAAAGATTTTGATAGTACAAAGAGAAATGAAACAAATATTTAGTTTATAAGAAATAAAATTTGTATTATACCATGAACAAAAAATCTAAGAAACGATGCGTGCTATATATTAAAGTGAAGTGACATATATAAACCCTAAAAGACGAATATAATGACCCTATAGCGTAAAAAACTAAGATTAACAGTAAATGGATAAGCAGGGTGTTATATGTCAAAAGACCGTTATTTACAGTGCAGATTAATGTTAAATTGTGGTAAACAATAAGATATAAGTTAAGCTAGGTAAGGAAATATTAAAGATTATAGATGTAAGATTGACAATAATGTTTAGTAAATTTAAAATGTTTAAATAGGTTAGTTTTAGCAAGTGGAACAAATAATACAAATTCAAATTTTCGCTTAAGAAGAACGTTATTTTGACTTACCTGCATAAGTGCATTAATAATAATTCATTTTTTTGAAGGGAATAACTGTTTTTGGCTAAATTGGCAATTGACTCATATCATTGGCACATTCAAGAAACAAATTGTTATTTGTGAGAAATATGAATATAATTGGCCGACACATCCGGCATCTTCGATGGTGGTTGTTAACAAGAAACTAACACAAGCGGTAGCTTACAACCATGGTTATTATAAAATGTTATAAATATTGACAAAATTCAACAGTTACTGCTGTAAACGTTTTGAAACCAGCATATAACTCAAGAGAATACATCGTCGCAAATAACTGATTGATACTAAGGACGCCACGTTAGTTAGAAGGTATTTATCGATATAATCAAGCTTAATAACACATTTATCGTCAATATTGGTTGAAATAACCTCAAAGCTAATAAACGTTACTTGTTAGATGTACTAAATGAGTAAAATCTTAATTATGCCGCTAAAATGTTCGCTAGATTAGAACCTAGATTAAGGAGTCTTTTTAGTAGACCTCAACAGATGGCGTTACTCTGTCCGTTGCAGAACCAAAAAATTATTAATTTGTCTATTTTTTTAAGATATTCAGTCGTATGTAAACTAAGTTAAGATACGATCTGGAAAATTTTCAACGGCCAATATTTACAATTTTTAGACGGATCCAAGTAAGTAATTACATGTTAAAAAGAAAATAAATTTGTCGTTAAAAAATTTTGTTTGTTATAAAAATCATATACGTCCGTAAAATGAATCATTTGAGAATTCATAAGGTTTAAAAACATGTACATTTCATGCCTAGTTGTTTAGCAAGATACATAATTCTGGTGCAAAAGGTAAATATCAGAATTTTTCATAAAATTTTGTTTATGGGTAACATAAGAATTTTCAATAGGAACCCAGAATATATATATATATATATATATATATATATATATATATATATATATATATATATATATATATATATATATATCTTAGCGGGAGAAATGGGGGGAGGCTATTTAACGCGCATTTGAACTTTTTTTAATGCACAAGTCGCACTCTACACAACATCAATTTTTTTTTGAAAAGTCGCTAAAAGGCACAGTTCTACCGCCCTTCCTCGCGGATGCGCACCAACTCAACACAAGTTACTGAAATGTTCTAGTAGCTAGAATGTAGCGTATGTACTACAACACAGTGTATTTTCTTTAGAGAAAGAGCTTATTCCACATAGCATCGGCATATAGGGGACTCATCGGGGACTGGATAACTATATTAATACTTTTACAATAAATAATAAACAATGCTTATTCTAAAGCTGGTGTAGAATTTTTAATTCATTGATTGTTGTTGCCCTTACTTGGTGAAACTTGTCCATACTGCATGCAGACTTGGAGAATACTTCTCTGGCTTCACTGTTGGTTTTTGTAGGTGAAGGACGTAGCCAGCGCGTGAGATAACTGGAGCAAGTGGCCCTTCGAATTCTGGAAGTTCTAGGATGTTGTTCAATGCTTCTGTGACTATAGTTTCGCTGCTTGACAGCATTTTCAGACAGATTAAAATTGAATTAGTACGAAATCATGACAACTACAAATAAATATCTGTTGCTATGTTATGATATGATGTTTTGATCAAAAAATTTTTATCAAATTGAAATTATATGGCCACCTGAAAATTCATAAGCCAAATATACCGGTGAGACCAGTAGTTAGCTATGTTAATACATCTAATCATAAGATAGCGAGCAAACTGGTTTCACTTATTAAAGAATACAATTACTTTCCAAAATATTCAGTTAAGAATTCTTATGAACTTACACAAAAATTAAATAACTTAATTATTCCCACAAATAGAAAATTAGTCTCGTTTGATGTTTGTAGCATTTATTCTAAGATACCCCCTAAAGAATGTTTACCTCTATTAGAAAACGTTTTAATAGAAAATAACGTAAATGTCATAAAAAGACAAGAAATAATGAATCTTTTTAATGAATGTACAAAACATAATTATTTTAAATTTAATAATAAAATTTATGTACAAAATGAAGGTCTGCCTATGGGTAGTCCGTTGTCACCTTTATTAGCCAACATATTTATGGAAAACTTAGAAAACCAAACTTTAACATCAGAACTTTCACATAATATTGTCTTTTGGTACAGATACGTAGATGATATTTTAGCATGTTTTCAAGGTAGTCATACAAAATTAAATGAATTTCTAAGTTTTATTAATAGCTTTCACACAAATATTAAGTTTACTTTAGAAGAAGAAGCTAACAGTTGTATAAATTTTTTAGACTTAACAATTAGAAAGTTAGTAAATAATTCATTTGACTTTCCAATATACAGGAAACCAACTTACACTGACACAACCATACCATACGATTCATGTCACCCTTTTTCACAAAAGCTGTCAACCTATCATTCTATGATACATCGTGCATTTTCAATACCTATATCACAAAACAATTTTGAAAAAGAAATTTCAATAATTAAGCAAACAGCATTTAATAATGGCTACTCTGTTAAAATAATAGATAAAATGATAGAGAGAAAAGAACACAAATTAGAGATTAATTTAATTTATCCAAATATTAGAGACAAAGAAGACAACAGATACGTTCCGATAACTTATTTTGGAACCATTTCAGAAAACACTTCAAAAATTTTAAACACTTGTACAAATACAAAGGTAGCTTTTAAATCTTACAACACGACGCGTGATTTGTTATTTAACGCGAAAGAAAAATCTTGTTTCCTGACAAAAGCTGGAGTTTATAAATTAGCTTGTACACATTGTAACGCAATCTACATAAGTCAAACTTCTAGAAATTTTAACACCCGATACAAAGAACATATTTCTGCATTTAGAAATAACCACGCTGACAAATCTACATTTGCAAAACATATTATTGATACCGAACATAGACCTACAATAAATAACCGCATACAACCACAACATTTTTATAATGACAAACGTAAACTAGACTTTTTCGAAGCTTTAGAAGTCAAAAGGCACACACACGACAATAACTACCTTGTTTTAAACGAACAAACTGATTTAATGAATTCCCCTTTCATGAATATTCTTCTTTCTAATTAAATATGTCAAAGAAAATAAATTTAACTATTATTTCAAAAAAGTTGTAATAAAATAATGAGTTGATGTATGTCGATATTTTCGTTGTATAGAGACTACTTTTATACTGTTATTGTTTAGTTATTTTATTGTTGTAACTGTTATCATAGTTATTATAGGCTAGTTCTAGTTTTTATGTTAAATATTGACATACATCACATAGACATTTTGAAAACCTCATCTGTCATCTGTGTTTCATTTTATTTTCAATTTGATAAAATTTTTTGATCAAAACATCATATCATAACATAGCAACAGATATTTATTTGTAGTTGTCATGATTTCGTACTAATTCAATTTTAATCTGTCTGAAAATGCTGTCAAGCAGCGAAACTATAGTCACAGAAGCATTGAAGAACATCCTAGAACTTCCAGAATTCGAAGGGCCACTTGCTCCAGTTAGCTCACGCGCTGGCTACGTCCTTCACCTACAAAAACCAACAGTGAAGCCAGAGAAGTATTCTCCAAGTCTGTATGCAGTAGAATTTTTAGACTGCTGTTTGCATTTGAGACAGTTATTTAGCTAAACAATCCAATGTTGACCAGAGTTTGTGTTATGTAGATTTCACAACTTTAACCCAATCCTGTTATGTCTTAAAAGCTACGCTTGACTATTTTTTCGAGGTAGTATTTGAGCTTGTTTTGTATATTTCCCATAACCAAAACATTATATAATGCCGTTTCTCTATTTTCTCTACAAAACTGAACTTATTATTCGGAAACACATTTATCAGTTTTATTGGTTCGCTTTTGGTAAACCAAGCTTGCTTTTGACTTCTATGTTTAGCAAATTCGCAGAAAAGCTAAATAAAGTAGTTAATGTTTCACAAAAAACCATTCGGTCTGTGAGTGTGTATCTAATACCAGACATATAAAAAATATATCGGATAGTTATAAACGGCTCCGTTCTGATAAAAATTCTTTGTTATACGAGTCATAAGTACTCCTTAGAAAAATAATTAACCTTAAAATTATATGCTAACGATAGTTAAAAAAATTAATAAAAAGTTCAATAGCAGTCAGTGCATTATAGTAGCGAACTTTTATAAGACTGCATGCATTTCACAATATGTCAAAAACTGTTAGGCTATTACATATTTCCATTATATATATATATATATATATATATATATATATATATATATATATAGTTTTTTTATAATGATATATATATATATATATATATATATATATATATATATATATATATATATATCATTATAAAAAAACTAATTAAATAAATAGCATTCAATGTCAGTCAAGACAAAAAGCTTAGTGTTCGATCCTTTTTTTTCTATCAACTACATTTTCACCATGCGTAACGCATTTATATGGCTGTTTTAGTGAACTCACTAATAGGGAGATCGCGACTTTTGAATTTTGAAAAAAGTTTTCAAATGAGCGCAAACTAGGACCTTTAGAATCTATATCTGGAGTAACTTGGATCACTCAATTTCCGATAAACTGAGAAAATTGAATTTTGGTATGTATTAAGGCCTTTCCCAAAACAACATGTCCGCCGAATGTCATTAAAATAGCTTTGTAATTTTCGAAGAAAAAAAATGTTTTCGAAATAAAACTCAAAATTTGAAAAACTCAATTTTCTATAAACTTAGAAAGTTGAATTTTGGTACATAGTAAAGAATTTCTTAAGGAAACGTATTCACCCAATTTCATTAAAATAGCTTTGTAATTTTCAGAGAAAAATTTTTTTCGAAAGAAAACTCAATATTTTCCCGGAAAACCCTGTCCGATTTTCCTGACCAACGAACTCATCCAAGCCATTAATAAAAGAAAGGTACTTGCCGAGTTTCATCGAAATCGGTTAATTATTTTTTGAGTTATCAGACGGATACACGTCCTCAAACAAATACTATTGTGGTTAATGTAAAAACTTATTGGTTTTTTGAACGAATCCATCAAAAACAGACCAACATCCTGGCAACAGAAATCAATTACGAGCTGATCCCTAAGTAGCATTGTTTCTCCATTATAAAGATTGCCAGCAGTTGTTTTTCTATGAAGCATTTTTCATTAAAAGCTGACGGAAAGCATCGACATCTATAAGTTAGCAGTTTCTTTGAGTACCAAAGTCGGTGGATATGTTGTAAATAAAAGCACAACGAACTTCAGATGGAAGATCAGTGAAGTGGAACACTGAATCGATGAAACTCAAATATTACCAGCCCTTCAGGATTCAAGTGTCTCTTACATTATTCTATTTGCCACTCATAGGTGTGACTTGTAGCAATCTTGAATCTATATTAACTTTTTGATTAGGTTTTTTTTTTACTTGAGAGATGTCCCGTATCTAAAGAACCAAATAGAAAAGCCTGGACGCAGCTAGGGTGTTTTAGTAGTGAATTTTCATAGAAATGAGCTAGATATATATATATATATATATATATATATATATATATATATATATATATATATATATATATATATATATATATATATATATATATATATATATATATATATATAATTAGGTAACACAAAACTTAAGTTTCCATAAAAATATAACTTTATTTTAGGGAAACAATACAGTGTGTTACTATTCTAATAATATTAATATAAAATGGAAGTGAACAAAGCAAGTAGATGTGAACTATATTAGTTTCAAATACCGACTGTTAACGCAACATCGTTTAGCAGTCGCAAGTAAAATATGCATACTAAGTAAAATGATTATTATACATTTTATAGTTTATTGTACTTTAAACTTAATAATTGAAACTAAGCAATGTCTGGTCAATGCCTTTCTCTATAACAGGGTCACTGTGAAATGTACTAATGTCACTTATAGAAGTTGGGTACATGGTGACGTATTTCCTCCACCGTTAGTCTTGAGCACGTCCTCGTGTTCAACTTGGGGTGATTTCTTCTTCTTTAGGAAGGGTGTCCATCTCTTTCTGGACCAAACCAATATAGTGATGATGATGACTAGTATTATAAATGTGGTAACACCTATGTGACTTGTATGCAGCATTGGATGTAGTATCTTATGTCGTGGAGCTTCTGAAAGTTGTTGTTTCAATTTTTCAGCATTTTTCAGGTGAACTGGACTGAAGCGGACTTCGTATTTTTCTTCCTTGAGTGGTAATATCAGGTCTGGAATCCACGTTATGTTGCCTGATACGTCTGTATATATCTCATCATTTACTGTGATTTTACAGTTAGGCAGTGTGCTTACGATAGCATTTTGGTGTATTGTTTTTCTGTCGATTTTATTTGGACATTCTTCTATAACTTCGACTGATACATCTGTTGAGATGAGCACGTTGTTGTTTCGTATCTTGATGGTTACCTATTGGTTACCTTTGCAGAAGGGCAACTCGAGGGTTGATTTAGTTGGCAACTTTCTTCTTGTGGTGGATTTGAACACACTATGGCTTCTGTTATTGATGGGCATCTTTCAGATGTCCATAAGTTTTGTTGGGCTATTTCCAAATAATATGAACTTGGGGGTATAAGGACTTTATGATTTTCTGGTAAGGGAATTATTTGAAAGTAGGAGCCTGGTGTAGGGTGTAAAATCGGGACCTTTAGTAAACAAATGATTGTGTCTCCTGCTGATACAACTATGAATTTAGTAAATTCAATAATTTTAAATATGTGGTTTCTGTCAAAGTTAATTAATTCATTTTTGTTATAAATTAATTCAAGATGCTGTCTTATTTGTGTTAAATCCTTCCAGGTAAATATTTCAATGTTTGTAATTTCATTAAAGCTAAGAGATATAGTTCTTTGAATAATTTTGACACTTTCTAATAAATTTTGGGCTAATGAGATTTGATATTGAATGAAACTCCTTTTTTCCATGTTCGCTAGTTCACAAAATCTGTCAGCTATCATCTGAAGATTTTTGTTAATTATTTTTTGTTCTTCTACAAATCTTTCTGTAATTATATGTGCAAATGAATTTAGAGAGTCTAGTTGAGTCATCATTTCACCTTGATTTAAATATAAGGTGTTTAAATGTTTGTTTATTTTATCGAGATCGTCTTGATCGAGATTTCCGGTTATGGTTTTGATCAGCGACCCTGCTCCGTTTATTAACCCGCGTTTCGTTCTGGAGTGCGTTAATTTCTCAAGTTCTAGGTTAATTTTGGAAACTTGGTCATTAAGCATCTGTACATATTCCTTGTTAATAGCAGTGCCATAATTTTCGTTAATTTTTATAGTATTCTTTGTCAACACCCGATAATTATTTTCTAAAACCGATACATTAAAATAAAAGTAGAAATTATGATAGTGATTAATTATTCTAGCTATACCTATATAATCTTTAAAGTATCCGTTAGTGGTTATGGGTTTAACTTCTAGTTGATGGACCTGGCTGAGGGCCATCATCAGGGGGATGATGTTCCTGCAAAGAAAATGTCTTTTTCAGTCTTTTTACATTTTTCAAATGGGCTGTTTTCTTTTGAGAATCAGGTAAAAGTAATTTGTTTTGATTTACTTGAACTGGATTATGATAAATTTTATATAAAGGGTTAGTTTTCTTTACATAAGGTACTTTAATAGCTACTTGTTCAGTTTGTATTTGCGGTATCTCATTACGATTTTCATTTCTTTTTCTAAGAATAGTTTCTGACTTTTCTTTAGATTTTTTGTATATTTGATCGAAAAAGGGTAATATTTCTTTAAGTCTTCTATGGTTATATTCTTCATACAATGTTTTATGGGGGTCTATAGGTTCAAGTTTGTCATAAGGGCCGTAAAGAAGGGAAAAGGGACTATGACCTGTTAATGAGTGAACTGATTGATTGTATATTAAAATACAGGTTATCATAAGATCAATAGGTTTTTCTAACGGATTCTCCAACTTCATTGTTCTTAATTTTTCTAATATAGTTGAGTGAAGTCGTTCAACTGGGGAGTTTGAGTTTGGGTTTTGAGGAGTAGTTATGTGTAATTTTATGTTAAATAGGTCGCAGTATTCCTTAAGGGTTGCATTATCAAATTCTTTGCCAGAGTCACATACGAGGGTTGAAACGTAATTATGATGAGAGAAATAGTGTCTGAGTTTGCTTAAAATCGTCAGAGCTGTTGTATCTTTAATGTAATAAGCTTGTGCATATTTACTAAACAAGTCTATTATCGTAAGAAATTTATGGTTCTCAAAACTGAACACATCTGCATGAATTACTTCAAAGGGTCTTTTGGCTAACAAGGGTCCGGAAAAGGGTAATTTATAGGGTCGTCGCTCATATTTGGCTTGCAGACAAATATCACATTTGTTTATAAAATCATTTATGGATTTTTTCATGTTAGGCCAATAGTAATTTAATTTAAGCTGTTCGTAAGTTTCGTTAATGCCATTGTGGTTATTTTGGTGGTAATTTTGAATAATTTGTTTCTGTACGGTAGTTGATGTAATATTTTCGACTTGTTTATTGCATTTTATTATTTTTACTGAACTGTTAAAAAGAGCTGAGGCTACTAACATAAATAATCTCTCGATTTCTTGGGTTTCGAATAAGATACCGTATACATTAGACGGATTGATTTTTTCTTTAAGAAAGGTGTTAAGTTGTAGTTCATGACCTTCTTGTAAATATATTTTGATTTGTTTATTTTTAAAAAGGTTTGTAGTTATTTCACGTTTTTCCGATCCGTGATAAATTAAAATTTGATTTTTAAAATGATTGATTGGGCCTTCCGATATAGGTAAGCAAAATACAGGATTTTCTAAAGAAGTATGTTGGGTTTGAGATTCGCTATTATTCTGGTCAGGTTGAGGGTCGATTCCTAATTCTATAAGGTCGTTGTCGTCGAGAACTCTTAGTTCTGAAGGGTCCGCGTTGCCTAAAAGGGACACAAGATCTATATCATCTTCTACCGCATTGATTTCTGTTCTTGAAAGGGCGTCTGCTACAACGTTATCCTTTCCTTTTTTGTACGTTATTTCGTAGTCGAATTCTTCTAGTTTAAGCCTCCATTTAACTAAACGGGAATTTGGTTCTTTTATCGAAAAAAGCCAAACTAGAGGTTTATGGTCTGTTTCTATAGTAAATTTTCGTCCGAAAAGATAAGGTCTAAAATGTTTAGTGTTTTCCACTATTGATAGTAATTCCCTTTCAATAGTGCTATAATTTCGTTCAGCTGAATTAAGCGTTCTAGAGTAAAATGCGATAGGTTTATTGTCTTGAGACAATACGCCTCCTAACGCTATATTACTTGCGTCGGTTGTCAGATGAAATTCTTTATCAAAATTTGGATATGTTAGGACGGGTGAATTTATTATAAGTTCTTTAGCCTGCGAAAATGCATTGACGTATTCTGGATCATTAAAGTTAAGAGTAGAATCTTTCTTTAGACATTTTGTGAGGGGATAAACAATTTTGGCAAAGTTTTTTATAAAACGCCTGTAATAGCCAACAAGTCCTAAGAAAGCCTTTATTTGTTTTTGTGTTTTCGGAATAGGATAATTTTTTATGCATTCAATTTTGCTTGGATTTGGTTTTACGCCGTCAATTGTGATGACATGGCCTAGAAACTCAACTTCCTTTCTAAGAAACTCTGATTTATCTAGCTGTACCTTTAAGTTAACATCTTGTAATTTTTGAAATACTTGTTTAATGTGGATAAGGTGTTCCTGAAGGGATTTGGAGAATATTACAATGTCGTCCATATAAACAAAGCAGTTTTTGTACAGAAATTCTCTAAAAACGTTATCCATTACGCGTTGGAAGGTTAATGGCGAACTCCGGAGACCGAAGGGCATTCTAACGTACTCGTAATGCCCATTGTTTACGCTAAAGGCTGTTTTCTCAATGCTTTCAGGGGTTAATTCGATCTGATGAAACCCTTGAGCTAAATCGAGAGTAGTAAAGTATGTACACTTTCCTAAGTTGTCTAAGATTTCCTCTATTCTAGGTAAGGGATATTTTTCGAGTATCGTTTTTTCGTTGAGTTTCCTGTAGTCAATGACTAATCGCCATTTTTTCTTTCCCGAGGAATCTAACTTTTTTGGGACAATCCAAACGGGCGAACAAAAAGCAGAGGTAGAGGGCCTAATAATTTTATTGTCTAGTAATTTTTGAATTTCCTTCTGTATTTCAATTTTTAGGTGATATGGATACCTGTAAGATTTTACATGTATGGGATCATTATCGCGAGTTCTAATATGATGTTTAATAGCATTTGTAAATGTAAGATCCGAGTTTTCGTGATAAAAAATATTTCGATATTGATGACATAATTTAAATAGTTTTTGTTTTTCCTCAGAATTGAGGTGGTCAGTTCTCAATTGTTGTCTCACGTCGACTTGAACTGAGTTGGGAAATTTAGGTGTTTCTTCAAAATTTTGGATGGGTTCTACTTCGATTTGTTCTGTAAAGTTAATTTCAGCGATTTGTGACTTATTTTTTACTGTACATGGTATAGAACAAAACCCAGATATAGCTTCAGCTATGGATTCTGGTATATGAACTAATTCATTTTCCATTTCTGGAATTAAAACTGTTCCGTCTTCAATATTTACAGGTATTTGAATACGGGTAGTACAAGTTTGTGAAAAGGGTTGAAAATTTAGGGGATTTATTTCAAAATAAAAAGGTAATTCAATTTCTCCAAATTTTACGGTTCTTTTTTCATAATCTAGTTTGGTTTTTAATTTTTTAAAGTCTTCGGAACCTATAAGAGCGTCAAACCTCTCATGCCATTTTATTACTCTAAATGAAAATGGAAAATTTATGCCGTATTCTTTTAACAGGGGGTATCTGACATTATCATTTCCTTTTGTAATTTTTCCTACAGATTTTACGGAAAAGGGCTTTTTGAAAATGTACTCTGAAAAAAATTCACATGCAGGGCCCGGATTTATTATGCTGTCTGAAGCTCCCGTGTCCAGAAGAATTTTCAAATTTAAAGATGGCAGGACCAAAAACGGTAATTTGGGTAGTGTCATAATATTGTTTATATCTAGGGTGACAAAGGATTTTCCGAGGCTTCTTCCTGAAAATCCAGATTTTCTGGCTCATTTCCGGAATAATCATTAAGGTTTTCGTTTTCGACATATTGCAAATAATATTCGGGTTGTAATTCGTCAGATACATAATCTGTCATTTCTTGATTCGGATATTCTAGATTACATATTTCCATGGGTGTAGTTTGATCAAATTGTCGATTTTGTCTTTGTGGGGGTGTCGAAAAAGTATTTTTTGTTCTGTTAAATACAGATGAATTTTGAGGCGGTTGATGGCGGAAAACTTGACTATTTGTTGGAGAATTTTTATTTTGTGGTAGAGCTCTCAAATTGGATATAGGTTTACTGGGGAAATTAGGTCTTTGTCGTAAAAAGGGTGGTTGTTGAAATCTATTTACGAAATTAATATTTTGTTGAGGTAACGGTCTTTTTGGTAAAGCAATTTTTTCTAAAAATGTTAGGGGTTGTTTTTGTGAAGAAGGATGTGATTTATTTCTTAAGCTATTTATGAAATCTGCTTGTTTTATTTCATTATCTATGCGGTGACACTCAAGTAAAGCCGTTTCTAAACTTGTTACATTTACTAGTCTTAAATGACTAAAATACGGTTCTAGTATGCCGACTTTAAATGATGTTACAGCCATTTCAGTAAAGTAATTTTTCTTATAAATTTTAATTTCGGTACCTAAATCCTGTAATTCGATATTCTCGTAAAGTGCTTTCAATTTTTCTTTAATTTTGCTATGAAATTCTAAAACTGTTTGATTTTTTGTCATATAACAGGTAGTGAGGTCCGTTAACAAGAGATTTTCAGAGCGTGGGTCTGAATATTGTGCCATAAGGCCATTTTTAATGTTTTCCCATGAACTAGTTTCTAGAGATAATAAAATATCTCGAGCATCTTGTACAATTTTTGATTTAATAAATTCGAGTATCATTCTATTGTGATGCTCAGCATTTTGTTCTGTACTCTCTTTTTTGTAATTTATAATAAACAGTTCGCATTGTCTAATAAAATAATTTAAATGTCTACAACCTCCACTGTATTCTGGGATCATCATAGATGCCTGAGATAACAAGGAGATGTCGCCTTTATTATGTGACATGATGACTAAAATAGTTTATTATTTTTTGTCGAGTTAATATTTTTCAGATATCGGGTATAATTAATTTTTAAACGTTATTTCTACTTAAATCTTCAAATAAGCTGATACACAATATAAAAGTATTATTGCTAAATGGGTTTGTTTGATTTTAATTTATTAATAAAATATTAACGTAAGAACTCTTTAATAAGTATTTCGAACCAAAATGGTTTGGAAATACGTGGGATTTAACATAAATAATTTTTGAAATATTTTGAAACAAAATGTTTGAAAAATACGATAGCTAATACTAATTATTGATAAGGTATTTCGAAGCAAAAATGTTTGAAAAATACAGTAGATTTAATACTAATTATTGACAAGGTATTTCGAAGCAAAAATGCTTGAAAATACAGTAGATTTAATACTAATTATTGACAAGGTATTTCGAAGCAGAAATGCTTGAAAATACAAGAGATGCAATCATAAATTCACAGTGAAAGATAAAGGAAGGTACTCACAGGATATTCATCTCCTAACAGGCCTTCTTTTGGAGTTTTTCTGTAACTTGGATTACTTTTGGTCACTTGATGTTGATACAATGTTTGAAACTGGAGCGTTTGAAACACTGTTAATTTTTCGGTTCTTTAATGCCAAATAAATTATTGAAATAAACCGGCGATTATTATATTTAATGCCGTTTTGGCATCAAGTTCACGCAGCGCCAATTAGGTAACACAAAACTTAAGTTTCCATAAAAATATAACTTTATTTTAGGGAAACAATACAGTGTGTTACTATTCTAATAATATTAATATAAAATGGAAGTGAACAAAGCAAGTAGATGTGAACTATATTAGTTTCAAATACCGACTGTTAACGCAACATCGTTTAGCAGTCGCAAGTAAAATATGCATACTAAGTAAAATGATTATTATACATTTTATAGTTTATTGTACTTTAAACTTAATAATTGAAATTAAGCAATGTCTGGTCAATGCCTTTCTCTATAACAGGGTCACTGTGAAATGTACTAATGTCACTTATAGAAGTTGGGTACATGGTGACGTATTTATATATATATATATATATATATATATATATATATATATATATATATATATATATATATATATATATATACAGGGTGGTGCATTGAAAACGAAACAGACCGATTTGCGGCCAGAGAATTAAAAAAAAAAAAAACGCTGAAATACAATTTTAATATTGATGACATGTTTTGACATAAAACTCAACTTTGTCACATCAACCCCTTAAGGGTGGTGATAACAACCCTTATATTTTAAGTAAGGAATATGGGTCGAGTGTTACATCATTTGAAAGCTCTTTCTTTTCTGAATTCAGCACACTAATTTTTTTGGAGTTTTATTAACTCATTTAAAAATTATTCACAGTTGGATTTGCAAGAACGTATTTCATTCATTGCGATTAGAAATGCACTAATTAGTCAATTTTTTGTTAAAAAAAACTTTAAAAAAAACAAACGTTCAAAAATTTTTATTCCGTTAAGTAAGTGTTCAAGTTGTTGACCACCAGCTTCCATACAAAAGTACAAATCTTGTTCAAAACAAGCTCTGACATTCTGGAGCATTTGTGGAGTCATTAGACGGCATTCTTCAACAACGCGTCGTCGTAATTCTTCCAGAGACTCCGGTTCTGTTGCGAAAATTCTACTCTTTAAATGGCCCCATAGAAAGAAGTCTAAAAGAGTTAAATCCGGTGATCTAGTGGGCCACTCAATAGCACCTCTACTCCCAATCCATTGCTCTAGAAACTGTCTGTTCAAAAATTCCCTAACACGTTATGCAAAATGCAGAGGAGCTCCATCTTGTTGAAACACTAATTGATTTTCTTGATAGCAATAATCATTTTCAACAATGTCAATTAGTATAGAGTAAACGATATCTTCTAGTAACTCAAAATACGTTTCGCCACTCAAATTGCCATCAAGAAAAATTGGTCAGATTAAACGGTCTCCAAAAATGCCAGTCCAGACATTCAATTTCTGTGGGTGAAATTTATGATGCTTCAATATTCGCTGAATAGTTCTTCTTTTGATGTTTGAAACAGTGGCCAATTTTCTCGTGCTCAAAGTTGGCTCGGCAGCAATTTGTCCTAAAACTTCAATCTCAATAGTCTCATTTCTAACCGAAAATTCACGTTCAGGATCCTGTTTTTTGTTAGCTACTGAGCCACTTTGTCGAAACTTTGCAACTAACTCCAAAATGTATTTTCTGTTAACATGTCTGTTCGGAATTCGTTCACTAAACAAATTTGCGGTACGGTTGGCACAGTCATCGTTTTTTTAAAAAAAGAGTAATTATTTCAACGCTTTCTTCAAAGAATACACCATTGTGAAATTAATTTTCGGTAGTACTATCAAGTATCAAACCGACCGATAAACTGAAATAATAAACCGCATTTCTTTCATTCCGATAAGAAATGTTCTGATAGTCAATTTTTTGTTTATAAACCAACAAAACATTGACTATCAGCACATTTCTTATCGGAATGAGTGAAATGCGTTTTTTCATCTTCAACTGTGAATGATTTTTAAACGAGTTGATAAAATAAAGGGCTTTCAAATGATGTAAAACTCGACCCATACAGGGTTACGTATTTCTACGGTAAAGCTCAGTATAATTGTTATTATACAAGATACGAGAAAAAATTGTATACGTTACTTATAGGTGTCTTAATTTGCGTCTTATAAAATTATATAGTGTGGTCCATATGTCGTTGGTGGTACCTACAATTTTTTTGAACATTCCTTATTGCATTTTTGCATTTTTCATCGAAATATGATGCACGTTTGTAAAAAGATCGGGACGCAGTAAGTGCGTTTTGGTAGCGAATTTTCGTTAAATGCTTCAAAATTCAATAACTCAATTTGCTGTTAAGCCAAGTTTCGTCGGCTAGGAAACGAGTTTTCCCAGAAACATTTTAAGTTTATTTTTGGAAAACTTTTGTACGTTTTTGAAAAATAAGTTATTTTGATACAATGTGTGACATTCTTTTTAGTGAATTTTTATTAAAAAAATTCACTAATAGAGAGGTATCGAGATGAGCTATTCAAATTTGAAACATGTTTAAATCATAAGTATCTGGTTGCTGTTGGTTAGTCAATGCTTTTCTTATTGACTCATGAGCTTCATTTGTAAGTTTCCGAGAAATGTCAATAATACTGAATTCACTGATTGTTAATCATTGGAAGCATTTACGATTATATATAACCCTATTGTAATGTATTATCATTTATAACCTTTGTAGTATAATTATTTTTGCCTTACAACTCGCAGCGTTTTTAGTCAATTGTTGTTATTAATAGTGAATAGTTTCCCGAATACACAAACCTTCCATTGACTTCTGCTTCTGCCGCTGTTACAGTCCTTTTATTTAGAGCTAGAGTTGTAACCATTGACTATCTATATACGAATAGACTGGGCACACAGCCGAATTGTTTGAAGCCAACATTCAAGGGACTCTATGTTTACATCGGTCCTCTGCTCTGATTGGGTGGTGGCTAACGCGTTGCCGCTATGTAATAATTCATCCTTAAATCGCCGAATATGATGACAAGGAAGTCATTGAGGATGACAAATTTATTACTTTTCTGTCACTTAAGACATTACACTTTCATTAGGGCTTATTTATGAATGTAAAGATGTACTAACATATATTTTCCTTGGTTTCTCCCTTCTTTATGTAAATATAACCAGAAAACTCAGCCCATTATTTTAAATCGTTTTCCTGCTGCATGTGAAGTATCTAGATTTTTATTAATCCTCAGTTGTGGCTTGTATTTGTCTGTGAATAGTATGCAAGTATACTGAGAGTTTATTTTTATGTGTTACATTGATTGGCAATAAAGATTTTGAGTTTTGTTTTGGCAAAATGGTGAAAAGGTGTATTGTTTGTAGAAGATTACCTGGGGATGTGGCAACGGTGTCTCTGCATACGTAAGTACCTTGCTATTTGCTATTTTCAGCGGCGGCACGTCAGTTTGGCACTATTTTTAGGTTTCCATCTATTAAAGAAATGAGAGAAAAATGGTGCGCAGCCTTAAGTATAAAAACGGATACGCTGCCGAAATATTCTTATTTATGTTCTCAGCACTTTAATGAAGACTCTTTTAGTGAATTTTTATTAAAAAAATTCACTAATAGAGAGGTATCGATGGTGAGACTTTGCAAAAATTCTTTCAAATGAGCGCGAATTAGGACCCCTAGAACCTATATCCGGGTCAGTTTGAATTTTTATATGCTTATATATATATATATATATATATATATATATATATATATATATATATATATATATATATATATATATATATATATATATATATATATATATATATATATATATATATATATATATATATATATATATATATATATATATATATATATATATATATATATATATGTATCCCTCTGATAACTCAAAAAATAATTGACCGATTTAGATGAAACTCGGCAAGTGCCTTTCTTTTATTAATGGCTTGGGTGAGTTCGTTGGCCAGGAAAATCGGACGGGGTTTTCCGGGAAAATTTTGAGTTTTCTTTCAAAAAAAATTTTTTTTTCCGAAAATTTCGATAAAATTTGGTCTACATATTGCTTTGGGAAATACCTAACTATGTGCCAAAATTCAGCTTTCTAGGGTTACAGAAAATTGAGCTATTCAAATTTGAAACATGTTTAAATCATAAGTATGTGGTTGCTGTTGGTTCATTCATCAACCTTCCATTGACTTCTGCTTCTGCCGCTGTTACAGTCCTTTTATTTAGATCTAGAGTTGTAACCATTATACAAACAGTGTTTTTTAACCACGTGGCTGGGCGACTGACCGAATTCATTCCCAGTTGCTGTTGATTTACTCATATTCTCTTAATATGTTTGAAGATGTGGTGTCTACTTCATTCCAAGTCACTATTAACCGACTATTTATGAAATCAAATAAGTAAATTAAATCGATTGTCATAAAATATGTAGTGTATTAAGACAAGGGAAAAAGAAATAAAACATATATAACTGTGCACATTTTGATAATATTTTAGGGTGCTTGAGAGAGGTATTGTCACAGCATAATATCTTATTAAAGTTCATTTGTAAATAGGTTTAATTTTTATATATATATATATATATATATATATATATATATATATATATATATATATATATATATATATATATATATATATATATATATATATATATATATATATATATGTATATATGATAACTCAAAAAATAATTAACCGATTTCGATGAAACTTGGAAAGTGCCTGTCTTTTATTAATGGCTTGGATGAGTTCGTTATCCAGAAAAATCAGATGGGGTTTTCCGGAAAAATTTTGAGTTTTCTTTCGAAAAAATTTTTTTTCTCCGAAAGTAACAAAGCTGTTTCAATGAAATTTACTATATATGTTGCCTCAACCTTACTACGTACCAAAATTCAACTTTCTAAGTTTAGAGAAAATTGAGTTACTCAAATTTTAAATTTTCTTTAGAAAAAAATTTTTTTCTCCGAAAATTACAAAGTTATTTTAATGAAATTTTGTGGATATCTTGCCTTAGGAAAAACCTTACTACGTATTGAAATTAAACTCTCTAAGTTTATAGAAAATTGAGTTATTTAAATTTGAAGCATTTAATAAAAATTCACTACCATAACGCACTTGCTGCGTCCCGAGTTTTACTATATAGGTTGTACCGGTGACCAAATTAATGCCTGCTTGCATTTAAGAGGCGTATTTGCTGTTAAAAATATTTTTATGAAAACTCATTTCCATAACGCACTTGCTGCGTCCAGACTTTTGTTACATCATTTCACATTTATGGTTACTTTAATCGAATTTCTGAGTTGATGAATTCACAGAAGCAAATACTGCAGAAGCAACTTCACAAAGTAAAAGACAGTATAATAAAGTGTATTTCTGCTGATGCGACAACAAAACCATTTCGGACCAGTCCCTTCAAGGACTTCAGATAGTGTCTATACAGAGTTAAGGAGGGCTCTGGGCGACTTTTACCTTTCGTCGTTTTCACATCTACCGATTCTTATCCCTTAATCCAACATTCTCCCGTTGTCGTGTAAGATGACTACCCAATCTGAATATATTCTGTCAATCTTATGTGATTGTGTTTGGAAAATGCCGAGTTACTTGAAAACGCAAGTCCAGACGGATTTTACGACGAGTTGATTTTCATCTAGACGTCTGTGAAGTCAGCAAACAAAACGAGACAAAACTATATTTTATCCTATAAACCTCCCTTCTTCTGGTTGTTACTAACAAATTACAATTCTTATTGTTTCTCTCTCTGTGGTCTTTTCCCGATAAAATATATAATATTTAATGATTGTCAATGGTTATTCTTAAAAAATCCTGGACGCAGCAAGTACGTTATGGTAGTGAATTTTTATAGAAATGATCTGGCACCAAAGATTTTTGGTAATTTGTTTCCTGTAACATATAAATATAAATGTTGGTATAAAGTCATAAACTTGTATACCAAATTTGATTACCAAAGCTTTTCTATTTTTCGAGATAAAAAATTTTTACAAAAGAAAACCCAACATCTTCCCAGAAAACGTGTTTCCATTTTCCTGGCTAACAAACTTATTCAAGCTAGTTACAAAAGGAACGTACATGCAAAATTTGATCAATATCGGCCCATTATTTTTTGAGTTATCGGTGTGATACATACATATATATATATATATATATATATATATATATATATATATATATATATATATATATATATATATATATATATATATATATATTATCCAAGCTAGTTACAAAAGGAACGTACATGCAAAATTTGATCAAGATCGGCCCATTATTTTTTGGGTTATCGGTGTGATACATACATATATATATATATATATATATATATATATATATATATATATATATATATATATATATATATATATATATATATATATATATATATATATATTGGGGAAGAAAGAGCTTGTTTTCGATTTCGGAATTCGATAAACACATCACCATTACCAATGCTTTGATGTGGATAGCTGCTGCCTGATAAAAGGTCTCAAAAGACACTACTAGCAAATGTTTCTGCAAAGCAGGATTTTTACATAATGAGCAGGAATTAGAAAATATTGCTCATGAAGAAGATGAGATTCCCTTGACGCAATTATTTCCCACATTGACTAAGCCATTTTCAATTGCAGCAGTTGATAATATTTTAACCGAAAGTCCGGAACTAACAATCACCGATTGTATTGAAGAAATACGGACGTGCAGTCTACCAATTCTGATAGTGAATGTGAAGAATCTGATTGTGTTGCATCTGTATCTACAATTTCAAGTTTATCCGAAGCTTGCCTAAAATTACGAGACTTAGGAAAATTTTGGTGCTTTCAAATAACGCTGAGGTAGCCACAAATATTTCAAAAATGTTAATTAAAAGTGAATCGGAGAACTATAAAAATAAAATCAGGAATATGAAACAGCAATCTATCATGACATATGTCAAAAAGGTTTAAAATAAATTGTGCATGTTACAATTTAAGCCACATTTTTTATCGTTGTTCTGTAAAATGTTATTAATAACTGTACCTCTACCTACATATTAATTGCAGTATGTAAATAAAAGTTTGTGATTTACAACTTAAGTGTTGTTTTTTTTTTCTAAAAAAGTTAAAAACATTATAATTGGAGGAGAAATAGCTTGTTTTCTTTCCCCAATGTTTTGCAGGTGGATTGATCCCACCCTCGCTAACTAGTCGGCTTTGCTAATTATCGTTGGAAGAAGAACATGTTGAAGATGTGGACTGTATGTGGACTGTATTTATAACTCTAGGTGCATTGGATTCCACAAGATTTCAATAATACACTTTTTTATATTTATATATGTTGTATTGTTACTATATACAATTTGAACTTTTATTTACAATTTGCGGTTTTACACTTGATTTAATGGGTTACTCAGGAGATTTCACAAACTTTTTAGCTACTTGTTATTGCATTTATTTAACTGCGCGTATGCTTTCTAATTTAGAAGAAAACACTGACTTTTCAGTGTATCACTGTACGAACGGAATTTCTGTAGGAAGATTGGAGCTTGAACTAAAGTGGCGTAATCACACTAGCGATGTTTAGGTAGAAGATCGGGATCTTAGAAGTCCCAAAAAGCGATGAAGATGAGATTCGTTGTAGAACGGCACTGTAGAATTGAACTGGCTTAAATTCACGAGTGATGTGAAAGATTTGGAAGTCAGGGTTCCAAGGAGCGAAGAAGGAGCGAAGAAGATGAGATCTGGCGTAGAACTGACTTGTACCTTGCGAAAGGCTAGCTTTTATGGAGCTCTCGCGTAACGCTAGGTGACGTAGTTGTCAGTAATATTCTGTACTACTGACATTATGTTAGGTAGAAACATTATTCCAAGTGAAGAAAATCCACTGGGTGCATCTTAATACGTCAAAGACAGCTAAAGCTATTTACAACAAAGGACTTAACGGTATATGAATATTCTTTGTATGGCATTGTTCATGCGTAAACCTAATGCGATACAGACGCCTAGAGGGTAAAGATTACCAGCAAATTGGAAAGGATTGTGAAATCCAGAGATAAATAATTTCAGGTAGAAACTTAAATGATAGTGCAACCGAATGAAAGTAAAGAGAAAGGGGCGTACCAATTATGTTTCTCCAACAAACATATAAAAATTGAAACTGACCCCGGATATGGATTCTAGGGGTCCTAGTTCACGCTTATTTAAAAAAGATTTTTCAAAATTCAAAAGTCGGGATCTCCCTATTAGTGAATTTTTTTTACGAAAATTCACTAAAAATTACTAAAAATCAGCCAGGAACGCCAACAGAAGGATGACAGACTGAGAGATTTCAGAGTCAACAAATGGTCACAAAATAGGCAACCACATCCAAAGATGGCAGCCGGCTCTTGGAACCATTGACCGACAGAACTTCATCAACCATTGACTCAAGAAAGACTGAAATTATTAACTTAATCCTAAAAAAAGTGTTGTTATATCTGACCACCTGCCACTGGACAGATACGTTAAAAATAATATAACAACATTGTTATTACATATTACCCATGATGAGCAACTTTACATTGTGAAGGGAGATAGGCAGAGGCTCGTCTTGCCGGTATGAGGTGAAAGGGGAGAGATTCTGGGTCCTGGTGTGGTGTACACCAGCACCGAGGTACAACACTGTAGCACATGCTCATGCAGACCCCATTCACGGCCCCGTAGGTGCCGTGGGATAACGAGGTACTGTGAGAGTGTACTCACGAAAACCCCCTCCCTGGGAGTGCGGACCTAAGTCTATACCTCCGTCGGAAAGATTTCACACAATGACTTTTTGGGTATGAATGTTTCCATTTTGTTTTTGGCGCGGGGGCGTTAGCGGGAAGTATAAGCTTTGGACGCTTATGCTTATGTGGAAGTTGCTCATCGTAGTCGGTAGCACTACGGAGAAGAGCATTTGGGTGAGAAGCGGCTTTTGCGAACTGAGTTGTGGATAGTTGAGTTATGAACTCAATTATCGAAGACATTTCCAGATCAGAGTGAATCTGACGGTTTCGGACAAACCATGGCGCTCCGGTTGATGTGTGTTGCGGCCGCGGTGGCCCATGCAGGTGATGCATAGGTCAAGGCTGGCCGGATGATGACTTTGTACATGATCAACTTGTTGTTCATGGACAGTTTGGAATTTCTATTTAGAAGTGGAACAGCTTCGAAATGAACATCGAGGCTTTTTTTCGGGCGTGATCGACATGGGGGCGCCATATTAAGTGTTTGTCGAGGAAAATCCCGAGGTATTTTGCAGAATCTTACAAGGGAATTAGACAGTTGTCTAATGATACGTGTTCGTGAGGTGTGTGTCTCCTCTTGGAAAATAGGACAGCTGAACATTTATCGGGGTTTGTGGCTAGAAGAGATTTCCTAGACCATGCTTGCAGCTTAGCTACGGCGGTCTGAAGTCTTTCAGTTATTATCCTCGGCTGAGTGGAGCTGCTGAGAATGGTAGTGTCGTCTGCGTACAGTGCGTATGTCACGTTTAGGGGGGCTGTCGGAATGTCTGCGACAAATATATTGTAGAGCAGAGGGGAGATAGCAGAACCCTGCGGGAGACCAGCCGTGGCTGGGTACGTTCTAGATCTCGCTCCCAGATGTTTGACCTGGTATTTCTTCTGTTGCAGGTATGACCTGATTAGCAGAATCAGAGGGAGAGGATAATTAAATGATAGAAGTTTGTTTACGAGGCCCGCATGCCAAACCCTATCGAAGGCTTGAGCAATGGCAAGAAATATTGCACCAGTTGACTTGTTTTTATTAAACCCTTCGGTGATGTTTTCCACCACACGAAGGACTTGGTCTGTGGTGGAGTGCTGGTGTCTGAAACCGAATTGCTCATCCGGGAGGATATGATTTTCTGAGGTGGATGAAGCTAGCCTTCTCTGAATCAGTTCTTCGGAGATTTTGCCGATGACTGGTAGTAGGCTAATGGGTCTGTAGTTCTAAGGGAACAGCAGCTCGTTGCTGGGTTTCAGTATGTTGATAATGTCGGCAAGTTTGCACATGGAAGGAAAATGTTGAAATCGCAGCCTGGCATTCATAATCGTAACTAGGAATACCACGGCTTTGCGGGGGAGGTTTTTCAGGGCTACGTTGGAGATTCCATCGTATCCCGGAGCTTTCCTATTTTTTAATGATTTGATTATTTGAGAAACGTCTTCGAACGTTGTGGGCTCGATAGTTGTGTCTGGGGTGGAGCGAAGCGCACTCCTGACATAGCGGTGCGTTCTTGCTACATGCGACAGATCAACGTTGTTATAATTCGGGCTGAATTGCAACTCCAGATAATCTGCGAATGCAGTAGCTTTCTCCGCATCCGTGTATACGACACCGTTACGGCCGTGGAGTGGGGATATCGGAAGTTTTTGGGAGCGAAGGGCTTTAACCATTTGCCAGATGGAATTGTCTTGGGTAGACAAGGTTTGCAGGCGCTCCTCCCAACGATTGTTGCGGAGTTCTTGTAGGGCGGATCGTACTTATTTGATGAGTTTGCGTCTCGTTTGTCGGGGGGGTTTCCGGTGCGTTGAGCTAGTCTACGCAAGCGGTTTTTTTCGAGTATCACTTCTCTGATACTGGACGGAAATGGTGGACGAAGAAAACCGTAACCACAGCATAGATATGTATCTATGATGTGCCGTAACCAAGCGGGATAGGGTATGCTGTTGTATTTTGTACAGTTAGGCAGATAGAATACTTTTTATTTAGAAGGCAGTCAATATTTCTTGATCAATAGGCCTTATTGGGACTTTGAATATTGGTAACTAAGGCTAGATGCATTCTCACCACAATTAGAACCGTAGACCGGTTTCGCTCTAATTAGAGCTCTTCAGTAGAGCATACTAATTGCAGTGAAAATACACCTATAAAGTAATCCGGCTAGCCAGCCTTCCAACATTTAATGAGATATAAGACACGAAGCACGTGCCGCCACCTCGTTTGGGAACCAAGTAGTATGTTGTCATGGCAGCTCTCAATAACACAAAGTGTTAAATATTAGAGACTGTATACAACCAACTAGGTTGTTTGTGAGTGGTCCATACCGGACCTTCCACCGCGACCAACGGTCTATTGTGGCTCACGCCTAATGTTTATATTTCGCCCAACAAATCCAGCCTCCTGCAGAGGTCGATAACCTTTGTGGGCGAAAGTCGATCCAGATCCTCTGGAGCAAGCTTTACCTTGCCAAAGAGCAGGTGTCTAGTCCTATCCGCTGCCGGACAGGAACACAGCACGTGCTCTGCTGTTTCGTCATCCTCCATACACAGTCGGCACTCGGTCTCCTGACCGATTCCAATGCGGTGCATGTGATGCCGCAAGCGGCAGTGTCCTGTATATAGGCCTACTAGAGTTCTCAGTTGTTGTCTGTTCAGCTCTAGTAGTTTCTTAGCCCTTGACTCAGACAGGCCATTTATGAAGGCCTTGGAGTGAGCTAATCCTGGAAGATTTTGCCAATATTGAATTGTCTTTCTATCTGTCCAGGTTTTTAAGGTGCGTTTTGCTGTGCAAGATGTTATTCCCAGCACCGGTTCTGGTCCGATAAAGCCGCACTCGGCACCACTCCTGGCAAGCGCGTCTGCCGCAATGTTGCCATCATGATCCGAGTGACCCGGTATCCAGACCAGCGACACCTCATTACAGCTGCCCAATTCGTTAAGTGCAGATTTACAACTCCATACCGTCTTTGAATTGCACCGGTAGGAACCAAGAGCCTTTATTGCAGCTTGGCTATCTGCATATATCTTTATCGATTTGTTTGTGCATAGGTCCTTTAAACTTTCCCTTGCACACATCTCGATGGCATAAACTTCTGCCTGGTGTATGGTTGCGTACTTGCCGAGACTAGTTGATAGTCTAGCATCGGTGCTGCCCCCATAGGCGCCGGCTCCTACTCCCATATTGGTTTTGGAGCCGTCCGAGTACCAGCAGAGGTCCGCTCTCAACAGGGTCGATTGGTTCCGGTCCCAGTCCTCCCTTTCCGGGAGGACGGTCTTGAAAGACAGATCTCTGCTGATTTTTGTAGGCATCAAGTCCGAGACCATTCCCAGTATCCTGTGACAATCACTGTCATCAAGGAGTCCGGACCCTCTCAGATTGACTTCCCTCGGCATGTTATCTGCCGTTTGTATTAGTCTGTACGTTGTCCACCTCGCCACCCTCTCCAACCATATGTGAAGTGGGGGATAATTGAGGAGGACCTCCAGACCGACTGATGGTGCGGTGCTTATCGCTCCCGTTATCATCAGGCATGCTTGTCTCTGTAGATGAGCCAGTTTGGCCCTCGCGGTACCGCGAAGTACCTTAGGCCACCAAACTATGGCTCCATATGTTATCATCAGGTCTGATAACCACTACATAGAGCCAGTACATCTGTTGGGGGTTTGTTCCCCAGTTGTTCCCACAGATTCTCCGGCAGGTCCACAGGGACATCTTAGCCCTGCGGATAACATTTTCTGTCTGTCCCAGTTGAGCTTCTTATCTAGGATAACTCCCAGATATTTTGCTTGGTCCGAGAATGGTATGTTTTCCCCCATAAGATTAGGTGGTTTTAATTTGTCCAACCTTCTTCTTCTGGTGAACGGGACAATGATCGTTTTACGAGGGTTCACAGACATCTGTTCCCTTCGGCACCAATCATTGACTACATTTAGTGCTTCTTGAAGAGTACTAGACAGTTCCTCCTCAGACTTGCCTCTAACCATTATGACGAGATCATCCGCATACGCCTGGACCTCAACCTCCCAGAGTTCGAGGATAGCCAGCAGGTCGTCCACAAAGAGGGACCACAGCAGGGGGGATAGAACGCCCCCCTGAGGACACCCTCTCGCAGCCCTAACGCTAACCACCTCTCCCCGTAATGAGGTAATAATGGTCCGATTGTGCAGCATGCTTCCAATCCAGCCACAGATGGTAGGTTCCACCCCCTAGCGATAGTGGCCTCGTAGAGGGAGATCGGTAATGCATTATTAAATGCTCCTTCTATGTCGAGAAATGCCGCCACCGCAACCTCTCCATTTTCCAGAGAGTGTGTGATCTTCTCGACGAGGTTATTGAGCGCTAACTCAGTTGATTTGCCAGTTTGATAGGCATACTGGTGGGTATTTAGGGGGTTCTTGGGTAAGATGTTCCCCCTAATGTGTCCGTCCAGTATTTTTTCCAATCCCTTCAAGAGGAATGATGTGATACTGAGAGGTCTCAGTGAAGTGGGTAGGAGGTCATTACGTCCCAATTTGGGAATGTAAACCCCCCTAACCACCGTCCAGCTGGAAGGAATATAGTTCCAGGCCAGATTGGCTCTGAACAGCCTGATAAGGTAGGGTAGGAGAATTTCCAGTCCCTTTTGTAGTAGGACCGGTACCACCCCATCCTCCCCTGGCGACTTGAATGGCTGGAAGTGATTCACAGCACACTCCACTGCCGAGGCTGTAACTATTCTCCGAGCAACTAGCCAGTCCTCCCTTTGGGGACGTTTAGATCGTCCCTCAGATGGTAGGACCTCACCGTTGCTCAGGATCAGACAATCTGGGAAGTGTGTGTGTGCTAAGAGCTCTAACGTTTCTTTCCGAGATTCAGTAAAGGAACCATCTGGTCGTTTTATCGATCCCAGTTCCTGTACACGGTCGCGTGAGAGAATCCTGTGGATTCTGGCGCCGCTGGGCACACTCTCAATGTCCCCGCAGAACCTCCTCCAGGACTCCCTCTTTGCGTTCCCAATCTCCTTGTTATACTGTGTTAGAGCAGTTTTATATTGTTCCCAGTTGCCTGTAATCTTAGCACGATTGAAGAGACGTCTAACTTCTCTACGTAGTTTTTCGAGGTTATTATTCCACCAAGTAGACCCTCGACTGTCTCTCTTTGACCTCAGTGGACAGTTTTCGTGATAGGCAGAGACCACAGCTTCCCTAATCTGTTCAGCCGCAATCTCTATCTCATCACGATCCCTCACTGTGGGGATAGTGGACCCAAGTCCGGCGGCGAGGGACTGTTTGTACCCCTCCCAATCCGTCCTCCTCGGGTCCCGAAACTCCACCACAGGTCTAGGGCCTGTTTCAATCTCAAATAGGATATGGGCATGGTCTGAACAAGAGGGCTCAGACGACGCCCTCCATTTGAGGATTTTTGATCTCAAAAGTCTTGAACTGATCGTAAGATCTAAAACCTCTCTCCGATTAGCTGTAGCCTATGTTGTTTACCACTAGCTCCTCCCCTAATAAGTATTCAAATAGTGACTCACCTCGCCTGTTAGTGTCCGTGCTCCCCCAAGCCAGGTGATGGGAGTTCGCATCACACCCCATAACGAGGTGATAGTTGTTCCTCTTGCAGTAGGCGATCAATTTCCGCACCTCTGCTGGAGGTGGTTGTTCTGCATCTCTGTCTCCAGGGAAATAGGCCGAGCAGGCCACTACTTCCAGCCTGGTCCCCCCAGATGTGATCACGAGATGGATGGATGCCATGTCCTTGGTGCAGTATTCTGAAAGTGTAAAATACTGCAAGTTGTTTCTGATCCAGATACAGGCTCTGGGGTTAGTGCCAGTGCCCACCTCTACTATCTTACCAGAAGTGTTACCCAGCCCTTTAGTTCGTCCCGTGTTGGCGGTCCAGGGCTCTTGGAGAAGTGCAATATCTATTTGCTCTTCCTTTAATTTCATGCTAAGGAGGTATGTCGCAGCCTTAGCATGATGCAGATTTGCTTGAATGCACCTTATATTAGTGGGCATGGGGGAAGGGATAGGTGTTCGTGAAGGATAAGGATGAAGGTTAAGGAGCTCGAAGGGAAAAGGATTTAAGGTGCTGGTTCCTCCTCCTTTTTAGAAGCTCGATAACCAAGCTTCCTAGAGGAGGGTCTACCTTTGGTAGGTATCCCAGGGGTGGACTTTCCTTTCCCCTGTTGTATTCCCCTGGAGGTTCCAGTGGAAGGTTGAGTCCTGCCACCTCCTCTCTTGGGGTCAGTTTTTTTGGTGGAGCTACCACCCACCACGGTGCCACTACTCGAGGGTACTGACGGGGGGATTGATCCCCCACCACTCCCGGAAGGGCCCGCACCTGTCGCCGGTTTACAGGCGACGCTGGTAGCAGAAGCTGTGGATTTAGGCTCAGTCGCAGACCCCCTAACCCTCGGCCGGAACAAGACCCGCCCGAAGCCAAAGAATGGTCTGAAGCCAATTCCCTCCAGCGTATTCATGGACATATCGTCGACCGAAAATGTCCATGTCTGTCCTGATGGTCCCGTCGCTACTCGGTGTAGTACGGTCCACTCCCGAGTGTTCAGCCCACCATTCATTCGCCTCAGTCTGGCGAGCACATCCTCGGGCGTCAGTGTTTCCACCCCGTCCGGAAGATATGCCACACAGACATGAGGCCTGGGGAGGTCCTGTCCTCTCACCAGCTTAAGACGAGCCCCCTCCCACGGCTGGAGCCCCCCAACTATTCGCTCCAGCCAGTGCGAGCTGGTCTCGTCCTCGCAATTTATAAGTAGCCATCCGGGTCGATTTGCGCAGCCCCGGAACCTTATATTGGGTTCTTCCTCTGAACTGCTCTGCACAGCCTTCAGTATGGCCTCCTGCAGTAGCAGCAGTTGTTCGTTCTTCAGTGATGAGGAGGGATATTCAGAGTGGATAATGCCCACTCTCACCCCTCCAGTCACCTCACTGAATGTTTTCCTGCCAGCACCCTCACGGGGCTTTTTAGCCCTCTGCTGAGGTGTGCTGCCGCTGCCGTCCCCATCCGTGGAGGCCCCAGGCTCACCGAGACGTTTAACCGTCCCATCTGGGCCCCCAGCCCCCACCCGAGATCGGCGGGACTCCGTGAGTGCCTGACTCAAAGCGGTTGAATATGGCACCCCCGCCTTGAGTAGTCGTCTGAGCTGTCTCCTTGCGGATCCAGGCAGCCGTTGTCTTTTACCCCGTCCCTCCTTGGGTCCCACGGGAGACTTTAACAGCTCCCGCTCCTCATCGGAGGACGGAGATGCAGAGGATGGGGACAGGATTGTCCTTGCCTCCCCCCCCCCCCCCATTGGTTTATCGGTAAGAGAGGGGACTTCCCCCTTCTCTACCTCCATGGGTTCTCCAGTTTCCTGGAGATCGAGAGCTTTACCCATCTCGTTTGGGTTTGTATATGTCGTGTCTATGTTGTTCCCACGAGCAGCAAGGGAAAATCAGCCTCCATGGAAGAGCCCCGCATCCCATGGAGAGGCATGTTCACAGGGAGGTCGCCCGGTTTCCCTGGGGAGGGTAACGCTAGAGACAGGATTACCATCCTGCCAATGCCCGGCCACAACGGCCAGAAGCATAATCGCTTCGGCACCAACCCTCCAACGACCTTGCGATGTGGGTTTTTTATAGAGGACTCTCCTCGCAATGCCGGCCGATTAAGGCAAGCATTCCCGGCCCTCCTAAGACATGACTAGGAGGGTTACGGTCTGGTTAGTTCATTTAGTTCACGTCTAATATTAGACGCTATCCAGGGTGCACCACGTGGAGGCGAACTAACTTTACACCCCTACAACCAACTAACAATTTAAGAAATTGTCAGCCCTGGCCTATTCCTACCCTAATATAGGGACAAAGTAGCTAGGCTAGATGTATTCTCACCGCAATTAGAACCGTAGACCGGTTTCGCTCTAATTAGAGCTCGTCAGTATGGCATACTAATTGCAGCTAAAATACACCTATAAAGTAATACGGCTCTGGTAGCCAGCCTTCCAACACTAGGTGAGATATAAGACACGAAGCACGTGCCGCCCCCACGTTGCGGAACCAAGTAGTATGTTGTCACGGCAGCTCCAAATAACACTGTGTTAAATATTAGTGACTGTATACAACCAATTAACAATTTAATAAATTGTCAGTCCTGGCCCATTTCTACCCTAATATACTTTCTCCCTATATTAGGGTAGAAATGGGCCAGGGCTGACAATTTATTAAATTGTTAGTTGGTTGTATACAGTCTCTAATATTTAACACTGTGTTATTTGGAGCTGCCGTGACAACATACTACGGCACGTGCTTCGTGTCTCATATCTCACTTAGTGTTGGAAGGCTAGCTACCGTAGCCGTATTACTTTATAGGTGTACTTTCGCTGCAATTTTTATGCCGTACAAATGAGCTCTACTTAGAGCGAAACCGGTCTACGGTTCTAATTGTGATGAGAATGCATCTAGCCTTACATACTTTGTCCCTATATTAGGGTAGCAATAGGCCAGGGCTGACAAATTCTTACTTAGTTGTATAAAGTTTCTAATATTTAACGCTTTGTGTTATTTGGAGCTGCCGTGACAACATACTACTTGGTTCCGCAACGAGATGGCGGCACGTGCTTCGTGTCTTGTATCTCACTAACAAACAAAAATGACTGTTATTCTTTATCAGTCTGATATATATATATATATATATATATATATATATATATATATATATATATATATATATATATAATTATTATTATTATTACCTTTATTGCTTAAAAGTATACAACATGTTTATTCAATAAGTCTAAGACTTGTAGTGAATATTAACATAATTTTATACATAGTTGCATCCAAAACTGCTTGACAACACTCCAAATTCAACAACCTTAAAATTTTGACATT
Source organism: Tillus elongatus (assembly GCA_964006375.1). Lineage (NCBI taxonomy): Eukaryota > Metazoa > Arthropoda > Insecta > Coleoptera > Cleridae > Tillus > Tillus elongatus. Next base: position 21,709,087 of record OZ023263.1, on the reverse strand, counting down.
CCAAAAAATTTATTTTCTTTTCCATTTCGTTCTTCTAATGTTTCACCTGATACCTCCATTTACAATTAATACTAGTTACTCCATAATACTTTTCCAACTGCAAACCTTTCTCAACTACCCATATTTTTGCCGAAATTGTAAATTTTGTACGAGACCAAAAATGACATTTTAGTTTGACATACTTCAAATAAATTATATATATATATATATATATATATATATATATATATATATATATATATATATATATATATATATATATATTCCATAGACAAACCTATTGCAAGTAGGCATGATTCCAACAACAAATAGGCATGGACTTTAGACAGTGATGTTGATAATATAGAGGTAACCTTCGACTTTTCCATTTGTTTATTAATCAGCAAAAAAATTACGTACTATTAAAAGCTACACCAAATAATGGCGGTTGTAAGTTCTTGACGTTTAAAGCGTTTTGCATTTCTTGAAGAATTAACTCAATCTAATTAAAAAGCCCTCGACAAAACGAAAATTGTGAAATAATTGTGAAAGCTATAGTTCAAAAGAGCTCAAAACCTTTTCGCAATTTTAAGCTTTCAAGCGACTACAGTTCAATTAAAAACGATCATGTATATAATGAAGTAAAAGGCCCCATAGAGTAACAAATATTAAAATCCAATTCAAACACATAGGACTTATGCTTTTGTCACGGGCTGAAAAGTTTTTGCAATTTGTTGTTTGCTAACTTCACGGCTATGCGTCTTTATATTATCTGCCAGACAGTATATATTAAGCTTTTCAGGCTACATAAATATATTCATATCAATTTTTAGAACATATAAAAATATGGAATAGCAAATGTATTTGATATCCAGTAGGTATATATGGTGGAATCACGAAATGGATTTATTTTTTGTAGCGGAGATTAGATAAGCGCTTTATATAGAAACTTTATTTTGTGCTAATATTTTATTTCAGTAAAGTAGAGAAACAAGCAAATATGTTAATTTATGTATGGCACTTTTGTTTGTTTTTTTAACAACAGTGCCATTTGTGGGCCACCTTACTTCTTTCTGAATCTAATTGTCAAGTTTACATTTTCATCCGTTCTTCGGGTGCTTCGTCTGCGGTATACTGGGCGGACGACACTTCCCGTGGTACAAAAGCGATTAGCTAAACAGGCAAACATTCTGGCACCGTACCAACGTCTTTGAGGATATTGCAATGTATATAGCCTTGCAGGTATAGTCCCACTTTGTTGACACTCAAAATAAATAGGAATCATATCAACCGCTTCTTGAGGCGACAAAGGCATTTAAAAAAACCCGAGACGCAGCAAGTGCGTTATGATAGTGAATTTTTATTGAATGCTTCAAATTTTCTATAAACTTAGAGAGTTTATTTTTAATACGTAGTAAGGTCTTTGCTAAGGCAAGATATCCACAAAATTTCATTAAAATAACTTTTTTCCAAAGAAAATTTAAAATTTGAATAACTCAATTTTCTCCAAGCTTGGAAAGTTGAATTTTGGTACGTAGTAAGATCTCTTCTGAGGAAACATATATCGTAAATTTTATTAAAACATCTTTGTTAGTTTCGGAGAAAAAAAAATTTTTAGAACGAAAACTCAAATTTTTTCCGGAAAACCCCGTCTGATTTTTCTGGCTAACGAACTCATCCAAGCCATTAATAAAAGAAAAGCATTCGCCAAGTTTCATCGAAATCGGTTAAAAATTTTTTGAGTTATCAGACGGATATATATATATATATATATATATATATATATATATATATATATATATATATATATATATATATATATATATATATATATATATACATATATATATATATATATATAAACATATAAAAATTAAACCTATTTACAAATGAACTTTAATAAGATATTATACTGTGACAATACCTCTCTCAAGCAGTGGCGATTTCTCCTAGTGAGCTAGGTGTGCCCTAAAATATAATCAAAATGTCCACAGTTATATACGTTTTATTTCTTTTTTCCTTAGTCTTAATACACTACATATTTTATGACAATCGATTTAATTTACTTATTTGATTTCATAAATAGTCGGTTAATAGTGACTTGGAATGAAGGAGATACCACGTCTTCTAACATATTCAGAGAATATGAGTAGATCATTGGCAACTGAGAATGAATTCGAGTTAGGGGTGCGTTAATATTTCCGAACAACTTCAGTCGATGGAGCTACAATGCAGTCCCCCACCCACGTGTTTATAATAGTGAGGAAAATACCATTGTACAGGGGTCGCCAGCATCAAGATTTAACATATCCTTCTCTAATATATGTGGCCTAAATTCTAATCTGAAGTCCGTCCACCATTTCCTCCAGGCTAATAGGCCCCAACTCATCTTCCTCGCCGAAACTCAAATCAGTGCCAAAACAGCCACTAATCACCTCAATTTCCCGGGGTATGAGTTCCTTACTTCCTTTAGATTGCATGGAGGCGTGTGCATGTACGTCCGTAGCAATCTACCCTGCACCAGACTCCCCAATTTAGAAGCTGGAAGAAAAGACATACTATGGATAAAACTCTCTGTCTGGGCTGCTACTAAATTCATCTGTTGCATTTACCGGTCACCTTCTGACAACAACATTGTCCAGCTCCTTGACTACCCTTCTGAAAAAACCGACCATTTGATTTCTGAATATCCTTCCTCCGTGGTCACTATTCTTGGTGACTTCAATGTCCATAATAAAGAATGGCTAGAATCTTCAAAAGCCGATCCACAAGGAAGAGCAGCGGAGGCCTTTGCAGTCAGCAATCCTTTAGCCAATATGGTTTAGCAACCTCATCTCTTTCCTCGCATCACAACACACAGCCCTAATCCCTTGGATCTCCTTCTTACTACAAATCCTGATTGCTATAAGATATCAGTCACCGCCCCCCTAGACCACGGCATGGTGACTGCTTCCTGCGCAATGCAACCCGAAGTCACACAGTCATCACACGAACGTATCGTTTGGCATCACAACTCCGCGAACTGGGACGAAATGCGAGATTACTTTTCCTCATTTCCATCGGCGTCTGTCTGCTTCTCTCACCCTGACCCCTCTGATATTTGACAAAACGTCACCGAAATTATCCAAGCTGGCACGGAATTATTTATTCCACGTACACAGAAAAACTCTGCAGTCACTCAAAAGGCCTGGTTCTCTAAATCCTGTGACAAAGCCAGACTTGAAACGGTCAAAACTCATAAAACGCTTCTACACAATCCCAGTCAAGAAAACCGTCAAGCATTTAACCCATTCTTGGAACAAGTCTATGGAACTACACGGTGAATCCCAGATTGTCGCTCTAGATATATCCAAAGAACTCGACCAGGTCTGGCACGCAGCGTTGCTCAATAAACTACCGGCCTATGGCCTACCACCAAAACTCTGTACCTCGACAGCAAATTTCCTCTCTAACCGGAACATTTCTGTTGTAGTGGATGGCCATTCCTCTAAACTGTATCCAATTAATGCAGGAGTTCCTCAAGGTTCAGCTTTAGCCCCTACTTTATTTCTTCTCCACATCAATGACCTCCTCTCTAGCACATCCAACCCAGTTCACAGTTATGCGGACGCCAGCACCCTCCACTCAAATTTACAATATTCTAAGCCCGTCTCTTTAGCCCAATTAGATGAGGATCACAGACCCATGGAGGGTTCTGTCTTCGTGGATATCCAAAAAATATTAGACTAGTGAAGTAGAAATCTTGTACAATTCAACCCCACCCAATCACAGTCTTGCTGTCTTTCTCATAAGAGATACACCAGCCCTCGATCCATCAGAATGAACAACCAAGTTATTCAAAGTAATGAGTCCTTTTCACTTGTTGGCATTTCTGTGGATCGAAATCTCAATTGGCACCAACATGTCACATCAATTGCAGAAGCGGCTAATAAGAAATTAGGTTTCCTCTTCCGGGCTCGCAAATACTTTTCACCAGCTAATCTCGATACCTTATATACTTTACAAATAGGACCAAACCTCGAATACTGCTCGCACATCTGGGGTACTGCTGTCGCTTCTACACTCGCTATCCTGGACACCATTCAGAAGAGAGCTATACGTCTCATCGGTGACCCTACCCTTACCCAAAGGCTGCCATCCCTTGCACACCGACGTGCCGTTGGTGACCTCTCTCTGTTTTATAGATATCTGCACGGGCAGTGCTCAGAGGAGCTTTCTTCCATAGTTCCTCCACCTGCTGCCCCCAACAGATCTACCAGGGGACAGAGCGAATGCACCATTTTACTGTCCAGGTCACCAGACATAGAACATCTTATTATGCGCGTTGTTTTGTCCCGAGGACTTCCAAGTTGTGGAATTCCTTGCCGGCACATGTTTTTCCTTCTGCCCCGAACCTCCAAACCTTCAAGTCCATAATTAACAAGTTACGTCTTTCCTCCTTGTCGACATCCACGGTATGATAATATTTAGGCTGTAAGCCCTCGTGGTGTGTTGTTGAAATAAAAAATAATAAACAAATAAAAAAAAGACGAAAATAAGGTCTGAAAGGCTCATTCAAACGAGACCAAGCTTACCAAATGCGGTCGAGCCAAACCGTAGTTATGAGCTTTGTTGCAAAAGAAAATTCTGCCTCCCCACACCACTTTATTTGACAAATGACAAAGATGACATTCCAAACTTTTTGTTTAGCAAACAGTGAAGATTAAAACAGTGATATTTGTCGACATGCTTTACATGGTACTTTTTGAAGAAAATGTTTTTCCGTTTTGATGTCACAATTACGCCCCCTGGCGGTCACCGTATAAACTTGCAAATAATTTCCAGAAATTTCTCTTGGTCCCTTTTATTGGAATTATATTTTTCTCAAATCTGTAAGATTATTACTTTATGAGATATGGCCGGTTACATATGTCCTTTTTTTTTAATTTCAACAACACACCACGAGGGCTTACAGCCTAAATACTATTGTACCGTGGGTGTTGACAAGGAGGAAAGAGGCAACTTGGTAATTCTGGACTTCAAGATTTGGATGTTCGGAGGAGAAGGAAAAACGTGTTCCGGCAAGGAATTCCACAACTTGAAAGTCCTCGGGACAAAATAGCGGGCATAACAAGATGTTATATGTCTGGTAACCTGGACAGTAAAAGGGTGCATTTGCTTTGTTCCCCTGGTAGATCTGTTGGGGGCAGCAGGTGGGGGAACTATGGAGGAAAGCTCCTCTGACCAGTGCCCGTGCAGATATTTATAAAAGAGAGAGAGGTCACCAACTGCACGTCGGTGGGCAAGGGATAGCAGCCTTTGGGTAAGGGTAGGGTCACCGATGAGACGCATAGCTCTCTTTTGAATGAAGTCCAGGATAGCGAGTGTAGAAGCGGCAACTGAAGTATTCGAGGTTTCGCCTTATTTGTGAAGTATATAAGGTATAGAGATTAGCTGGTGAAAAGTATTTGCGAGCCCGGAAGAGGAAACCTGATTTCTTAGCAGCCGCTTCTGCAATGGATGTGACATGATGGTGCCAATTAAGATTTCGATCCACAGAAATGCCAACAAGAGAAAAGGACTCATTACTTTGAATAATTTTGTTGTTCATTGTGATGGGTCTAGGGCTGGTGTATCTCTTATGAGAAAGAAAGCAAGACTGATATTTGGTGGGGTTGAATTGTACAAGATTTCTACTTCCCCAGTCTAATATTTTTTGGAGATCCACGGAGACAGAACCAGAGACAGGCTTAGAATATTGTATATTTGAGTGGAGGGTGCTGTCGTCCGCGTAACTCGGAACTAGGTCGGATGTGCTAGAGAGGAGGTCATTGATGTGGAGAAGAAAGAAAGTAGGGGCTACTTGTGAAGTATATAAGGTATAGAGATTAGCTGGTGAAAAGTATTTGCGAGCCCGGAAGAGGAAACCTGATTTCTTAGCAGCCGCTTCTGCAGCGGATGTGACATGATGGTACCAATTAAGATTTCGATCCACAGAAATGCCAACAAGAGAAAATGACTCATTACTTTGAATAACTTTGTTGTTCATTGTGATGGGTCTAGGGCTGGTGTATCTCTTATGAGAAAGAAAGCAAGACTGATATTTGGTGGGGTTGAATTGTACAAGATTTCTACTTCCCCAGTCTAATATTTTTTGGAGATCCACGGAGACAGAAGCAGAGACAGGCTTAGAATATTGTATATTTGAGTGGAGGGTGCTGTCGTCCGCGTAACTGTGAACTAGGTCGGATGTGCTAGAGAGGAGGTCATTGATGTGGAGATGAAAGAAAGTAGGGGCTACAGCTAGAGAGGAGGTCATTGATGTGGAGAAGAAAGAAAGTAGGGGCTACAGCTGAACCTTGAGGAACTCCTGCATTAATTGGATACAGTTTAGAGGAATGACCATCCACAACAACAGAAATGCTCCTGTTGGAGAGGAAATTTGCTGTCCAGGTACAAAGTTTTGGTGGTAGGCCATAAGACGGAAGTTTATTATGCAGCGTTGCGTGCCAGACCTGGTCGAGTGCTTTGGATATGTCCAGAGCAACAATCTGGGATTCACCGTGTAGTTCCATAGACCTGTTCCAAGAATGGGTGTCAAAGGAAAGGAGGTCGGCAGTCGATCTGCGCTGACGGAATCCATACTGCCTGTCCTGGACTAGACTGTGTTTTTCAAGAAATTTTAGTAATTCGGTGTTTATATACTTTTCCGTCACGTTAGAGACGACTGAAGGAAAGAAATAGGCCTGTAGTTGCTAGGAAGCGCATTGGATCCTTTCTTGGGGATGGGTTGTACTCGAGCAGTTTTCCAGTCACTACGGAATATGCCTTTATTGTAAGATATCGGAAACAGACGAGTCAGGACAGGAGCAAATTCTGGTGCGCATTTTTGAGAGCAATTGCTGGGATCTCGTCAAGGCCAGAGGCTTTCCTGGTATTAAGAGAAGAGAGCATCTTTCGTACCTTTTTAGTTTTGAAAATGATATCCGTCATTTTATGCGCGACATTGGGGACTGTTGGTGGTTGAACGTTTGAAGGTGGGTTGAGAGTAGAATTGCCGGCGAACAACGAAGCAAAAAGTTCAGCCTTACCCAGGGCGGTAAAAACAATTTCATCCCCTGAGACAAGAGGTGGCAACGTGCTTTTATAGAAATTATTCCCAATAGATTTAGCAAGAGTCCAGAAGGGTATGCCGCCGTTAGAGCTTAAGAGGACTTTGTTTTTGATGTGGTTATTAAACGAGTTTTTTGCGTCAGAAAGAATGCGGACATAGCGGTTTCTTGAGTCGTTATATGCTTGACGATTTTCTTGACTGAGATTGAGTAGAAGCGTTTTGTGAGCTTTGACCTTTTCAAGTCTGGCCTTGTCACAGGATTTAGAGAACCAGGGCTTTTGAGTGGCTGAAGAGGTTTTCTGTGTACGTGGAATAAATAGTTCCATGCCAGCTTGGATAATTTCGGTGACGTTTTGTGAGATATCAGAGGGGTCAGGATGAGAGAAGCAGACAGACGCCCATGGAAATGAGGAAAAGTAATCCCGCATTTCGTCCCAGTTTGCGAAGTTGTAATGCCAAACGATACGTGGGTGTGATGACTGTGTGACCTCGGGTTGCATTGCGCAAGAAGCAGTGACCATGCCGTGGTCTGAGCGACCAAGGGGGCGGTGACTGTATTTTATAGCATTCAGGTTTTGTAGTAAGAAGGAGATCCAACACATTTGAGCTGTGTTTTGGGATACGAGGTAAATAAAAAGGTTGCTGAACCATATTGGCTAAAGAATTGCTGACTGCAAAGGCCTCCTCTGCTCTCCTTTGTGGATCGGTTTTTGAAGATCCTAGTCATTCCTTATTATGGATATTGAAGTCACCAAGAATTATGACCACGGAGGAAGGATATTCAGAAATCAGATCGGTCGGTTTTTTCAGAAAGGTAGTCAAAGAGCTGGACAAAGTTGTTGTCAGAAAGTGACCGGTAAATGCAACAGATGAATTTAGTTGCAGCCCTGAGATAAAGTTTCATCCAAAGTATGTCTTTTCTTCCAGCTTCCAAATTGGGGAGTCTAGTGCAGGGTAGATTGCTACGGACGTATGCGCACACGCCTCCATGCAATCTAAAGGAAGTAAGGAGCTCATACCCCGGGAAATTGAGGTGATTAGTGGCTGTTTTGGCACTGATTTGGGTTTCGGTGAGAAAGAGGAGTTGGGGCCTGTTAGCCTGGAGGAAATGGTGGACGGAGTTCAGGTTAGAATTTAGGCCACATATATTCGAAAAGGATATGTTAAATCTTGATGTTGGCCCCCCTTACACCCCTCTCCCGGAGATCCGAATGGAGGGGTACTTTACCTCCGGAATATTTTGTACAAGGAGGAGCCATCATCATTTTTTCTTATAAGAGAAACCGACTCATACACCAGAACCGGAAACGTCCGTTGGGACTTCACCGGCCCCTTGATGTGAGGGGTGGTACCTCCTCGGGCGTGAAAAACAAATTCCACTACCACCTGCTAATCTTATTGGAACACCCGGTACATTTAATCAAGGCATTTAAAGAAACAGTTGATATAACACCATATTCCACCCACCTCTAACCTTTAGAGTACACATAACTCTTGAACTTTAAAGTTTATCAGACAAGCAAATGCGGATGCTTGTGAACATGAATGTACATGTATGCAAGATACAGTAGAACAGACCTTTTGTTTAGTGAAAGCGTTGTATATATGTATGAGAGAGTTAATAACGGCCCACACATCGTTCTTCGAGTGGAAAAGTCAGCAGAGAATTACCTAGAGCAACGAATGGTCTTCTTTTTCATATAAATTACTTCATTTCCTGTTTTATGAAATAAGACCACGGCTCTGTCTTCTTCATTCTCTGGGATACGTGACTTTACCACCTTATCAGACACTTGCCATGCAATTTGAAGTATCACCTCTTCAGAGTTAATAAATTAAATTCAAGACACCCACCTCCACAAAGACTGAATTATGGTTCGAGGCATAACTATAAAATAACTTATTCGTTTTAATTTAACATATAGCTTAAATTAATACCATGATGGTGAAGTCCTAACTTATATATTATTTCTGAACGTCCTAACGTCTGGGTTAAAATTAAAAGCTTTTACTACCAGACAAACTGATTTATTCTCAAAACCCTACACGTTTCAACACATTATCGTGCCATCTTCAGGGGTTTAAACAAATTTCCTGTCTCAATTACAGAAAGATGCTATATGAAATGTTGTCAAAGTTTGGCTTTTCATCTATTGTCTTCAAGATACAAAACAGAAGCTGCGTTAAACAGGAAGGCAGGAACATCACAAGACTTGAAGAAATCAGAGGATGAATGCAAAAGACGCTTATTTTTTAGCTTAATTTTAGCAAACTAACAAAATGGAGTTCCATGGATCTCTAGATATTTCACTTAAAAATGCGAGTGACCTTCAGTTTGCATTTTTAAGTTAAATATCTAGAGATCCATGGGACTCCATTTTGTTCGTTTGATAAAATTAAGCTAAAAAATAAGCGTCTTTTGCATTCATCCTCTGATTTCTTCAAGTCTTGTGATGTTCCTGCCTTCCTGTTTTACACAGCTTCTGTTTTGTATCCTGAAGTCAAAAGATGAAAAGCCAAACTTTGACAACATTTCATATAGCATCTTTCTGTAGTAGAGACAGGCAATTTGTCTAAGCCCCTGGAGATAGCACGATAATGTGTTGAAACGCGTAGGGTTTTAAGAATAAATCAGTTTGTCTGGTAGTAAAAAACTTTAATTTTCCTTTAATCACGTAACTTATATAGTGTGGAACATCCGAATGGAATAAATTCCGTCTGAATTGTTGTGCATATTTCTAAAAAGTCTGGACGCAGCAAGTGAAGTGGTAGTGAATTTGCATTAAAATGTTTTAGTAGCAAATATGTCTTTCCTTTTTACGAAAGCAGGCATGAAATTTGGTTGCCAGTATAACCTATATAGTAAAAACAATGTACCATATTTCATCACAGTAACTTTATTGTTTGAAAATGTAAAAGAAATTTCGAAAATAAGCTCAAAATGTTCCCGAAAAAACTGGTTCCTAGCCAACAAACATTAACCTAATAGCAAATTGAGGTATTGAAATTGGAACATATAATGAAAATTCGCTACCATAGCGCACTTGCTGTGTCCTGAGTTTGCCAGAATCTCTAACCTGAGAAATAGTTACCGGCCTTTGCTTCACTTTCTCCCTTATGCGTGATCTTAGAGCCCAACATTCGCCCTTTATATGCCCCACCTTGCCGCAGTTCCAGCAGCCCAAGGAATTTGCACGGTGAGCTCTTATGGGGTATCCATTAGACGTCGGCCTTATTTGTTCTGGTATTTTCTCTAGTAACTGCATGATCTTGGATGACTCTGTTTTATTTTCTTTTTGGACTCGGAGACTGCGAACTTTCACATGACTTTCCGACTCTTGCTTTACCACTTCAAATCCCAAGTTTTTGTGTCTCGCCATCCTCAGCGCCTGCTGCGTATCGGTATCTCTGATGGCGTCAATGAAGGTTTGCACCGACAGCTGGTTTAAAAACTCCATTTCAGCTATGGGGTAGGATAACCGCGTCAGTTTGGCAACGTCGGCGTGGAGATGTTGGAGACTTTCGCCCGGTTTCTGACAAAGACTTTTCAACTGCAATCGATACAACTGTTGTAAATGCTGGTCGCCAAACCTCGTCTCTAAGTGATGTCTAATGCTGTCAAAACTCAGCGGTTCTTCCCTGGGAAAACCTTGAAGCACATCTAGTGCATCTCCTCTGAGAGCTACAATTAGCGAAGTCGCTTTCTCTCTCTCTCGCCTCAACCATTTGCTGTAGCAGCGGCTTAAAACTGCCGTAGATACATACTTCACTAGACTAAGCTATAAAATGTGGGGACCTTAATTCTTACGACCGGGCTATCTTGGAGTCTGATGTTTTCTTTGGCTAGGCTTTCGCATTTATTTTCTAGTGATTGTATTTTCTGATGCACTTTCTCTTGTATATTTGTCAGCTTGTCATGTACATCGTCGCTGATACCCCTTATTCTGCTTTCTACTTCCTGGAAGATGTCGTCTTTTACCTGCTTCATACGTTCGTCGACACATAAAGTAATATTCTCAATTCTGCTGACCTCTTCTTGTAGAATTTTCTTTGTTTCTTCATCTCTTTTTCTTATTTATTTATTTGCTTCTTCGTCCTTTTTTCTCAGTTCCTCTCTTATCTCTCGGTCTCTTTTTCTCATGTCTTCTTTGGCTTCGTCGTCTCTTTCTCTCAGCCCTTCTTTCGCTTTTTGGTCTCTTTTTCTAACTTACTCATCTCTTTTTCTGGCTTCTTCTTACATTTGTTTAAGCAATCCCAATAGCTGAGCATCCATATTGGCTGTTGCGCTACGTGTCTTAGGCATAGACGTACTTAAAGCTGATACACAGTTTATTCTGTTTTAAGAACACACCCAGTTATGACTTACTGCTGACACTGATCTTCCAGAGATTCTAGAAATATTCACGTTGTTCAACGAATATTATGGAAAATATTTAGCAGCTTGAAAATCCCAGACACCAGTTGTTACGTTCAACGGGGTTCTGCATTTGTTGACTAATAAAACACAGCTTTCCAAACTACTAATTTATTGTAATCAACTATTTTCCAACGTCACTATCAACTAAAATATTTCTCTCCCATACTAAATGTTCATGGAACTATATTTCTCTATATGCCTTCTATGATCGCTTCTTATACACCAACACGTACTGCTGACTGGCTTAATATTCTGTGATCACTTATTCTACACCACACTAATTCAATACTGAACTAACTTACTCTGTGTACCGCTCGCCTATTTATACTGTCCATGGTGATTCTAGACTTTATACACTGTTCTAGACCTGTCACTTCTGGTCCCTTCTAGAAATATCATTCCAGAGTGTTCGCTGTTACCAACATACTACAACTGACCATAGAAGTTAGAAAGTCCATAAACCTAATTCTCATAGACAAATGTGACAGTATTTAATATTAAAGGTGGTCATGATATTCATCAAGTGGATAATTTATAGAATTATAATGTGTGTGTCTGCCTGATAATGGCCCTCGAGGCTGATGCAGGTTTTTACAAAAAAGCTTACTTTATCATCGCAAGTTTCCTCCTCAGTTCTTTGCCACATTTACTTTCATTTATGACAATACTCCCAAAGTACGAGAACATTTAAACATATTCACGTTGTTGGCCATTCAATTTAATATCCATGGAGGGATTCATATCCTTACTTATTTTCATTAAATTTTCTTAGGCAATATTGATTTTGTGCTTAATTCTTTTTAGCATACTATCCCGCACATTCATCATCCTTTGCAATTCTTTAACAGTTTGTTCTACTAAAGCTATATCATCTGCGCACGCTATATATTGCGACCATTCTCCACTGAAAAGCTAAATGTATACAGGGTGATCATAAGTGGTGACCAAAAATGAAACCCCATGTTCTTTGAATAAATTTTAGAGAGGGTATGTTCTATAAAAAAAATCCTATAATGCCTCATTAAAAAGATACGAGGTGTTGAAGTTGAATTTCAAAAAATGAAATTTCTCAATTTTTTAAAAAGTAGCACATATATTTTGCTGAAACTTTGCATGTGTAGGCTGTTATGTAAGGCGCGTATTCTACCATAACAATTGAATCGGCTAATCCAGCAATGGCGCGCGTACCCACATGTCATTGGTTATCCCTCAAGAAAAAAACCGGTAAGCCAATGATTTATTTTTTTTATTTTTTATTTTTTGAACCTTACTTTCATTCGTGAACAAAATGACTCTCTTGATAATTTTCTGTACGACGCTTATTTTACGAGTAAGCAATGAATCAGGTAAGTGTTTTAGAGCACAGTTCATGATTTTTAACCAGTCGTTGTTTGGTAGAAAATCGCATTGATACACTTTTATGCGTCCATTGGCCTGAATACACGCACGACATCTTTTTAATATGGAAAATTTAATGTCTTGATAATTTTTTATACGATGATTATATTTATTGTATTTTAGTAAGTAGTAGTCTGGTTTGCCAAAGTTGTCATTAAGTGTCACTTGACGTTTAGGTTAACAAGTTATTATTTTGAATAGGTGTAAGTGGTAAACTTTATAAAATTGCAAAATTTTCTACTCTTTTACTTCTTATAATGGAGTACACCTCAGAAGAGTATGCAGATATAATTTTTATCTACGGATATGCTAATGGAAATACTCTAGCTGCTTGTAGGGAATATCAACGTAGGTTTCCCACTCGCCGTCAACCTACACCAATGGTTTTTTCTCGATTGTTTTCAAGACTTCGGCAGTGCGGTATTGGACAACGTCCTGACGCTAGAGCTAATGGTAGAAGACAACATCAACCTGAAGACAAAGAGAGAGTGGTGGATGCAGTGATGGATCAACCTTCTACAAGTACTCGGATGATTGCCACGCAGTTACAATATTCTCAAAGCTTTGTTTGGAGAACTTTACATCGAGAAGCCTTACATCCATATCATCGACAGAATGTTCATTGCCTTCTACCTGGAGATAATGTGCATCGACGAGTCTTTTGTGAATGGATGTTGGAAATGAACAATCAAAATATCTTATTCCCTAATCTGATCTTCTGGTCTGACGAATCAACATTTACAAGAATTCTCATAATGAGCATGTCTGGTCATTGGAAAATCCACATGCAACAAGGACTCGCACATTTCAACATAGACTTTCCATTAATTTATGGTGTGGTATTTTTAACGGCTCACTGTTCATGGAAATCCTGTCACAACGTTTAAATGGATCTTCGTACTTAGCGCTCCTAGAAAACTGTGTAGATAACATTCTAAATGACATTCCACTAGCAACAAGAAGTATAATGTGGTACCAGCATGACGGTGCACCAGCGCATCATAGTCAAAACGTTGATACATGGCTACATGAACATTATAATGAAAGATGGATTGGCAGAACTGGACCAATACATTGTCCTGCAATATCACCGGACTTAAACCCACTTGACTTCTATCTTTGGGGTGATTTTAAGCGACTGGTCTACAGTGAACAAATAAATACACCAGAGCAGCTACAACAACTGATAAATATTGCTTTTCGTCATATACAAGCAACAATGAATCCTCAAGACATTAAATTTTTCATAGTAAAAAGATTTCGTGCGTGTATTCAGGCCAATGGAGGCATTTTTGAACATTTATTGTAATAAATAAATTACTATTAGCCTGGTAAAAGTGTATCATTGCCGTTTTCTACCAAACAACGACTGGTTAAAAAGCACTTACCTGATTCATTGCTTACTCGTAAAATAAGCGTCGTACAGAAAATTATCAAGAGAGTCGTTTTGCTCACGATTGAAAGTAAGATTCAAAAAATAATAATATAAAAAAAATCATTCGCTTACCTGTTTTTTTTTTCTTGAGGGATAACCAATGACATGTGGGTACTCGCGCCACTACTGGATTAGCCGATTCAGTTGTTATGGTAGAATACGCGCCTTACATAGCAGCCTACAAATGCGAAGTTTCAGCAAAATATATGTGCTACTTTTTAAAAAATTAGGAAATTTTATTTTTTGAAATTCAACTTAAGCACCCTGTATCTTTTTAATGAAGCATTATAGGAAAAAAATTTATAGGACATACCCTCTCTAAAATTGTTCAAAGAACATGGGGTTTCATTTTTGGTCACCACTTATGAATCATCCTGTATACTAAATTTATTTTCAGAGGCTTGAAATGAACGTAGTATATTACTAAATTACGTGACTGAAAATAAAAGCTTCTATATTTCATACCGTGTTTTTTCCAATGATTATACACAACAAAAAATTCATTCACTTCTATCGCCATGTAATAGTGATTACCGTAGTGGTTCACTTAACATGTTTCAACTGTTTCATAATAGATACAGACTCAGACGCTTTTATTTGACTTCGCAAAAGAACATTGCAAATATTTACACGCCTTTATAAAAGCTTACATAAAAAAGTCGAAGTATTGTTGTGTAACAAAGTTAAAGGAAAAAGAATGCCGAAAAAAATTATCTGGGGCCTTGAGAATGTGAACACGTCCATAGTTGGAATATTGTTCTCATGTCTATTTTGCTTTCTCTATGAGACTCTATCTAAGAACGAGCTATATGCCTTATAGCAGATTTATATTTCAACACAATAAAAGTTGTTGGACTGTCTTTTTGACATATTTGCATGACTTTACAATTTTTCAACAGCTTGAATTGTCAACTTGATAACGACCAACTCTTGAATAGAAACGTATATTTTTGATTTCTTCTAGAATCTACGGGCTATTCTAGGATTAGGGTCCTCAGATTTTAGTAGGATTGGATAACTAATGTTCTGGGAAACATTGTAAAACTGCAGTTTATAGCTTAACTGGTTTCCAATGAATTAAATTTAAATCGTAAAAGAAAGTGCACGACTAGCCACTGGTGATATAAACCTAAATGTATAACTTAAATAAGAATGGGGAGGAAGGGGGGTCACCAGCCTCATAATTCATATTGTGTGGAAGATACAATTAAAAATCAAGACTCAGTTGTAGTTTTTTATTGATAAAATATGAATTTAGATAATGCAAATATTGCGTATGAAAAAACGGTATTTATGTATAAAATTTGAATTTACATAATGCAAAATATTGTATATAATGTGATGAAGTATTATTTTCTATCGCTCTGTGGTCCAAACGCTTAATTACTCAGTCGATAATTAAGTAAATAGAAGATAATTAAATACAGACTATATAAATATTCGCTAAAATATTTTAAGGCGATTTATATTTAATTAAACGTGTATTTCGTACTTGTTATCTTATCTGGTTGTGATAAGGTGATTAAATTCCAAGCATCGCGGAGTTTTTGGCCGGCTGTGAAATTCATATAAAAGGAGGAGCAACACGGGGCAGAGGCAGTATTGTTAATTCAGCTAGTAAGCCGAGGTTAGTGTGTCGCCACCAGTCCGCAATAAGTCCGCTTTCCGCATCCGCAAATATTGTTATAGGTGAGAAATTTTCCGTTTTAATTAATTCATATTTTGTAGCGAATTTTCGTATTTTTAAATTATCCTGCTTCTGAGTCCAAATCTATGTAAGCGAGTTATTTCGGTCCTTCCTAGACAATTCCCGTATGTTAGAATATCTTGCATTATTTTTGTGGGGATGCTGAGGATTCACAGCTCACTTAAATAATCGAGATATATTTATCTTAGATTTATCCCGATAGGGACGCTGGGGATTCACAGCCTATCTGGGTCACTCCAAGTGAGACGTTCCTTCCCACACTTCGTCGGGCTCCCGGATTTCCGCCCCATACAGTATAAGCTTTTGTTGTTTTAGTGAGGATGCTGAGGATTCACAGCTCGCTAAAGTAATCAAGATGTTTGTGTACCGGTTTGGCCCTAGCGGAGATGCTGAGGATTCACAGTCCGCATAGGCCTCCGGGAACTGTCATCCCATCTCTCCAGCCCGCACTTGTTCGTCCCCGCTGTACCCCGCTTTGACTGACAAGTTATTCTGATGTCGTCTATCGCTGTGTATTGCCCTCCTACCGTATCCTCGCTTGAGTGAAATACCGTCCGAATCATATATACCTTACCGAATCCGTACGCTTCGTCGCGCACCGACCGTTACCGCTTTAGCAAGGGCCACGTTCCGATTGATGTTAGTACCCGCATATTTTATTTGTACATATTGTGTGTGTGTATATATATATATATATATATATATATATATATATATATATATATATATATATATATATATATATATTGTAAATAGTTTCAAATCTGAAATATAGGGTTGGGTAAATTAATGACCTTGATTAATTATAAGCCTAGAAAATCTGCTACACCTTTCTTTAAAACAAGTGGTAGGATCACGCCGAGTCAGCGATTAAATCCCGCTCACTCGGTAGTCACTAAATTTAGCCTGTATAATAAAGGCTACCGAACCCTTCTCCACAGAGTTACGCAGGTACTTTGATCGGTATATCGGTCAGAGTTCAGTGAAGAGGTCGCAGACATCCTCAAAAGGGAGTAAACCCTTTAAAATCTGGCGCCCGAGATCCTCCGATAGTAACCGTCAATCCTGGTCACCGAAAAACGGTCTGCAAGCCAACGCCTCGTCACAATGAAAAAACAGTTACTTGCAATAGTCATTAATGACATTTAAAGTAAAAAAAAAAATAAAAGCGGATGAACCAGGTACTTAACTTTAACTGCTGAGGTGTTGTTTTATGCAGAGACGCAGAGTCCTTTAGCTTCTTAGGGCCAGGAGGAAATCTCAGAATATTGTAGTCATTTAAGGCTGTCCAGACCATTACTACAGTTGAGCAGGGCTCTGTTGAGTTGACCTCAGTGGACTCGTCAAGTTATTGATGGACCTTTTCTGCAGTTCTTTTCATCTGAATGGTGCAGAGGGGGTGCCTTGAATTGGCGTGGGATGAGGCCCCAAAAAGGGTAGAGAATGAGCCCCTCTAACGAGGCAGCTAAAAAAAAAAAACGATGTCGCCTTAGTACACTGTCGAATTCAGGATTATACATATACAGCATCTTGCGACGTGTTCACAGTAAATACAATGTTAATCGGCAGTTTAGGTTAATAAAAATACAACTTTTATTTGTTAATGACAAGGTACGTGAACATCGTTGCAAATTGCCATTAAACAGAGAAGCATCAATCAAAGCAATTCACAAAACAGTTATGGTGCAATCAAGCTAGCATTTTATTGAAGTTTACGTTATCAACCCACCCTATTTGTGGCCTGCTGATTCTCCTGACCTAGCTCATGATGGAATTTAACATTTTTAAATGATTAAGCAGAGAAAGAGACTGTCGAAGAAGGCGGCGTGGTTATATAGGGCCATTATCTCATTAATGACATTTAGAGAAATCTCATCGTCTACAACCTTCGACTAACAATATTTTTATTCTTTTATATGAAAAAAAAATCATATTTCTCTTGGCTTTAAGTGTGTTCCTTTACCTTTAGTGGTCTTTCTTCTTTATTGAAAAAAGAAAAATTCCCAAGATCCACTCCTTGGCATAAACAAATGCGTCCTTGTTTATTCTTAATTGATTCGTAACAAAAATAAAGAAAAAGATGCAGCAAGTGCGCTTTGGTAATGAATTTTCATAGTAATGATCTGGCACCAAATATTTTATTATAACTTTTTTTTCTGGCAACATAGAAATCTAAATTTTTGTGTATAGTTTACCTTTTATATCTTAAACCTATCTACTAAATTTGCTTATCTTAGCTTTTTGATTTTTTGAGATAAAAAAAATTTCGAATGAAAACTCAAAATTTTCCCGGAAAACCCCGTCCGATTTTCCTGACTAACGAACTTATTCAAGCCACTTACAAAAGGAAGGTACGTGACAATTTCTATCAAAAGCGGCCCATTATTTTTTGAGTTATCGGTGTGATACATACATACATATATATACATATATATATATATATATATATATATATATATATATATATATATATATATATATATATATATATATATAAACAAATTGAAACTGACACCGGATGTGGGTTCTAGGGGTCCTAGTTCGCGCTCATTTTTTCAAAATTCAAAAGTCGGGATCTCCCCATTAGTGAATTTTTTCTACGAAAATTCACTAAAACGAAAAAAGTAACATAACATAATACATTTAAAAAACGAAACAAAGTAAAAAAATTATATATATATATATATATATATATATATATATATATATATATATATATATATATATATATATATATATATATATATATATATATATAAGGTTTACCAACACACAGTCTCTGACTTTGTCGGTTTCTTTATTTTTTATTTATTTATCTGTAACTTTATCTGGCAGATCAAAAATCTCAAACAACACTCACATAATGCCAATTCTACTACAGTAGTTCACAACCTTTCAGATTTCAACATAAGTGACATCGACATCAAAGTTCTATCCAAAGGTTTTAATTTAGCACCAACCACTAAATTCATCCCAATAGAAAAGATAATTTCTCAATCTGAAGATGCTATAATACACCTACCGACTGACGAAGCTGAAATTACGAGAGAGGACATTGCCAGGATATTACGTTCTGCCAAACCTCCACCTTCCAACCTGTCTTCTCACGAACGACAGTCAATCAGAGACCTAAACCGAAACACAGAAATTACAATCCTACCAGCAGACAAAGGCAACGCTACAGTCATACTAAACAAAACAGACTATATACAAAGATGGACAATATACTAAACAGCACAGACTAAAAACTAATCCCTAACGATCCTACAACTTATCTTGAAAAGAAAACCAAAACTATCATCAACAACTCCCAGCTCAGTCCTGACCTCAAAAAAGGACTAATCCCCCGCGAAAAAAAATACGGTCTCCCGAAAATCCATAAGCCTGATATTTCTCTCGCCCTATCGTAAGTGCCCATTGTTTACCTACACAAAAACTTGCAAAACATCATACCAAAACTCTCCAACCATTAGTAGAAGACGCTACATCCTATGACAAAAACTCCGCACATTTCATTGACCTTCATCAAAACAACACCATTTCTCAAAAATCCATCCTAGTTAGCTTTGATATAGTTTCCTTATTCACTAATATACCTCTATCTGACCCCATTGATATTTTCAAAAGTAAATACAATATTTCACACGATACCACAGCTCTTCTAGAACACTGCACATCTAACACTTATTTCCTTTTTCAAACCAAATCTTAGAAACAAGTTCGAGGTGCTCCAATAGGTTCACCATTCTCTCCTGCACTGACTAACATTTTCATGGAAAACTTCTAAACACAAGCCCTCAATTCATCCCAACTTAAACCAACCTGCTCGTTAAGATACGTTGTCGACATTTTCGCTCTCTAAACACACGATACCATGGAAATAGAAAATAGTTTTTCTTTTCCTTTCTTAGATGTACGTATCACTAAAAACACAGTCAGAGGATTTTCTTACACTGTGTACCGAAAACCAACCCACACTAATCGTTATCTTAACACCCAATCTCACCATCATCCACCACAACTAAATTCCGTGGTTCGAACACTAGTAACACGATCTCTTAGACTAACGCACAACAATAATAAGTAAAAGGAAATAAACTTTTTAAGACAGACATTACTAAAAAACGGATACGACAACAATCACGTACTACGAAACATTAGAAACGCACAATAACAAACCACTACACCACAACACGAACAGACGGAGTCCACACAACACACAGCTTTTTTACCATGCATTAAAGGTGTCACCGACAAAATCAGTCGATTTTTTACAATCCATAATATCAAAATCATATTCACAACAGAGCAAAAACTGTCAAATCTGATAAAAACTGTCAAGTATACGATTCCAAACGAATACCACTGGGTTTACGAAATTCCTTGTACCAACTGTTCCCGAACTTATGTAGCACAAACAAATAGACGCATCCAAAATAGAATATATGAACACACACTCGCAGTTAGAAAATCCGACCCCTGATCGGTACTCGTCACGCATCATATTCATACAGGACACAAAATACACTTCGGCAATGCCAAAACAATAGCCACGGTTTACAACTTCAAAACCAGAATTATCCGCGAAGCGATCGAGATCGAAAAACGTTCTGATTGTTTAAATAAGAGAGATGATGATCTTTGTATTCCGATTACATGGAAACCTATTATATCTTTATTACAAAGACACAAAAGGACAATAAATTCAATAGACAATTTTATAGCCTCATTACCTGATTCAACAAATACCTGCAATCCTTTTAATCCTTTAAGTACCGTGACGAAGGCTCCTGACTCAACCAATACCTGCAGTCCTCTTAATCATTTAAGTAGCGTTACGAAAGCCCCTGACTTAATTGGCCGTGACCCAACCACTTACATTGATAACGAAGCAGGTAGACGAAACGGTACATACAATATGAACTGCCAGATCTCTCTTAGGTCTAGGGTTGAACACACTGAAAGCTTAGAAACGCTCCCCGGCGAGGTTTCGGAAGTGGGCAGGTTGAGGCCCCATAATCGAGCTACAACAACCCAACCCACCTTTGTCCACTGCTCTAGGGAGTAGGTAGATTGAGGCCTTAGAGTTCATGTCCTTACATGTTTCATTTACCTCTTGAAAATGGCTAAAAACAGGAGCCGAAACGTCGAGTTTTAATAAATTCTGGACGCGGTTCAACCTGAGAACGAAGTATGTCACACATTAAAGACCGAGAAAAAAAAAATATATATATATATATATATATATATATATATATATATATATATATATATATATATATACAGTGCACGGCGTATCGAGCGTCCATTAGAAGTATCTACAAAACTATACCGATTTTTAATCTGAAAATTTGGTCACTTGGGTTTCCTGGATAGCTGAATTTAACAAAAATATACACGTCATCATACCACTTCCGGTTATACCGGAAGTGGTTACTAACTTTGTTTTTTCAAATGAAACATGACATTTTTGAGTAGAGTTTTGGATTTATCGTAAAATTTTAGGTTGACTTTTGATAACATACCATATGTAAAAAATCAGCCGTTTTGGAGTTATATCGATTTTTTTAAAACTTAAAAAAAAATTATGTATGTATATTGAGTGGTATATCTCCGGCAAATATGATGTCAGCGATTTGCAATTTCGTCTGTGGTTTTTCAAGATACAAGAGTATCGTGAAAATAGGCAAATGCGTTGATAGCATATACAGGGTGGAAGAAATTCACATACCAACTTGGACAATTTCGGACCCCTATAACTTGCTTACTTCAAATGGAACACCCTGTATATTTTTATCTTATTGCTTAGAGATTTGCATTATCTTTCGATTTATATCAGCATGTCCTATACCTAAATGCAACAGTTATCCAGATATTGGAACATTTGCATAATGATAATGTTATAAGGTGCACAATATTTCAGTAGAGTGCCTTGACGGAAATGTTATTCTTAGCAACGCCATTACTTCATGACAGTTGTTTATAACAATCAACAAATATGTCGCGTTTGGGGTTTTCTAATGAAGATTTTCTAAATTTATTAGTTACATACGGCGAATGCAATCGCATTATGAGTAGAACCTGCCGAGTTTTCGCTGAAAGGTATCAAGATCGCCCCAGACCGAATAAACATACCATCAAACGTCTGCTTAATAATTGTATAAAGTTTGGTTCCTTTCAACCAATTGTTAGCAGGCAAAACCGTTATACCGAAGACGATGAAGCCATGGTACTAGGATACTTCCATTCGTATCCTGAAAATTCCCTACAAGAGGCTGAAAGGGATCTTAGAATATCAACCAGGTCTATCCACAGAATCTTAAGAAAGTATAATTGGCGACCTTTTAAGCTCCATTTGGTTCAGAATTTGAAAACTGAAGATTTATTGTGTCGTGTGAATTACTGTGAGTGGTTGCTGACAAGAATTCAAGAAGACGATAACTTTGTCAAAAGTATAATATGGACTGATGAAACAAAGTTTACAAAAAACGGCGTGTTTAACCGCCATAACAGTCATTACTGGGCTGCAGAAAATCCGCATATCTGCAGAGAAAGAAATTACCAAAACCGGTGGAGCTTTAATGTGTTCTGTGCCGTCAAAGACTCTCGTATTTTGTGTGTGTATTTTTATAACGAAAACTTAACAGGGGATCGATATGTGTGGTTGTTAAAAAACGTAGTAAGAGATGCTTTAGAAACTTTAGAAATTAGGGAAAGATCAAACGCTTTTTATCAAATGGACGGTGCTCCACCACATACTACTCATCAAGTCAGTGCGACATTAGAAGAAATGTTCAGTGGGAAGTGGATTGCGAACAATGGGCCCTACAAATTTCCACCACGCTCCCCTGACTTAACTCCATTAGATTTTTTCATATGGGGCTTTATTAAAAATAAAGTTTATAAAGACCCTATAACCACAAAGGAGAATATGCAAGAAAGAGTACGTGCCGCCTTCAATGAAATAAGCAGAGAAAGTATAAAACGTGCTACGAGCAATGAAATTTTAAGGCGAATTAATTGCTGTTTGCTAAAAAATGGAGCTACTTTTGAACATCTTTCTTGAACACCCATTGTTTATATACATGTTACTTATTAGATTGTTCCTTATCATTTCAGTTGCCACATTTTTTCTCACTTTCATTGGTTTAGTTGTGTAGTACTTAATAAATTGTTTATCTAGTTGCCTAAACAGATTATTATTATGGTATTCTCATTTATAATTTTGTTCTATGGGG
Organism: Tillus elongatus; assembly: GCA_964006375.1. Lineage (NCBI taxonomy): Eukaryota > Metazoa > Arthropoda > Insecta > Coleoptera > Cleridae > Tillus > Tillus elongatus. The sequence continues at coordinate 21,685,819 of OZ023263.1, read as the reverse complement.
TGTCCAACAATTAATAATTATTGAAGTTCATGAAGAATAACATTTCCGTCAAGGCACTCTACTGAAATATTGTGCACCCTTAGCCTTATAACATTATCATTATACAAATGTTCCAGTATCTGGATAACTGTTGCATTTAGGTATAGGACATGCTGATATAAATCGAAAGATAATGCAAATATCTAAGCAATAAGATAAAAATATACAGGGTGTTCCATTTGAAGTAAGCCAGTTATAGGGGTCCGAAATTGTCCAAGTTGGTATGTGAATTTCTTCCACCCTGTATATGCTATCAACGCATTTGCCTATTTTCACGATACTCTTGTATCTTGAAAAACCACAGACGAAATTGCAAATCGCTGACATCATATTTGCCGGAGATATACCACTCAATATACATACATAATTTTTTTTTAAGTTTTAAAAAAATCGATATAACTCCAAAACGGCTGATTTTTTACATATGGTATGTTATCAAAAGTCAACCTAAAATTTTACGATAAATCCAAAACTCTACTCAAAAATGTCATGTTTCATTTGAAAAAACAAAGTTAGTAACCACTTCCGGTATAACCGGAAGTGGTATGATGACGTGTATATTTTTGTTAAATTCAGCTATCCAGAAAACCCAAGTGACCAAATTTTCAGATTAAAAATCGGTATAGTTTTGTAGATACTTCTAATGGACGCTCGATACGCCGTGCACTGTATATATATATATATATATATATATATATATATATATATATATATATATATATATATATATATATATAGGGTGGCGCATTGAAAACGAAACAGACCGATTTGCGTCCAGAGAAATTTTCTTTTAAGAAACGCTAAAACACGTCGACTTTAATATTGAGGGGACATGTTTTGACATAAAACTCAACTTTGTCACATCAACCCCTTAAGAGTGGTGATAGCAACCCTTATATTTTAAATAGGGGACATGGGTCGAGTGTTACATCATTTGAAAGCTCTTTCTTTTCTGAATTCAGCACATAAATTTTTTTGGAGTTTATCAACTCGTTTAAAAATTATTCACAGTTGAAGATTCAAAAACGCATTTCACTCATTCCGATAAGAAATGTGCTGATAGTCAATGTTTTGTTGGTTTGTAAACAAACAATTGACTATCAGAACATTTCCTATCGGAATGAGAGAAATGCGGTTTATTATTTCAGTTTATCGGTCGGTTTGATACTTGATAGTACTACCGAAAATTAATTTCACAATGGTGTATTCTGTAGAAGAAAGAGTTGAAATAATTACTCTTTTTTTTCAGAAACTACGACTGTGCCAACCGTACCACAAATTTGTTTAATGAACGACATTCGAACAGACATGTTAACAGAAAATACATTTTGGAGTTAGTTGCAAAGTTTCGACAAAGTGGTTCAGTAGCCAACAAAAAACGGGATTCTGAACGTGAATTTCCGGTTAGAAATGAGACTACTGAGATTGAAGTTTTGGGACAAATTGCTGCAGACTCAACTTTGAGCACGAGAAAATTGGTCACTGTTTCAAACATCAAAAGAAGAACTATTCAGCGAATATTGAAGCACCATAAATTTCACCCGTATTAAATTCATCTTGTACAACAACTGAATGAAGATGATTTTGATCGGCGGCTGGAGTTATGTGAAGTTATCACTGCACGAATAGCTGATAACGGGAACTTTCTGTTTAATATCTGTTTTTCAGACGAGTGTACGTTTTTATTAAACTCTACAGTCAATCGTCATAATTGTTGTTATTGGTTAGATAATAATCCTAGAAATTTTCACGAAGTCCACACTCAAACTCCACAGAAATTGAATGTCTGGACTGGCATTTTTGGACACCGTTTAATCGGACCAATTTTTCTTAATGGCAATTTGAGTGGCGAAACGTATTTGGAGTTACTAGGAGATATCGTTTACCCTCTAGTAATTGACAATGTTGAAAACGATGATCGCTGTGAAGAAAATCAATTAGTGTTTCAACAAGATGGAGCCCCTCCGTATTTTTCACAACGTGTTAGGGAGTTTTTGAACAGAGAGTTTCCAGGACAATGGATTGGGCATAGAGGTGCTATTGAGTGGTCGCCTAGATCGCAGGATTTAACTCCTTTAGACTGCTTTCTATTGGGCCATTTAAAGAGTAGAATTTACGCAAGAGAACCGGAGGCTCTGGAAGAATTACGACCACGCATTGTTGAAGAATGCCATCTAATAACTCCACAAATGCTCCAGAATGTCAGAGCTCGTTTTGTACTTTTGTATGGAAGCTGGTGGTCAACAATTTCAACACTTACTTGACTGCATAAACATTTTTGAATGTTTTTTTTTAACGAAAAATTGACTAATTAGTGCATTTCTTATTACAATGAATGAAATATGTTCTTGCAATTCCAACTGTGAATAATTTTTAAACGACTTGATAAAACTTACAAAAAAATTAGTGTGCTGAATTCATAAAAGAAAGAGCTTTCAAATGATGTAACACTCGACCCATGTTCCCAATTTAAAATATAAGGGTTGTTATCACCACCCTTAAGGGGTTTATGTGACAAAGTTGAGTTTTATGTCAAATATGTCCCCCCCCCATTATTAAAATTGACATGTTTCAGCGTTTCTTAAAGAAAAATCGTTCTCTTTCGTTTTCAATGCGCCGCCCTATATATATATATATATATATATATATATATATATATATATATATATATATATATATATATATATATATATATATATATCCGTAAATGATTTTCTGAATTTTGACTAAAGAAACTGGATGATAAATGCGAAGAGGGAAATCATACTCCTGATCAGCACTGGTTATACGTCATATTAATACAGGGCACAAAACATACTTCAACAATGTAAAAACTATCGTTCCAGTTTACAACTCCAAAACCATAATCATCCCCCAAGCACAGAAGTATCTACATACATCTGTATTCAATAATGATATGTTGATGTTTATAGCTGCTCTAAATATTTTCCTTCATTATGCCATCTAACATAGTTTTGTTGTTGTAGACATCATTGCATCTATTTTCTACAACATCACTTACTTCAATTACCGTGATAACAATTTGCAGTAAACTCTCTCTTTAAAGAGAGCATGTCAAATTGTAAGCAGCTATATCACTTTACAAGACGAAAAAAAGTTCAGCTTCTTTTCCCATTGTGGTTATATACAGGTTAAATGCTATTACAATACACCACAAATAACAAATGATCTCATTATATTTGCACCGGGATAATAGCCTAGCTGCAGGGATAAACGTACACTGTTATGCTACTAACAGCAGCCATTTCCAGGCATTCACTGTAACGATCACAGTTAGGGACCCTGAACCGTGTACTTGTGCAACATTTACCTATTATTAGAGGGTAGTAAATATGCATGTCTATATGTGTAGTGCATTCTATACCCGCAGATTCAGCAAAACTACATAAGCAGTATACGTCTGATAATATAAAAGATCTGCTAGCTCCACTTTAATATGATGTTGCTTTCCACAAAGGATTAAAGTAGTTTTCGGTAAATATGCACTATTCGCTGAAATTATTATTACATTAATTTTCTCTAATTAAATAATTAAAAATCTCTGGACGCAGCAAGTGCGTTATGGTAGCGAATTTTTTTGAAAATATTTTTTTAATAGCAAATGTCTTTCTTTGATGAAAGCAGGCATCAAACTTGGTTGCCTATATAGTAGAAACAATGTACCATATTTCATTGAAATAAATTTATTGTTTGAAAATATATAAACATTTTTCAAAAGTCTGGATACAGCAAGTGTGTTATGGAAGTGAATTTCCATAAAAATGTTTTTAATAGCAAATGCGAGCAGGCATCAATCTGATTATCGGTGTAGCCTATGTGGTAGAAACAATGTACTATATCTTACCAAAATTACTTATGGTTTGAAAATATACAAAAACTACTTGAAAGCTGTCTATTTGAAGCCATATCCCAATTAAACCCTGCCTACCCCGCACAGCACCCCAATTCGCCCAAGGTCGCGTTACTTCCTTGGGGGGTAATAACAGGAAGTTTTTATTGTGGTTTATGCAACGAGGGTGGTTGTTTGCACACGAGAGGGGTCATACGACGAAGCAGAACCCCCCCCCCCCCCGGTTCGACTTGTACCAGGGGTTGGCGGGTGGCTGCTTTGTCGTGGAGATTTTCCTTCCTCCTCGCGTGCATACAATCATCCTCGCTGCATAAACCACAAGAAAATGTTTTGTTCCTACCCGCCAAGGAAGTTACGGCACCTGGGGGGGGGGGTAAGGAGTGCTGTGCGGGGTAGGCAGGGTTTAAGAGGGATATGGCTTCAAGATGTGAAAAAGACAGCTTTCAAGCCCGTTTTATTTAAATTTTCTGCTCATATTTCCTTTTTACTACCTACCCCGCCCAGCATCCCTACCCACTCCTGATCCCGTAACTTCCTTGGGGGGCGTAAACAAGCTTTCTGAAAACAGTTTTTTGAAAAAGGTTCGGGAGTAAACTGCAAATGGTCCCGTAACTTCCTTGGAGGGTGTGAACAAGACATTTTTCTTGGGGTTTGTGGATTCAGGGGGGCCCTAGGCAGGTTTCTGAAAACAGTTTTTTGAAAAGCGTTCGGGAGCTAAACTGCAAATTTACCGAAAATTCGCTACCAAAACGCACTTACTGCGTTCCGATTTTTTTTCTTACAAACGCATCATATTTCGATAAAAAATGCATTAACGAATTTATTCTACGAAAATTAGCTAAAAAAAAATATACACCCCAACTCACTCCTGGTCCCATAACATCCTTGGGGAGTGTGAACAAGAAATTTTTCTTGTGGTTTGTGGATACAGGGGGGAGCCTAGGCAGGTTTCTGAAAACAGTTTTTTGAAAAGCGTTCGGGAGCTAAACTGCAACTTTACCGAAAATTCGCTACCAAAACGCACTTACTGCGTCCAGATTTTTTTCTTACAAACGCATCATATTTTGTTAAAAAAAATGCAAAAATGCATTAATGAATTTGCTCAACGAAAATTAGCTAAAAAACTATACACGCCTACTCACTCCTGGTCCCGTAACTTCCTTGGGGGTGTGAACAAGACATTTTTCTTGGGGTTTGTGGATCCAGGGGGGGGGGGGGGCTAGGCAGGTTTCTGAAAATAGTTTTTTGAAAAGCGTTCGGGAACTAAACTGCAAATTTACCGAAAATTCGCTACCAAAACGCACTGACTGCGTTCAGATTTTTTTCTTACAAACGCATCATATTTCGATAAAAAATGCAAAAATGCATTAACAAATTTGTTCTACGAAAATTAGCTTAAAAACAATTATAGACCGTTAAACCATAAACTTCACTAAACCTACAAATAAATATCGAAAAAGGCACCAACTTAACTAAACTGACAGCCAAAGCATCAAAGAAAGGGTCTATTTGAAATGAATATTTTGTAAATATTTTAGTAAAATGAAGGGCAACGACGGTTGAATCTGAAACTTAAGGGTTTGCAGAACACTCTTCTTGCAACATTTTCTTTTCACAATCGGTATTTGTTTTACATTCTTTGCCTAAACATTGCCAATTTTGACGTATAAAATTGCGAGTTTGACGTTTTGAGAAAAACTCCAAAATTTATCTCTTTAACTGCCCATAGCTTCTTTGTCTTTAAAGCTAGAGACCTAAATTTTGGTGCAGAGTTGACTCTTTATAACACAAACAAGCGTTTTGGTTGCCCTTACTTTATTATCCGGAGATATGATTTTTTTTTTAGAAGGAAAACACAAAATTTTCCGGTAAAACCTGGTCCGATTTTCCTGGCTCACGAAATTATCCAAGCCACTTGCAAAGGGAAGGTACTTGCCAAATTTGATCGAGGTTGATTCATTATTTTTTGAGTTATCGGTCGGATATATATATATATATATATATATATATATATATATATATATATATATATATATATATATATATATATATATATATATATATATATATATATATATATATATATATATATATATATATATATATATATATATATATATATATATATATATATATATATATATATATATATATATATATATATATATATATAAACACAGATCTCCTCATTAGCGAATTTTTTTTTAATTCGCTAATAATTAAACACATACGAAACAGTAATGTCTTTTGTAATAGCCACGAACATAGTTCCTGACATTTTCAAAACTTTGTTAAATTATATACATGAAAAACTTAAATTAAAATTATTCAACTGTGACGACGACCACGTCTATGTACAAAATTATGTGGTTCACGGTCGCCAAATTTCGTTTAATTAAGGTTCACTCCTCCTTGCAGGTTGGGTATAATGTTCGGGGTAGCTATTTGGCTAAAAGAATATATACACAGTGTTTAAGGAATAAGGAGATATGAATCGGGTAAAGATGGTCGGGATATGGTAAACACACTGTGTATTAATTATTCGGAGACATTATTATTACAAAACTTATTTAATGAAAGAAGTCTGTAAAAATTACAACTATACAGTATATACAGATTTGATTTAGGCCAATAATGACGCACATCCAATATTAAATTATTATTATTTTTTTTTTTTCAACAACACACCACGAGGGCTTACAGCCTAAATACTATCGTACCGTGGGTGTCGACAAGGAGGAAAGAGGCAACTTGTTAATTCTGGACTTGAAGGTTTGGAGGTTCGGGGGAGAAGGAAAAACATGTGCCGGCAAGGAGTTCCACAACTTGGAAGTCCTCGGGACAAAAGAGCGGGCATAACAAGATGTTCTATGTCTGGTGACCTGGACAGTAAAAGGGTGCATTCGTTTTGTTCCCCTGGTAGATCTGTTGGGGGCAGCAGGTGGAGGAACTATGGAAGAAAGCTCCTCTGAGCAGTGCCCGTGCAGATATCTATAAAAAAAAGAGAGAGAGAGAGAGAGAGGTCACCAACGGCACGTCGGTGGGCAAGAGATGGCAGCCTTTGGGTGAGGGTTGGGTCACCGATGAGACGTATAGCTCTCTTCTGAATGGAGTCCAGGATAGCGAGTGTAGAAGCGGCAGCAGCCCAGATGTGGGAGCAGTATTCGAGGTTTGGTCTTATTTGTGAAGTATATAAAGTATAGAGATTAGTTGGCGAAAAGTATTTGCGAGCCCGGAAGAGGAGACCTAATTTCTTAGCAGCCGCTTCTGCAATTAATGTGACATGTTGGTGCCAATTGAGATTTCGATCCACAGAGATGCCAACAAGTGAAAAGGGCTCATTACTTTAAATAACTTGGTTGTTTATTGTGATGGGTCTAGGGCTAGTGTATCTCTTATGAGAAAGAAAGCAAGACTGTGATTTGGTGGGGTTGAATTGTACAAGATTTTAACTTCCCCAGTCTAATATTTTTTGGATATCCACGGAGATAGAACCCTCCATGAGTCTGCGATCCTCATCTAGTTGGGCTAAAGAGACAGGCTTAGAATATTGTATATTGGAGTGGAGGGTGCTGTCGTCCGCGTAACTGTGAACTGGTTTGGATGTGCTAGAGATGAGGTAATTGATGTGAAGAAGAAACAAAGTACGGGCTAAAGCTGAACCTTGAGGAACTCCTGCATTAACTGGATACAGTTTAGAGGAATGCTCATCCACGACAACAGAAATGCTCCGGTTAGAGAGGAAATTTGCTGTCCACGTACAGCAGGCCATCGACGACAACAGAAATTCTCTGGTTGGAGAGGAAATTTGCTGTCCAGGTACAGAGTTTTGCCTGTCGTGGATTAGACTGTGTTTTTCAAGAAATTTTAGTAATTCGGTGTTTATATACTTTTCCATCACTTTAGAGATGACTAAAAGGAGAGAAATAGGCCTGTAGTTGCTAGGAAGCGCTTTCGATCTTTTCTTGGGGACGGGTTGTACTCGAGCAGTTTTCCAATTACTAGGGAATATGCCTCTATTGTAAGATGTCTGAAACAGACGAGTCAGGACAGGAGCAAGTTCTGGTGCGCATTTTTTGAGAACAATTGCTGGGATCTCGTCAAAGCCAGAGGCTTTTCTGGTATTAAGAGAAGAGAGCATCTTTCGTACCTTTCTAGTTTTGAAAATGATATCCGTCATTTAATGCGCGACATTGGGGACTGTTGGTGGTTGAACATTTGGAGGTTAGTTGAGAGCAGAATTGCCGGCGAACAACGAGGCAAAAAGTTCTGCGTTGCCCAGGGCGGTAAAGACAATTTCATCCCCTGAGACAAGGGGTGGGAACGTGCTCTTGCAGAAATTATTCCCAATAGATTTAGCAAGAGTCCAGAAGGGTTTGCTGCCGCTGGAGCTTAAAAGGACTTTGTTTTTGATGTGGTTATTAAACGAGTTTTTGGCCTCAGAAAGAATGCAGACATAGCGGTTTCTTGCGTCGTTAAATGCTTGACGGTTTTCGTGACTGGGATTGTGTAGAAGCTTTTTGTGAGCTTTGACCTTTTTAAGTCTGGCCTTGTCACAGGATTTAGAGAACCAGGGCTTTTGAGTGGCTGCAGAGGTTTTCTCTGTACGTAGAATAAATAATTCCATGCCAGCTTGGATAATTTCAGTGACGCTTTGTGAGATATCAGAAGGGTCAGGATGAGAGAAGCAGACAGACGCCCATGGAAATGAGGAAAGGTAATCTCGCATTTCGTCCCAGTTCGCGGAGTTGTAGTGCCAAACGACACGTGTGTGTGATGACTGTGTGACCTCGGGTTGCATTGCGCAGGAAGCAGTGACCATGCCGTGGTCTGAGCGGCCCATGGGGGCGTGACTGATATCTTATAGCAGTCAGGATTTGTAGTAAGAAGAAGATCCAAGGGATTTAAGCTGTGTGTTGGGATGCGAGGAAAGTAAGTAGGTTGCTGAACCATATTGGCTAAAGAATTGCTGACTGCAAAGGCCTCCGCTGCTCTTCCTTGTGGATCGGTTTTTGAAGATCCTAGCCATTCCTTATTATGTACATTGAAGTCACCAAGAATAGTGACTTCGGAGGAAGGATATTCAGAAATCAGATGGTCGGTTTTTTCAGAAAGGTAGTCAAAGTGCTGGACAAAGTTGTTGTCAGAAGGTGACCGGTAAATGCAACAGATGAATTTAGTTGCAGCCCTGAGAGAGAGTTTTATCCATAGTATGTATTTTCTTCCAGCTTCTAAATTGGGGAGTCTGGTGCAGGGTAGATTGCTACGGACGTACGCGCACACGCCTCCATGCAATCTAAAAGAAGTAAGGAGCTCATACCCCGGTAAATTAAGGTGATTAGTGGCTGTTTTGGCACTGATTTGAGTTTCGGTCAGGAAGAGGAGTTGGGGCGTATTAGCCTGGAGGAAATGGTGAACGGAGTTCAGGTTAGAATTTAGGCCACATATATTCAAGGAGGATATTGTAAATCTAGATGATGGCGCCCCCTGTACACCCCTCTCCCGGAGATCCGAATGGAGGGGTATTTTGCCTCCGGGATATTTTGTACAAGGAGGAGCCATCATCATTTTTGCTTATAAGGGAAACCGACTCATACTGAAAATCTAAAATATCAGTTAAATAAACGTTTAATAACTATAGAGAAATTCGCAATCTAATGCCTAAATGCCTATTAACATAATGCTTGTATAACTAAAAATGCTTTAGTTGCAGTTATTGTTCATTGCGAGTGCGACCTTCTAGAACGTTGACACACATAATAAATATCCTAGCTAGGTCAACTATATTCATTTAAAATAACTACTTTTTATTCTAATAATTTTGTGATATTAATATATATATATATATATATATATATATATATATATATATATATATATATATATATATATATATATATGTGTGTGTGTGTGTGTGTATGTATATATAAATATATATATATATATATATATATATATATATATATATATATATATATATATATATATATATATATAGAGAGAGAGAGAGAGAGAGAGAAAGAGAGAGAGAGTCCACGGATTGAGTGTGGGTAAGGTATAAGTGACAAACATTTTTTGAACTAGATTATGATATCCTCGGAATCGCTCCTGGTTTGTCTTAAACTAAAATGTTTATGAACAAAATCAATTTATATATAGGATGGAACTGATTTAATTAAATGTGTTAAGAGTAAACTGCCTTCGTTTATAAGGCTAGATGCATTCTCACAACAATTAGAACCGAAGACCGGTTACGCTCTAATTAGAGCTCGTCAGTAGGGCATACCAATTGCTGCGAAAATACACCTATAAAGTAATACGGCTATAGTAGCCAGCCTTTCAACACTCAGTGAGTGGTGAGCGTGTCGCCACCTAGTTGTGGAACCAGGTAGTATGTTGTCATGCCAGCTCTAAATAACACAAAATGTTGTCACGCCACTGAAAGAGGTGAAACAATCACCCAAAATTTTCTTCCTCCAGCTGTCATAATGAAAGAAACGAATAAAAAAAAATGAATGGGAAGACAATCTACCACCAGGATCGATGTTTTTATGTCACAAAAATCGGCATACGTTAATGCAGAAATTTTTCTTCGATGACTTACTGAGCACTTCCTTCCAAGAAAACCACTGGGGAACGCGTTGTTGATTCTAGATGGACATATCTCTCATGTAAACTCTGTAGAAATGCTTGAGTTTGCTCATTCAAATGATATTATTTTGCTCTCTCTGCCTAGCCATACGACCCATTAGCTTTAGCTACTGGACAGGTGTTTTTTAAATCCCTTAAAACGCATTTCTATGAAGCCTGTCGCCTTTGGTTAAAGCAACACCTTGGAAGACGACTAACAAGACTTTAGTTCGGTGAATTAGTGCAAGCAGGCTGGGGGAAATCCGTTACCGCCCAAAACGCAACTTCAGGTTTCAAGTCTACAGTATAATGCCATTTAACCCTACAGTGGTTCCAGATTATGCATTTGTACCAGTCCAAAGTAACTCAAAACCAATTCTACTTCGGATGAAACAGTTACTTCTGAATCACGCTCTCCAATTCAACATACTTCTCAACAGAGTTCTTCTGCTGATAATGAGACACTATCAAAATTCCTCAAGGAATTGTCACCTGTTTTAGAAAAAATTAACATTGTACGAAAGCGTGCCAAACAAGTTGCTACTATTTTGACCTCGTCAGAGCACCTTGACAAGTGCAAAGAAAAAGACACCAAGATGGATGCAGCTCAAAAGAAAAGAGAGGCGGCTGGATTGAAAAGAGAATTGAAAAAATCAACTTAAGAAAAAAAAAGAAAAAGAAAAAAATTGAATAGTCATCCTCAAGTAGCGAAGGAGAAATTGAACTAGAAAGTGATGAATCATCAGGCTGTGAAGAGTTTAATGAAAATGAATGCGTGGAGTGCGGCGAGGATTACAACCAAGCAAATAAAAAAGTGGACTGAATTCGTTGCGTCAAGTGTCATTTACGGCTTCATGAGACTTGCACATCATATGAAAATTTTTGTCAGCCATGTGGAAACTCGAATTGGAAGGGCAAACAGAAGAAAACACATGAGGTTTTATAAGTTCTAAGTTGGCTATCTCACCCACTCTTCTATGGCCATCTCATCCGAATGCTTTGGGAGAGATGGCCAATGGTTTGTTTTTTTTTTTGGTCCATTCTTCGGTTACTACTAAGGCGTAAATTTGAGGTTTTTTTTAGTTTATTGCAGTATCTATATGCCTAAGTGTGAATTAAAAAATAAACAAATAATTTCTTTGTGTTTATACTATTTAATTATATAATAAATCAAAAGTATGGCCACCTCCCCCGGAATTACCCAATTATTATTATTATAACGAAATAAAAAAACTGCTAAAGGCAATGAGTCCTGGTTGCGACAACAAGGTGAGATCGCCTTTAAACTGTGATAAGGATGACGAATTACACATCTGCTCTACGAATCATTCAGCAGGTCAGTAAGGTATGCTTTTTTGTCATGCATGCAGCAATGTTTGGAATAATGTATGGGTTCGGATTTTGAATCAATCTTAATCAATCATTTGAAATATTCACCTGTCTTGTTTCCAATAAAGGACCAGAGACCAGTCCAGCTCGATCTACTCTGCATGCAAAGCACAATGTGAGCAGGAAAACCACTTTAACCAACATCATCAGGACAGCCATGCAGGCAAGCAACGAACATCGAGACAAGATCGCATCAGCCATGGACGACAAATAAAACAAGTCATTTTCACAAGTGTCAACTGTCAAGATATGCCGACATTGCTCAGGAGGAATCATGTTTGATTGAAATTCAAATACCCAGTCTTGAAGTTCGATTGACGTCAGAAGTTTTGAGTTGAAATAGATTAAGAGAGACGGGGAGACAAATTGAACGGCGTCTTCTGAGTAACTGGTGCATTGTGTACTGTGGCAATACTTGTTAAATTTCATGTATTCTGAACACAATTACTGATTTCGTTTTGAAACTTGTTGTATTTATTATAGAGGGTGGCGCATTGAAAACGAAACAGGCCGATTTGCGTCCAGAGATATATTTTTTTTAAACGCTGAAACAAGTCAATTTTAACATCAAGGGGGACATGTTTTGACATAAAACGCAACTTTGTCACATCAACCCCTTAAGGGTGGTGATAACAGCCCTTATATTTTAAATAGAGAACATGGGTCGAGTGTTACATCATTTAAAAGCTCTTACTTTTCTAAATTCAGCACATAAATTTTTTTTGGAAGTTTTATCAACTCGTTTAAAAATTATTCACAGTTGGAGTTGTAAGAACGTATTTCATTCATTGTGATAAGAAATGCATTAATTGGTCAAGTTTTCGTTAAAAAAAAACTAAAAAACAAAACCAAACGTTTAAAAATGTTTATTCAGTTGAGTAAGTGTTCAAATTGTTGACCACCAGCTTCCATACAAAAGTACAAATTTTGTTCAAAACGAGCTCTGACATTATGGAGCATTTGTGGGGTTATTAGACGGCATTCTTCAACAATGCGTCGTCGTAATTCTTCCAGAGACTCCGGTTCTGTTGCGTAAATTCTACTCTTTAAATGGCGCCATAGAAAGAAGTCTAAAGGAGTTAAATCCGGTGATGTAGGGGGCCACTCAATAGCACGTCTACGCCCAATCCATTGCCCTGGAAACTCTCTGCTCAAAAACTCCCTAAAACGTTGTGAAAAATGCGGAGGAGCTCCATCTTGTTGAAAAACTAATTGATTTTCTTGATAGCGATCAGCATTTTCAACAATGTCAATTAGTAGAGGGTAAACGATATCTTATAGTAACTCCAAATACGTTTCGTCACTCAAATTGCTATCAAGAAAAATTGGTCTGATTAAACGGTCTCCAAAAATGCCAGTCCAGACATTCAATTTCTGTGGAGTTTGAGTGTGGACTTCGTGAAAATTTCTTGGATTATTATCTGCCCAATAACGACAATTATGATGATTGACTGTAGAGTTTAATAAAAACGTACACTCGTATGAAAAACAGATATTGAACAGAAAGTTTCCGTTATCAGCTATTCGTGCAGTCATAACTTCACAAAACTCCAGCCGCCGATCAAAATCATCTTCATTTAGTTGTTGTACAAGATGAATTTTATACGGGTGAAATTTATGATGCTTCAATATTCGCTGAATAATTCTTTTTTGATGTTTGAAACAGTCGCCAATTTTCTCGTGCTCAAAGTTGGGTCTGCAGCAATTTGTCCTAAAACTTCAATCTCAGTAGTCTCTTTTCTAACCGGAAAATCACGTTCAGGATCCCGTTTTTTGTTGGATACTGAACCACTTTGTCGAAACTGTGCAACTAACTCCAAAATGTATTTTCTGTTAAGATGTCTGTTCGGATGTCGTTCATTAAACAAATTTGCGGTACGGTTGTCACAGTCATCGTTTTTGAAAAAAAAAGTAATTATTTCAACTCTTTCTGCTACAGAATACACCATTGGAAATTTATTTTCGGTAGTACTATTAAGTATCAAACCGACCGATAAACTGAAATAAACCGCATTTCTCTCATTCCGATAAGAAATGTTCTGATAGTCAATTTTTTGTTTACAAACCAACAAAACATTGACTATCAGCAGATTTCTTATCGGAATGAGTGAAATGCGTTTTTGCATTTTCAACTGTGAATAATTTTTAAACGAGTTGATAAAACTTCAAAAAAAAAAGTAGTGTGCTGAATTCAAAAAAGAAAGAGCTTTCAAATGATGTAACACTCGACCCATGTTCCCTATTTAAAATATAAGGGTTGTTATCACCACCCTTAAGTGGTTGATATGACAAAGTTGAGTTTTATGTCAAAATATGTCCCCCTCAATATTAAATATGACGTGTTTCAGCGTTTCTTAAAAAAAATATATCTGGGCGCAAATCGGTCTGTTTCGTTTTCAATGTGCCACCCTATATAACTGCATATAATTATATCGTACTTACACTGTACTGTAAACCTAACACACCATATTTTAAATTATAACTCTGTAATTCCGATACGATTGGTTACTTATTAACTGTTAACTTAAAACACACCGTTCTGTACAAAATACAGGAGCGGCCTCCTTCTAATTCTTGATGATTTAAGTTTACCTACTTTCTAACTATGCTCCACAAGATTTTTGTCTATTTGCAAGTAAGTTTGCAAGCTCATTCAGGTCATATGTGTTGTTGCATTTTTCTCTATGAAAGTCCAGTTCATATAGAGGATTCCTCTTCTTATTACTATTATTACCCTACGATAATAAAAAGCGAAAAGTGAACCATAGTGCTATACACATTTGGTAATAGAGAAGTATTTTAGTTGGTGTGTTTACTGTTGGAAAATAGATGGTTATAATAAAGTAGCAGTGTGTGAAAAGCTGTGTTTTATTAACCAATATATAGAAGCGCCGAAGAACCTGACGGTATTTTAAATTTCGACCTATTTTTCCCATGCTAAGACTCTATTTGGCCTTTTAAATAGTTAATCTAAGTTTTGTAATATAACCAATGTTTTTGTTTTTTTTACGGTTGCTGTTTTAAATGAGAATGTAAAATTAGGACGAAGTTTCCTTTACCAGGCAATTAAAAGACCGCTTTCGATGAATCACCGTGTATATTTGTTTATCCATATTGCCTTTCACCAAAGCTAGGTTGTCGCGTGTTTGGTCACGTGACTGGCCTGCAGCAGAACCCACCGCTACACCAGACAGCGGAGTGCCAACATCAGCCAGACTGACCTTGACCTTCATCGTCTTGTTCGATCTAGTGGTCTGTAAGAGCGTCTGCCTGCTGCCGGTGGTGGCTGACTCGTGGAGGGAGCGTGAGGCGGCCGTAGCGTGGGCAGTACCCAGACTACATCGCCATCACCCTGCGTTCTTACGGTTTATCTCCTGCCATTGCATTAGTTCTAGTAAAGGTGCGTACAATCCGAAAAGAAACTCATAGGTTTCTCTGTGGTTTAAGAGATAATTATCTGATTTGCCATTGAGACTGTATAAATATGTATCGTTGCAGGAACATGACAGTCGGTACATAAGTACATTTATGTCTGTTCTACAGCAATGCGTACTTGAAAACAGTTTAAAAAAATTTATGGACAAAAAAATATATTTTTTAGTGTTTCCATTTACCCCCGAAATATTTCCTTTTACCCCATCATATGGGGGAAATGGAAACAGTATTCTTTTTCGTACACAACGTGCACTTATGTGGGCTGGGGTTATCTGAAACATTAGCTTCATACATACGAAGTATTTTATTGCTGATAGGTCATTCCTTTATTTAAGAAAATTACAGTTAAACGGTTGATTTACCTAAAGGTAGAGGGTTATCTAAAACAAAATATTTTTAAATAATTGTTTAATTCAGATTAAAACTGTACAAAACATAAATAATACTTCTTAAACAAATAAAACAAAAAACATTGACTTTTTGACGAAAACGAAAAATAACCAATTTGGTTAAAAATAATGATTTAGGAACAATCGTAGTGAGCGGCCTCAGGAAAAAAGTGTCGTCCGCGTGTTATTTTAGATGGTTTAACAGTTGCTAATATTTGGCCAGCAGCAACATCCTGAATGTCGTCCACCTCAGGAAATATGTGAGCCCGTTCATCTTTTGAAGATTTCCTGAAAATATTTGCGGAAACTGCTTCACCTGCAGTGACTACCTGGCCGATAAATCGTTTTTCTTTTTGTTTCTTGGTGTTGGCATTGTATACAAATTTGACAATTATGAAATCACCAATGTTAGCTTTTTTGTTCGTGCCTAATCAGGAGAGCGGTAAGTCCATTTCATCATCTGAGCTTGAGCTTACAAATTTGGAGTCATCAGACTCATCATGAAGAGAGATTTCATCTGCGCTCTCTCCGAAAAACTTGTGGGTGTCTTCTGCTTTGCGGCCTTTTTTAACGACTTTGCAGCGATAGATTTGGTTTTAGTGTTTTTCTTGGGTGCATTAGTCATGGTCTTCTTTTGCCCAGCTTCCTGTAGTCCTCCGACAACTTGATCGGTTGTCAAAACTTCGCCATATTGTAGCTGTTTTAAGCGGGGCGTCGTTTTTTACGATCTGTGCTACATTGGCGCAGATTTTCTTCTGACAAATTGCTGCAGCAAATATTTCGGCAACAGATGGTGTTGCTGGTCTTATTTCAACGGTGTGAACAGCTGGTACTTCATCAATTTGAGCCGCTGGTACTTCAACCATTTCAGCCGTTTGTGCTCCAGCAATTTCAGAAACCGGCGAGATTGAAGGTCCTGCAACATTGTTTTCCAGTATTATTCCCCCATCTTCAACCGGTTTCGCTCTCATTAGAGTTTGTCAGTGCGTTATACCAAATTACAGCCAGAATACACCCCACACTCTTCTTGCTTCCATATAGTTTATTCTTTCAAGAATTCTCTCAAACCTCTTCTATCATCTGCCCATTCTGCGTTTTACCCCATTCATGAAATAAACATATTCTTCACAGAACGTTGTAAAATACTTGTTGATCTTCAATTGTTATTCTAATATCATATACGATGATGTATTGGTTAAACGCACCTTTAGCGTGTTGTTTCTTTGGGATTTGTATTCTAGAGTATATTTAGCTATCTAGCCACGACCTTTGTCCCGCCGTTCTCCATCCTCTTAGACTTAAACGTGCGGTTAGCCCTTCCGACACTTACTAGAATATGGTGAGTCATTTCGTATTCATTTGTTTAAGAGGGTAAGCTGTCTGAGGCGAAATCGTTAGAATTTTTTTCCCATTATTTGGAGAAAAGCATTATAACTATTATAGTGGGTTTTCTTGCAAGTGAAGAGTACAGTATACATATCATTGCTTTTAGGTCTCTCGGCCCACCTTAATTATGCGAGTTCTTAAGAGTCATCCTTGCACCCTGATGGTGATGTCGCCTTGCAACCATGAATTTTTCTCCAGTTCCTTGAGAGATATTTATGGTGACACTTTCAGAAATTTTCTTAAAATAAGCGCGAGTAAGGGCCTTTCGAGCCCATTTCCAGTTAGTTAAAAAGTTTATATATATATATATATATATATATATATATATATATATATATAATATATATATATATATATATATATATATATATATATATATATATATATATATATATATATATATACCGATCACAAACTCTCCCCACTTAAACGCAACCTCAATATCAAAAAGAGTCATTGGTGTAAGTAAAGTTACCGGAAAGTTAGGTGGTGAGGGTAATTATTTTTAATTAACAACTTATCGGATACACCTTAACTCACCAGTGACCTAACTCCAACCAAGAACACATTGGATCACTCTATACATATTAAGCACTGCAAGAGAAACACATATACAGAGGCACTATTGTGCGTTAATGGTCACACAATTCTAAGCCACCTATATCAAAGAGCAAATTGACTAATTAAACACCTGGGCAAGTTTCAGGAGTGATATTAACTTCAAATAAACCTAATTGACCGTTTACCACAAGATAAATTATCAATTTATTATTAAAAGAACATTTAAACACAACGTGTTAAAATATACATGCAATAATCAATGTCCTGACCTGAAAAGCATAAAAAATATACACATCAGCTCAATAAATCCAGCTCTCTAAACTTTCAAATAGTTATTATCAATCGGCTCAGTAGCCTATGATCTCACTAATTGTGGCGGTGGTTCCTACCGCAGTGTTTCCGTCAACACTACTCTATGTTTCTGCATAGATACTGTTGACAGCTAAACGTTGCGTTACGTTATATGACAGCCAGCTGTCAAGAACTACCGCATAGATACACCAGACGATATATCTCTCTCCTCGCTACCAACCGACACAGTGAAGATACGTCTCTCCACGCTCGGTCAGTTATCTGTTATGTACTCATGTACTGTTGTGATTGTTTTATAGTTTAATGTATCATATAGTTAATCAGTTAGTGAAATAATAAAGTATATTAAATGTTTACGTATGGATTTAATATCAACAAGTGCAATTAACATCCATATTGGTGACCCCCTGCCGCAAGCCGAAGATGCCGAACCTGATGTTCCAGCCGACGTCGCCTAACTTCCACGCACGTGTTCATGCCCACAGAAAACGAATATCTAAACAGGTCAGTCCTTTCTAATTTAAAAATTATCTAATTTTTTTCACAATGGCCGAAGATTCTTCAAGCAGCAATATCATGGCAAGGGTTGCAATAAAATTACCTCCTATATGGAGACGTAACGTGAAAATCTGGCAAATGCAGGTTGACGCCCAGTTCGATATATCGCAGATCAGTTCTGAAAAGACAAAATTCAGTCATGTACTCGCTATACTCGATCCTGATGTCGCAGAGTCAATTTCAGATTTTTAAACCCAACCATTATCATCAACCCCCTATTTAGATCTAATGAAACGTCTTTTATTCGAATTTGAAGAGTCCGAAAGTTGCAAAATAAATAAACTTTTAACAGTAGAATTAGGCGACAAAACCATCGCAACTTTTACGCGAAATGCAGTTTTTAGCCGGTAGTCAGATTAAAGAGGATTTCCTTAAAACTTTATTTCTACAACGTTTACCAGTCAACGTTCGTTCAATTTTAGCTTCGAGCAACGATTCTCTAGAAAATTTGTCGGTTATAGCAAACAAAATCGTGGAATATTCCGGAGATAAATACAACGTGGCTGAAATTCAGTCACGCGAGCCCGACAAGCTAGAAGCGCAATTAGAGAAGCTAACAGCATCAGTCAACGAATTGCGAACGCGTTCCCGATCTACCTCCCGAGAAAGACCCAAGCTTTCTCGAAATTCCATAAACACAAATTCCTCAACCTCCACGTGTTGGTATCATGAACGATTTGGCAACAAGGCCAAACGTTGCATCCAACCTTGCAATTTTAATGCTAAACATGTATCGGAAAAACCAATAAGGCACTCCCTCCACGCGGCAGGAGACGAGAGCCACCTAACACGCCGCCTTTTTATTTTTGATAGACGCTCCAATATGAAATTTCTAATCGACTCTGGAGCGGATATTTCAGTTATTCCACCCACTAACGACCAACGGAAATTTCAATCGAAACGTACCTTGTATGCTGAAAACGGGACCCCTATTCATACCTATGGCGAACAACTATTAGATTTGGATCTAGGTTTACGCCGTAGGTTCTGCTGGCCCTTCACACTTGCCGATATCAAGCAACCAATTATAGACGCTGATTTTCTAGCAGAGTTTGCTTTACTTGTAGATATGAAACATAGACGTTTAATCGATACAAAGACACACCTCTCTAAGGCCGGTGCTAACCCACCACCAGGATTTAATTCTAAAATTCATCTCGTGGACCCGACACACCAGTACTTCAAATTGCTACAACAATTTCCTGACCTTTTTAAGGAAACTTCTTCTAGCAACCTTCCAGAGGTTGAGTTCTTCCATACTATAAGTACGGAAGGACCACCTGTCACTGCAAAAGCTAGAAGATTGCCCCCGGAAAAGCTAGCTCAAGCAAAGCTAGAATTCCAGCACATGATAAAGTTGGGAATTTGTAGACCCTCCAAAAGTCCATGGTCAAGCCCCCTCCACATGGTGCAAAAAAAGGATGGCTCATGGAGACCATGTGGGGATTACCGAGCACTAAACGCTAAAACAATCCCAGACAAATATCCCATTCCAAATTTGCAGGATTTTAATGCCCAGTTAGAAGGCAAACGTATTTTTTCAAAATTAGATATCATTCGCGCTTTCCATCACATCCCAGTAGCACCTCAATATATTCCCAAAACAGCAGTCATAACTCCATTTGGGTTATTCGAATTTGTTAAAACCCCATTTGGCCTTCGTAATTCAGCACAAACATTTCAAAGATATTTACATTCAATTTTAAGACATCTTGACTTTGCCTACTCCTATCTTGACGACTTCAAGACAACGGCATCCGTATCAATTCATCTAAATGTGAATTCGGAGTGGCCGAAATTTCATTTTTAGGTTTTCGTGTAAATAAATCTGGATTATTTCCACTTCCTGAACGCATCAAAGCTATTACCGACCTACCTCCTCCCGATACCATTGAAAAACTCTGAATATTTCTAGGTCTCATAAATTTCTACCGTCGTTCTCTTCCACGTGCTGCGGAAATTCAGCAACCACTATTCGACCTCTGCCAGAATCCCAAAAAACGCGACAAACGTAAAATCGAGTGGACTCCTCAGACTCGAGAAGCATTCGAACGTTTGAAAGAGACACTAAAAAACGCTACACTAATAGCTCATCCGTCTTCTTCGCTACCACTGATTCTCCATGTCGATGATTCTGATTATGCCGTAGGTGCTTCCCTCCAACAACTACGTGATCAAACACTAGAACCCCTAGGTTTCTACTCTAAAAAGCTTACTTCAGCTCAAAAATCTTACAGCACCTACGATCGCGAACTTCTAGCCGCTTATCAGGCAGTTAAATACTTTAGATATACCCTAGAAGGTCGCCATTTCACCATTTAGACGGACCACAAAGCTTTGACATACGCTTTTGAACAACGCGTCGATAAAGCATCTCCATGCAACTACGACATTTAGACTTCGTAGGTCAATTTACCACAGACATTCGCTACATACCAGGTCCTACAAACATTCCCGCAGACTATTGTTCTCGCATTGAAACAATTTCACTTTCTTCCACTGTGTCACTCCAAGAAATTGCGCAAGCTCAGTCATCTTGTGAGGAACTCAATCACCTTCTGCAGTCTAAATCTTCCTCATACAAATTTCAAAACATGCCTCTTGACAACGGAATGAATCTTATTTGCGATTCTTCTTCCAAAAAAAACTTCGCCCATTCATTCCGCTCAAATTTCGCCGAAAGATTTTCGATTCTATCCACAATTTATCTCACCCAGGCATATCAGCTTCAGTCGATCTGGTCCAGGATATATTTTGTTGGCCCAAATTGAAACGCAATGTATCTCTTTGGTTTAAAACTTGCATTCCCTGCCAGAAAGTCAAGATATGGAGACACACTTCCAGTGCCATTGAACAATACATCCCAGCCATGAGAAGATTCTCGCATATAAATGTTGACATTGTGGGACCATTACCTCCATCACAAGGTCAACGCTATCTGTTAACAATAATAGACAGATTTTCTCGATGGCCCGAAGCGATTCCATTGTCAGATATTACAGCAGAAACAGTAGCGAACATTATTTTATCATGCTGGATCTCTCGTTTAGGTGTTCCGCAATACATCACCACAGACAGAGGTAAACAATTCGATTGCCACCTTTTCATACACCTCACTAAAACACTAGGTGCAGACCACATTAAGACCACAGCTTACCACCCATCAGCAAATGGCGTAATCGAGAGATGGCATAGACTTCTGAAACAGGCCTTGAAAGCTTATATGGACGAAAACTGGGTCGCTAAATTGCGAATTGTGTTACTAGGACTCAGATCGTACATAATTCCAGAATATCGCTCAACACCCGCTGAAATAGTCTACGGAGAATCAATCAAACTTCCCACCGACTTTTTCAACAGCACACAAGCTCATCATGTTCCACCACTTATATCTCAGCTGAAAGAAGACATAAGGAAACTTCGACCAGTACCTTTTAAACAACATACTGCAAAAAAGGTATTTGTCCATCCTAAGCTTATGGAAGCTCCTTTTGTTTTTGTTCGCATTGATATTCCGCGAAAAACCCTCGAACCAGTTTATGACGGCCCCTTTGAAGTGTTATCCCGAACTGACAAAGTCTTCAAAATCAAGAAATCACACGGAGAAGAGACAATTTCTGTTGACCGTCTTAAACCCGCATTCATTCTTTGTGATAACGAACAGACAACTTTCCAGCCTCAGAAACATCCTAGTGAAACTGAAAGTGACAGTGAAAGTCCAACACCTAGTGAAACTGAAAGTTACAGTGAATGTCCAACACCTAGTGAAACTGAAAGTGACAGTGAAGTTCCCGTTCCCGTTCAAACTACACGCCATGGACGTAGAGATCGATTTCCACGAAGATACTTGAACTAATAGCGTTGCCACTGAGAGGGGAGTATGTGGCGGTGGTTCCGACCGCAGTGTTTCCGTCAACACTACTCTATGTTTCTGCATAGATACTGTTGACAGCTAAACGTTGCGTTACGTTATATGACAGCCAGCTGTCAAGAACTACCGCATAGATACACCAGGCGATATATCTCTCTCTCCTCGCTACCAACCGACACAGTGAAGATACGTTTCTCCACGCTCGGTCAGTTATCTGTTATGTAGTCATGTACTATTGTGATTATTTTATAGTTAAATGTATCATATAGTTTATTCAGTTAGTGAAATAATGAAGTATATTAAATGTTTACGTATGGATTTAATATCAACAAGTGCAATTAACATTCATACTAATTATATTAACAATTAAATGGTTACCAGACGTGTGCACGCTTAGCTCACATATCTAATATTCATCTACTTAGACTGAGTAACCAAGAACTTAAATTAATACCAAAGTGTTATTTTGAGTCAATAAAATAACTAAGTTCAGTTTTATAGTGACCAAATCTCACAGAGTATCACACCTCCCTTAAATGCAAAGTAATTATATGAATGTGAAGCATTCATCAACCTACTCGAGAGCTTTATCTGTTTCTTTGCAATAAAAAATTATTAATTTACACAAATGAAAGTAGTGAATAAAATTTCTATATCAGTTAAAGATGTTAAGCATTGAATTTATCATAAAGGTCTTAATATCACTCTTGTCTGCTAGAACTTATCTGAACGAATATAACTCCTGTCTGATCTTCCTCAACTTCCTTATTAAATTTTGGTTACCATTTACTCCGACCATAATTGTGTCAGTCGTTTGGGACACCTATACAGTCTGGAAACCTGCTACTACGGTTAATAGCAACAACGAAAGTGCACTGCCACTACAAAATTGAGCTGCCACTACGCCATCAACTCTTTAACCTCCACACCCATATGACTTCAGAGGCTTGAAAATGACTTTAACCTTGTATACAGCAACCTGTTGCTGAAAGGCCAGTACAGGGACACATATATACCAAAAAATCACCCATTATTATGACAGCTTCTACCTGATACAAGAATAGTTAATTTTCAGCCGGCACTGGGACCCTATAAAAAACACAAAAAACACGAATATAGCTAGTGGTAAAGCATCTGCATAGGTACCCATTTTACCTCCTATCTGAAGGCAACTCATTTACTTCCAGGTTGAAATATGTAATTAATTCGCACGATGACCAGTGTGCGACGTTAGTCTCCGGTCTCGCAATTCCTCAAAATATTTCTTCACAAACGTGGTATACCAAGATGGCGTATTGGCTCCCCTTCTCGTGGGTATTGTTCTGCCTTCATTCACGTCTTCCGGACATACACACAATTACAAATTAAGTGCGGACAAAATCCCCAACTCTCGTGGTAGATACAACCTCTCTGTCCATCCAGTCTCCGGCACTTAACTTACGCTAAATCTACAGTACAACCACCTGTTCCCTCGACACCGCTTTTAACCAGCACTTTCTCTTAGCTCCACAAGTTACTTTCCTCGTCCGCGATACATTTTTCGACACCCGCCGTGGGCCTGTGCTAGTGACATCTCGCTCTCTGTTTCACCTAGTCTTCCCATATCTATCCGGCACTGTCTCTGCCTCCGTGATAGTTTGGGTGCACGACACCAGCTGTCGCCGTCCAACCACGATTTACCGTGAGGATTTCGACTGCATTGCATGCGGATATATACAGTCTGTCCCATAAAAAGCAAACAGGCAACAAGTGAACAATTCAACAAACCAAATCGTAAACCATGTCAAGTAAGCATAAATTAACCCATAAAAAATCATTAAAATGAGAAAAGCTAGTGTAAATTGATGAAAATTATAACAAATATACTAAAAGTTATAGCTAACCATTTTATACCGTTACAATATATATATATATATATATATATATATATATATATATATATATATATATATATATATATATATATATATATATAACGCACACTTTTCTTAACAAAAAATTGTTTAAGTGATTGAAACGAAAATCTACAGCTTAAAAGAACGTAGACAGACGTGTTTGTGTACCAATTTTAAAGTCTTTTGATCAAAGAAAAATAAAGTTATTCAAAATTAAATTGAAAATAATCCTCGACATCACTTCAGATCCTGTAATGCAATATCTACAATGTTGGGCAAAGACAGATAACCTTAATGGCACTGCTATGTTATTTAAATAGATCATATAAAAATCTAAACAATGGATGTTACAATCATTGCAAGATGTCAAAATGTAGAACATTATGAGATGTACGACAAGGACTCCATCTCGGTGCGGAACCAGGTAGTATGTTGTCGCGACCGCTCTAGTTAACACAAAATGTTATAGATAGTGGCGATTTACAACTAACAGTTTTGTAAATTGTCAGCACTGGCCCATTTTTTCCCTAATAACGGGGCAATGTTTGCGTCCAAAAGCGCTAAATTTTAGCATTCGACTGCAAACGACTTGATAGCTGATTGACGTTAGATGACACCGCTGATCTTTAACAGAAACAGCTGCTTGCAAGCTCAACAAGCGCTTTATAACTACGCTTCGTGGCTTGCGCTTGTTATGTAGCCTTGTTTTCATTTTACAACTTACTTTTAACTAACCTAACATATTTAAAACACGGATATAGATATTTAGAATACATATTGGACGATAGCTATAAATAAAAATTGTGAGTTAAAGACTTAAAACAATACAATTTTGTGTAAAAGAGAAAATCAATATGTCAGTAAAAATATTCTATGAGCAGTGTTAACACTCGGTTCTTAACGTTTCTTAATTGAGCCACAAAAACAGGACCACCATAGCTATTATTATTATTATTGTATAACCGGGGAAAATAACTAATGTATTATGTAGTGATAGTAACATTATGGGCATTTTAGGGAATTTTTATTTAAAAAAAATCTCTAACAGATCGATGGTGAAACTTTGCACATTTTTTTCAAATGAGAGCGAACTTGGACACCTAGAACCCATATCCGTGGTCACTTTCAATTTATGTATATATATACATATATATATATATATATATATATATATATATATATATATATATATATATATATATATATATGTATGTATAGAAAATTGAATTATTCAAATTTGAAGCATTTAATAAACATTCACTACCATAACGCACTTGCTGCGTCCCGAACTTTTTTCATTTCATTGGACTCCCGTACTTTATCGATTTGGGCAGGTTTTCCAGTCGTTTTTCTCTTGGTCTACCTTTTTTGTTTTTTCCAAGTATGCGTCCTTCAAATAATGTTCTCAGAAAGTTATTCTGTCTTTGAATATGTTGAATAAATTTTTGATTCCCCCCTTTCTGTAACTTTCTACTCTTTCTTCTTTCTTCATTCACCCTTTCCATTCCAGCACATTTTTATTTGTCTTTCTGTCAGTGTACTTTGTCTTCGTCCTATTTCTCCATCTCCACAAGAGGTTCTATTTTTTATGCCTTGCTTCTCCAAAGTCAAATTTCGACCCCTATCCATAACACCTCACACGCATTACATGATGTACCTAGGTACTTCTTCTCCAGGTCGAACTTAAAATATTGATTAGTGAGAAAATTATTGTGTATGTTGGGTGGTTGGTGGTGGTGGAGGTATTTATGACCTTGGAACATTGTGTATGTTAAATGCTTGCTTTGCAATCGCGATCTTCCTTCACATTTTTTTTGCTATATTTACCATTATCCATAATAATAATTTCAGGTTACCTGAACTCTTCCGCTTGTTTAAGTTGTTGGCCGTCCAGGTTTATATCCATGTGCTAAGTCCTATCCTTACTTATCGTCATTACTTTTGTGTTGTTCGTATTAATATTTAATCTAATTCTCCTTAACGCACTATCATTTAATTAATATATTGATAAAGAATAAACAGAAACTTTCAAAGAACATAAAAAATTGGCATCACACGTTAAAAGACAAATTGCAGTCGTATATGAGGACGAGGATGAGGCACCAGGACCAGGTGGTATCCCACATGAAATCATCAAGCAACTGGCCCTAGCCCAGCCTGACCTCGCCCTCTTGATCTACAATGGTCAGTCGAGCTTTCCCACTGAATGGAAGCAAGGACGGCTCATCCGTGAGGAAGACTGATGGAGATCCGAACCATCCAAGTGCATATAGGCCCATATGTTTGCTGGATGTAGAGCGCAATTTTTGCGAGCATCTGATCCTCATCCAGTTGAAGAGAACTGGCGGGTTAGCTGATGGACAGTTTGCGTTCCGTGATGGCAGGCAAACTGTTGACGCACTCAAAGAAGTTTTGCGGATAGCTAATGAAGCTTTAAACTTTTCACATCAATACAGGAAGCTTTGTGCGATGATTTTACTATAAGTGAGAAATGCCTTTAACAGCGCATCATGGCAGATCATCCTGAACCACACGAAAGAGCGTCAAATTGATCTCGGTCTGGTCAACATCATGGCGTCCTCTTTTTTAACGAATTCAACATTTTAATTTTATTTAATTATAATGATTTTAAAACTATAAACCTTTTTAATTTGATAATCATAAATTCAACTATATTTTCTCACATAGAAGTCTAATAAAACTAACCAGCATTAACCAACCAAAGAGATTTATCTCTCTCTCTCTCTCTCTCAAATTGTAACTGAAAATTGTAGATAGCTTTCATTGTCCCCAGTGTCACTGTCGCTATTTCATCAAAGGATATAAAGGATATAAGGTATTTGAGGCTGAAAGCGTCCAGTCTGCTGGATCCGAATAACTGCAGAAAGCTCATGAGAGCACTTACACTTTAGAAAAATAGTGTTGATTTTAACACAATAGTTGTGATTGGATTTGAAGTTAAAACGAAAACCATATCTGCAGCGCGAAGTTATGAAAACACGTTGTTATAGAACAAGAATTTCACATTTCGTATTTGCTTCTTCGTTAAAATAATAGTTTCACTTCTGTGTTCGCTTTGAGATAATAGAATCCCAGAGTCAAATCAATGTGTATATTGCAGAATTGATAAACTTTTTAAAGTGCTAATAATGCAGTTAATATTTTTAGGTATACAAGTATATGTAATTGTTAAATATACGAGGGTTGATCAATAATTAACCGTGTTTAAAGACAGGTGGAGTTGCTGAGTGATGTTGGCATTACCGTTGTGCCCTGTCATCTGTCAAACGACACCATACTAAATTTTAGACTGATTCGTTCATTACTTTTTATTTGGCAGCCACTTTTATCACCAGGGGCAAGGGCATAGATAAGGGGGGTAGAGGGGGCTATCCCACCGAAATAGAAATATAATTGAAAAAATAATTTGTCATGAGAGTACGAAATAAGTAGATACATTTTCTAAATGTTGGAACAGGAAATATTTAACTGGTATTAGTAGATAAATTACCATACATAACAAAGTAAAGTGCGTGAGAGAGGTTTTTTAGGGAGTTATAAGAGTTCTACATTTTAATATTGTGTCCTTGTTCGCGACATGATATAACAATAAACAATAATATAGTATAGGAAAATAGGGTAGGTTAGTCCCCATGCTATTCTGGCTGTGCTACAATGTCGAGGATAAATAACACGTCATAATAACAATAACATCTGTACGCCACTCCTTCAGTGAATGAGAACGAAGATACCGTTCTTTAATTCTAATAATTGGGAATCTGGGATTCTTTGAACTTTCGAAAAATACCAACTCAATTTATTTTCGACATTACAACATCCCACTCGCCCCTAGCAAGTTAACACATATACAACGATGAATCACTTTCTCAGTTCTCAGTGCTTGACTCGGAGACCTCCTGTAATATTTTAAACGTCCTAAAAGACTTCTTTTAGTGCAGACATGGTTTTTTTAGCGCCCATAATAAAATGAACAAGCCTGCTCCGACTTCAACTGTCATGAAAATGGAATAAGAAATGTATTTTGAAAGAAAGAAATAGAAAAGCAAAAAACCGTCAATTGTGCTGAAATATCCTCTCAGTTTTTAGCTGTATACTAAATAGTTACTGCCTTTATTGTTTCTTCGGTGCTGCTACAGTTTACAGTGCAATCACAGAAGTAAATATTAAACACTGTACCAGTGAGACTGTCTTTGTGATGTGACCATGTTCTGCCCAGTCAGGTCGCTCGTCTCGTCTCGGCATTTACTTACCAGCTTTGGAATTTACCTGTGGGCTACTTAGGGTCTTAAGGACTGCCCGTCTGTCTGTACCTATGAGAATCCGTTTGTTTGTATAGCCCCTCCTCTTGTTCTCTCGCACGCAGTGCAAGATGGCGTACATTTCTGTGATTTACCCTCGGTCCTTCCGAATTAACACTTGCCCCCGTCCCACGCTCCACGCCGGATCCGTCCGTGAACCAGACGAGCGCGTCCCGTGGTATACCCGGCGTCTCCTTCCGCCATGTCTCGCGGTCGGAGATTTCCACTGTAAAGTTGTTTCTCCTGCAGATTCGCGGGCTTGCGAAGTCTGACCTCATTTCAAGCATGGGATCCTTCACGATCTCCTGAATTTTGCAGTAGCCCCTGCATCCTGGTTTAATCTTTAGTCTAGCATTGCAGGCTAGTCTGTATAGTCCTAGCCTGGCCTCCCCATGACAACTAAGTGTGTGTGTGTGTGTGTCGGGGGGGTTGAGCAACACCACCATGACGGCTGTTTGAGTTGAAAATCATGGCCCCTGTGATGCCCAAGCAAGCCATCCTTTGGATGTTGTCTAGTTTTTGTTTGGCACTAGATTGTGTCACGTTAGGACATTCCCGCGTATGTTAACGATGGTCTGACAACCCTTGTGTACAGGCAGTGGGCCATAATAGGTCTAAGTCCCCACGTTTTTCCATATAGCCGCCTAGTGACGACTAGGGTCATAACTACCTTACGCAGTAATTTTTTCAACGTGAAGTTAGCTTAGAATCCCGCAAGATAGGACCGCAAGATATTTTACCACCATGGCCATTGGGATGTTTCTACCGTATAGAGTGAGAGTTGTGTTGCACTCCCACTTCCTCCTCATCGTAAACGGTATGACGGTTGCTTTCTCGGGGCTCACCCCGAGCCCTTGGCCAACGGTCCACCCTATGAAGACAATGTCGTCCGCATATCCCTGTACCTCGTACCCCCCTCCCGAGAGCCTCCCCACAGGCCGTCTACGACTAGGTACCAGAGCAGGGGAGACAGAATGCTCCCATGTGAACACCCCGCCGTGACGCCCGTCCCTTCCGCGAGCAAGGTGAACACCGCCCTGTCTCTGAGCATGGAACCGATCCACCTGCAGCAGGTCTCATATATTCCACGCTCCCTGACAGCTGTCAGTACCGATCCGAATGAGGTGTTGCTGAAGGCCATCTCTATGTTTAGGAAGGCCCCCGGCGCTACCTCCCTGTTCTCCAGCGTATTCCCAGTTTCAGCACTAGTTGGTGCAGTGC
Organism: Tillus elongatus; assembly: GCA_964006375.1. Taxonomy (NCBI): domain Eukaryota; kingdom Metazoa; phylum Arthropoda; class Insecta; order Coleoptera; family Cleridae; genus Tillus; species Tillus elongatus. The sequence continues at coordinate 21,655,943 of OZ023263.1, read as the reverse complement.
TGTTTCTGTTGAGAATCCTGCTCTGTATGCATATTTTCCGCAGTGTAGGTGATATGTTTCTAGTACACCGCTCCTAATGTGCCGGTCGAGCAGTTATAAAAGTCGGTTACTTATAGAACTAAAACAGCTCAGCAGCAGTATGCATATTGTTCGCAGTGTAGGGGATATGCTTCCTGTACACCACCCCTAAGGTCCCGGTCGAGCAGTTTTTCCATTGTTTATAGCAAAAAGGACATGAGATTTATTGACCTCAGGGACTTTGCCTTGTCTGTTGGACGCCCAGGTTTACGATACAACCCTGGCCAGTCTCCATGCCCTCGAAATATACTCCAGAGCCAGGCTGGCTCTCATAATGAGGGTAAGTGCCGGTGCCAGTATGTCTATACCCTGTTGGGGCATGATGGGCATTATTCCATCGAATCCCGGGGATGTAAATGACTTAAAGCTGTTAATGGCCTATCTAATTTTGCTCCAGGTATCCACCTCTTTAGCGACTGACCAGTCTACTCTAGATGCCCGCCTGTACGACGCCTCTATGTCTGAGTGTTCCCAGTCCGGAGGTGATTGGTTTATTGTGTTGCAGCCGGGGAAGTGCGACCGTAGTAGGACTCCCATAGTTTCCTCCCCCGAGCTTGTAAAGCCTCCCGTCGTCGATGTTTCAAGGAAGCCTATGTTGGTTTGAGTACCCTTGGACAGGATATTGCGTAGTCGAGCACTCTCGGATGTGCTCTCCACTCCCTCGCAATGCCTCCTCTACGATTCCTTTCTGGCGTCTCTCAGTCTTTTGTTGTAGCTTGTTAGGGCATGTCTATATTCATCCCATGCGCCCGAGCTTTTGTCCGCGTTGAACAGCTTACGAACTTACGTCCTCCTTTGTCTGAGGTCCTCGTTGCACCACGGGACGTTCCTGGTGGACACCCTCATTTTCAGAGGACTGTTGGCGTTATAGGCTTTTACGCTGCCTTTACCCAGAGGCGTTAGGTAACACACACAGCTGCAAAGCGGAGATCAAGAGATTTGTGTATTTTTCTTATCGCAGGCAGATAGTTGTTATTATATTGTTTTTTAGAGTAACATTAGCAGAGAACAAGAAAAGAAGGGTGAACACACAATACCAACGCCACAAAATAACAAATGAGGTGATTGCGTCTCGCACTTGGGCTGCCGCAATCTCGAGGTCTATTGAATTTTCTATTGTACTCTTAACCCCCCGCAGTTTCACTGCTAGATCTGCCCGGTAGACTTCCTAGTCCGCCTTGCGAAGGTCCCTGTACCATACCGTTTGTGTTTCGACTTTGGCGTTTTCAAACGGGATGTATCTGTAGTTTGAGCTACTCACTTCCCGAGCCACAGCCCAGTCTTTAACAAAGTCACCCAGAAACTGGGTGGAAACTGTTAGTTCTAAAAATTCCTCACGCCGTGTGTGACGAAGGTCGGTTTATTACCTCTACTCGATATGTCTAAATTAAATTTCATGAAGAGTTGTAAAAGTGACTCACCTCTAGAGTTTGTGTCCGAGCTTCCACACAACTCATGGTGCGTGTTTGCATCAATGTCGATGATGGTCTGCCATCCACCTGCTCACCACTCTCTGTCAATAGGTGTTGTATGGTACGAGTAGTATGGCAACGAAAATTTTTCGTCTAAACGTCGTAAAAAGAGTCAAAACATACACAAAAGTTGATTTCCGAAAGACCATTTTTTTGTCTGTCGGTCTGCCGGTCTGTATGTCCATCTGTTTGTAGAACACCCCCTATGTTATTGCATTTTTTGCATTTTCCATTGAATTATAGTGCATGTTTTAAAAAAATATATAGCGTTCATTGTTTTCGAGTTATTTCAATTGTTTCACATTTTGGGACATATTAACAATTATGATACGGCGTTTTTACCAATCTATAGCAGAGTCCCATTAAAATGACGCATTCAGAGAGGTTTTCGTTTATATAATTCGTGACAAAAATCGAGGTCCCGTATACACTTTTTTGTGTTCCCGTAGAAATCATTGTACAATTTTTGTAAAATTTTGCTCATTAATAATTAACGTATAAAAAATATGTTTTAAATGTTTGCAAATTTTCAGGAAAAAAAATTGTTTGTGAGTTTTGTCGGAGAGCTTTTTGTGAATAATTCTCGGTAGGTGGTTGTGTGTGTGTGTTAGTTTAGGGATGGCCTCGGAAGCAAAGTCCATTAGCCACAAACTGTTGTACGAGACAGACAGAAATCAAAGAAGAAGGTCCACAATAATGAGTAACAAATCGGAGTTATGCGTATAATATATGACATTACTGTTATTATATTACCCCAAATCACAAAATTGTGCTATACTAAATACTAAATATACTAAAATTAAGACTATTTATACTATAATATTTTGTTGGTACTTTTTTATTTTATTTATTACTTCTGGTAATTTATATATAATATATATTTATTGATTGATTATATATATATATATATATATATATATATATATATATATATATATATATATATATATATATATATATATATATATATATATTACAATATTTTCTCTATTTTTGTTTGTTTTTGTTTGCTTCTGTTTTTGTTTTTGTTTTTTTTTAATGTATATATATTTTAATTTTCCAGTTTTTTTTAATCAATCTAATATCTTAGTGGGATTTAGACACAGGGTCACAAGAGTACGATTTAGGGAGCTGCCAAAATCGTTTGCACTCTCCAAAAACATACATGAGGCTCCGGTAAGAGTCAGGTACAACAAAAGGAAAAGACAGTAGGAACTTAATTCTGTACTTATTATTATACATAGTTTTTATCCTAGAGTTACATGTTTATCTCTATATATACATTTTTATACCTACATATATACAACTACCTATACATACCTACACACAGACACGCACGCGCACGCGCGCACACTTTCACACACACGCATACACATCGGTAGGTGGTTAAATAGCTTGAAGAAGTTCGTTGGCCAGGAAAATCGGGCCAGTTCTTTCGGGAACATTTTAAGTTTATGTTCGGAAAATTTTTGAACTTTTTTAAACAATAAACTTAATATGCTTACACTATATAGGTTATACTGGTAACCAAATTGGATGCCTGCTTTTATTGAAAAAAGACATATTTGCTATTAAAAATATTGTTATGAAAATTCACTACCATAAGGCACTTGCTGCGTCTCGACTTTTTGTTTGATTAGCATATACAAACGTATAATTTTAAAGGTAAAATAGCATTTCACTAAAAACAATTGCTAGGATGTGGGATAAAAGAAATATGCGCATAAAATAAAACGTATTATAAGTTCCTGTCAAAGAATAAATTTCTATCCTAGGATCCTGTCAACTTAATCACGTTTCTACAAATAAGCACTGTGAAAAATCAGACGTCTCAATTGCAACGCTTATTGAAGAGAGTTACAGGACCGTAATAACGTCGGGGATAAAGAACAAGCTGATTTCAATCCTGCTGGTATTTCCTGCAATCTCGTATGCACGTAAGCTCCTGTCACACTCCACACTGCAGGATGTCTAGGTGATGTAATTTCCCTATTAATCTGAAGCGACGACAAAATTCTATAGATAAGGGAGCCAATAACTCTACATACGACGTGATCTAGGATATGCCGAACACTCTCTAGAAATATCCCTAATAGTTTCCGTCTGACAAGATAGATGCCAATCCTTCTATCTGTCATAAGTTTATTTTTTCGTTTCGCAGAAAAGAACATAATATATTATATTAAGTGATTGCCTATTTGCAGTCCTTTGAAAAAGTCTTTAAACTAATACTGATAATTACTTTGAGACAATAGTTCCGGTGTTGTCATATGGTATAACTTTTTGTAGGCTTTTGGGCCGTATTTCTTACTCTGCTTTTTACGTAAAAATAGGCAAAAGTTGTCACTAAAAGTGTCTGCAATTTATAGGACACCCCTAAATGAGAATGACAATTGGTTTAAGAAAAACTATATTATGAAGGTAAAAGCATTTTTTATATTTCAACAACACACCACGAGGGCTTACAGCCTAAATAATATTGTACCCTGGGTGTCGACAAGGAGGAAAGAGGCATCATGTTAACTCTGGACTTAAAGGTTTGGAGGTTCGGAGGAGAAGGAAAAACATGTGCCCGCAAGGAATTCCACAACTTTGAAATCCTCGGGACAAAAGAGCGGGCATAACAAGATGTCCTATGTCTGGTGACCTGGACAGTAAAAGGTTGCATTTGCTCTGTTCTCCTGGTAGATATGTTAGGGGCAGCTGGCGGAGAAACCATGGAAGGAAGCTCCTCTGCAGTGCCCGTGCAGATATCTATAAAACAGAGAGAGGTCACCAACTGAACGTCGCTGTGCAAGGGATGGCAGCCTTTGGGTGATGAGACACATAGCTCTCTTCTGAATGGAGTTCAGGATAGCGAATGTAGAAGTCGCAGCGGCACCCCCGATGTGGGAGCAGTATTCGAGGTTTGGCCTTATTTGTGAAGTATATAAGGTATAGAGATTAGCTGGTGAAAAGTATTTGCGAGCCCAGAAGAGGAAACCTAATTTCTTAGCAGCCCCTTCTGCCATTTATGTGACATATTGGTGCCAATTGAGATTATTTCGATCCACAGAAATCCCAACAAGTGAAAATGACTCATTACTTTATATAACTTGGTTTTTCATTGTGATGAGTCTAGGTCTAGTGTATCTCTTATGAGATAGAAAGCAAGAGTGAGATTTGGTGGAGTTGAATTGAAGAAGATTTCTACTTCCCCAGTCTAATATTTTTTGGAGATCCACAGAGACATAACCCTCTATGAGTTTGCGATCCTCATCTAATTGGGCTAAAGAGGCAGGCTTAGAATATTGTATATTTGAGTGGAGGGTGCTGTCGTCCGCGTAACTGTGGACTGGGTTGGCTGTGTTAGAGAGGAGACCATTGATGTGGAGAAGAAACAAAGTAGGGGCTAAAGCTGAACCTTGAGGGACTCCTGCATTAATTGGATACAGTTTAGAGGAATTGCCATCTACGACAACAGAAATTCTCTGGTTGGAGAGGAAATTTGCTGTCCAGGTACAGAGTTTTTGTGGTAGGCCATAGGCCGTAAGTTCATTAAGCAGCGCTGCGTGCCAGACCTGGTCGAATGCTTTGGATATGTCTAGAGCGAGGATTAGACTGTGTTTTTCAATAAATTTTAGTAATTCGGTGTTTATATACTTTTCCATCACTTAAGAGACAGCTGAAAGGAGAGAAATAGGCCTGTAGTTGCTAGGAAGCGCTTTGGATCCTTTCTTGGGGACGGGTTGTACTCGACCAGTTTTCCAGTTACTAGGGAATATGCCTCTATTGTAAGATGTCTGAAACAGACAAGTCAGGGCAGGAGCAAGTTCTGGTGGGCATTTTTTGAGAACAATTGCTGTGATCTCGTCAAGGCCAGAGGCTTTCCTGGTATTAAGAGAAGAGGGCATCTTTTGTACCTTTTCAGTTTTAAAAATGATATCCGTCATTTTATGCGCGACATTGAGGACGGTTGGTGGTTGAACATTTGGAGGTGGGTTGAGAGTAGAATTGCCGACGAACAACGAGGTAAAAAGTTCAGCCTTGCCCAGGGCGGTAGAAACATTTTCATCCCCTGAGACAAGAGGTGGGAACGTGCTCTTGCAGAAATTATTCCCAATAGATTTAGCAAGAGTCCAGAAGGGTTTGCTGCCGCTTGAGCTTAATAGTACTTTGTTTTGGTGTGATTATTAAACGAGTTTTTTGCCTCAGAAATAATGCGGACATAGCGGTTTCTTGCGTCGTTAAATGCCTGACGGTTTTGTTGACTGGGATTGTGCAGAAGGTTTTTGTGAGCTTTGACCTTTTTAAGTCTGGCCTTGTCACAGGATTAAGAGAACCAGAGCTTTTGAGTGGCTGAAGAGGTTTTCTGTGTACGTGGAATAAATAATTCCATGCCAGCTTGGATAATTTCGGTGACGTTTTGTGAGATATCAGAGGGGCCAAGATGAGAGAAGCAGACAGACGCCCATGGAAATGAGGAAAAGAAATCTCGCATTTCGTCCCAGTTCGCGGAGTTGTAGTGCAAAACGATACGTGGGTGTGATGACTGTGTGACCTCGGGTTGCATTGCGCAGGAAGCAGTCACCATGCCGTGGTCTGAGCGACCCAGGGGGGCGGTGACTGATATCTTATAGCAGTCAGGATGAAACATCTTGCCTTCAAAAGACAATGGCACACAGTTAAACATTGATTGCAGAAAAAATTAGAACAAGTGTGTCAAAATTTTGCTTCACATCAAAATCTCAATATTTAGGTATATGCAATGCTATAGTAGTTTTAAAGATAATAAAAATGCCAAAATTATGAAGAAATAAAATACAGGGTGTTGTATTTAAAATAATCAAGCTAATTGGAGTTAAATGTACTCATAAAATACCAGGATAATTTGAGCACCCTGTAAACTATTCAAAACTGTCAAATGCATTAGATGATAGAGCAACGGTCCTAATACTTCAGGTTACAAAAGGATTTTCTACAAAATTTATTGTTTTGTACGTACGTAAATATATATATATATATATATATATATATATATATATATATATATATATATATATATATATATATATATATATATATATTTCAAACCGTCACAAACGTCGAAAAATCAAAATATCTCAAAAACGGTAATAGATAGGAAAAAGGAACCCTTATAGAAGTAGATCTTATTGTTTGCGTAGAATTCAAAATTCACATCACATGTAGCTACTATTGACCTACATAGCGTTATTTCAAATAGACAATATCCTCGAAAAATAAACCAAATTAACAGAAACATAAAATTTACAATAGAAAAATAATCAAAGAACACCATAAACTTCCTAGACTTAACACTAGTCAGAAAAGAAAACCAGATTGAATACAAAATATACATAAAACCTACACAAACTGATATCACGATACCTAAACACTCAATACACTCACACACACGCAAAATGGCCGCATACAGAAACTTAATAAACAGAATACAAACGAGAAAAGGAGTACAACATCATAATACAAATAGCACAAAGAAATGGATACAACAAGAAAACAATAGAAAAGCTAGGGAAAGAAATCAAAACAAATAAACATAACCGAAAACAAAACACCAGAAACAAACAAAAAATTCACGTATAACCACCACATCAAAAAAATTACACAAACACTCAAGCATATGACGTAAAAATGAGCAACAAAACCAATAACAAAATAATAAACCAAATAAATAAAAAACAAGAACACAACCCACATGAATTAAACGGAATATATCAGATAGAATGTAACACATGCAATAAAAAATTTATAGGAATGACAAAAAACAATAGAAACAAGATTCAAGGAACATATAACAGCATTATAAAATCCACATACCTAGCTACAAATCAAACGTAGCTACACACATTCACAACAGAAAACCAGATATCAACCAATGAAACATATTAAAGACCACAAAAAATGGATATCTCGGAACAATACTACATTCAACTAACAAACAATAAGAAACAACTAATGCCAGAACAAATCCAAGTACAAACATTTAAACAAAACTTAACAAAAGCCATACAAATAGACAAATTATCAAACCACAGTAATCAGGACAGGAGACCGATATACTCGACACAGTCCGACAACACAACCAATCAGAGACCAGTCAACCGACCAATAGATGCTCAGCGCGCAGGCGTCACGTACAATCTCAGACATTGGTCATACAGGAGCGATCATAGTCAGTAGCGTGCTGATGATGAACCGGGAGGGTTCTAAACTGCAGTCCACGTAACCAAATAAAGTATATATATATATATATATATATATATATATATATATATATATATATATATATATATATATATATATATTTGTTATGATTATAAAAATTTCTCACACTGGTGTTTTGAATCTATAGTAGATTAAGGCATCTTAATCTAATAAAAATTGAGTAGTAATTAAAAAAAGGTACGTCGATACAAAAAAGCACTTTTTAATTCATGCGAATAAATTTTAATTATTTATAAACCTGTATTCGCAATGCAGATTATAAAAAGAAATAATCTCATCTTTTATTCTGAAAATCGCAGCTGGTTAAATCATGACAGCCCCAGACAAATTATTCTCACCATTGACTTGCTGAAACATCAGGCGTAGATATCTCTGGAGATATAAAACACAATTGTACATCGAATAATTCATCACCGAAAGGGAAAAACTGCTTAAATATTTATTTGTTGTGAAAAGCTTGTTATTTCCTAGACGGATATTTTAATATTGTGTGAAAGTTCGACGCTAGTCGAGCAATTCATCTTGCAAACAGCTTCGGCTACTGTCAGACGGAATAAATGTTGAATGCTCTTCTATTAAAAATGTTTCATTCATATTGGTAACGCTGTCGTGGGCCGGTCGATATCAGACGGCGGTGCCGGGCTTTGTCCAGGCTGCAGCAGGACATCAGGATAACACACTTGCCGGATGAATGGGCAGCAGAATCAAGCGGTCAAAGAATATCTAAAGCTGCTGTTATTAGTGAATTTTCTTTAAAACAAATTCACTAATTAGGAGATCCCGACTTTTGAAAAAATTCCTTCAAATGAGCGCGAACTACGCCCCTTATAACCCATATCCAGGGTCAGTTTCAACATATACACACTGATAACTCAAAAAATAATGAGCCAATTTTGATTAAATTGGTGCATGCCTTCCTTTTGAAAGCGGCTTGAACAAGTTCGTTAGCCAGCAAAATCAGCCCAGGTTTTCCCGGAAAATTTTGTGTTTTCTTTCGAAAAAAATTTATATATCCGGAAATAACAAATTAAGGGCAACCAAATTTGGTGCGCTTTTTTCTGTCATAAAGAGTATCCTACGAACCAAAATTCAGATCTCTGTGTTAAAACACAAGAAAGTTAGAGGTAAATCAATTTATCATTAATTAAATCTGATTAAAGAAAGTTAAAACGTGAAAATTGATAATTATGGGAGGAGTGCGAATGTGCGTAAAAAATACGACACATAATGACTAAAAAGTTCCCAGATCTGTGTCTAAGTCGTTATTTTCCTTTATTTCGTTAAAATATGAGCAAAAAACGCATTGTAAATAAAAATTGTATGGTGTAAATAGTAAAGACGTTAGACAATTAACATACTACTGGATATACCTGCTAGTGCATACATCTGTCATGTCGACCGTGGCCGAGTGGGCTAAGCCCTGTACATCAAATGATCGAGTCATATATTACGAGTTCTAATCCTAGTTAGGGGCTTTACTTTTTACCAATTTTTTAGTCTCATTTAACTTTATAGTTATCTCATCAAATTTTTGTTATTGCGGTGATTTTTTGGCGAGTTTTTGTATAAAAAATAATTTAATAAAGAGAAGATGAAAACTTTTAAGACTTAATTTAATTTGAATAGCATATCTGGTTGTTTGTTCTTGCTCTAACTTATTGAAACCGTTCCATATTTATTACAGTCGTATACTTTTCCCGTGGCTTTACAAGTGGTTTTTTTAGAGCATTTTCTTAAAAAAAATTCACTAATGAGGATATCCCGACTTTTGAATTTAGAAAAAAACGCATATCCAGTGTCAGTTTCTATATATATATATATATATATATATATATATATATATATATATATATATATATATATATATATATATATATATATATATATATATATATATATATATATATATATATATATATATATATATATATATATATATATATATATATCGTTAGCCAGGAAAATTGGCTCAGGTTTTCCCAGACAACTTTGTGTTTTTTTCGGGAAAAATTTATACCTCCGGAAATAACAGAGTAAGGGCAACCAGATTTGGCACCCGTGTTTGTATTATAAAGGGTAAATGATTTCCCAAAATTTAGGTCTGTAAGTTTAAAGACAAAAAAGTTATAGGCATTAAAAAAATGGAGTTTTCCTAAAAATGTCAAAGCCGCGATTTGAAACGTCAAAATTGGCAACATTTAGGCAAAGAACCTGAAAGAAATAGGGATTATGTAAAGAGTGTTCTGCAAACCCTTAAGTTTCAGCTTAAACCATCATTGCCCTTCATTTTAATAAAATATTTCCAGAAAATTCATTTCAAATAGACGCTTTCTCTGATGCTTTGGCAGTAATTTTAGTTAAGTTTATGGTTTAACGGTCTATAATTTTTAGATAATTTTCGTAGAAAAAATGCGTTAATAAGGAGACCGCGATTTTTGAATTCTAAAAACATTTCTTCAAATGAGCGCAAACTAGGCCCCCTAGAATCGATATCCGGGTTTACTTTCTGCTTACATATATACAGGGTGACGGATTTCTACGGTAAAGCTCAATATAATTGTTATTATGCAAGGTACGAAAAAAAAATTGTATACGTTACTTATAGGCTGTCTTGAGCTGCATATTATAAAATTATTTTGACAATCACAGGTAGCCCATAAGTCGTTGGTGATACCTAATTTTTTTTTAATATTCCTTATTTCATTTTTGCATTTTTCATCAAAATATGATGCATGTTTCTAAAAAAAATCGAGACGCAGTAAGTGCGTTTTGGTTGCGAATTTTCATTAAATTCTTCAAAATTCAATAACTCAATTTGCTATTAACCTAAGGTTCGTCGGCTAGGAAAGTTTTCTCACAAACATTTTAAGCTTATTTTTGAATTTTTTTTATAAATTTTCAAACAATAAGTTATTTTTATAAAATATGGTACATTGTTTCTACTATATAGGTTATACCAGTGGCCAAATTGATGCCTGCTTGCATTAAAGAGGCATATTTGCTCTTAAAAACATTTTAATAAAAATTCACTTCCACATCACACTTGCCGTGTCCAGACTTTTCTTTTTCTTAGGCGAATATTTATTCTTTTAACAAGCGGATTAGGAGGCTCTTTGGTCCACCAGTAAGAGGGTGCCTCTAAACCGAAGGGTACTGGGTTCGATTTCCACGGTTCCGCTTTCACTTACCGAGGTTGTGGTATTGTATGAGCAAGTTGATTGTCTGCACGTTCCGCCCTTCGGAGGAGGCGTATAGCCGTCGGTTCCGTGTCCATGCGATGTGGGGCAGGTTAAAGATCCCTACCGTTCTTACAAACAGATAGGAGTTCATTAAAATTTCCAGGATAGTAAGGTGAAACTGCTCCCTGGCGTCGGTAATTGGCCATAATCGGTGAAATAGACCAACGTTAAAGTACAAGAAAAAACGATCTGCTTGCCCGGCGCTGCTTGAAATTGTTTGTCCTAATCTTCATTTAGATGGCACAGCCAGGAGTACTAGATGCTAGGGGGTGTCTTACTCCAACAGTATTTGTAAGCGCCATCAGGAGTGTCACCATTTATCTCAGCGACCCTAAAACTATGAAACTGATAGCTTGTGTCAAGACCGCGTCATAAAATGGACTATCAAGCAATAAAAAATTTACAACCAATCACCGACGCCGGGAAGCGTTTCACCTCACTATCCTGGAAATTTTGCCAAAACCCCGTCTTTCTGTAAGGAGGGTAGGGATCTTGAACGTGCCCAATATCGCATGGGTACGGGACCGACGGCTTTACGCCCCCTCCGAAGGGCGGAATGTGCAGACATTCAGATTACTCAAATACAATCCTAAAACCTTGGTTGATGTTAATTGTACAGTATGTACTGAAAAAGTGAAAGGAGATAGCTGGGATCGAACCTGGTATCCTTAGGTTCAGAGGCACACGTTCTTACCCCTGAACCACCGAGGTTCTAAAAAAACTTTAATTCCTTAAAATGTGTTACATACTTGAAAGGACACCATGAATTCGAAATCGGACAAATTTAAGCAATATATACATTTTCCCGTTATTATTTGACAAATATGATAGCGCCTTGAGGGCTGATTCTGTTAGTTACAAATGAGAAAGTAGTAATCTAAGCCATAGAATAATAAATGTCTATGATCCACAATTATTATATCATTTAGATTTTGGATTATGGGACCAAGAAAACCACACCACCATTAGTGGAGTCATTTCTTCGCACCAGTGAATTACCAATAATTGTACCAACAGACATCTGTACAGTATTTCAAACATCATACGAAGCGACAGTACAGAAACCAAAGATCGTAATTCCAAACTATACAGAACTACCATATCTAAACAGACATATTCTACAACAGCACTTGGACAAATATAGCACATATACAAGCATCTACACAGATGTATCAAAAGAACAAAACAACGTAGGGTGTGCTATTTATATTCCCAGCTACCAAGTTATAAGCAAAATGAGACCGGATAAATACTGCACAAACTACACAGCAGAAGTCCGTGCTATTCTTATGGCTCTAAACTGTACATTATTTAATGAAAAAGACGCCGTACTGAAAACTATTGAACATTTTTCTGTTGAAACACACGATGATGCAGCTTTGTATGAAATAATTAAGAGTCACCACAACATCATTTTGAAGGGAAAAAGAGTAATTTTGGTTTGGGTTGAGGGCAATGCCAGTCTTGAAGGAAATGAAGTGTCAGATAGTCTAGCAAAGGAAGCTTCTAAAGATGGGAGAATAAAGATCAGTTTTACGAAAGCAGATATAATCTCATATTACCGCTCAGAAATAAAACGAGACTGGAAAATAGCATGGAAGACTTTTGTAACCTCGTCCAAAAATCAATATGCTTTACTGAATCCGCAACTACCCGAATATCAATTTTATAAGGACTCGGGTTTTTCAAAAGAATTTTGCTCTACAATTGTGCGGTTAAAACTGAACCATGGAAGATTCCCAGCTCATCTCCATAAGATTGGTATTAAAAACACTCCAACATGTCAATGTGACCACGTTTCCACCGGGGACCTCAACCACATATTCTTTGCCTGCCATTTAAAGGAACGAATGCGACAAACCTTACTTACATATCTTCAAGACAAAGGCATACAACATCCTGTAAATCTTGCAAATCTACTCGCTACAAATGACAACGAAATATAGTGTTACAAAGCACTTCAATAGACGTAAGTGCAGTGTTGCCACATCTCCAGAATTTCCCCAACATCTGGGAATTTTTGCACAATCTGGCAACACCGCCCCCCCTGGGGGTGTCTGGGGTGACCCCCCTCAGGCGAAGTCTCAACCCTCTAGGACCAGAAATAACGAAGTTACCAACTTGTACCCCGTCGGAACGGATAACTGAGATCTGCGCATTCCGAACACCCTGTATATACACCCTGTATACGCAGAGAACCCTTACACCCTGTATACGCAGAGAGATCTTATATTACGAGAAACACCTCTTGTGTAACATAGGAGTGATGACCACATTTGGATCATCCTGTATATGCATCCCCCTGTATACACACGGGACCGATCTGTATTCACAGAACCTTCTAGTAAAAGAAGGTCCTGGAAAATTCTGGAATGGAACTCTCCAGAAGGTGGTGGAAGGAACGGCGAGTATATAAACGCGAAAGCAAGCCAGACAGTTCAGTTGAGTTCAGTAAGAGAATGTGGTAGTGACTTGAAGAAGCAGTGTAAAGTGTTAAGATAGTAGCTACTGTAGTACCAGTGTAGAGACTTGTGTGCAGATTAGTAATTGTAGACAGTAAATTAAGTGTTTGTGAGAGAGACATTCTAGAAATTTTATTGTATCCATATTTAGAGTGTAAATAAAGTTGTTTTGTTAAAATTTAAAGTCTCACTTATCCAGTACCCGGAGAAAACGCAACAATTTGGTGTCAGAAGTGTGGGATAAGTGGGTGAAGAAGTGGACAACTAAGCTAGCTGTAAATGGTAAACACCAGATCGACTGACTACGACGAGATGGCTGAAATCAAAGAATTGATGGACTTACTGAAAAGACAACGAGAAGAAGACGAAAAACGGCGACAAGAAGATAAAGAAGAACTCAAGAAGCAACGCGAAGAAGACGAGAGAAGACGACAAGAGGAGGAACAGAGGCGTCTTGAAGATAAAGAAGAACTCAAGAAGCAACGAGAAGAAGACGAACAACGGCGACAAGAAGATGAGAGAAGGCAGCGCGAAGAAGAAGAGAGAAGACGACGAGAGGAGGAACAGAGGCGTCTTGAAGACAAAGAAGACATCCGAAGTATGTTCCATGATATGAGAGTTGATGTAAAAGAAGAAATTGAACAGATCAACGAACAAATAGAAAATGTGGACAAGAAAGTAGAAAATGTGGACAAGAAAGTAGAAGATGTGGAATACAATAGGAGTGGTAAACAGGAAAGTAGAAAATGTAACAGAGGATTTGAACAAACGATGGGAAGAAGTGGAGGGGTTGAAAGAACAAATGAAGATGATGATGAAAGGCACAGAAGTCAGACATAGAGAACTGACAGAGCAGGTGATGGGCCACACTGACAGAACTCAACCAAGAGGAGTTACTGGAATGTCCCCAGTTCAAAATCGTCCGGAAGAAGATATGCCAATCGTGCAGCAGCCTCATGGAACCTTGAAGCCGCCGACTTTTGACGGAGAAACATCGTGGCCCATGTACAGGAGGCAGTTTGAGGCGGCAGCTCTCAGCAATGGGTGGAGCGAACAACAGGCAGCAACTGCTCTAATTCTCTCGCTTCGAGGTAAAGCCCTAGAAATCCTCCAGAACATCCCGGAGTCGAAACAGCAAAACTACTTAACAGTGATACAGGCCCTAGATTTGAGATATGGTAACAAGTACATGAGCCAGGTCTACCAGACACAACTAAAGACAAGGGCCCAGAAGCCAAATGAGAGTCTGCAAGAATTTAGTGCCGAAGTGGAGAAACTTGTGCGACTGGCATATCCCCAAGCCCCAGAAGAATTTGTCAACCAGATCACCGTCCAGACCTTCATCGATGGGGTACTTGACAATGAAATGCAACAAGCTTTAAGGCTCGGAAGGTTCAAAACACTTACAGACTGTGTAATTTATGGCTTGGAATTTGAAGCAGCGAAGAATGCGTCTCAACCTCGCCGCAACAGGCTGCGCGAAATGAAGGAGATAGAGGACTTTTCAGACACGACAGCGGAACTAAGGCAAGAAATGAAGTTGATAAAAGAAGCCATAAGCAAGCTCACTGTACCGGTTGGGGCACGTAGGACGAAAGCAGATTGGTCCCACATAGAATGCTACAGGTGTGGTAGGAAAGGGCACATAAGTAGGCAGTGCTCACAAACCCAACAGGTGGCATGCAGAAGACAAGAATACACCAACAGGGAGCGCCATCAGGGAAAGCGACCTGACGCCAGTGTAGGTGGGCGACACGTGGCATGCGAGACCCAAGGCCCCAAAGTCAGGGTCTCCACTATCCGACGCTACCGCGAGAGCCTCGTTATACCTGGCAGCATAGACGGAAGACAATGCAGTTTCACCATCGATACTGGTGCCACTAGATCCGTTGTACGTCCAGACATGCTGCCAAACAGGTCGGCACATATGACCAACAAACAGCCTGTGTTGGAGACGGCAAAAGGAGTTAGGATACCCGTGCATGGAGAGGCCACTATTTACATTAAACTGGGCAGTACTGAGCTACAGGTAAGGGCTGTCGTCGCAGAAATCGTCGACGAATTTATTCTGGGCCTGGATTTAATGGAAGAGTTCGATGTCCTTTCAGTAGACTTCCAGAATAAGATTTTGAAAATCGGTAACGAAGAATTGTACTTATCTCCAACAGCAGGCGAAGCTAATCTCAGGGTGAGACTTATTGTCGACGAGGATACACGGATTCCTGGTAACAGTGAGAAGATTGTCAGAGCCAGGCTAGAGAAGAAACTTGATGGTATGTCTGCTCTCATAGCGGAGCCCCTAAAAGATAGACATGATGGTGCCCTCGTCGCACGATGCTTAGTAGACCCGAAGAAGACAATACCCATAAGAGTGGCTAACGTGCAAACTAACAGAGTCACATTGAAGAAAGGTGAGGTTATCGCCACTTGCGAGCCCATTAACCAAGTGACGTTGTCAAGAAACGTGACAACCACTGCATTAGACAGAAGACTGCCAGTAGAAATAGTAGAGCGGTTTAAGAATTCATGGGGCCAATTGAACAACATGGAGATGGAAATGGCCCTGAAGTTAATATTGGAGGAGGCCGATATTTTCGCTCAAGATAAAATAACAGGTCGTACGAGTCTAGTGCAACACATAATTAATACTGGCGACGCAAGACCAATTAGACAGCCGCCGAGAAGACTGCCTTTTGCCAAGCAATCAGAAATCAAGGCGATGGTTAACGAAATGCTGGAAGATGGTGTGATCGAGGAGTCTAATAGTCCTTGGTCGTCCCCAGTAGTTTTGGTCACCAAGAAAGACGGCACTATGATATTTTGCGTGAACTATAGGAAGCTGAATGATGTCACCAAGAAAGACAGTTATCCCCTGCCCCGGATCGACGACACTTTGAACACTTTGGCCGGATCAAAGTGGTTCTCTACATTAGACCTGAAAAGTGGCTACTGGCAAGTAGAACTCCATAAAGACGATAAGGAGAAGACCGAACGAGGACATAGCGGACCTAGCTACGTTACCTGAGTATGTCGCCGACCTAGAAGGAAAACTGCGCACTATACACAGATGTGTCAGAGATAGGCTCCTCTTAAGCAGTGACCGGATGAAGATGCGCTTGGATCGCAAAGCAACACCCCATACATTCAAGGAAGGTGATGCAGTGTGGCTGTACCAACCAACAAGGAGAAAGGGCCTCAGTCCCAAACTTCAGAAACCATGGGAAGGGCCATACTTGGTGACTAAGAAAATTAACGACCTAGTCTACAGAATCCAGCTGTCTCCAAGAACTAAACCCAAAGTTGTTCACATAGAGAGGCTGAGTCCCTATCGAGGCAACGAACCCCCAAGTTGGCGACCGGTAAATACTGTTCGGGACGAACAGTCTTAAGGAGGAAGGCAGTGTTACAAAGCACTTCAATAGACGTAAGTGCAGTGTTGCCACATCTCCAGAATTTCCCCAACATCTGGGAATTTTTGCACAATCTGGCAACACCGCCTCCCCCTGGGGGTGTCTGGGGTGACCCCCCTCAGGCGAAGTCTCAACCCTCTAGGACCAGAAATAACGAAGTTACCAACTTGTACCCCGTCGGAACGGATAACTGAGGTCTGCGCATTCCGAACACCCTGTATATACACCCTGTATACGCAGAGAACCCTTACACCCTGTATACGCAGAGAGATCTTATATTACGAGAAACACTTCTTGTGTAACATAGGAGTGATGACCACATTTGGATCATCCTGTATATGCATCCCCCTGTATACACACGGGACCGATCTGTATTCACAGAACCTTCTAGTAAAAGAAGGTCCTGGAAAATTCTGGAAAGGAACGCTCCAGAAAGTGGTGGAAAGAACGGCGAGTATATAAACGCGAAAGCAAGCCAGACAGTTCAGTTGAGTTCAGTAAGAGAATGTGGTAGTGACTTGAAGAAGCAGTGTAAAGTTAAGATAGTAGCTACTGTAGTACCAGTGTAGAGACTTGTGTGCAGATTAGTAATTGTAGGCAGTAAATTAAGTGTTTGTGAGAGAGACATTCTAGAAATTTTATTGTATCCATATTTAGAGTGTAAATAAAGTTGTTTTGTTAAAATTCAAAGTCTCACTTATCCAGTACCCGGAGAAAACGCAACAATACAAAAGACTTGTTAAATTTATAAAAGAATCAAAAGTAGAAACCTAATATTGTACCCAGGTATGTGTGTATGTATGTATGCATGTATGTATGGATGTATATATGTTTGTATATATGTATATGTGTGTGTATAATATGTGTCCAAATATACATATGTTAGTTTAAGCACAATAAAGAGGGGAAACGAAACATCATTTATTTTACGTAGGTTAAGTAACAAAAATATTGTGTATCTATAAACATAAGCTCCTGTTGTCTCTCCTTATGTTCTTAACCACCTCACCGTGGCCTAGTCTTGTCTGTTCTGAGAGGGTGGAGAAGTTCTGGCAGGTACCTGAACTGCACTTTTGTATCCCGGTCTTTCCTTTTTATTATAGTTCAGTAAAAATATATATATATATATATATATATATATATATATATATATATATATATATATATATATATATATATATATATATATGTGTGTGTGTGTGTGTGTGTGTGTGTGTGTGTGTGTGTGTGTGTGTGTGTGTGTGTGTGTGTGTGTATGTGTATATGAATATTTAAAAAAAAGACAAGAAAAAAGAAAAGAAACCATAAAAAATTTATCATTTAAAAAAAATAAAAAAAAAAATATTATTAAGGAAACAAATAATGTGGGTATATATGTGCATATATATATACAAAACAAATAATGATACCAATTTAATTATATGAACTATATAACTATATCTGTGGATGTATACTAAGCGATGTCTGGGGTTAAATCCTCAATTTTGTTGCTCGTATTGTTAGTCATAAACCTTTCCTTACCTCTCGTCTGTCTAATACAGCAGTTTGTGGCTAATGGACCTGGTTTCCGATGCCATCAGGATACAACACACATAAACACACAAAGATTTTGGATGTCTATGGTATGTGCTGCAAATGAATTTTGGTTATGAATGTTGCTGTTTTGACGTAAAGGCTGTTTGGAGTTTTCAATAATATTTTCAATAATGTTTTTCCCCGTGATTGTATGCTTTTGATTTAGCTCTGACTGTTTTCTTTGTTGACTTGTTAGCAATTAACTCCGTCTATAAAGAGGGAAAGAAAAGAATGAAAAGCATTACAAAAAAAAACAAGGAGCAAAAGAAAGGCAAAAGGAAAAAAGTTTGGACGCAGCAAGTGCGTTATGATAATGAATTTTCATTAAAATATTTTTAATAGCAAATATGTCCCTTTAATTCAAGCAGGCATCAATTTGGTCACCGGTATAAACTATATAGTAGAAACAATGTACCATATTTTATCAAAATAACTTATTTGAAAATGTACACAAATTTTCCGAAAACAAACTTAAAACTTTTCTGAGAAAACTCGTTTCCCAGCCGACGAACCGTAGGTTAATAGCAAATTGAGTTATTTAATTTTGAAGCATTTGTTGTAAATTCGCTACCAAAACGCACTTACTTCGTCTCGATTTTTTTTACAAACATGTATCATATTTCGGTGAAAAATGCAAAAATGCAATAAGGAATGTTCAAAATTTTTTTTTAGGTATTACCAACCACTTATGGGCCACACTATGATTGTCAAAATAATTTTATAAGATGCAGCGCAAGACCCCCTATAAGTAACATATACAATTTGTTATCGTATCTTGCATAATAACAATTATATTGAGCTTTACCGTAGAAATGCGTCACCCTGTATATATGTAAATTGTAATTGGGGCCGTTCATCAAGCTACAAATATAGTTTAATTTAAAAATTGATTGAACCCCCAGTTTAAAAAACAACAATTTGACAAATTATTTAAAATTCAAAACATCGGTATTTTTACACCATTCCTATCCACATGTAAAGTCTCATTCGAGTTAATCCATAGCTGATTTACGAACTCGTCCGCGGTCTTAACACAATGAAGATATGTGCCAAGTTTTGTTCAAATCAGTTGAGTATTTTTTGCATTTGAATTGCTCGGATGGATACATACACACACACATATGCACATATAAAAATTCAAACGGACCTAGGATTCCGATTCTAGGGGCCTTAATTAGCGCTCATTCGACAACATATTCCGAAAGTTTTACCGTCGTTTTCATTCCTAAACGTCACATGGTCTGTAATAGACATAATTAGATACTCAATAAAACGCTTCTGATCCACACTGCAAAAATTTATTGTTAAACAATAAATTTTTGCAGTCTGTTTTAACAATAAATTTTTGCAATCTGGATCAGAAGCCTTTTATTGAGTATCTAATTAACATCGTTATCTCTCTGTTAGTGAATTTTCTTAATGAAAATTTACTCAAATAAACGACTCAATAATATGTTTTATGTTGATACTGTTACTAAAATGAAGAGATGATGCTTTCAAACTGTAAAACAGTTGAACGGATTCCGAAACAGCGCATGACCATGTGTGTACTAGACACAACAAAATAATGTCCCAAGCTTGCAGACCATGATAAATATCTGTTCCTGTTACCGCAGAGTAATGAGTCATCTGTATAAGGGATATAAAATAATCTTCGCATTTCAGTTATCCTGGACAGAAGACATATTGCGGTGTTAGGGTATTTCATTGCAGATACAGTTCTTCTATAGTACGCTCTCTCTTTGAAAAATGCTATTACAAATTACATCAGGCGTCTCAGTGCAATTCTTTCTCGTCTAGGACAACACACACACACACACAGAAAGTATAAAGTAAAAAGCGCAGACCGATATTTAATCCCATCATAACTCTATTTCTCCCAGCTACTCCATCTACCTCTCCTAACTTGCACAATCCAATTGTTTCTTTTTCTCTCAGCTGCCCAAGTCTCAGATACTTCATTCTCTAGTTTATATTGAATTTGTACTGTAGAAGACAAAATAACAATTGAAAAAATTCACAAGTCTCCGCTGTTAGAATGTATCTACAGACCGGGTTTTCCTTTCGCTTCATTGGTATTATTTTTCTAGGTTTTATTTCCCGACTTGAGAATCACTTTTCCAGCAGTCCAAGTGATGATTAATTTCCTTACTTCAGGTTTTGCTTATATATTATCTCTCTTTGCTGAAACTGTTTTACTAAAAATATGCAAAGGCTTCTGCCTTTGTTCGGTTCAGTGAATTTTTAGTAGACATTTGTGTGCGTGAACTGGCCTCCCCTAGAACACATATCCGGTGTCAATCATTAAACAAGAAGTAATTGGATTAACATAAGAATCCAATAATTTTAATGAGAACACCTTTGGAGATATCACTATTGGACACAATCAGTTTCCAATGTTTATCAAAAATTTACACCGTCGACTGCAAGGAGATGTTCGTGAACAAGGAAACCACATCCAAGGATATCGTCTCTCTTCCAGTTGGAAGGTATTATTCTGCTTTTCAAAAGATTTCGGTTTTTTACAGAAAACTCATGGTCAGCGTACGGAGGTAATTCAAAATCCAGAGACTGCTCTGAAGTTCGCGGTTTTACCATACATTGTTGCACTTACTGATAAATTGATAAAACTCTTTAAGAACTTTACAGACATTAAGGTTACTGAATATATGATGTTTTGGCTAATGAAAACTTTTTGTAAATTTTCTTAAAAAAGATCCACTAATGAGGAGATCGCGACTTTTCAATTTTGAAAAAGTTTCTACAAATGAGTACAACCTGGGACCCCTCTATATATATATATATATATATATATATATATATATATATATATATATATATATATATATATATAATATATATATATATATATATATATATATATATATATATATATATATATATATATATATATGTGTGTGTGTGTGTGTGTGTATATATATTGTAATGCCCCCGGCTAAGCAGAGGCCCGACGGATAAGTTGCCAATCCGTCGTTCGGGCGTTACCTAAATATTCTAAGTTGCATATCCTCGGGCGCCATCTTTATTCCCTATTAAATAGGACGAGGTCAGATCCCCGTAAGGACTTCTGCTAAGGCCCTCGTAGAACACCACAAAGTTTCATAACAGCCTTGTCCTAGGGTAGCTCGAGTGGAGAACAAAACTATAGCCAGGGATCGAAAGTTATTATATCCCGTAGAGTTCTCGGGAGTTAAGTAGGCTTTAATTACTTACTCCCGAATAATGGATGTTTTCCTAGCTTACAAAGTTGGAAGCAGAAATATTATAAACAGGTAAATCTCTATTACGATATACCTCAGCTAGTTACAATCCGTCACAGGATTCTAGCTTAAACACACCCACACTAGTACAAATATCTACAGGCAGTGCAGTGAAACGCAACTAATTTCATAAAAGCTTCTAATAATATTTAAAATATCTACAAACGAAAATGACAACAATAAAAATCCATAAATTATGAAAATTAAAAATTCGCTACAGTTCATGCAATTAAAGAGAAAACATATCTCAGGTCAGATAACGTTAACTCTGATAAGACATTCTTTCATAGTGGAAACGATACAAATACGTTACTATTTAAAAATACAATGATATTCGACTAGAATAATATTTGTGCTGTTTATAACAAATAAAGCGTGATATTAGCATTAGCACAGCAATCAACAAGGCATATTAAAACAACGACAAGCGGAAAGCGACATACACATGCATGAAATGAAAAATGGTCCCACTATAAATTCCGCCTTAGTCGGGGGTTCTATCTTCCCCTGGGCTTTATTCCCGCGATTCCCTTCCATCTTACTCTGCTATGTGTGTAAGCAAACGGTTTCTACTCTCATATGACCCTAACCTGCTAACTAATATCAGCGGGTAACTTGTCCCCTATTTTTGTCGATAACTAACAGTGCCATCCAGCGGTAACGTACCATTCTGAGCAGCTCCATGTTTATCACAAGGGCGTACGTCCCTTGGAACAAACGTGGTCGACCCAGTACAGCACAGGATGCCGGACACACTAAATACTACCCCTTTTATCAGTACTGTATGTGCTCCCGTTCCCCTATATGGGTAAGAAAGGTGACCAGCTTGTCACATATCTAGGCTGGACACTCTAGCTAATTCACCACCTTGTCTAGCGAGCACATACCATTCAGAGCAGCTCCATGCGTATCTCAAGGACGTACGTCCCTCGAGACAAACGTGGTCCACCCTATATAGCACGCTATAATTCGCTAAACACCCTAGATCCACTATAGTACGGTATATATATATATATATATATATATATATATATATATATATATATATATATATATATATATATATGAAGTCCGAATTTATTAGGGTTATTTGAATAGCGAATGATTCATTTAGGTAATAGCTGTTCTATGTGTAATATTAACAGCGTCTTAGGATTTATAGTGTATACAGGGTGTACTGTATGTAGGAGTGACGAAACTGGTCACGGGTTTACCCATTTAAGGGAAGTCGCAATCAGGTAAATGATTATACCGTACTATAGTGGATCTAGGGTGTTTAGCGAATTATAGCGTGCTGTATAGGGTGGACCACGTTTGTCTCGAGGGACGTACGTCCTTGAGATACGCATGGAGCTGCTCTGAATGGTATGTGCTCGCTAGACAAGGTGGTGAATTAGCTAGAGTGTCCAGCCTAGATATGTGACAAGCTGGTCACCTTTCTTACCCATATAGGGGAACGGGAGCACATACAGTACTGATAAAAGGGGTAGTATTTAGTGTGTCCGGCATCCTGTGCTGTACTGGGTCGACCACGTTTGTTCCAAGGGACGTACGCCCTTGTGATAAACATGGAGCTGCTCAGAATGGTACGTTACCGCTGGATGGCACTGTTAGTTATCGACAAAAATAGGGACAAGTTACCCGCTGATATTAGTTAGCAGGTTAGGGTCATATGAGAGTAGAAACCGTTTGCTTACACACATAGCAGAGTAAGGTGGAAGGGAATCGCGGGAATAAAGCCCAGGGGAAGATAGAACCCCCGACTGAGGCGGAATTTATAGTGGGACCATTTTTCATTTGATGCATGTGTATGTCGCTTTCCGCTTGTCGTTGTTTTAATATGCCTTGTTGATTGCTGTGCTAATGCTAATATCACGCTTTATTTGTTATAAACAGCACAAATATTATTCTAGTCGAATATCGTATTTTTAAATATTAACGTATTTGTATCGTTTCCACTATGGACGAATGTCTTATCAGAGTTAACGTTATCTGACCTGAGATATGTTTTCTATTTAATTGCATGAACTTTTTAATTTTCATAATTTATGGATTTTTATTGTTGTCATTTTCGTTTGTAGATATTTTAAATATTATTAGAAGCTTTTATGAAATTAGTTGCGTTTCACTGCACTGCCTGTGAATATTTGTACTAGTGTGGGTGTGTTTAAGCTAGAATCCTGTGACGGATTGTAACTAGCTGAGGTATATTGTAATAGAGATTTACCTGTTTATAATATTTCTGCTTCCAACTTTGTAAGCTAGGAAAACATCCATTATTCGGGAGTAAGTAATTAAAGCCTACTTAACTCCCGAGAACTCTACGGGATATAATAACTTTCGATCCCTGGCTATAGTTTTGTTCTCCACTCGAGCTACCCTAGGACAAGGCTGTTATGAAACTTTGTGGTGTTCTACGAGGGCCTTAGCAGAAGTCCTTACGGGGATCTGACCTCGTCCTATTTAATAGGGAATAAAGATGGCGCCCGAGGATATGCAACTTAGAATATTTAGGTAACGCCCGAATGACGGATTGGCAACTTATCCGTCGGGCCTCTGCTTAGCCGGGGGCATTACAATATACATATATATATATATATATATATATATATATATATATATATATATATATATATATATATATATATATATATATATATATTAGGGTGTACTGTATGTAGGAGTGACGAAACTGCGGTTTTACCATACATTGTTGCACTTACTGATAGATTGATAAAACTCTTTAAGAACTTTACAGACATTAAGATTACTGAATATATGATGTTTTGGCTAATAAAAACTTTTTGTAAATTTTCTTAAAAAAGATCCACTAATGAGGAGATCGCGACTTTTCAATTTTGAAAAAGTTTCTACAAATGAGTACAACCTGGGACCCCTATATATATATATATATATATATATATATATATATATATATATATATATATATATATATATATATATATTATATATATATATATATATATATATATATATATATATATATATATATATATATATATATATATATATATATATATATATATATATATATATATAGGGGTCCCAGGTTGTACTCATTTGTAGAAACTTTTTCAAAATTGAAAAGTCGCGATCTCCTCATTAGTGGATCTTTTTTAAGAAAATTTACAAAAAGTTTTTATTAGCCAAAACATCATATATTCAGTAATCTTAATGTCTGTAAAGTTCTTAAAGAGTTTTATCAATCTATCAGTAAGTGCAACAATGTATGGTAAAACCGCAGTTTCGTCACTCCTACATACAGTACACCCTGTATACACTATAAATCCTAAGACGCTGTTAATATTACACATGGAACAGCTATTACCTAAATGAATCATTCGCTATTCAAATAACCCTAATAAATTCGGACTTCATATATACATATATATATATATATATATATATATATATATATATATATATATATATATATATATATATATATATATATATATATATATATATATATATATATATATATATATATATATATAGATATATCACCTATAAACTAATGAGGCGATTTAGATCGGCCCAGTTTTGCCCAAAAGGTTTTGTGTTTTCTTTCGCAAAATGTTTATATCACCGGAGATAACAAAGATGCCTTCAACCAAACTTGGTACGCGGATTTATATCATAAAAAGTAAACGAGGTGGCTCAACTTAGATCTATAAGTTTAAAGAAAAAAGTTATGTGCATTAAAATACAAAAAAATGGGTGCCACTGATGACCAGATAAATGCACACAAACAAATATTTTGTGTCGATAACAAAATCTGTTGTAGTTTTTTGTCGCAAAAATAATAAAAATTAATTTGAAAATTTTATAGTTTTTCCTCTTAAAACGTCAAAGTAACGATTTGAAACAAAATTGGCAACTTTTGGGCAAAAAAAATCCGAAACGAATACGGGTTATGTAGAGAAAATGTCGCAAGAAGTGTCTTTGACAAACCCTTTAGTTTCAGCTTCGACCGTCATTGTCCTTCATTTTACTAAAATATTTCCAGAAAATTCATTTCGAATAGAACCTTTCTCTGATGCTTGGTCAGTAGTCTTAGTTATAGAGTGCAGAAAAAAAATCTGTACCCATTTTTAAGCACATTGCGCGCACGAGGGAGTGTGATATTTGGCATAGTTGAAGTTCATATGGAGAAGCAGTGCAGAAAGATAAAATGTATGTACAATAGGTTTTACCAATAGATTAAACAATGCTTAGTTTTAATTAGACAGTCGGGTTCCTCTATTCCGGCTGACCGTTATTCAATAGGTGAATTGTCAAACACATAAAACTATGTGGTCAAACAGTCGCGATGAGATTACAGAGGTGTATTCTATGACAAAAGAGCATCGATAACGTTCAAACTTAAAACTTTAATGAACAGCATTCTCTTCATTACCATGGTGGTTATTAGCCCAAATATGTCGGGCGACGGAATATCTATATATAGTACCGTATCTTAATTGTGCCAAATGTTCTTTCAATATAATTCCAATAGATCTTTTTGTTTGTCCGGCGTATTTATGATCACAATCTTTACAACTTATTTCATAAATTCCCGGCCTTTTGGCAGTACTATCCTTGTCTTTTGCGTTACCTAGCAAGTTTTTTAAAGTATTTTTTTGTCGAAAATGTATGTTGCATATTGGTCTTTTGAAAAATGCTATCTAGACCCCTCGTGATTCGAGGTTCAAATGGTAAGCAAACAAAGTGTTTTTCTGCTTTCTCTCTTCCAAAAGTCGGTGATTCAGCTAACATTTTCTTGGTTTTCTGTTTGTTATTTAATTTATCAACTAGGTAATCAGTGTATCTGTTATATTTGTCCACGTTCTTAATATACGTTTATTCTTTGGTATATCTACTTTTACTTAAAGGAAAATTAATTAACCTGTTTACTAAAAAATTCAGACTGATCATTTTTGTGCATACGTATGATTTGAGCCATTCGGAATGTAGCTTATGGACATCAAATTCTAAAGTATCTTTATTTTAGATAAATAGTACATCTAAGAAGGGTAATTTATTACTAATTTCTAATTCCTAGGTAAAGTTTATAAAAACAAATTTATTGTTTAATTTGGCAATGAAATCTTCTATTCTCCAAATGTTTGTGTTAAACACTGCAAAGACATCATCCACGTAACAAAATAACACTCTTGGAAAATACTCACTTTCACTTTCAAGATCTGTTTTAGATCTAATCATGAGAAGGTCTGCAATAAATGGCGATAGCGAGTTGCCCATTGCCGTGCCTTGGGCTTGTTCAAAAAACTCACTGTTGAATTGAAAACGCTTTCGACAAAAAATATTTTTAAAAACTTGCTAGTTAACCCAAAAGACAAGGAGAGTACGGCCAAATTGTCGAGAATTTATGAAATAAGTTGTAAAGATTGTGATCTTAAATATGTCGGACAAACAAAAATATCTTTTGGAATGAGATTCAAAGAACATCTGACACAATTAAGATACGGTACTATAAATAGGGCTTCCGTCGCCCGACATATTTGCGATAATAATTATCAGGTTGTGACGGGTTTCTTTGATAAAAAAAATAATGAGAAGCTTGCCCGGCTTCTGGTCCGTTACAATTTAGGAAAGGGGAGGTTTCGGAAAAAGAAAGAAAGAAGGAAAAGGAAATTAAACAAACCACAGGGAAGAGTAAAAGAGAAAGAATAGAGAATGATTTCACGCTACACTCGGGAATTGGGAAATTCAGCGTCGGCAGTTGATATCAGGCTCAGTTTGGATTGTCACTACTATTTGCCTACTTCTAGTGACAGGTGCAACAGATGTTAAAAGAACGTTTTTGGGGGTTAGAAGCTTATAAATTATTCGACACAAAGTATTTTAGTTAAATAAATACAACTACATCAACCGTAAGTGAAATTTAATAGCTGGAATCGCAACACCAGAAGTGAGGAATGGTTACATCAATTAATTGTTGTATTTTAGGCTGACACTCAGCGATGGTAAAAATGTATTACTGTGTCAGAGATGTAATTATTATTTAATTTAATTTAACAAAGATACAGAAATCCCCCTTATAGTCGACTGCTCGAGTTTACACACAAAGACAAGGTTAAACCATCAACTTTAAACGTATGTATAGTTTTGCTAAACCTATTTTCATGTATACAAATATATACATAGACATATATGGACATATATTTATAAAAGTTAATGTTTGTTAATTGCTATCAAATAACTAAATTGTATGTGATCTGAATTTATAGGTGTACTACTCAAGTTTAGAAGTAAACGCACAAAATAAACAAACAAAAACTACTTCGTGGACTTATCTGGCACTTGGTCCTTGTCCCTAACTTTTTTGAGCCCTGAGGTGTGAGTGCTGACCCTGTTAATACCAAGTCTGTAAATCAACTAGAGATACGTCCATTCCCTGTTCTACACATAACTTCTGGACAGGAACGTTGGAGAAACTCAATGACATATACAGCTACGGAAGATAACACGTAAAGCAGAAAACACCACCAGATTTCAGCCACAGACAAAAAATCCTTAATAATTAATTAATAGAAGCTTACCTAATAGATGAGGTTTCTTTTCTCACAAAAATATATAAAGTGATTCGTACTGACTTATTTCCCAATAAAATTGATGTGGAATTTAATATAGTACAAACACTGTTCTTTAAAACCACTTTTGCAAGCTGTAGGCTAAATATCCAGCATATAGCTGAAGGCAATTTTTAAGCACCTTTTACTGCTACAACTTTACTGTTCAGTAACTCGAATCTTAATAAATCATAATTTCATACGAATATCAATCTTTAACCAAACAACAAAAACTTGTAATTTGATAAGAAGTGATAAGAGACATGTTAATATTTCCTTTAGAAATGAATTTTATTAATTTCAGAATATTTATCTGTTGGAAAGAGAGAATGAAAAAGATGACACTATACACTGAAGAGTGAGATAAAAAACATGGATTGTCATAAGAAAGAAGAAGACAGTACATACCTAAGGCCAATTGCTATTATTAAAAATGTAAACAGAACCCCAAATAGAAACTTGTTTACTGTTTTGGACTTAGGTTAATTATTTACAAGCGAGCTTCGATAAAGAGGGTTGTTTATTTGCATTAAACCTTTAACTACAACAAAAGTAAAAGTGTAATTGGCGCCTTTCCAAGGTTTTACAAGTGTGCATTACAAACAAACTGTTTATTTACCAAAAAATACAAACTATAAGGTACAGAGTGTTCACAAGTAAGTAAAATGTCCATCTGTTAACTATGTTTTGACCCCTGAAGTTAAAAAGCTGTTATAAATATAAAGAGAGGTTTAGAACCCTCTTAAGGTTAACGTGGAGAATCTAAAATTAATAAAAAATGTTAGACAACCAGGACAGCTAAACGCCTTGGAAAGTATATGTATTGCTAAATATAGTAATGTTAAGAAGTGTATGAATCTCGCTCCGCCGCCAATGAATAGTCTCCTAATAGATCACTTTATAAAATAAATATCGGCATAAGCACTCCCCATAGATAATAAAAGAATACAGATGTTTCCGCCAAACGAAATATGTTAATTTTTGGTGTCATTGAACCTCCTTAAATCGTTAGAACCTACTAGATACCGATAATTTAGAATTATTCAACATCTGATGACGTAAACTTGATTAGTTAAACGATCTTCAGGTTTTTTAAATGTGTTGTGGTGATTCAGGTTCTCCAAATGTGCTTATCAGTGCTTATCGCACGTTCCAATCTTCACTTAGTGAAGTATGGGTTCAAATGAAAATAATTATTTTTCCAGTTCTTGTCAATATCAATGTCGAAGGATTTTCACAAAGCAGCCACGAAAGTGAACACGCAAAATAATTTAAAAAACTTAATTCTGTATGTATGATATTCTTTTAAGGGTATTGCTCTACAAACTCTCGTCTACAGCAGACGTTAACAAGATAAAAAATGTAAAATGCATAATGCAATTCAACTCTAATAGCAGTCTAATGAAAAATTTAATTTATTTATGTACGTCAACAAAATAATAATATTCACAGAGCCAACCCTTATCTAAATTGTTCACTAATCTCAAGTGAGCACAACAAGTCGTAAAAAATAACACTAATCGGTAAAAAATTGAATAAATAAATGATACAGCTCTAAAAGGTGCAACTAAACGAATGGGCTACATCACGCTAGTGAAACATTTTAATGCACCTGAATGTCTGCCAGGCTGAAACATTCGGTCTAGACGACAGAAACACATTCAAAGATAACAAAAACGGTAGCATTAAGTCTCTCAAAGTTTGTTAACATTCAGACAATAAAACACTGGAAAAAGCGAAGAGACAAATGTTGGTTTTAGACTTACACCATCTAGACTTTTATGCAACGACATATGGGGCATAAGAAAGTAATAGCTGCCATTGTATTTCATAAAATATAACCCAGATACTGAAACTGATACGTGGAACGTGTGAGAGTAACACGGACCAGAAAGATTGTTCTCAAAAACAGGCTCTGATGGTATATATAAAAAGAAGAGGTGTTATTTTATATAGGAGATAAATTATGTTTGGGATAAGACTACCATAAAAATGGCCTATGCTCCTCCGTTCTTGAATTCAATGTAGGAGTCGTCCCGATTGTTTATTCGCTTATACCCAGCTGAAATTCAATTCTGCAGGGTTTTATTTCTTCGGTTTCAACGTGAATAAGTGTCCAGCAGATTTTCATACTATTATTTTTATTTGAGAGAAATAACAACATATGGCTGGTTGGACTAAAGAAACTGTCTCCAGAGGGATAAACATTGGAATATATTTATTTACTTTTATAGCTGAAATAACGTTTCAACTCTTATATGCTCTCACAATAACCCAGACGTCTCCTTGGTGTAGTGAGAATTTCCATATTCAAGGATTAAAGTATAACCAAACCAGGGAAAATATAAAACATTTTCTACATGGTCACAACTGTGTTATTGCGTTGACCGATAAAATGTTTTTAACCCTTAACTTGACAAACATGAAAAGAGCATGAGGAAAAATTATCTGAGTCGAAATTTATAACAAGGGACGATATAAAAATAAGAATTGGTCAGCAATTTTTTTGACTTTCTCTATTATATTTTTAGCGAATTTTTCGTAAAATGAAAAATCGCTGATAAAGAGATCTATATTTATATACATACATGCACATATATATATATATATATATATATATATATATATATATATATATATATATATATATATATATATATATATATATATATATATATATATACAGGGTGAAGCGCCAAGAGTCTCTGTTAGGAGTTTCTCAATAACCGAACCGATTTTAATTCGGAAAATTTCGGTTCCTAGGTTTTCGGCCAAGTCCAATTAAACTAAAATATTTTTGCTTACGTGACACTTCCGGTTCTACCGGAAGTGTCTATCAACTTCGTTATTTTAAATGCATTATGCCACTTTTTTATAGATTAATTTTTAATTCTACTCGTAATTTAAGGTACACTTTTACTAACATGCTATGTATCTAAAATTAACCATTTTCAAAATACAGAACCCGTAGCCGGGGTCAGTTCCAATTTTTATATGTTTATATATATATATATATATATATATATATATATATATATATATATATATATATATATTGATAATGTTTTGTAATAAGCTATGGATTTTAAGTTTAATTTAATATATATAATTGATATATATATATATATATATATATATATATATATATATATATATATATATATATATATATATATATTTAGTTTTTTTGTTATATTTTAGGTATCTTAGCTTTTAAGTTTTTATTTGCCTGTAAAGTTTAGTGAGTAATGTGTTGTTAATGTGTGTTCACCAAAGGTTTGTGTGTGTATTACACCTTGGTGTATTGAATGCCTTTATACTGCTGTATTGCGCATACAATTGATCACATGAATGAATTTGACTCTCAAAACAGGGACTAGTGGGTTCAAGTCCTTTAAAATTTGTATGACTTCAAATATATGAATTTCCTAATACTTATATATTCATAAACCAAAATAAAGCAAAGATTTTATATTTGCACAAAACTCGACTATTTATTAATGTTAATAGAGATGACAAACACCTAATTCTATATTATTCTTTTTTTTAAAGCTTTTTTTTTCTTGTTTTTAACAAATTTCAACCCCCGGAAAGAAATGACTGGCCAGTTTGTTTGTTTTTTTTGTTTACTAAAGTTTCTAAATTGCTTAGGTATAATATAAATCTCTTATTCTACAATTATAGACTAATAAGAACAACAAGAAATGGTAACCGCTCAGCAAAGTTAAATCCTTAACTTTGAAGTGTAGTCAATGGAAGTTTCTTCTTGGCAAATTATGCCTACTGGTCTTACGGTCGAAAGAGGGCCCCACAAGCGTCTTGTTCTGATTGATGTAGAACAAATATTGTTGGTTCAATCAGTTGGAACCCTTTTCAAGTGAACTTTATAATGGTTTTAATGCCTTTTTCTACAATATTTCCGGTAGCTGTGAAATTAGCCACACAAAGACAGTAAGCGCTTATATTCTACTTACTCACAGTATGTTGTTAGATTAAACTCTGCTTTCTTAACACTTTGTTCCAAACTTATAAGGTTTTGCTCTTCTCTTTTAAATTTATTCTTTCTCCCAAAACTCAATAATTGTTTCTTCTCTGTTTACTTTTTTACATGACGACCGTAACTAGTCGAAAAATCCTGTTGGCCAACTTCAAAATTCCTCTTCCGATTTTTACAACAATCTTCTTCATTATTTCTGCGGTTACCACATTTTTAATATTGTTGCATTGACTTTACTTCCTTAACCTATCTAAATTGTTTGTATTCTTCGTTTGACATCTGCCAGTAAATTTAATCATTTGACAGCATTTCTTAACCTATATAAATTATTTATAGTGTCAATTTGACGTCTTATGTTAAACAAAAACATATGTTCTAAATCCTAGGTTATACAGTTTGACAAGCCTAATCCTAATAAATATTAATACCATACATTTCCTAATTCTACTAAACTACCTAAAAACTACTTACACATTTCTTTTGTCCAATATTCACATTAAATTTAAAAAAAAGGTTTTAGAGTCTTTTTAATCTAGCTTTATAGTCTTTGCATCTTATTTATCCGCACCTAAGTTAAATCATTTTTCTGCAGTCTATTCTGTTCAGGATATAATTTTCACTTCGTGTCGACCTTTCACTACCATAAACTAATTTACAACTATTATATTCACATTTTACCTTCCTTAATCTATGCATATAACATATTAGGGAATCAATCCTGATTTGGATTTTAAATTTTTTTGATAACAGATCTTATGATATGCCTGTAAAATTTCACAGACAGACTAACAGTTCATGGACTTTAATCTTTCACCTCCTAGACATTATACATCCAAGAGTAGGTTTTTTTGTTGTTTGTTTGATTTTGTATGGGGTGTTTTAAAGAGTGTGTTGTTGGCTTGTATGTATGTGTATATATGTATATGTGACCCCCTTATGGAAACCATATCATATATATATATATATATATATATATATATATATATATATATATATATATATATATATATATATATATATATATATGTATGTATGTATCACACCGATCACTCAAAAAATAATGGACCGATTTTGATAAAATTTAGCATGTTCCTTCCTTTGTAAGTGGCTTCGACAAGTTTGTTAGCCAGGAAAATCTAACCAGGTTTTCTGGGAAAATTTTAGGTTCTCTTTCAAAACAATTTTTATCTCAAAAAATAGAAAAGCTATGACCAAATTTGGTACGTAAGTTTACGATAAAAAAAACTATATAGCAAAATTTATATTTCTATGTTAAAAGAAAACAGTCTGGACGCAGCAAGTGCGTTATGGTAGCGAAGTTTTTTAAAGTATTTTTAATAGAAAATGTCTTTCCTTGATGAAAGCAGGCATCAAACTTGATTACCTATATAGTAGAAACAATGTACCATATTTCATCAAAATAACTTTATTGTTTGAAAATATATAAACATTTTTCAAAATTCTGGATGCAGCAAGTGTGTTATGGAAGTGAATTTCCATAAAAATGTTTTTAATAGCAAATGCGAGCAGGCATCAATCTGATTACCGGTATAGCCTATGTAGTAGCAACAATGTACTATATTTTATCAAAATTACTTATGGTTTGAAAATATACAAGAATTTTCCGAAAATAAACCTAAATCTTGGTTTCCTAACCAACAAAGCTTACGTTAATAGCAAATTGAGTTATTGAAATTTGAAGGATTTAATGAAAATTCGGTAAATTTGCAGATTAGCTCCCGAACACTTTTCAAAAAATTGTTTTCAGAAACATTACTAGCACCTCACCTGGATACACAAACCACAAGAAAAATTCCTTCTTCACACCCCCCAAGGAAGTTACGGGACTGGGAGTGAATAGGGATGCTGGCGGGGTGGGTAGTAAAAAGGAAATATGAGCAGAAAATGCGAAGAAAACTGCTTGAAAGCTGTCTTTTTGAAGCCATATCCCCATTAAACCCTGCATACCCCGCACAGCACCTCTATTTGAAGAAATTTTTTTGTGGTTTATGCAACTATGGTGGTTGTATGCACGACGAATGAGACCCCCCGGTTTGACTTGTGGCAGGGTGGGGGTTGGGAGGTGCCTGCTTCGTCGTGGGGATTTTCCTTCCCCCTCACGTGCATACAACCACCCTCGCTGCATAAATCATAAATGTCTTGTTCTTAGTCGCCAAGGAAGTTACGGCACCTGGCGGGATAGGAGTTCTGTACGGGGTAGGCAGGGTTTAAGAGGATATGGCTTCAAGATGTATAAAAAGCAGCTTTCAAGCCCGTTTTATTCGAATTTTCTGCTCATATTTCCTTTTTACTACCTACCCCGCCCAGCACCCCTACTCACTCCTGGTCCCCTAACGTCCTTGAGAGGTGTGAACAAGAAATTTTTCGTGGGGTTTGTGGATCCAGGGTGGCCCTAGGCAGGTTTCTGAAAACAGTTCTTTGAAAAGCGTTCGGGAGCTAAACTGCAAATTTACCGAAAATTCGCTACCAACACGCACTTACTGCGTACAGATTTTTTTCTTACAAACGCATCATATTTCGATAAAAAATGCAAAAATGCATTTACGAATTTGTTCTACAAAAATTAGCTAAAAAAAAATTATACACCCTTACTCACTCGTGGTCCCGTAACTTCCTTGGGGGGTGTGAACAAAAAAAATGCAAAAATTCATTAACGAAATTTATTCTACGAAAATTAGCTTAAAAAATTATAGACCGTTAAACCACAAACTTCACTAAACCTGCAGCGAAAGCACCAACTTAACTAAACCGACAGCCAAAGCATCAGAGAAAGGGTCTATTTGAAATGAATTTTCTGTAAATATTTTAGTAAAATGAGGGGCAACGACGGTTGAATCTGAAACTTAAGGGTTTGCAGAACACTCTTCTTGCAACATTTTCTTTTCAACATCAGTATTTGTTTCACGTTCTTTGCCTAAACACTGCCAATTTTGACGTTTAAAATTGCGAGTTTAACGTTTTGAGGAAAACTCCAAAATTTGTTTCTTTAACTGCATATAACTTATTTGTCTTTAAGGCTAGAGACCTAAGTTTTGGTACAGAGTTCACTCTTTATAACACAAACAATCGTGTCAAATTTAGTTGCACTTACTTTGTTACTTCCGGAGATATGAATTTTTTTAGAAAGAAAATACAAAATATTCTGGGAAAACCTGGTCCGATTTTCCTGGCTAACGAACTTATCCAAGCCACTTGCAAAAGAAAGGTACTCACCAAATTTGATCAAGATTGGTCCATTATTTTTTGAGTTATCGGTCGGATGTATATATATATATATATATATATATATATATATATATATATATATATATATATATATATATATATATATATATATATATATATATATATATATATATATATATATATATATATATATATATATATATATATATATATATATAAACAAAGATCTCCTCAGTGGCGAATTATTTTTTTTAATTCGCTAAAAAGTTATAAACAATATTTGGTGCCAGATCATTTCTATAAAAATTCACTACCATAACGCACTTGTTGCGTCCAGACTTTTTTTATATTATCTAATTTATCTCTAAGTATGCTACTTTGACTTTGCCGTGACTAAAAGGTACCTAATTATGTATTGTATAATACACAAAAAAAAGAATAAATGGCATTCGTAGCAGCATCAGGAGAAACAAAATAAAACGACAAAATAAACCTAATCTGATTTAATGAAGTATCCCCGTAAACTCCGGCTTTGAGCATATTGTCAAGCAATTTTTTCATCGTCTGCATTTAATTGTATCCGCGCGTTTTATACTCTTTGTGTAGTCAACTCATAATAAGAGTGGTGCGCTTATCCGTTTGAAATTTGCTCTTTTATTTTTCGGCAAAATCAAATCACGCGTACCTACTATCCAGCAGTGGACGATTAGTTCCAGTCGACTCTCTCGTATTCCTTCAGATCGCAGCTCTTTTTCATGCGATGAATACACAAACAAAATTAAAAAGAGGAAAAACGTAAACACCAACACCATTATTACAGTGGCTTCAAAAGAAGCGGGAGTTATTGCTTATGGTGAACACTCTATTCGACATTTATTAAAAGTGTTAGCGTCTCTTTGAAAATTAATTACTACTTGCCAAAAATGCTTTTTGAAGTTTTTTCTACTGTAGATACTGATATGCGATTTTTCTTTATTCGGTTTATTGGTTTTGGTATCTAGATGAATATTGGATTATACAATATTCAGAAGTTGTGTTTATAAAAAGTCTGGACGCACCATGTGTATTATGGTAGCGAATTTCCCTAAGACAGTTTCAAAAGATAGTCTTTCTGTTTTCATATTGATTTACAAGCAACCCTAATATGCTCCAAAACCTACAAACGATAACTATCGTTCTCATCAAAAGATTGTGTACTTTGGGGAAGAAAGAGATTGTTTTCTTCCCCACTAATCTGCAGGTGGATTGATCCCACCCACAGTAATTAATCGGCTTCGTTAATTAGCGCTTGAAGAAGAGTGTTGAAGTATGGACTGTATGTGGACTGTATATGGTCCATACTACATACAAACTTGACAACTACTGGTCTGGCTTTACTGTTGGGTTTCGTTTCGGTATTTTTTTTAAATTGCAGAAACGAAACCCAACAGTGAAGCCAGAGAAGTAGTCTTGCAGTCTGTATGTAGTGTATATTTAAACTTTATGTTCTGTGGGTTCCAAAATAATAAACTGGTTATATATACAGGCTGGCGCATTGAAAACGAAACAGGCCTATTTGCGTCCAAATAATTTTTTTAAGAAACGCTGAAACACGTCAATTTTAATATTCAGGGGGACATGTTTTGACATAAAACTGAATTTGTCACATTAACCCCTTAAAGGTGGTGATAACAACCCTTATATTTTAAGTAGGGAACATGGGTCGAGTGTTACATCATATGAAAGCTATTTCTTTTCTGAATTCATCGCACAAATTTTTTTGAAAGTTTTATCAAGTCGTTTAAGAATTATTCATCGTTAGAGTTGCAAGAACGTATTTCATTCATTGTGATAATAAATGCACTAATTAATGAATTTTTAGTTAAAAAAACTAAAAAACAAAACCAGACGTTCAAAAATGTTTATTCAGTTAAGTAAGTGTTCAAATTGTTGACCACCAGCTTCCATACAAAAGTACAAATTTTGTTCAAAACGAGCACTGACATTCTGGAGCATTTGTGGAGTTATTAGACGGCATTCTTCAACAATGCGTCTTCGTAATTCTTCCAGAGACTCCGGTTCTGTTGCGAAAATTCTACTCTTTAAATGGCCCTATAGAAAGACGTCTAAAGGAGTTAAATCCGGTGATCTAAGGGGCTACTCAATAGTTGAAACACTAATTGATTTTCTTGATACCGATCATCATTTTCAACAATGTCAATTAGTAGAGGGAAAACGATATCGTCTAGTAACTTCAAATACGTTTCGCCACTCAAATTGCCATCAAGGAAAATTGGTCCGATTAAACGGTCTCCGAAAATGCCAGTCCAGACATTCAATTTCTGTTGAGTTTGAGTGTGGACTTCGTGAAAATTTCTTAGATTATTATCTGCCCAATAACGACAATTATGACGATTGACTGTAGAGTTTAATAAAAACGTACACTCGTCTGAAAAACAGATATTGAACAGAAAGTTCCCGTTATCAGCTATTTGTGCAGTCATAACTTCACAAAACTTCAGTCGTTGTACAAGATGAATTTTAAACTGGTGAAATTTATGATGCTTCAATATTCGCTGAATAGTTCTTCTTTTGATGTTTGAAACAGTGGCTAATTTTCTCGTGCTCAAAGTTGGATCTGCAGCAATTTGTCCTAAAACTTCAATCTCAGTAATCTCATTTCTAACCGGAAATTCACGTTCAGGATGCCGTTTTTTTGTTGGCTACTGGACCACTTTGTCGAAACTTTGCAACTAACTCCAAAATGTATTTTCTGTTAACATGTCTGTTCGGATGTAGTTCATTAAACATATTTGCGGTACGGTTGGCACAGTCATCGTTTTTGAAAAAAAGAGTAATTATTTCAACTCTTGCTTCTACAGAATACACCATTGTGAAGTACTATCAAGTATCAAACTGACCGATAAACTGAAATGATAAACCGCAGTTCTCTCATTCCGATAAGAAATGCTCTGATAGTCAATTTTTGGTTTACAAACCAACAAAACATTGACTATCATCACATTTCTTATCGGAATGAGTGAAATTCGTTTTTGCATCTTCAACTGTGAGTAATTTTCAAACGAGTTGATAAAACTTCCAAAAAAATTTGTGAGCTGATATCAGACAAAAGAGCTTTCAAATGATGTAACACTCGACCCATGTTTCCTAATTAAAATATAAGGGTTGTTATCACCACCCTTAAGGGGTTGATGTGACAAAGTTGAGTTTTATGTCAAAACAACTTCCCCGTCAATATTAAAATTGACGTGTTTCAGCGTTTCTTAAAAAAAATTCTCTGGACGCAAATCGCTCTGTTTCGTTTTCAATGCGCCACCATATATATATATATATATATATATATATATATATATATATATATATATATATATATATATATATATATATATATATATATATATGATATATATATATATATATATATATATATATATATATATATATATATATATATATATATAATATTCAGTTTTTGTGACGGTAATATTATTATTTTGTTAAAAATTGTGGGGACAGATCAGGTCAGGTCAGTTGCAAAATAAAAGTCTGTATTAATTGCCGAGCTTTGGGAATAATTTATTTCATTATCAAGGCTACAACATGGAAAAAATATATAGAATTCACATAGGAAAAATACAAAAGTCTAAAATACGTACATATAACGCAAGTTTTACTTGAACTAATTATTAAATAACAAACATGAAAAAATCTTTTTGAAAATTCGACTGAAGTCGAAAAGAATCACACCGACATATGCAGCTAACTATTGTGTACTTTATTTGTTTCTTTTTTTTTGTGTAGGAAATATAAATACGGGCAGTAATTTCTAAAATTATGATATTTGTTTAAGTTTATTGAATTGTCGTTAAAGGTTATGTTAAACTCTTCTAAATAATAAAAGAATGTGTTTAGATGACTTTGAAAAAATTGTTTGTAAATTTTTCAAAAAAATCCGAAACCATTTTTTATAGTCACTTAGTAAACATGTATCATTGATTACCAAAATTTCAGAAAAAAATCTCACAAAAAATTATTCATATGGAAGCACAAAAAAATTCTGCGAAAACTGACTAAAAATTTTTTACACAAAATTACATACAAATAATACATAAAATTCAAATCATTTACCTAATCTGCAATCAAAAAACTTCCAGATTCATCTCGCAGGGAAGAAGTGATTATCAGAAGACTCTGAATTGGCCACTCTCTACATACACATGGTTATCTCTTAAATCAACAACAACGCCCTTATTGTGAGCTTTGTGACCGACCAACTTCAATTTTTCACTTACTATTGGAATGTCCCTTATATGCCTGTCCACGATTTGAAAATTTTGGTGAAAGAAACTCGTCTGAAATGTTAGGTCTAAATTTTACGAATGTAAACTGTTTACTTAGATTTTAAGACAGTCTAATTTATATAATAGTATTTAAGTCTATTTATTAGTTCCTCTTTTTATATATAATTTTGTTATGTAATTATTTAAAGTGCCGTTACTGTCAATGACCTTAGTTGTTAAGGCACTTAAATTATGAATTAAAAAAAATGAAAATAAAATAATTTGTTTGCACGAAAATCCATTGAAACCTTAGTTTCGACGAATTTCGTTTAAAAAATATTCCATCAAATGAATATTTTTTATACAAAAATTCGCCACAAATGTTTCATCAAACAAAAATCATTAAGTTCATTTATAAGAAAATTCGCTATTAAAAGAACATTTTCATGAATTTTTGTTTTAAGTTCCGTCGACAAGGTTTTTGTGTATAATTATATTTTGGTAGGTGGGTAAATAACGTCAAAAGGCTCATTGGTTTCTTTGGAAATATTTTTAAGTTCATTTTCGGAAAAATGTTGTACTTTTTCAAAGAATAAAATTGTTGTGTGTGTGTGTGTGTTTTGTTTCTTTAACGTCGGCCTATTTCCGCGACTATGGCCAATCACCGACGCCAGGGAGCAGTTTCACCTCATCATCCTGGAAATTTTGGCGAACCCCTGCCTTTCTGTAAGGAGAGTGGGGATCTTTAACG
The DNA here is from genome assembly GCA_964006375.1 of Tillus elongatus. Lineage (NCBI taxonomy): Eukaryota > Metazoa > Arthropoda > Insecta > Coleoptera > Cleridae > Tillus > Tillus elongatus. The sequence continues at coordinate 21,615,349 of OZ023263.1, read as the reverse complement.
TGCCCAAGATCGCATGGACACGGGACCGACGGCTTTACGCCCCCTCCGAAGGGCGGAACGTGCAAACATTAAACTTGCTCGAATACAATGCCAGAACCTCGGTTGATGTTAATTTTACAGTTTGTACTGAAAAAGTAAAGGAGTACCCTGGGATCGAACCCACTACCCTTCGGTTCAGAAGCACATGTTCTTACCTCTGAACCACCGAGGTTCTAATAAAATTGTTTTGATGAATGATACTATAATGAATGTTTTAATAATAAACTAAAACAGCCATCACTTAGATTGTGTGAAATATATTTAACAATTAACAATAACAAATAAGTAAACTCTGCGCTTACAGTAAATGAACTTAAACGTTATTAACACAACAATAGTAATTAAGTAAACGAGAATGTCTAATCAGGTAGCATTTAAGCAGCGAGCGTACTTTTCACATTTAGGTACAAGACCGGATGACATCACCGTGACGTGTGTTTCTAGAACACTCTTCTTGCGACACTTTCTTTACATAATCCGTATTTGTTTCAGATTCTTTGGCTAAATCTTGCCAATTTTGACGTTTCAAATCGCGACTTTGATATTTTGAGGATTACAAATTTGTTTTCTTTAAATCCCCAAAACAGTTTTGTCTTTAAACTTAAAGACCTAAATTTTGGCACTCTTTATAACACAAATAGGCGTATCAAATTTGGATGCCCCTATGTTATTTTCGGCGATATAATTTCTTTCTGAAAGAAAACACAACATTTTCCGGGAAAACCGGGGCCGATATATATATATATATATATATATATATATATATATATATATATATATATATATATATATATATATATATATATGTATGTATGTATTTTGCGTTTTCTTTCAGAAAAAGATATATCTCCGGAAATAACAAAGTAGGGACAACCAAATTTGGTACGCGTGTTTGCATTATAAAGGGTGAACCATCTGCCAAAATTTAGGTCTGTAAGTTTAAAGACAAAAAAATGTTGGGCATTTAAAGAAAACAAATTTGTTTTCCTCAAAACGTTAAAGTAGCGATTTGCAACGTCAAAATTGGCAAGATTTAGGTAAAGAATATGAAAGAAATACGCATTATGTAAAGAAAGTGTCGCAAGAAGAGTTTCAGCTTCACTTGTCATTCTCCTTCATTTTACTAAAATATTTTCAGAAATTTCATTTAAAATAGACCCTTTCTCTGATGCTTTGGCGGTAGTTTTAGATAAGTTTATGGTTTAACGGTCTATAATTTTTAGCTAATTTTCGTAGAAAAAAATCGATAATGAGAAGACCGCGACTTCTGAATTTTAAAAAGACTTCTTCAAATTGACGCAAACTAGTCCCTCTAGAATCCATATCCGGGTTTAGTTTCAGTTTTTATCTGTTTACATATATTCAGCGTGACGCATTTCTACAGTAAACCTCAATACAATTGTTATTATACGAGAAAAGGAAAATTTTCTTAGAAAAAAATGTACCGACTTATTAATTTTGAAAAAAATTCTTCAAATGAGCGCGAACTAGGACCCCTAGAACCCATATCCAGGGTCAGTTTCATTTTTTATATGTTTATTTATATACATACGTAGTGTGCGACACTTTCTTTACATAATCCATATTAGTTTCAGATTATTTGCCTAAATTTTACCAATTTTGACGTTTCAAATCCCAAATTTGTTTTCTTTAAATGCCCAAAACATTTTTGTCTTTAAACTTACAGACCTAGATTTTGGCATGTGGTTCACTCTTTATAATGAAAATATGCGTGCCAAATTTGGTAGCCCTTACTTTGTTATTTCCGGAGATATAATTTTCTTCCGAATGAAAACACAAAATTTTCCGGGAAAACCGGGGCCGATATATATATATATATATATATATATATATATATATATATATATATATATATATATATATATATATATATATATATATATATATATATATATATATATATATATATATATCACACCGATAAATCAAAAAAGAATGGGTCGATTTCGATCAAATTTGCTGAGTACCTAACTTTTGCAAGTGCTTGGATAAGTTCGTTATCCAGGAAAATCGGCCCCGGTTTTCCCGAAAATTTTTGTTTTTTCCTTCGGAAAAAATAATATATCCGGAAATTACAAAGTAAGGGCAACCAAATTTGGTACGCATGTTTGTATTATAAAGAGTGAACCATGTGCCAAATTTAGGTCTGTAAGTTTAAAGACAAAAATGTTTTAGGCATTTAAAGAAAACAAATTTGTTTCCCTTAAAACGTCAAAGTTGCTATTTGAAACGTCAAAATTGGCCACATTTGGGCAAAGAATCTGAAACAAATACGGATTATGTGAGGAAAGTGTCGCAAGAAGAGTGTTCTGCAAACCCTTAAGTTTCAGCTTCACCCGTCATTGTCCTGCATTTTACTATAATATTTCCAGAAAATTCATTTCAAATAGACCTCTGATGCTTTGGCGGTAGTTTTAGTTAAGTTTATGGTTTACCGGTCTATAATTTTTAGCTAATTTTCGTAGAAAAAATTTATTATTGAGGAGACCTCGACTTTTGAGTTTTAAAAACATTTCTTCAAATGAGCGCAAACTAGTCCCTCTAGAAGCCATATCCGGGTTTAGTTTCAGTTTTTATCTGTTTACATATATACAGCGTGACGCATTTCTACAGTAAAGCTCAAGATAATTGTTATTATACAAGATACAAGAAAAAGTTGTGTACGCTAATTATGAGGTGTCTTGAGCAGCATCTTATAAAATTATTTTGACAATCACATTGTGGCCAATAAGTCGTTGGTGATACCTACAAATTTTTTTTCGAACATCCTTATATAATTGCATTTTTGCATTTTTGTAATGAAATATGATGCGTGTTTGTAAGAAAAAAGCTCGAGACGCAGTAAGGGCATTTCGGTAGCGAATTTTCATTAAATGCTTCAAATTTCAATAACTCAATTTGCTATTAACCCAAGGTTTGTTGGCTAGGAAACCAGTTTTCTCGGAAACGTTTTCAGTTTATTTTCGGAAAATTTTTGTACATTTTCAAACAATAAGTTATTTTGATAAAATATGGTACATTGTTTCTACTATATAGGTTATACCGGTAACCAGATTGATGCCTGCTTGAATTAGAGACATATTTGCTAGGAAAAACATTTTTATGAAAATGCACTTCCATAACGCACTTGCCGCGTCCAGACTTTTTTTATTGGATGGTTCGATATTTTGTACCACACTGAAATTATAAATGTGTGTAGTGAATGGAAGAATACATGCATCTTTCCAAACCATATCATATCAATCGTACATACATACGTACATATATATATATATATATTAAATATTTTAAAATTTAAAACAAAAAAAAAATTACTTTTAAGAGCAGTATAACCTACTCAACAGCATTACGTTTTATCTATCGAAAATGCAGAGAAATTAACTAAATTATTTAAGCTCCGCCATGAAGCGCAAAATTCTCTAATATCCGGTGCTTCCGATAGTAAAAGAATTAATCTCTGTGTATACCGTGCTACTCGTGTAGGGTTGATTAGATTATTGACGAGAAGAGCAGACTAATAGAAAGTGCACACTTGGGGCTCGCATCGATCTGGATGAACCAAAGAACAAGCCCCCTGAGGATGCGGTTCTATGCTTCTCTGGATCTCCCTGCTTCACCGATGCAATCTGAACTTGTTTGTTTGTTCAAGATAATCACATTGTTAGTTATTTATCTCAAATCTGATCGGAAGTCTGCAACATTTCCACAAATCTGTGAACATGTATGTATGTGTGAGGTCACATTTTTGCTGCCCCTCTCTCCTGTCAGCTTATTAGTGAATTTTCTTAAAAAAAAATCACTAATGAGGAGATCCTGACTTTTGAATTTTGAATTTTTTTTCAAATGATCAAGAACTAGGCCCGCTAGAACCCATATCCAGAGTCAGTTTTAATTTTTATATGTTAATATATATATATATATATATATATATATATATATATATATATATATATATATATATATATATATATATATATATATATATATATATATATATATATATATATATATGTCACACCGATAACTCAAACAATAATGATTCGATTTTGATCAAATTTGGCACGTACCTTCTTTTTGCAAGTGGCTTGGATAAGTTCGTTAGTCAGGAAAATCGGTACAGGTTTTCCCGCAAAATTTTGAGTTTTCTTTCGAAAAAAAATTATATTTCCGGAAATAACAAAGTAAGGGCCACCAAATTTAGTAAGCTGTCTATCATATAGTGTATCCTGTGAACCAACATTCAGATCTCTATCTTAAAAGACAAAAAGTTAGAGGTAAATTAATTTTTAACTAATTAAATCTGATTAAAGAAAGTTAAAACTTCAAAATTTATTGAGTACGAATGGGAGTGAAAAAATACTACAATAAATGACTAACAAGCACCTAGTCTAAGTCGTTATTTCCCTTGATTTCGTTATAATATGAGCAAAAAATCTATTGTAAATCGAAATGGTTTTGTGTAAATTTTAAAACATTGAACCAATGTATTGCGGGATATAGTTGCTAGTAGACACATGTAGAGCATAGCTCAGTGGCCTAAGTCCGTATACATCGGATCATCAAATTCAATTGACTCCTGCATGACTTCTCCCGTGGCTTTACAAGTGCTTGTTTTAGTGAATTTTCTTAAAAAAAATCACTAAGGAGGAAATTCCGATGGCGATTAATAACGAAAAATAACTGCGTTTATAATTCGGCAGGTTATTTACTTTGCTAAATATGAACTGAGTTTCCTTCTGGAAATCTTTTGTATAACTTTCATGAAACTTGTAATAGAAGTTTCTTTTAAAGAGACTTACACTATCTACAGATATAGCAAAATTTAGTTCTTGAGCTTCGTACAAAATTACAGATACGACATAGTATACAAAAAACCTCTACGGTTCTTTTTCTACAAGAAGCTTAACATTTTGAACATTGTTTACAGACTTTGAGATATTGAAGTATCATATCAGTATAATAAGACTGGACTAATTATTTACAGGCATTATTTGTGTTAGGTGTCAATGATAATAAAAAATGTATTAGTCACTTCATTTTATTCCTACAAAAAAATTGGTGTTGCTGAATAGAGAATTGAATTAGCTTTAGAAGATGTATCACACTACCCACCATCCAATTTCAAAATTTCGATTGCGTAGCTACCTTTGAAGAGGTATGACGATAGGGGTGAGATTTTTATATCAAAAAGTTAGTTTTTGACAATAAAATTCGACCTGTTTTTGAATTTTCTTTAATAATGGTCACTTTTAATTTTATTGAATTTATGCGTTACTTTATAGTATAGACACAATATATATATATATATATATATATATATATATATATATATATATATATATATATATATATATATATATATATATATAGGGTGGCGCATTGAAAACGAAACAGACCGATTTGCGTCCAGTGATTTTTTTTTATAAGAAACGCTGAAACACGTCAATCTTAATATTGAGGGGGATATGTTTTCACATCAACCCCTTAAGGGTAGTGATAACAACTCTTATATTTTAAATAGGGAACATGGGTCGAGTGTTACATCATTTGAAAGCTCTTTCTTTTCTAAATTCAGCACAAATTTTTTTTGAAGTTTTATTCACAGTTGAAGATGCAAAAACGCATTTCACCCATTCCGATTAGAAATGTGCTGATAGTCAATGTTTTGTTGGTTTTGTAAACAAAAAATTGACTATCAGAACATTTCTTATCGGAGTGAGAGAAATGCGGTTTATTATTACAGTTTATCGGCCGGTTTGATACTTGATAGTACTACCGAAAATTAATTTCACAATAGTGTATTCTGTAGAAGAAAGAGTTGAAATAATTACTCTTTTTTTCAAAAACGATGACTGTGCCAACCGTACCGCAAATTTGTTTAATGAACGACATCCGAACAGACATGTTAACAGAAAATATATTTTGGAGTTATTTGCAAAGTTTCGACAAAGTGGTTGAGTAGCCAACAAAAAACGGGATCCTGAACGTGAATTTCCGGTTAAAAATAAGACTACTGAGATTGAAGTTTTAGGACAAATTGCTGCAGACCCAACTTTGAGCACGAGAAAATTGGCCACTGTTTGAAACATCAAAAGAAGAACTATTAAGCGAATATTGAAGCATCATAAATTTCACCCGTATAAAATTCATCTTGTACAACAACTGAATGAAGATGATTTTGATCGGCGGCTGGAGTTTTGTGAAGTTATGACTGCACGAATAGCTGATAACGGGAACTTCCTGTTCAATATCTGTTTTTCAGACGAGTGTACGTGTTTATTAAACTCTACAGTCAATCGTCATAATTTGCGTTATTGGGCAAATAATAATCCAAGAAATGTTCATGAAGACAACACTCAAACTCCACAGAAATTGAATGTCTGGACTGGCATTTTTGGAGACCGTTTAATCGGACCAATTTTTTTATGGAAATTTCAGTGGCGAAACGTATTTGGAGATACTAAAAGATATCGTTTGCCCTCTACTAATTGACATTGTTGAAAATGATGATCGCTATCAAGAAAATCAATTGTCGTTTCAACAAGATGGAGCTCCTCCGTATTTTTTACAACGTGTTAGGGAGTTTTTGAACAGAGAGTTTCCAGGACAATGGATTGAGCGTAGAGGTGCTATTGAGTGGCCCCCTAGATCACCAGATGTAACTCCTTTAGACTTCTTTCTATGGGGCCATTTAAAGACTAGAATTTATGCAACAGAACCGGAGTCTCTGGAAGAATTACGACGATGCATTGTTGAAGAATGCCGTCTAATAACTCCGCAAATGCTCCAGAATGTCAGAGCTCGTTTTGAACAAAATTTGTACTTTTGTATGGAAGCTGGTGGTCAACAATTTGAACTCTTACTTAACTGAATAAACATTTTTGAACGTTTGGTTTTGTTTTGTTTTTAGTTTTTTTTAACGAAAAATTGACTAATGAGTGCATTTCTTTTCACAATGAATGAAATACGTTCTTGCAACTCCAACTATGAATAATTTTTAAACAAATTGATAAAACTTCCAAAAAAATTAGTGTGCTGAATTCAGAAAAGAAACAGCTTTCAAATGATGTAACACTCGACCCATGTTCCCTATTTAAAATAAAAGGGTTGTTATCACCACCCTTAAGGGGTTGATGTGACAAAGTTGAGTTTTATGTCAAATCATGTCCCTCTCAATATTAAAATTGACCTGTTTCAGCGTTTTTAAAAAAATCTCTGGACGCAAATCGGTCTGTTTCGTTTTCAATGCGCCACCCTGTATATATATATATATATATATATATATATATATATATATATATATATATATATATATATATATATATATATATATATATATATATATATATATATAAACATATGAAAATTGAAGTTAATCGCAAATAGAGGTTTAGAAGTGTTTTTTTACAAAATGCAGAAGTCACCATATCCTAATTAGCGAATATTTTTTCTACGAAAATACGCTAAAATGGTTGCAAGCCGCTAAAACTGCCAAAGAAGCTGTAATAATTAAAATTGCCGGATCACATGTTTATAACAAACACGTGCTCATGGATGAGGATGGAAAAGTTTGCAGCATTTTCTAGGAAATACGTATGCTTGTTCGTAACAAAGAGAAAGGAAAAATATTGCTAATTTTCTAGCAAGACAATCTCAGCTGGGTTGTCTGAAGCTCGAATTTACGCCTTCCAGACATAACGAGGGGTCGTATCGTAAATAGTTAATTGGCAAGCGCATATAGGGTATATTATCCGCTAATGAACTTGCTGGGGCATACGACACTTCCAGACGACGGAACTTGCTTACGTCTTACAGAATGTCTGTTGGCACTGTACGTTTGAAGAGGAATTACTGGCGTAGATAGGGCATGCAACCTGAACAGAGAGGATGTCGACAGAGGGCGCTTTCATTCGCTCTTCTATCTTGTTTTAATGGACCCATTTACACAAGAAGGTGGCAAAAATTAAAATAAGTTTGGTATATTACTTGAAAAATAATATCACTCTTGGGTTTCATTTGTATTTCTAAATGTCAATCAACAATAAAATACAGAAAATACTCACCTGGCTGTACATGAAGCATCTTATCGAAGAACAGTCAAAATAAATGCTTAGTTGTTTTTGAGTTAATCTTCATTAGGAAAATTCACTAATTGAGAGGTAACGAAAGTGAGATTTCCGAAAATTTTTTTCAAATAAGCGCGCGAATTAGGGACCCCAGAACCCATATCCAAGGTCCACTTTAATTTTTAATGTATATATATATATATATATATATATATATATATATATATATATATATATATATATATATATATATTTATTTATTTATTTAGTTATAGAATTAAACACACTGAGACCGTAGAGGCGACCACCAGCGAGATGTGAGGAGTAGGCAGATTGTGGCTTTAGAGTTAATTTCCTTAACCTCTTAAAAATGGCCCCTAAACACGAGCTGAAACGTCGAGTTTTAATAGATTCTGGACGCGGTTCAACCCGAGACCCAGTATATCTTATATATATATATATATATATATATATATATATATATATATATATATATATATATATATATATATACATATATATATATATATATATATATATATATATATATATATATATATATATATATATATGCATGCATATATATCACACCGATAACTCAAAAACTAATGGGCCGATTTTGATTAAATTCGGTGAATACCTTTATTTTGCACGTGGCTTGGATATGTGCGTTAGCCAGGAAAATGCGCCGAGGTTTTCCCGGAAAATTTTGTGTTTTATTTCAAAAAAATATATCTCTCCGGAATTAACAAAGTAGTTCGGTACGCAGGTTTATATCATTATAGGTAAGTTACCTACCAAAATGTATCCATGTTGGTTAAAGAACAAAAAAGTTACAGGCATTTGAAAAAAAATTGGGTTTCCCTCAAAACGTCAAAGTCGCGATTTAAAACGTCAAAAGTGGTAATATTTAGGCAATGAACCTGAAACTAATATAAGCTGTGGAAAGAAAATGTCTCAAGAAGAATGTTTTACAAAGCCTGAAGTCTTAGTTACAATCGTCATTGTCCTCCATTTTACTCAACTATTCCCAGAAAATTCATTTCAAATAGAACCTTTCCTCTGATGGTTTGGCAGTAGTGTTGGCTATAGAGTTTAATTTTCGAATTTTCGAATCATTAAAGCTCAATATATCCGTTATTGTGCAAGATACGAAAAAATGTATACACTAATTATAGGGTGTCTTGAGCTACATCTTAAAAAAATATTTCTACAATTACAGGCTGGCCATAAGTCATTGGTGATTCAATTTTTTTTAACGAACACGGCTTATGTTATTGCATTTTTGCATTTTCCATCAAAATATAATATATATTTGTAAGAAAAGAAATTCGGGACGCAGCAAGTGCGTTATTGCAACGAATTTTTATTAAATGCTTCAAATTTGAATAGCTCAATTTGCTATTAACCTATAAGATTGACCAAGAAAACAGTTTTTTCGGGAACACTTTAAGTTTACTTTCGGAAATTTTGGTACATTTTCGAACAATAAAGTTATTCTGATGAAACATGGCACATTTTTTCTACTATATAGGTACTGGTAACGAAATTTGATGCCTATTTTCTTAAAAAAAAACATATTTGCTATTAAAAACATTTTTATTAAAATTCACTACCATAACGAATTTGCTGCGTCCAGACTTTTAAGAAGAAATTTTTATACATTTTTTCGTGTTTTTTTAAAAATAACTTTGTATAAATCTTGTATGTTCTATTAAGTGCCGCCGTGGCTGTGTTGAAAGTCGATTGAAACTTCCCAATTCGGACTCTGGGGACGACGTTTCGAGACTCACCGGCAGCGGATGATTTTTCAAATCAATTCTGTCGTTGAGACCGCGCTTAAGGTAGAGGGTAGGTTAGTTTAGATAAACAAAAAGGGTCAGCATTGGTCTAATTGCCAGTAAGAATCTTACTTGCCAGTAAGCATCTTACCTTTTACCTTTTGTATGTTTTATTATTATAGATGTAGTTAATTAGGTTTCCTCTTCCGGGCTCGCAAATACTTTTCACCAGCTAATCTCTATACCTTATATACTTCACAAATAAGGTCAAACCTCGAATACTGCTCCCACATCTGGGGTGCCGCTGCCGCTTCTACACTCGCTATCCTGTACTCCATTCTAAAGAGAGCTATACGTCTCATCCATGACCCTACCCTCACCCAAAGGCTGCCATCCCTTGCCCACCGACCTGCCGTTGGTGACCTCTCTCTCTCTCTCTCTCTCTCTCTCATAGATATCTGCACGGGCACTGATCAGAGGAGCTTTCTTCCATAGTTCCTCCACTTGCTGCCCCCAACAGATCTACCAGGGGAACAGAGCGAATGCACCCTTTTGCTGTCCAGGTCACCAGACATAGAATATCTTGTTATGCCTGCTCTTTTGTCTCGAGGACTTCCAAGTTGTGGAATTCCTTGCCGGCACATGTTTTTCCTTCTCCTCCGAACCTCCAAACCTTCAAGTCCAGAATTAACAAGTTGCCTCTTTCCTCCTTGTTGACACCGACGGTACGATAGTATTTAGGCTGTAAGCCCTTGTGTTGTTTGTTGTTCAAATATAAAAAAAGAATTTTTTTACGCTGCAAGATTGTGGAATATATTATTAAGCTGCAGGAGACGGCTGGCGAGTTCGTCTACACAAATGTATAGGACCGTTTCTTGCCTACACACAAGTTTTAAATAACTTCAGTGGGATAAGTCCTATGTTTGTTGTGTATGAATATTGCCATTGTTTGTGAGTTTTGAACACTTTGTATATTTTATTTTGTTCAATAAACATATTATTATTATTAAATGGATAAAATGAAGTTTTGTGTTAATGCCATGGTTTGCATAACTGCATTATGTTTACATAAACTAAAATTTACCGCCTTACTGCATATCATGGTCCAACATATGGGAAACAACAGCTGATATGTCTCTAAAATTATAATACTCTGAAAGCTCTTTCCGAAGGCAAGTAGTCTTCTAATTCTATTGTGTAATTACTATGGTAAGTGAATTAAAATGTTGGCTGACAATTCTCCCATCTGATCTGAGTGAGCCATTTTCTGTTTAAATTGTTTATTAAATATTGAAGGACCTAGTTAGCTAGCTATAATAATGTTAGTGAAAAGAATAACGAAAAAGACTTTACTCGGCAAGTGTGTTGTTTACCAAATTGACATTTGCTGTGTTCGCAGTAACCACCAGTGTTGGATTAGCTTCTATAGTCTCTCAAGGTCCAACGGCAGCAAACCCTTCTGGACTCTTGCTAAATCTATTGGGAAGAATTTCTGCAAGAGCACGTTCTCACCTCTTGTTTCAGGGGATGAAATTGTTTCTACCGCCCTGGGCAAGGCTGAACCTTTTGCCTCGTTGTTCGCCGGCAATTCTACTCTCAAACCACCTCCAAATGTTCAACCACCAACAGTCCCCAATGTCGCGCATAAAATGACGGATATCATTTTCAAAACTAAAAAGGTACGAAACACGCTCTCTTCTCTTAATACCAGGAAAGCCTCTGGCGTTGACGAGATCTCAGCATTTGTTCTCAAAAAATGCGCACCAAAACTTGCTCCTGCCCTGACTCGTCTCTTTCAGACATCTTACAATAGAGGCATATTCCCTAGTAACTGGAAAACTGCTCGAGTACAACCCGTCCCCAATAAAGGATCCAAAGCGCTCCCTAGCAACTACAGACCTATTTCTCTCCTAATATTTCATGAAAAACACAGTCTAATCCACGACAGGCAGTATGGATTCCGTCAGCGCAGATCAACTGCCGACCTTATTTCCTTTGTCAGCCGTTCTTGAAACAAGTCTATGGAACTACACGGTGAAAGCATTCGACCAGGTCTTGCACGCAGCGCTGCTTAATAAACTTCCGGCCTATGGAGGAGCATTTCTGTTGTCGTGGATGGCCATTCCTCTAATCTGTATCCATTTAATGCAGTAGCCCTTCAAGGGTCAGCTTTAGCCGCTAATTTGTTTCTTCTCCACATCAATGACCTCCTCTCTAGCACATCCAGTTTACAGTTACGCGGATGACAGCACCCACCACTCAAATATACAATATTCTAAGCCTGTCTCTTTAGCTCAACTATATGAGGATTGCAGACTCATGGAGGGTTCTGTCTCTGTGGATCTCCAAAAAATATTATACTGGGGAAGTAGAAATCCTGTACAATTCAACTCCACCAAATTTCAGTCTTGCTTTCCATCTCATATGAGGTACACCAGCCCTAGACCCATCACAATGAACAACCAACTTATTCAAAATAATGAGTCCTTTTCACTTGTTGGCATTTCTGTGGATCGAAATCTCAATTAGGAAGCGCTTTGGATCCTTTCTTGGGGATGGGTTTTACTCGATCAGTTTTCCAGTTACTAGGAAATATGCCTTTATTGTAAGATATCTGAAACAGACGAGTCAGCAGAGTAGCAAGTTCTGGTGCGCATTTTTTGAGAACAATTTCTGGGATCTCGTCAAGGCCATGGGCTTTCCTGGTAGTAAGAGAAGAGAGCATCTTTGGTACCTTTTTAGTTTTGAAAATGATATCCATCATTTTATGCGCGACATTGGGGACTGTTGGTGGTTCAACATTTGGAGATGGGTTGAGAGTTGAATTGCCGGCGAACAACGAGGCATAAAGTTCAGCCTTGCCCAGGGCGATAGAAACAATTTCATCCCCTGAGACAAGAGGTGGGAACGTGCTTTTGCACAAATTATTCCCAATAGATTTAGCAAGAGTCCAGAAGAGTTTTCCGCCGTTGGAGCTTAAGAGGACTTTATTTTTGATGTGGTTATTAAACGAGTTTTTTGCCTCAGAAAGAATGTGATCATAACGGTTTCTTGCGTCGTTAAATGCTTGACGGTTTTCTTGACTGGGATTGTGTAGAAGCGCTTTGTTAGCTTTGAGCTTTTCAAGTCTGGCCTTGTCACAGGATTTAGAGAACCAGCGCTTTTGAGTGGCTGAAGAGGTTTTCTGTGTACGTGGAATAAATAATTCCATGCCAGCTTGGATAATTTCGGTAACGTTTTGTGAGATATCAGAGGGGTCAGGATGAGAGAAGCAGACAGACGCCCATGGAAATGAGGAAAAGTAATTTCGTCCCAATTTGCGGAGTTGTAGTGCCAAACGATACGTGGGTATGATGACTGTGTGACCTCGGGTTGCATTGCGCAGGAAGCAGTGACCATGCCGTGGTCTGAGCGACCAAGGGGGGCGGTGACTGATATCTTATAGCATTCAGGTTTTGTAGTAAGAAGGAGATCCAAGGGATTTGCGCTGTGTGTTGGGATATATGTTGTTTACATGTTCTAACAAGACAATTAATATTATTATTATGGCTATTACTTCGGATTGCTTAATAAGTGGACCAAATAGTTGTGATACTGTGATTAATTCAGTGGATAATATTTCAAAGGTTAACTTTTTAAGGGACTTTCTAACTACTATACCCTATAACTAACTAGAGGAAAACTTGGTAAGTGGTTAGTAATTATTAAGTTTAGTTAGCTCGTAAGCAGGTTTTTTTATAATACATTTTCTGAGAAAAAGAGGCGAGCCCTTCTTAGTGAATTTTTATTTTAAAAAATTAATTTATAGAAAGGTATCGATGGAGAGACTTTACAAAAAATTTTTCAAATGACCGCGAACTAGAACCCCTAGAACCCATATCCGGGGTCAGTTTCAATTTTTATATGTTGAGTTATTTTTGAAAAAAAAATTGCTCCGAAAATTACAAAGTTATCTTGATTAAATTTAGTGGATATGTTGCCCTGGGTAAGACCTTACTATATACCAAAATTCAACTTTCTAAGTTTGTAGAAATTTGAGTTATTCAAATTTGAAACATTTAATAAAAATTCACTACCATAACGCACTTGCTGCGTTATGACCTTTTTTTTTCTTGCGCACCCTCAATGCATTAAGGCACGAGCCGCTACTGAGGCTAGGCACTGAGTATAAGCATCCACCCTCGTAATCAAAAGCTCCTAATGGTGGCAAACACAAAATGCCAGGTTCGGTAAGGAACTAGAGCAATAAAACGATGAAAATATGTAGAATCTTGTGGTGAAAGCATGATTTGTTGGCAGTAAAGTTTTAATATTGTGGCTAGCGAAATAAATTAACTCGGTCTAGTAGCAGTAGGAAAGGTAGAGGTAGCCTGGCGTAAAGATTAAAGTTCCGGACTAGACTAGAGCGCGAAAGGCAGCCATGTCTGTGCATAACGACATGTATGTCGCCAAATTTCGTATGCAGATAAGCCAGGCAGACAGGAAATTACAGTAAAGCGGCTGGAATTAAGCCTGCGAGCCTACGTCTGCCTCTGCTAGGACACCCTCTCTGTCTATATCTGTGTGTGTATGTACTCTGGCATTCGGGCATTGCATTAATGTAGGTACTCACGTTCTAAAACACAGCTTCCATAATCTCCATTCGTAATCTCTACCAGCTTCTATGATGCACTGCCTACCCACTCTTTCAACAAACTTTGCTATTTTCTGGTTGTATGATACGTTTTCTTGATTTATTTGCTTTTCATGCAGTGAAGGGTTTAAGTGGTATTTGGTCAGTTTTTATAACTTGCTGCAAAACTAAATACAGACGTAGAGACTATTTCTCTGGCTTCACAAATGTTCGTTTTCTTTGAGTGAATTTTCTTAAAAAATATTCACTAATAAGGAGATCTCGCCCTTTGGATTTTGAAAACATTTCTTCAAATGAGCGCGAACTAGGCCCCCTAGAGAGCCCATATCCAGAGTCAGTTTCAATTTGTATATGTTATATATATATATATATATATATATATATATATATATATATATATATATATATATATATATATATATATATATATATATATGTATATATATATATATATATATATACATACATATATATATATATATATATATATATATATATATATATATATACACAGGTGGCGCATTGAAAACGAAACAGACCGATTTGCGTCCAGAGAATTTTTTTTTAAGAAACGCTGAAACACGTCAAATTTAATATTGAGGGGGACATGTTTTGACATAATACTCAACTTTGTCACAACCCTTATACTTTAAATAGGGAACATGGGTAGAGTGTCACATGATTTGAATGCTCTTTCTTTTATGAATTTAGTACACTAATTTTTTTGGAAGTTTTATAAACTCGTTTAAAAATTATTCATAGTTAGAGTTGCAAGAACGTATTTCATTCATTGTGATAAGAAATGCACTAATTAGTCAATTGTTCGCTAAAAAAACTAAAAAACAATACCAAGCGTTCAAAAATGTTTATTCGGTTAGGTAAGTGTTCAAATTGTTGACCACCAGCCTCCATACAAAAGTACAAATTTTGTTCAAACGAGCTCTGACATTTTGGAGCATTTGTGGCGTTATTAGACGGCATTCTTCAACAATGCATAGTTGTAATTCTTCCAGAGACTCCGGTTCTGTTGCGTAAACTCTACACTTTAAATGGCCCCATAGAAAGAAGTCTAAAGGATTTAAATCCGGTGATCTAGGGGGCCACTCAATAGCACCTCTACGCCGAATCCATTGTCCTGGAAAGTCTCTGTTTAAAAACTCCCTAACACATTGTGAAAAATGCGGAGGAGCTCCATCTTGTTGAAACACTAATTGATTTTCTTGATAGCCATCATCATCTTCAACAATGTCAATTAGTAGAGGGTAAACGATATCTTCTAGTAACTCCAAATACGTTTTGAGTGTCGACTTCGCGAAAATTTCTTGGACTGCCAAATAACGACAATTATGACGATTGACTGTAGAGTTTAATAAAAGCGTACACTCGTCTGAAAACAGATATTGAACAAAAAGTTCCCGTTATCAGCTATTCGTGCAGTCATAACTTCACAAAACTCCAGCCGCCGATCAAAATCATCTTCATTCAGTTGTTGTACAAGATGAATTTTATACGGGTGAAATTTATGATGCTTCAATATTCGCTGAATATTTCTTCTTTTAATGTTTGAAACAGTGGCCAATTTTCTCGTGCTTAAAGTTGGGTCTGCAGCAATTTGTCCTAAAACTTCAATCTCAGTAGTCTCATTTCTAACCGGAAATTCACGTTCCGGATCCTGTTTTTTGTTGGCTACTGAACCACTTTGTCGAAACTTTGCAACTAACTCCAAAATGTATTTTCTGTTAACATATCTATTCGTATGTCGTTCATTAAACAAATTTGCGTTACGTTTTTGAAAAAAAGAGTAATTATTTCAACTATTTCTTCTACAGAATACGCCATTGTGAAATTAATTTTCGGTAGTACTATCAAGTATCAAACCGACCGATAAACTGAAATAATAAACCGCATTTCTCTCATTCCTATAATAAATGTTATGGTGGTCAATTTTTTGTTTACAAACCAACAAAACATTGACTATCAGCACATTTCTTATCGGAATGAGTGAAATGCAATTTTGCATCTTTAACTGTGAATAATTTTTAAACGAGTTGATAAAACTTCCAAAAAAAAGTAGTGTCCTGAATTCAGAAAAGGAAGATTTTCAAATCATGTCACACTCGGCCCATATTTCCTATTTAAAATATAAGGGTTGTTATCACCACCCTTAAGGGGTTGATGTGGCAAAGTTGAGTTTTATGTCAAAACATGTCCCCCTCAATATTAAAATTGACGTGTTTCAGCGTTTCTTAAAAACAAAATTATGTGGACCCAAATCGGTCTGTTTCGTTTTCAATGCGCCACCCTATATAATCAAATACTCAATGATAAGCTTCTGATCCAGACAGCAAATTTTATTAAACCCTACGCGTTTCGGCTAACTAGTAGCCATTCTCAGGGCAAATCTAAAATAAAATAAAAAGGTCTGTCAGAAAACTTTGTTTTCTGGTAGGCAATTGTGCCGGTTGTAGCACAATGATCTCCAGATAAACACTACAGAAATCATCAAGGTTAAAAATTTAGAGTCAAACAGTAAATAGGTTAAAAGTTACAGTAAAAGACAATAAAGTTACAGTAAAAACTACAGGCTACAATTAAACAAGCTAAAAGCTACATTACACTCAAAAACGTGCAGTCAGAGCAGGCCAAAATTATCAGAATAAACTAAAGCAAATAAGGTTAATGACAAACGGCAAAAGTCAACTGTGAAAATTAAAAAATCGAAGCCTTTCATTGATTATTTGATTATGTCTATCCCAGACTGTGTGAGTTTCAGGAATGAAATATATATATATATATATATATATATATATATATATATATATATATATATATATATATATATATATATATATATATATATATATATATATGAAACACAGGTTTATTGACAAAAAATCATATTATTTCTCAAAATGGTCTCCTTTCAGCTCTACACAATTCGTCTCTTTCCGCCAAGCCAATTATTTAAGTTTGGAAACAAGAAATAGTCAATCGGGGCTAAATCCGGAGAATAGAGCGGATGGGGGAGCAATTCGTAGCCTAATTTATGCAATTTCGCCATGGAGACTATACATGTATGCACCCTTGCAGTGTCTTGGTGGAAAAGAACTTTTTTCTTGGCCAAATGCGGTCGGTTTTTTACAAATCGTCATTAAATCGGTTCAATAAGTTGGTATAATATTCGCCATTGATTGTTCTTTCCTTTTGAAGGTAATCAATGTGGATTATACCGTGTGCATCCGAAAAAACGGTTGCCATGACTTTATTGTCTGTTAAACCCACCTTGGCCTTCTTCGGCGCCGATTGGCATGAAGAACCCACTGTTTTGACTGCTGCTTGGTCTCTGGTGTGTTGTGGTGAATCCATGTTTCGTCCACGGTTACGAAACGGTGCAAAAAATCGTCCCTATTGCGGTTGAACAACGCCAAACACCCCTTCGAAGTTGTCACACGATTGAATTTGTGGTCGATTGTGAGCAAACGCGGCACCCGTCTTGCGGATAGCTTTCTCATACTCAAGTGATCATACAAAATCGAAACCACTGAGCCATATGATATGCCTATGGCTTCCACAATCTCCCACACTTTCAATCTCCGATTGGCCAAGACCATATCGTGAATTTTTTCAATTTTTTCGGGTGTAGCGACATCAACTGGGCGTCCAGAACGTTCGGCGCCATTTATGCTTGTACGGCTGCAAAGAAATTCAGTAAACCACTTCTTTACCATGAAAATTGATGGTGCAGCGTCCCCATAGTATTTAGCAAGCTTAAGCTTGGTTTGAATGATGTTTTTTTTCGCAAAAAATAATGTTTGATGAGCACACGAAATTCACTTTTTCTATTTTCGTTATAACTCAAGAGGTTGTCTGCTCTCAATGGCTATCTAACACAAACTAAATGGCGCATCTTGTTCAAAATTTGACAGGAGTCACCTGACAGATGCTTGTTGACAGGAGCAGTGTTGCCCTCCCTGTGAAGAGGCGGGAAATTCAAATAGCCACGGACTTATTGACCCGGCCTCATATATATATATATATATATATATATATATATATATATATATATATATATATATATATATATATATATAACTAAAGTAATTTTAATCTCCTACAAATTTAAAAATTTTGCTGAAAATATGGGTTGCGTGGCAAGAATAGCAGTTAGACAGACATTATGGAATAGCAGAGATTTATGATAAATGAAGGTGGTGGTTGAAGTGTTAGAAGGTGCGAAATGGAAGAGATAAAAGAATTTAAGTTTGGTACGTCAAAATTTGAAGTTTATTGAATTTGGTGTAGGACTGTCAAACTATTTAGGATTCAACCTTCTAAATTATGTTATATGATACACCACAAGTCGCATAAGACTTATTGTATTAACATATGTATAATATTTGCCAATAAACAATAATAATAATAATAATAATAATAATAATATATATATATATATATATATATATATATATATATATATATATATATATATATATATATATATATATATATATATATATATATACCGATCACATATCACACCGATAACACAAAAAACAATGGGCCGATTTCGATCAAATTTGGTACCTTCTTTTTGCAAATGGCTTGGATAAGTTCGTTGGCCAAAGAAATCGGATCATATTTCCGGAAACAACAAGGTAAGGGCAGCCAAATTTGGTACGCTGGCTTATGTCGCAAAAGGTAAACTATGTGCTAAAACTTAGACGTATAGGGTGAAAGAAAAAAAGTTATAGGCATTTAAAGAAAAAACTTGGGTGCCACTGACTACCACATAAAGGCACAAAACTAAAATATTTTGTGTGGATAACAAAATCCCATGTATGTGACAAAGACTAAGTTTTTTGACACAAAAAGGTCAAGAAATGACAGAAATTACTTAGAAAATTTGTTAATTTTTCATCTTAAAACGTCAAAGTCGCGATTTGGAACGTCAAAATTGAGAATTTTAGGCAAATAACCTGAAGCTAATACGGGCTATGTAGAGAAAATGTTACAAGAATATGTTTTCCATGTGATCATGTAAATAGTTGATCTGTGCTTATGTGGAAATCTCTTTGCAACCACACTTTTTTTAATAATTCGATTATACTCCTCGTAAATAAAAGTTATATTCAAAAGTCGTCGCATATTTTACTTATGTCGGAAGATTATTATTATATTAATTATTTCTTATCGCAAATAATGTTTAAATATCTTCAAATCGGTGGCACTTGGGTATAGGGAATGCTATTACCAATCGAAAGAACAATAAAAAGTACATGAACCAGCGTTATAAAATATAGAGTGTTCTATTTAAAATAAGAAAGTTATTAGGTTTTAAAGTTGTCACGATTGACCGGTCTATTTCCGGCAGCCTGTCTAACTTGTACTAGCTTTAAAATATACCTAATATTTTCTGGCGTTTGGAATTTTCACTTTAAAAATTTCAACTCTTTAGGTTGAAAAATAAGAGAGATACAGGTGTGTAAATGTGACAATGTCTTTTAAGAAATTTTTGAAAAAAGTCAAATATCTCGAAAATGGTTGAGAAAAATGAGATAATATGTTGGTGAAACTTACCACAAAATTTGACGAGCAATCTAGATCCGTAATAAAAAAACACCATCTTCGATTTGAAATAAGAAATTTGACGTCTACTTCCGGTATAACTGCAAGTCCCATACTAACGTCAATATTTTCAGTGAACTGGAAATTTTGAGAAACCCACGTTCGTGAACTTTAGGAATTCAATTGTGAGCTGTACTCTAGAAACGGCTAATGGAAGGTCTATGTGGGACACCTGTATTTGTTATTAAAAACATTTTAACGAAAATTCAGTACTATAACGCACTTTTTAGATACTTTCTTAGGTCAAAATTCTATTCTGTGACACTAGTCAAGAAGGCGCGGTTCATCTATTTTGATATCTACAATTTAGTGACAGTTGACCAAACCTTGTTAGGGGAAACGGGGAAAGAACTGGGTTGACCCTTCGATAATAAAGGTCCCTTCTACTCCATTTACAATAAACCTCCTGATAAAAGTATTTCTACTCAATTCGTTGAAAATCCTTCTAGATTGGCAACTTGAAGTCACCGCTGTCAGATCCACTGTCTGGTCGTAAACTTTGCTAACGATGTGCTCGGTTTATTACCAGCTTTACAGCTACATGCTGATTTGCCTTAGATGTCTTTTGTTCTCGAATCATGACCTTATATCTCTCTATTCGGTCTTGTACTTTGTGCCTAAATGTATTCACACTCGCCTTAATTTTTAGTGTGATGGAGATGCCGTAAAGTTACACAAGTTTTACTGTTTTCGGAGCCATCTGTTTGATGGATCTTCGATAAAGAATTTGATTTCTGGTCTAAGTAATCCTAATAAAATTTACATTATGTAGCAAATGGCTCAAGAAAAAATCAAGATCTTTCTCAAATTGAGTTATATTTCCCTAGTAAAAATTCAGGATTCGTTCACCCGTTTTGAAAACGTAAAAGCAAGGATAGGAAAGGACTTCAAAATAAACGGTAATTGAATGCGCACAAAACATTTATGGATATTTCATTTCATATTTAGTTTTCAGCTTAAGATTTATTATCTACAGGGTGGCCACTTAAAAACGACACAGGCGCGTTTTAGGACACTGATCATGATTTTGTTGAAAATCGCTCAAAGTAAATTTTGAAGTTCAATGAGGAAGTTGCATATAATTTACTTTTGATGAAAAACGTATTTAAAGTACAGCAAAATACTCTAAAAATATATGTCTACAAGTAAACCCCCCTTAAAGTAAACCACTAATTAGTAATTAATTATTGAAATATTGAATATAATTCAAAAAGACAAGGTGGGCGAAAACGCGATGTGATTGGTGAAGAGGTTTGTGACGTCACGATCCGGTATATCTGCTTGTTTTCGTTTGTGTTTGCATCAAATTCTAAGCAGTTTCATAGTTTTAAGTCGTTTTGGTGTTTAGTGTATAATATAGGTTCAAAGGTAGTAAGTTGTGTGTAATCTAGTTTAGTGGGTGACTGTTTCAGCAGATTCAGAATCACAATACGAGAATGCGAAAGACATAACAGTTCCTGGACATAAATATTATAAGTGCTGTATAGTGCCCAAATGTACTTCCACAACAATAACTACCCCCACCAAATTATTCTTTAATGTACCTAAGGATGAGAAAATCAGGAAGAAATGGTGTATATTTTTCTTGTAGATTATTTGCATGGAGAACATTTTGAGGTTATGCTTTTATTTACATTATATTTTATAAGAAATTACTACATAAAATCCAACCAAGATATTTACAAGATAAAATAAGGTTCATATCAGACACATACCTCCCAACTTTCACTCCTTTTAGCTCAGCACCCATGAAATTCGGGTTGTTTTCTAAAAACGCAAACATTGCTAGTACATCAATTTTTGGTAAATTATCAGATGGTCCTTGGACAAATTCAGCTTCTGTTGTCATACTATAAGACTGTACAGTTCTTAAAATAATTAATACGAGTATATAGATATTGACAATAATATAAGTTGATAACAATAACTATCCGGTACACGTAAGTCGCATAAACACTAATGGTGAGATGAGGATCTCTGTGTGAGTAAGCGAGACTCGTTTGGCCGATACCGTGACGTCACAGTATTCCATCTTTGTTTACGGCTGCGTTTTGGCGCGGAGACAATTATTTTGATTTTCTATATTTTTTTACAGGAGAACTATTGGTTAAAAATTTAAATTTTATATGGCAATTGATTTTATACAATGTGGGAAATTAAATAAGAGGAGAATACAAAAAATGTGCAAATTCCTCATTACAAAGAGGGGTCAAGGAGCACATCATCTTAGAGCTAGTAATCACACTTGGGAACCCAATACATCACAACACATTAAAAAACCTGACGATCGTTTCACTAACCAAGTTAGCGTCATCAGAGGATGAATAGTTCTAAATATCTTATATCTACAGCTCTATTTATATTCTTCTTCAGGTAGTCACTAACGATTTAGGGAGGTTCAGCGACACAAAAAATTGACATATTTCGTTTGGCGGAAATATTTTAATTCTTTTCTTATCTATCGGACGTGTTTCTACCGGTACTTATATTACAACGCAATATATCAGGACAGTGCTCATAGACAGCGGAGCGAAGTTTATACATTTTTTTTATTATTACTATATTTAGCAATATATATATATATATATATATATATATATATATATATATATATATATATATATATATATATATATATATATATATATATATATATATATATATATGTGATATTATAAATTTTGAAATTTTGGCAGCGGTCTCAATTCGTAATTGTCTTTTAATCTAAAATATTTTCAATGTCACACCACTTCTGGTTAGGCCGGAAGTAGTCATCAACTTTGCAGATTTAAATAGTATGCCCTATTTTTTATTGCATATTCGAATTCTCCATAATATTTTGTAAAGATTTATATTAGGCTTTCCTATACCTATCTTCAACTATTTCATAGACATTGTGATTTTTTTACATTTTGCGGAACTTCTATCCTCATTTATAACACTTTGTATTTCACATGCTTTTAAAGATAAAAGGTTAGAATTTAGAATACCATAACTTCTAGGATGAAGCCTTCATATTATCTACCTAAAGTTTACCTGTATATCACAGAGTGTTTTAAATTGAAAGACCAACTTACACATATTCAATATTGCAAAAGTCATTTTTTTCAAATGGTGCATCCTGTATATTATTAAAAATTCGTGCTCTAAATTTAATTCTACACCGGTTTCATATAACTTTTCATACCTATCTCTTACGAGTAACCTGCTACTAGAGTTTTTAAGTAACAAACTCCTTTTCTAGAGAATATACATTACGCTGCACAATAAAGGCAGCTGTGGTTGTCAGAAAACAGAATTTACGATATCAGGAAACTTAATAAACTTCTAATGCACGGCTATCCTGAAAAACACTATATATATATATATATATATATATATATATATATATATATATATATATATATATATATATATATACAGGGTAGCCCATTATTCAAACAAACGTTGCTTTGTTTTTAAGGATGTATAACCTAAAATTATTTTAAACTATACAGCATGTCTCATAAGTCACCGGCAGCATGCAACTTTTAATATATATATATATATATATATATATATATATATATATATATATATATATATATATATATATATATATATATATATATATATATATATATATATATATATATATAGATATTTTAATTGGAACACCCTATATATTATTACATATTTCGATCCTACGTAAAATTTCAATGCTACTTTTTTTTTGGTTATGCTAAACTTTTTGATTAAAAATCCACCATAATTGTAATTTGTTCATTCTTTCAAATTCATTTGGTACAACCACATAAAAATGTCTTGTTACATCGCGCCGCAGTTGATAATGTATTTTTATAGTAATTTGTGGTACGACATAATTTGCAAGCCCGCCCCTGATCACCGAATTGAATGTATACATGCCCCAACGCGCAGCGCTTCCTATCGCGGACAAGAGACTACTATAGAGCGTTAAGAAACTGCAGACTGAGCCAGATTCGTTCGTATACAAATGCTGCGTCTGCTTAGGGACACTTGCATGAGACGGTTGCCATGGCAACGGCACGCGCACTGGTAGGTTGGTGTTTATTAGGGCCACAAAAGTAACGCAGCCTTCTGAGCCTGCATCAAAACTTAGTTTCCATCGTTTGTTTAGATAGAGTCGGATCGTCAGAGGCGTATTTTTATTTTTACTATGTTGCCGTTAACTAATCTGGTATGTGTCACATTTACAGACTGAAAATCTGTATTTTCATGTTTCTTTTTGGTAAGTGGAATTGATTTGTTTATTATCACCTCTAAAAGAATAATTTCAAAATAATAAAATATTAGATATAAAATTTCAAGTTATAAAAAGAGAAGGGCTTTGAATTTGAAATAAAATATGCTTGTAGCTCGTCCCTCTATAAACAGATTTTCATAATACGCGTCATATTATATTACCATGTGCGTGCGTATACAGTTCGTGTACAGTGTCCTCTCATCGAATATCCGTCGTCATAATTCCGAAAATTATTCCTTGCGAAAGTCTATATTTTTACGAATTTTTCGTAAAATTCACTAATGAGGAGATCTGTATATATATATATATATATATATATATATATATATATATATATATATATATATATATATATATATATATATATATATATATATATATATGTCCAACTGATAACTCAAAAAATAATGGGCCGAATTTGATGAAATTTGGTATGTACCTTCCTTTTGTAAGTCTCCAATTTTTACGAGAAAATTTTGGGTTATCTTTCGGAAAATTTTTGTATCATCGAAAATAACAGAGCTATGACAACCAGATTTGACATATACATTTCTACTATCAAACTTACCCTACACATAAAAATTATGGTCTCTAAAATAAAACAAAAAAAGTTATAGGCATTTAAAGAAAAAATGTTGTATGCCACTGGTGATCAGAGGAAAGCACAAGAACAAAATATTCTGTGTGATTAACAAAACCAATTGAATATTACATACAACGGTTAAGTTTTCGTGGCGCAAAAGTGTCAAGAAGTAGCAGAAAAAATATTTTGAAAATTTTATAATTTTTCTCTTTAAAACGTAAAGTCGCGATTTGAAACGTCAAAATTTGCAATTTTCAGGCAACGAATTTAAAGCAAATATGGATTATGTCGAAAAAATCTCTTGATAAGTGTGTTTTACAAAGCCTGAAGTTTCAACTTCAATCATCACTGTGCTTCATTTTACTAAAATGTTTTCGGAAAATCCATTAAAATAGACCCTCTTTCTGATGATTCGGCAGTAGTTTCCGCTATAGAGCTTATGGTTTAATAGTCCATATTTTAGAAAATTTTCGTAGAAAAAATTCGTTATTAAGAAGACCGCGACTTATGAATTTAAAAAATATTTCTTCAAATGAGCGCGAACTAGAACCCCTTAAACCCATATACGGGGTTAGTTGCAGTTTTTGCCTGTTTACACATATACCGGGTGACACATTTCTACGGTAAAGCTCAATATATCCGTTATTATACAGACAGAAGGAAAAATTATATACGTTAATTATAGGGTATCTCGAGCTGTATCTTATAAACCTATTTTGACAATTACAGTATGATACAGGCTTTATTTTTTAATAAAACACCCCTTATGTTATTGCATTTTTGTGTTTTCCATCAAATTATATTGCATGTTTGTAAGGAAAAAAATGATATCATTTTTGAGTTATTTCAATTGTTTTACAATTTTTCAAGTTTTTGGCACATATTTCAAACGGATATCACAAATTGTGATTTGGCGTTTTTATCGATAGATTGCGGAACCCCATGGAAATGACGCATGCAGAGAGCTTTTTCTTTGTATTAATCGACAAAAAGATCGAGCTGTCGTATACAGGTACTCTCAAATAGTGGCTGAATTTGAAAAGTTTTCGCACAAATGTTTTTAGTGTTTCCGTAGAAATCATTTTTTATAAGATTTTTGTGATATGTTGGTAATCAATAATAAATGTTTAGTACGTTATTGTTATAGTTGTCGCTTTTTGTGAAAAATAGAATTTAGTGTAACATTACTGAGGGCAATTTATGTAAAAGTAATTTTCATATTTTTTTTTTCAATTTTTGTCCTAAAGCTGTTTGTGAATAATTATATCTTGTTAGGTGTGTAAGTAGCTTAAAGAGGTTCGTTGGCCAGGAAATCGGACCAGTTTTTCTGGAACTTTTAAAGTTTATTTTCGGAAAATGTTTGTACTTTTTGAAACAACAAAGCTATTTTAATGAAATATGGTACATTGTTGGTGCTATATAGGTTATACTATCACTAAGTGAAGATTGGAACCTGTGATGAGCACTGACAAGTACACTTGGAGAACCCAAATCACCACAACACATTTTAAAAAAGACCTGACGATCGTTTCAATAACCAAGTTAGCGTCATCAGAGGATGAAAAATTCTAAATTATACTATCAACCAAATGTCCTTCTTGTAAAAACAAGACATATTTTCAAGTAAAAACGTTTTTACGAAAATTCGCTAGCATAACGCATTTGCTGCGTCCCGAACTTTTGTACAAATGGATTTTTCATCAATACTGAAGTGCCAGGAGAACGGGTGACTTTAATTTTTTTCTATTGGCCTTCGGCGCAGAGGGGGGTCTTCGTCTCCCTGGACCCCTCTTTGGTGCCGCGCTAATTGTACTTCACCCACTCTCAAAGTCACGAGCCGCCACTGGTTCAAACTATCATTATTTTGACTCACAGAATACGATGTTCGAGTTTGGTTACTATAAACTGACTCACCTGTATATAAAACCAAAAAGCTTTTTTCATCTGCATATTATGTACATAAGTGAATATAAATTTAGGCGGTAAATTTGTACAGATATCGCGTCGTAACATGAGGATGGGTGCTTCGGTGGAAAGCAGGAGATCGTTAACATCTCTTCGACATATCAGAGCCTATAAATGCACCTCATGGGCTTGAAAACTATAAAACCTACAATCAGACGGTTCGAATAGCAAGCAGGTCTGTTAAGATGTCTGGAGCGGAACATTACCGGATTATATATGAGGTATACGTGGATCAGAAAAACTACAGGTGGTGGAGACAAGGGAAATTTACTTTTCTACTATAAGTTGTTAATGGTTTAGATATTTAATGGGGTGAAGACATTCTTATGAAAGTTGTTCGACCTTATTAAAGTAACATAGTGGTTTTCTATTATAACAGTAATAATAATAATAACAATTTTGAATAGAGTTTACTATCCCAGATATCTGATACACCCATAGTTGAAGCATATTTCTGCGGGGGTGCTGTCTAGAATATAAGATTAATTTGTCCCTCTTATAGACTCTTTTTAAAAACGAGCAGCTCTCGACTCGGGAGCGTCGCCTCCAAAGTTTTTAGGAGGGGGAAGCAAAAATGTACCTATCTATCTATATATATATATATATATATATATATATATATATATATATATATATATATATATATATATATATATATATATATATATATACACACGAGGTCGGATCAATAAGTCCGCGGCTTTTTGAATTTCCCGCCTCTTCACAGGCAGGGCAATAGTGCTCCCGTCAACAAGCATCTGTCAGTTGACTCCTGTCACTCTTTGAACAAGCTGCATCATCTAGTTTGTGTTAGATAGCCATTGAAAGCAGACAACCTCTTGAAGTATAAGTAAAATGGAAAAAAGTGAATTTCGTGGGCTCATCAAACATTATTTTTTGCGGAAAAAAAACATCACTCAAACCAAGGCTAATCTTGATAAATACTATGGGGACTCCTCACCATCGATTTCCATGGTAAAAAAGTGGTTTACTGAATTTCGTTGCGGCCGTACAAGCACAAATGACGCCGAACTTTCTGGACGCCCACATTGAGGTCGCTACACCCATAACAATTGACAAAATTCACGATATGGTGTTGGCCGATCGGAGAATGAAAGTGCGGGAGATTGTGGAAGCCATAGGCATATCATGTGGCTCAGTGGTTTCGATTTTGCATGATCACTTGGGTATGGGAGAGCTATCCGAATGATGGGTGCGGCGTTTGCTCACAATCGATCATAAACGCAATCGTGTGACAACTTCAAAGGAGTGTTTGTCGTTGTTCAACCGCAATAGGGACGAGTTTTTGCGCCGTTTCGTAACCGTGGACGAAATATGGATTCACCATAATACACCAGAGACCAAGCAGCATTCAAAACAGTGGGTTTCTCCGTGCGAATCGGCCAACGTGGGTTTGTCACCTAATAAAGTCATGGCGACCGTTTTTTTTTTGGGAAGCGCGCGGTATAATCCACATTGATTACCTTCAAAAGGGAAGAACAATTAACGGCGAATATTATACCAACTTATTGGACCGATTCAATGACGATTTAAAGAAAAAACGACCGCATTTTGACAAGCAAAAAGTTATTTTCCACCAAGACAATGCAAGGGTGCACACATGTGTAGTCTCCATGGCAAAATTGCATAAATTGGACCACGAATTGCTCCCTCATCCACCTTATTCTCCGGATTTAACCCCGAGTGACTATTTCTTGTTTTCAAACTTAAAGAAATGGCTCGGCGGAAAGAGATTTGACTCCAGTGATGAAATCATTTGACAAACAAATACCTATTTTGAGGATCTCGACAAATCTTATTTTTGAGAAGAGATTAAAAAATTGGAGAAACGTTGGACGAATTGTATAGAGCTCAAAGGAGACTATGTTGAGAAATAAAATGATTTTTTGTCAAAAAACCTGTGTTTCATTCAAAAAGTCACAGACTTATTGACCCGCCCTCATATATATATATATATATATATATATATATATATATATATATATATATATATATATATATATATATATATATATATATATATATATATATACATATACATATATATATATATATATGTATATATATATATATATATATATATATATATATATATATATATATATATATATATATATATATATATACATATATGTAAGCAGAGCTGCGTGCCAGACCTGGTCGAATGTTTTGGATATGCCTAGAGCGACAATCTGGGATTCACCGTTTAGTCCCATAGACTTGCTCCAAGAATGGATGACAAAAGAAAGGAGGTCGGCAGTTGATCTGCGCTGACGGAATCCATACTGCCTGTCGTGGATTAGACTGTGTTGTTCAAGAAATTTTAGAAATTCGGTATTTATATACTTTTCCATTACTTTAGAGACGACTAAAAGGAGAGAAATAGGCCTGTGGTTGCTAGAAGGCGCTATGAATTCTTTTTTGGGGACGGGTTGTACTCGAGCAATTTTCCAGTAACTGGAGAATATGCCTCTATTGGAAGATTTCTGAAACAGACGAGTTAGGACAGGAAAAAGTTCTAGTGCGTATTTTTTTGAGAACAATTGCTGGGATCTCTCAAGGCCAGAGTCTTTCCTAGTATTAGAGAAGAGAGCATCTTTCGTAACTTTTTAGTTTTGAAAATGATATCCGTCATTTTATGCGCTACATTGGGGACTGTTGGTGGTTGAACATTTGGAGGTGGGTTGAGAGTATAATTGCCGACGAACAACGAGGCAAAAGTTCAGCCTTGCCCAGGGCGGTAGAAACAATTTCATCTCCTGAAACAAGATGTGGGGACGTGCTCTTGCATAAATTATTCCCAATAGATTTAGCAAGAGTCCAGAAGAGTTTGTTGCCGTTGGAGCTTGAGAGGACTTTGTTTTTGATGTGGTTATTGAACGAGTTTTGTGCCTCAGAAAGAATGAGGACAAAGCGGTTTCTTGACTGGGATTGTGTAGAAGCGTTTTGTGAGCTTTGACCTTTTCATGTCTGACCTTGTGAGAATATTTAGAGAACCAGGGATTTTGTGTGGCTGGAGAGGTTTTCTGTGTACGTGGAATAAATAATTCCATGCCAGCTTGGATGATTTCGGTGACGTTTTGTGAGATATCAGCGGGGTCAGGATAAGAGAAGCAGACAGACGCCCATGGAAATGAGGAAAAGTAATCCCGCATTTCGTCCCAGTTCACAGAGTTACAGTGCCCAGCGATACGTGGGTGTGATCACTGTGTGACCTCGGGTTGCATTGCGCAGTAAGCAGTGAGCATGCCGTGGTCTGAGCGACAAAGGGGGGTGGTGACTGATGTCTTATAGCATTGAGGTTTTGTAGTAAGAAGGAGATCCAAGGGATTTGAGCTGAGTCTTGGGATGCGAGGAAAGTAAGTAGGTTACTGAACCATATTGGCTAAAGAATTGCTGACTGCGAAGGCCGCCGCTGCTCTCGCTTGTGGATTGGGTTTTGAAGATCCTAGCAATTCCTTATTATGGACATTGAAGTCACCAAGAATAGTGACCTCGGAGGAGGGATATTTAGAAATCAGATGGTCGGTTTTTCTGAAAGGTAGTCGAAGAGCTGGACAAAGTTGTTGTCAGAGGTGACCGGTAAATGCAACAGATGAATTTAGTTGCAGCCCTGGGAGAGAGTTTCATCACAAGTATGTATTTTCTTCCAGCTTCCAAATTGGGGAGTCTGGTGTAGGGTAGATTGCTACGGACGTATGCGCACACACCTCCATGCAATCTAAAGGAAGTAACGAGATC
Organism: Tillus elongatus; assembly: GCA_964006375.1. NCBI lineage: Eukaryota > Metazoa > Arthropoda > Insecta > Coleoptera > Cleridae > Tillus > Tillus elongatus. Next base: position 21,584,610 of record OZ023263.1, on the reverse strand, counting down.
ATACCTCGGGAAATTACGGTGATTAGTGTTTGTTTTGGCACTTATTTGGGTTTCGGTAAGGAAGAGGAGTTGGAGCTTATTAGCCTGGAGGAAATGGTGGACGGAGTTTAGGTTAGAATTTAGGCCACATATATTCGAGAAGGATATGTTAAATCTTGATGCTGGCGCCCCCTGCACACTCATCTCCCGGAGATCCGAATGGAGGGGTATTTTATCTATGGAATCTTTTGCACAAGGATGAGCCATCATCATTTTTGTTTATAAGGGAAACCGTCTCATACACCAGAACCAGACACGTCCGTTGGGACTTAATCGGCCCCTTGATGTAAGGCGTGGTAACTCCTCGGGCGTGAAAAAATCCTTTACTGTCACGTAAAGGAAAAGTCCACTACCACCTACCAAGATCGGGTGTCGGCTTTTGTAAGTTATTAGCGCTATTTGTTTTGTTTTGCAACTGTTAACGTTTATTTCAATTCCTGAAAACTGGAAAAAATATTACTCCGGTTGTTTTAGCATTACGGGTTCAATTGTTTCCAAGGATAACCTGACTATGGATGGATTTCAATTTAACAAGCCTGCCAATAAATAAAAAATATAGTTATATTTGCATTAGTTAACAGGTTTATTAAAGTTAAGTGAAGTTTCAACAGAAACTTGCAATAACTAAACTGGATATAAATGTTAGTTTCAATTGTTGCACACCGGAAAACCACAAAAGACTATTTGTTAATTCTATAGCCTGTAATCCACAATGCAGCTATCCAATATGCGAAAAAGATTTCTAGTGGCGACGAGTGGAAAACAACTTTGTTTCGGAATAATTTAGAGAACTTATCAGAGAAGAAAGAGACGAGGTTGTTATTCTTTATAAAATGAAATTACACCACCGTCTACAGTATAAAAGTTTACGTGCTGTATAAATTTTCTTTCAAACAAAACTGTAAAATTGTCTGAGTGAATGCATTTACCTGAGTTTAGTTCCTCATCTGCATATAAACTACGTTCGCAAAGTGTTATGGCGAGATAACAACCCGCCGTGTGAGTTTTTCCACAATCGTAATTATGCTTTGATGACACAAGTGCATTACCTACTGGCTGTTCTTACTTTCGTTATGTAGATGTCGCTATATTTTTATTTTAGAAGATGTAGTTGTGTCGGTGGAATAAATCATGAAAAGCTCCTTAGGAAGTTGTATTTTATTTATACTTTATTGCTTGGTTTTACTTTCGTTTTAATGAAGCTCGTTAATTATGACGTATTTAGGGAAATGGTTATGCATTGAAGAAACAACACAAGCTAAATCCATTTATTCAGGTCTTAGCTTCCTTTTTAATACTCACTGATTTTATAAAATCTCACTAGTACCGCAGTTTAACAAAAGAACCGTCGTTTTATCAGTCCTGGCACACCGATAACTTAAAAACTCTGGACGCAGCAAGTGCGTTATGGTAGTGAATTTTCATTAAAATGTTTTTATTGCAAATATGTGTGTTTTTTTTATTTAAGAAAGCAGACATCAATTTTGGTTACCAGTATAACCTATATAGTAAAAAAATGTGCCATGTTTCATAAAAATAACTTTATTGTGTGAACATTTACAAAAAATTTCCAGAAGTAAACTTAAAGTGTTCCCGAAAAAACTCGTTTCTTGGTCAACCTTATAGGTTAATAGCAAATTGAGCTATTCAAATTTGAAGCATTTAATGAAAATTCGCTACCATATCGCACTTGCTGCATCCAGAATTTCTTTTCTTACAAACATGCATTATATTTCAATGGAAAATGCAAAAATGCAATAACATAAGATGTGTTTGATTAAAAAAAAAGAAAATTTGTATCACCAACGACTTATAGGCGACCCTGTGATTGTAGAAATATTTTTTTAAGATGTAGCTCAAGACACCCTATAATTAATGTATAAAGATTTTTTTCATATCTTGTATAATAACGGATATATTAAGCTTTATTGATTTTTTACGAAAATTCGACAAAAATTATGTACCATTAAACGATGAACTCTATAGCTAAGACTACTGCCAAGCATCAGAGAAAGGGTCTATTTGAAATGAATTTTCTGGAAACATTTTAGTAAAATGAAAGACAATGACGGTTGAAACTAAGACTTCAGGGTTTGTAAAACATCGTTCTTGAGACATTTGATTTCCATAGCCCGTATTAGATTCAAGTTATTTGCCTAAATGTTGCCGATTTTGACGTTTTAAATCGCAACTTTGACGTTTTGAGGAAAACACCAATTTATTTTTCTTTAAACGCCTATAACTTTTTTGTCTTTTGATCTACATAGCTGAATTTTGGTAGGTAACATACCTGTAAGGATGTAAACCTGAGTACCAAATTTGGTTGCCCTTACTTTGTTAATTTCGAAGATATAATTTTTTTTCGAAAGAAAACACAAAATTTTCCGGGAAAACCTGGTCAGATTTTCCTGGCTAACGAACTTATCCAAGCCATTTGCAAAAGGAATTTATTCACCAAATTTAATCAAAAGCGGCCCATTATTTTTTTGAGGTATCGGTGTGATACATATACATTTAAAGAAACTTTTTCAAAATTCAAAAGTCCGGATCTCCTCATTAGTGAATCTCATTAAAATTAAGAAATAGGAATATCATAAACGATAAATATTTAGAGCACATTTTCAAAAATACCACCATCAATTTCAATGCCCTTCTTCGTTCTTTTAGTGATGGTGCGAATAGCACGATTAATAGCGGCCACATTCCTACTGCAATCAAGTAATGCTTACCTTGTGTCCACTCTAGTGGCGCACATCAACGATTTCATCCACACCCAAAACAAAATAGTCAAGTGGGTTTAGGTCTGGCGACCATGCTGGCCAATTTATTGGACTCACTCTACGAATCCAGCGTCCAAGAAAGTGGTAGTTTACAAAATTTCGTATACACATGTTAAAAAAATAGAGACTGTATACAACCAACTAACAATTTAGTAAATTGTCAGCCCTGGCTCATTTCTACTCTAATATAGGGACATAGTATGTAAGGCTAGATGCATTCTCACCACAATTAGAGCTCGTCAGTACGGCATACTACTTGGTTCCGCAACGAGGTGGCGGCACGTGCTTCGTGTCTTACATCTCACTTAGTGTTGGAAGGCTGGCTACCATAACCGTATTACGCTACAATTAGTATGCCGTACTGACGAGCTCTAATTAGAGAGAAACCGGTCTGCGGTTTTAATTGTAGTGAGAATGCATCTAGCCTTACAATCTAATAATTAATGTAAGCGCTCATTTGAAGATATTTTTTCAAAATTCAAAAGTCGGGATCTCCTCATTAGTGATTTTTTTTTAAAGAAAATTCACTAAAACTAATAGGCCGATATTTTTGAAATTTGATGACTGCTTTTCTTTTATAAATGGTTTGAATAGGTTTGTTAGCAAACAGAATCGGACCAGTTTAACCGGTTTGTGTTTTCTTTCGAAAACTTTTTTATTTCGGATAATAACAAATTTATGGCAATCAAATTTAATGCACAGACCTATACAGGTGTCCCACGTAGAATTTCCATTAGCCGTTTCTGGACTACGGCTCACAATTGAATTCTGAAAATTCACGCACGTGAGTTTCTCAAAATTTCTAGTTCACTGAAAATATTGACGTTAATATGGGACTTCTGGTTATACCGGAAGTAGACGTCAACTTTCTTATTTCAAATAAAAAATGGTGTTTTTTTATTACGGATCTAGATTGCTGGTCAAATTTTATTGTAAGTTTCACTAACATATTATGTAATTTTTCTAAACCATTTTCGAGATATTTAACTTCTTTCAAACATTTTTTAAAAACCATGTCACATTTACACACCTGTATCTCTTATTTTTCAACTTGAAGAGTTGAAATTTTAAAGTGGAAATGCTAAAATTCCACAAAATATTTGGAATTTACTAAAGCCAATACATGTTAGACAGGGTTTCCGAAATAGACCGCTCAATCGTGACAACTTTAAAACCTGATAACTCTCTTATTTTAAACAGAACACCCTATATTTTATAACGCCAGTTCATGTACTTTTTATTGTTCTTTCGACTGGTATACCTAAGTCTCCTAAGTCTCACCGATTTGCATATATTTATACATTATTTGCGATAAGAAATAATTATTAGTCAGTTTATCAGGTGGCCTGGGAGATGAAAATTTTAAACGCCATCTTCCGACATAAGTAAAACATGCGACGACTTTTGAATATAACTTATATTTACGATGAGTATAATCGAATTATTAACAGAAGATGTCGTGTGGTTGCAAAGAGATTTCTACATAAAGACAGATCAACTTGTTACATGATCAGAATACTACTAAAAAAAAAAATTATAAGAATGGAGTTTCCGTCCAAAATGTCATTAGAGTAAAGCATTATTAGGGAACAAAGAGGTTATCACTTCACAATAAATGTGCGAAATTTGCACCATTCACTTCGAGGCATTTGATGGCTCTTTTAATGACGGTACCCGTGGCTCGAAAAAGGTAACCTTGCTCCACTGAGTTGAAGGCCTCTAATACTCTAGCTATCATATCTCATTTTGTAGTAGGTGGTTCCTGGTAAACTTTGTTCTTAATGCACGCCCAGACACTAACGGCTAGTGGAGTCAAGTCCGGCCAACGATTAGGACCACCGTTAGCTATCCATCTGTCTTCAAATGTTTCCTGGAGTAGGTCGCTTACTATCGATGAGTTGTGTTGTGGAGCTCCATCCTGTTTATATCAAACTTCTGCAGCTTCGTGTTTATGCAAGGAGTTCAGCGCTGGTATTATTACTTGCTGCAGAGTGCGACAATATCCAGGACCTCTGAATACTGTACGTTTAGAATTCATTCTTACCTTTTTTTAATCTTATCATTATTACTGCAATAAATAAAAGGGTCATATTTTCAAATTTAGTTTCAGTGAGTCTAATAAATATTTTAATAACATAATGTACTAATACGCAAATAAAATTCTGTATTGCTTAATATTATTGGTACCAACCTATTAAGTTCTCATAATAAATGTTAAGGGCAAAAATTCTATTGTATTTTACTGCGCAAAATATATTGAAACTTCAACTGTCCTGGAAATTTCGTTGTCTGGTAATGTGAGGGTTTTCGTCCGACCAATAGTGACTGTTGTAGCGATTGAATATGCCCCTCTTTAAAAATGTTGACTCATCGCACCATATAAATAATTTACGATATAACCTTATATTACCTCTGCATGGGTGCTTATAATGTTAGACAAGGTCAGACAGATAAATCAAGGTTAAGCTGCTATTGAAAACAAATGCTCCAAATTAAATTTCAAACGAACAGGCTACAAAAATATGTCACAGTAAACAATCAGCGGGCCTGCCATTTGCGACAACTCGCATCTGAATTTGAAGATAGAAAATTGTTAAAAAATAAAAATTTCACTGAAAGTGATTCAATTTGTTTAAAAGTAATCTAGAACTACGTTTTATTATGTATAAATATTAAGGTTCCTATTTTCACGGTATTTAAAAGCCATCTCCCTCCCCTAGTTTAATCTGACAACACCACTATTTGTCATTTGTTAACTGACTGGAGTCATGACAGAAACGTGCGCGTTCTAAGCATAACCTCGAAACTAACAGACGTCATTAACAAAGAAGAAGAAGAAGAAGATAACCTCTAAATCGACTACGCCAATACCTTACAATCTCACAATATAAACTAACAACCTATACTTTAAGGTTAATACGAACAGGAGTAGGTAAATAATAATCCAACTTTTAATTTTAACCTAACATTAAGAAATGCCTTCGGGTCGACTGTAGTATAATATTACGATTTTAACATAATACATCAGATTCAGATTGTTAGTCAATGCATGTCGATACGGTATTACTAAACAGTAATAGTAAACATGTGCTGAAAAGGGTTTAGGTGCCGCAAGTGCGTTATGGTAGCGAATTTTCGTAAAAATATTTCAAATGGTGATAACTCAATTTCCCAGCAAACTAGAATCTTTAGTTTTAAAACATAGTAAAACCCATATAAAGGCAGCGTGTGTACTAAATTTTAAAAATAACTACAAAGTTTTTGAAAAAATATGTTTTTGTTATTTTGTTTGCAGAAACTGGTTCGATTGCGTTGACTAAAACGGATCATCCAAGCGATTAATAAGGAAAAATACCTGTTACGTTTATAATTGTGCAGGTACGTTCCTTTTGTGTATAAAAATTAAATTTTCCGTAAATTTGCAGTTTAGCACAAGGGGGGCTTTTAGAAAACAATTTTCAGAAACATGCTTAGAACCCTTTCTAGATGCACATATCACAAGAAAAAAGTCTTGCAAACAGCCCCCAAAAAAGTTACGGGACCAGTAGTTAATAGGGGTGCTGGGCGGGGAAGAAGATACAAAGAAAATGTGAGCGGACAGTGCGAAAAACCAGCTAGTTGGACCTCTATAAGCTGTCTTTATCCCATTTTGCAGCTATACTTCCTTAAAATCCTGTTTACGCCGCGCAGAACCTCTATTCAACGCAGGTCTCGCAACTTTCTTGGGGGTTGATCTCAAGAAATTTTTCTTGTTTACATTGTTCTTTGCTATGCATTGAGGGTAGTTATAGGCATGCAGAAGGTGGAGAAAAACCTCCGCGATGAAGCAGCGATTTTCAAATTATGTTTAAATTGTTACCTCATTTCATTTGTTTAAAATATATTTCCAAAAATGAATTTGAGGTTGCCTTGTTTATCAGTCTCACAGAAAGCTACAATATTTTCGTAATAATATTTCAAATTTGATATCTCAATTTCCCATTAAGCTGGAATCTTCAATCTTGAGCCACAGTAAAACGCAGCGTGGGTATTAGATTAAAGAAAGTAACATAATGAGCTTCGCGAATAATAATCGCTAATAATTTGTTTAACAAAACCCTTTTTGTTGTTTTGTTTGGAAAAACTAGTTTGATTGAGTTGACTAAAACAAAACCGTCCAAGCAATTAATAAGGAAAAATATGTTATATTTATGATTTGGCAGGTACATTCCGTTCGTAAATAAATAATTTTCTTCTGGAAAACTTTTGTAACTTTAATGGAATCTGTAACACAACTTTTTAAAGCAACTTGTAGTGCTTACATATATGTACCAAATTTTAATTTTCTATCTCAATAGAAAATAGAAATTTCCTCAAGTAATTGCTTACTGGGACCTCCGAAACGGATCTTCAAAGTTCATTTAAATTTAAAGAATTAGTTTTAATAATATACCTTACTAATAGTGTACAATTACTATGAAAGTTCACTACTATAATGCACTTGCTGCGTCCCGAACTTTTTTACATTTTATTTAATCTTCTATTTAATTTTAACGTTATCCGGTCAGATTGTGCAATTCCAATAAATGTTTAGCAATTTTTTTTAGAAAAAATCAATTATGAGGAGCTTAGTACATTTGAGGCTTCTAATTCAATTTTATTAAAGGATCGGATTGGTTGTTATAATAATAATAATAATAATAAGAGGTCTTTATTAGGGCGTTAATTTTACAATTTTCTTCCACTTAACCCTTAAAAGATAACTTAAAATGTAGCAATTACAAAATAAACAAATTATAAATGCCTTAGTATCCAAAACAACAAAACAATGTAACAACAAAACATTGACAATTGTGCGCCTTAAATTTAGCTGAAAGAAAGGAATTCTTAGATATGAATATGATTTATTATAACTACATTACGCAAACTGACTATTTTTATCAAAATCTGTAACATATCTCCCAAACCCTGACAGAGAAAATAAAGTATGTTCAAAAGCTATTTTATTATACAGATGTGGTGCAATATCCGATATTGGCTCGTATAATATTTAGGTATGGCAAACAAGTGATCGAGTCTTGTATTGAGCGAATGTTATTGTCTCCGAAAACAGAGCTTCTGATGTAGGTGATCAGGCCCCGCCCCGAGGACAATCTTGTGAGAGATGTACTTTCCACCGATTCTTTATATTCAGCCAATCTAATTATTTTAACTTAGAAGAAACACGATCTGTTCTTTTTAGATTAAAGACGAACCGTAAACATGACTTCTGAACCTTTTCTATTCTTTGCCGATCCCAACTGTCAAGGGCAGGTCCATACACAACATCAGCATGGTTAAAGCGCGAGAGAATCATCGAGTTTACCAAGAGAGCTTTTACTTTCACTGGAAGGCAATTTCGGTGGCTATAAAAAGATTTCAATAGGCCAAAGCTAGCTCTACGAAGATTAGTGACGTGATCAGAAAATTTTAAATTGTTATCTATTATGAGACGAAGATTATTTGCAGGTTGTTTTGATTCCAAGCGACTCCCATCTATCAAAATATCAATATTTTGAGTACAAACCATATTCCTACTGACCTTCCTGCCAAAATAAAGTACGCAACACTTATTGACATTTATCGCAAGATCATGCTTCTTTGCTGTCGTGACTAACTTATCAAGGTCGGCATTTAAACTTGCCATAGCGTCTAAGGCATTTTCGACAGGAAAGGATTTGTAAAATAAGTACACTTTGAGAAAACCCAAATCACCACAACACTTATTTTAGAGACCCTACGATCGTTTCGTTGACAAAGTCAACATCTTCAGAGGAAGATAAATTCTATCTTCCTCTGAAGATGTTGACTTTGTCAACGAAACGATCGTAAGGTCTCTAAAATAAGTGTTGTGGTGATTTGGGTTTTCTCAAAGTGTACTTATTAGTGCTCATCACAGGTTCCAATTTTCACATAGAGGATTTGTAAAGCTGGGTATCATCGGCATAGAAGTGTACTTTGCTCGAGATTATTTGTTCTTGAAAATCAAACGTATAAATATTGAATATTGAATTGTCCTAACTTAGTGAAACTGTTCCATACTTCATACAGATGTAGATATTTTTTCTGTGGCTTCACAAGTATTTGTTTTCTTCTCTGGCTGAGGTAGGTAGCAAACATATAAGGTGCAGGAGTATCTTATTACCTTAACATTACTACTATTCTTATTGCTACCATTTTTAAAACACTCAAAAGAAGTGTTCGTAAAATGTGCAAATACTTACCAGTGCTACCATGTCAATAAGGAGTTTCCTTATATTTTTAATGTAGAATATTAAAAAAATAGCAAAGTTATTTAAAAATGAGTGGGTCGGCCGCGGTTTCTTATGTATTCGATAACACTTCGAGGTATCTTTGAAATTAAATGATTTATGGTATGTTGAGGAATGTTATTCCAGTTTTTTTGAATCCAGTGAAGAAAGTCAGCTAGATTATTTGGTAGTTGGAGTAAATTACCCAGTCCATTGCCAATTACACATGTTCGACAAGTCTAAGTAGTGAGAAATTTGTTACGTTATTTGCTTGTAAAAACCTTGTAGTAACCCTTTCTGTATGAGGACGTGCGATGTCTTGTTGGAAAAGGGGTTGAATCAACCCTCATATGTACGTCAGTTTAACAGGCTGCAGCACGTTTCGTATGTATCCATTTGCATTCAAATTTCTGTCAATAGAAACTAGACGTGACCTGCTATCATATGCTGTGGCACCCCATACCATCACCCTCCGTGTAAGGGCCATATGGCGTTCAGAAGTAAATTCTAAATTTTCGCGTTCTCCTCGTAATCGTCTTAGTTTTCTGAGACTACCGTGGACGCAAAGACAGAATCAGGACTCGTCAGAGAACACAACATGATTTCATTCTCCATCTCAATTTAATTTACCGTTACACCACTGGGCAGCACGGTATCGAGGTGTCAGTAAGACAAATAAAAATGTTCTATACGAATGAAGCCCAAAAGTTCGTAGTCTGCTATATATGTTGCCATAGAGATTATTTGTTGTAAAACTCATAACCAAGTATTTCTAGTCGACCATGTTCTCAAACGACGATCTTCACGTACCGAACTTGCTGGAGATCGTGCCGATTAATGACGACGGTTATGGATTACTTCCTTAGACCACCTGGACCAACACTGTGAAAATTCAAATATTGGTGAAATAGCTATTAGCGAAATTTTCTATATGAAAATTTGCAAAAATGCATAATATGTAAAGGTATCTTTAAAACAAGATCAACATGTTGTCATAAAAGGTTGCGCAGACGACTAAAAAGATAAATTTTAATTTAGTTTGCTTCAAAATATATAACGGATAACGAAATAAAATATAGGCAAAGTTTTATAGTTATATTAAGGCACAGCAATAAATCAAAGGGCAAAAGCTACAAAGTTCGCACACGTTGCCAGTGGCAGTTTAAATTGTGGACGTATAATATACATTTATAACTATCGTACGTTCAAAAACTATAAAGGCAGCTAGAAGTGAAAACACAAGCGGACACATGTTCACCCGCTACCACGTTACATGCACTTTTGTGGTCATTAAAAGTAACTTATATTTTATTTTACTATTCCACTCCGACATATATATCGTAAAACTTTTCCCGTGCAGCTTGTTGCAATTTTGTTTGTTTTACTCCCTAAAGTAATATACCGATGTAAAGATATACTTTTCATAACAGGAAAATATGACTAGGGACATAAAAATGTTTTATTCAATATGTTTTGTTAGAGCCTCGGTGGTTCAGAGGTAAGAACGTGTGCCTCTGAACCGAAGGGTACTGGGTTCGATCCCAGGGTACTCCTTTCACTTTTTCAGTACATACTGTAACATTAATATCAACCGAGGTTCTGGCATTGTATTTGAGCAAGTTGAATGTCTGCACGTTCCGCCCTTCGGAGGGGGCGTAAAGCCGTCGGTCCCGTGTCAATGCAATGTTTCCTTACAGAAAGGCAGGGGTTCGGCAAAATTTCCAGGATGGTGAGGTGAAACTGATCCCTGGCGTCGGTGATTGGCCATAGTTGCGGAAATAAGCCGACGTTAAAGAAACAAAACACACACACACACACACACAATATGTTTTGTTAATATTTACTATTAGCCATTAATAAATTTATATGCCACGTCAAAGTAGAACAATCATATGTAATAACCCAAACTAATAGACGGAGAGCCAGAGGTGAAAAAATTTTCTGAATTTACAATAGCTGATTTTTTGATAGTTAATTAGGTATGCTGTGCACGTACACATATTCTGGTCAGTCAAGCGAATCTTAAAACAGGTGCCACAGGTTTTCCAACAAAGATGTCGTTTTTACCGGGGTAATAAAATGAATTTACAAAAGCTGATAATTGTTATACAGATTCTATATTGTATAACAATAAAAGTTATGTCAGTCAGTCAGCTGCATACGGGAACAGAGCTGGTCAGTCAGTTAGAATGTGTGTATGAAAAATAAATAATGTGCAATTTATTTACAAAGCTTGGAAATTTTTTGTGGGTATATATTGATATGTTAAAGATTGAAAAAATAGTCAGTCAACTGTTCTGTAGAACAACGCCCGTCAGTTAGCGAAAAAAGATATAAAAATTTCGTGCGCGCCGGCGGCGTTACAGGCGGCATGCTCGCTCTTCTCCTCCCATTATTATTATTTAAAATATCAGAAAACTATGTGATTATAAATCTATATATATATATATATATATATATATATATATATATATATATATATATATATATAATAAGGGTTGTTATCGCTACCCTTAAGAGGTTGATGTCACAAAGCTGAGTTTTTTTACATATAAAAACTGAAATTTAGAAGCTGGAAGAAAAGACATACTATGGATAAAACTCTCTCTCAGGGCTGCAACTAAATTCATCTGTTGCATTTACCGGTCACCTTCCTGCAACAACTTTGTCCAGCTCTTTGACTACCGTTCTGAAAAAACTTCTGATTTCTGAATATCCTTCCTCCGAGGTCACTATTCTTGGTCACTTCAATGTCCATAATAAGGAATGGCTAGGATCTTCAAAAACCGATCCACAAGGAAGAGCAGCCGAGGCCTTTGCAGTCAGCAATTCTTTAGCCAATATGGTTCAGCAAGCTACTTACTTTCCTCGTATCCCAACACACAGCTCAAATACCTTGGATCTTCTTCTTACTACACAACCGGAATGCTATAAGATATCAGTCACCGCCCCCCTTGGTCGCTCAGACCACGGCATAGTCACAGCTTCCTGCGCAATGCAACCTAAGGTCACACAGTCATCACACCGACGTATCGTTTGGCACTACACCTCCGCAAACTGGGACGAAATGCGGGATTACTTTTCCTCATTTCCATGGGCGTCTGTCTGCTTCTCTCATCCTGACCCCTCTGATATCTCACAAAACGCCACCGAAATTATCCAAGCTGGCATGGAATTATTTATCCCACGTACACAGAAAACCTCTTCAGCCACTCAAAAGCCCTGGTTCTCTAAATCCTGTGACAAGGCCAGACTTGAAAAGGTCAAAGCTCACAAAACGCTTCTACATAATCCCAGTCAAGAAAATCGTCAAGCATTTAACGACGCAAGAAACCGCTATGTCCGCATTCTTTCTGAGGTAAAAAACTCGTTTAATAACCACATCAAAAACAAAGTCCTCTTAAGCTCCAACGGCGGCAAACCCTTCTGGACTCTTGCTAAATCTATCGGGAATAATTTCTGCAAAAGCACGTTCCCACCTCTTGTCTCAGGGGATGAAATTGTTTCTACCGTCCTGGGCAAGGCTGAACTTTTTGCTTCGTTGTTCGCCGCCAACTCTACTCTCAACCCACCTCCAAATGTTCAACCACCAACAGTCTCTAATGTCGCGCATAAAATGACTGATATCATTTTCAAAACTAAAAAGGTACGAAAGATGCTCTCTTCTCTTAATACCAGGAAAGCCTCTGGCCTTGACGAGATCCCAGCAATTGTTCTCAAAAAATGCGCACCAGAGCCTTCTCCTGTCCTGACTCGTCTGTTTCAGATATCTTATAATAAAGGCATATTCCCTAGTAACTGGAAAACTGCTCGAGTACAAACCATCCCCAAGAAAGGATTCAAAGCGCTTCCTAGCAACTACAGGCCTATTTCTCTCCTTTCAGTCGTCTCTAAAGTGATGGAAAAGTATATAAACACCGAATTACTAAAATTTCTTGAAAAACACAGTCTAATCCACGACAGGCAGTATGGATTCTGTCAGCGCAGATCGACTGCCGACCTCCTTTCCTTTGTCACCCATTCATGGAACAAGTCTATGGAACAACACGGTGAATCCCAGATTGTTGCTCTAGACATATCCAAAGCATTCGACCAGGTCTGGCACGCAGCGCTGCTTAATAAACTTCCGACCTATGGCCTACCACCAAAACTTTGTACTTGGACAGCAAATTTCCTCTCCAACAGGACCATATATGTTGCTGTGGATGGCCATTCCTCTAAACTGTATCCAATTAATGCAGGAGTTCCTCAAGGTTCAGCTTTAGCCCGTACTTTGTTTCTTCTCCACATCAATGAGCTCCTCTCTAGCACATCCAACCCAGTTCACAGCTACGCAGACGACAGCACCCTCCATTCAAATATACAATATTCTAAGCCTGTCTCTTTAGCCCAATTAGATGAGGATCGCAGACTCATGGAGGGTTCTGTCTCCGTGGATCTCCAAAAAATATTAGACTGGGGAAGTAGAAATCTTGTACAATTCAACCCTACCAAAACTAAGTCTTGCTTTCTTTCTCACAAGAGATACACCAGCCCTAGATCCATCACAATGAACAACCAAGTTATTCAAGGTAATGAGTCCTTTTCTCTTGTTGGCATTTCTGTGGATCGAAATTTTAATTGGCACCAACATGTCACATCAATTGCAGAAGCGGCTGGTAAGAAATTAGGTTTCCTCTTCCGGGCTCGCAAATACTTTTCACCAGCTTATTTCTATACCTTATATACTTCACAAATAAGGCCAAACCTCGAATACTGCTCCCACATCTGGGGTGCCGCTGCCGCTTCTACACTCGCTATCCTGGACTCCATCTAAAAGAGGGCTATATATCGGTGACCCTACCCTCACCCAAAGGCTGCCATCCCTTGCCCACCGACGTGCCGTTGGTGACCTCTCTCTTTTTTATAGATATCTGTACGGGCACTGCTCAGAGGAGCTTTCCTCCATAGTTCCCCCACCTGCTGCCCCCAACAGATCTACCAGGGGAACAGAGCGAATGCACCCTTTTACTGTCCAGGTGACCAGACTTAGAACATCTTGTTATGCCCGCTCTTTTGTCCCGAGGACTTCCAAGTTGTGGAATTCCTTGCCGGCACATGTTTTTCCTTCTTCTCCGAACCCCCAAACCTTCAAGTCCAGAATTAACAAGCTGCCTCTTTCCTCCTTGTCAACACCCACGGTACGATAGTATTTAGACTGTAAGCTCTCGTGATGTGTTGTTGAAATTTAAAAAAAACTGATCCTGGATATGGGTTTTAGGGGGGCTAGTGTTTGCGCTCATTTGAAGGAATTTTTTTAAATTCATAAGTTGGGATCTCTTCATTAGTTAATGTTTTTTAAGAAAATTCACTAAAAGCCAGAGAAAAAGTCTCTACGTCTGTATTTATGGTATGGGATGGTTTCACCAAGCAAGGGTTACCACAATTACTGGGTAGTATTAGTAGTGATAGTAGTAATATTACTGTCAAAACTGTTATAAAAACACACGCAATAAAAGTTTCTACAAAACATTTTCTTCGCAGCGTTGTGTATCCATGTTTTTCACAGGATAATACAAATGCGATAAGCAACGTATAACTTTATGCATTAAGCTCCACTCAAAGGCCTTTTCAATTTAGACAGCCTTGTAAAGCCTAATCCCAGATTGATATCCTCTGTTTCGCCTGCTTCGGACCCAGAAAGGGACAAAAATAAATCTGAACACATGCAACGTCACTTAGGATTAAAATATTAATTGTGAAAATTTATTTGCAATGCAAGTTGCCTCTTGGCTTGTTTGGACTTTGTAGCCACTATGTATTACATTATAATCACTGCTTAAATCCCATCTCAAAATGCATTTCAATTTGAATACCGTAATTTATATACGCTGTCGTTGGGACATGTGTCGTAAAAATCTTGCGTCTGGGGTATTTATCATTTTCATGTAAATATAGACATGATATGGGGTATGCTATATTTATTAATTTCTTCATTTAATACGCCAATACACCGTTTTAAGCACACTTCGAGAACCCAAATGACCACATCACATTTAAAAAATGCAAAAATGCAATAACATAATTCGTGTTTGATTAAAAAAAAGAGAATTTGTATCAGCAACGACTTATGGGCCACCCTGTGATTGTAGAAATGTTTTTTAAGATGTATCTCAAGACACCCTATAATTAATGTATACATTTTTTTTTCATATCTTGTATAATAACGGATATATTGAGCTTTATTGATTTTTTACGAAAATTCGACAAAAATTATATACCATTAAACGATAAACTCTATAGCTAATGCTACTGCAAAGCATCAGAGAAAGGGTATATTTCAAATGAATTTTCTGGAAATATTTTAGTAAAATGAAGGACAATGTTGGTTGAAGCAACAATGCAAAAACTATCAAGTATCAAACCGACCGATAAACTGAAATAATAAACCGCATTTCTCTCATTCCGATAAGAAATGTTCTGATAGTCAATTTTTTGTTTACAAACCAACAAAACATTGACTATCAGCACATTTCTTATCGGAATGAGTGAAATGCGTTTTTGCATCTTCAACTGTGAACAATTTTTAAACGAGTTGATAAAACTTCCAAAAAAATTAGTGTGCTGAATTCAGAAAAGAAAGAGCTTTCAAATGATGTAACACCCGACCCATATTACCTATTTAAAATATAAGGGTTGTTATCACCACCCTTAAGGGGTTGATATGACAAAGTTGAGTTTCATGTCAAAACATGTCCCCCTCAAATATTAAAATTGACCTGTTTCAACGTTTCTTAAAAAAAAATTTATCTGGACGGAAATCGGTCTGTTTCGTTTTCAATGCGCCACCCTGTATATATATATATATATATATATATATATATATATATATATATATATATATATATATATATATATATATATGTAAAAATAACGATCCGATTTTGATAAAATTTCGTAAATACCTTCCTTTTGCGAGTGGCTTAGACAGGTTCGTTACCCAGGAAAATCGGCCCAGGTTTTTCCGAAAAATTTTGTGTTTTCTTTCGAAAAAAAAATATATCTGCGTAAGTAACAAAGTAAGAGCAACCAAATTTGGTGCGCCGGTTTCTGTTATAAAGAGTATCCTTTGTACCAAAATTCAGATATCCATGTTAAAAGGCAAAAAAGCTAGAGGAAAATTAATTATTATTTAATTAAATCTAAGAAAGTTAAAACGTTAAAATTGATAATTATGAAACGATTACGAATCTGAGTGATAAATATGACACTAAATAACAAAGAAGCTCCTAGATTTGTGTCTAAGTCGTTATTGTCCTTTATTTCGTTAAAATATGAGCAAAAAAGCCATTGTAAGTAAAAACTGTTTGGTTTAAATAATAGACATTAGACCATTGACATACTATCAGAGATACCTGCTAGTACACACATCGAGCGTGGCCGAGTAGGGTAATTCTACTTTGCTGCATGATGTCTTTATCGCTCAAAAAAAGAATAATACGCTCTATTTTCAACATAGGAAAGATGACGTCATGCCGGGTCTACTTTTCTGATCATAAAATTTCAACTGTGGTATGTTTATATATTTTAGAGTTGTGTATATATGTTTTTAAAAATAGTGATAAATTTAGACTAAACAGTGATGTTCATACCTTTAGTACCAGACAGGCTTGTAACTTTTATGTTCCGTATGCTAGAACTAAGATGATAAAAGACTCTCCAAACTGTATTGGATTAAAAATATTTAATCATCTTCCTAATAATTTAAAAAATATCCAAAATATTAAGGTGTTTAAAAGTCAAGTTTCTTCTTTTCTATCAGACCAGTGTTTTTATACGTTAAATGAATATTTTAATGTAGTGAAAAATTAATTATTGTAAAAGGCTGACAAATCCAATGTAGCTTGTATGCTGTCAAAATGGATAATAAAGGTATTATTATTATTAAACCCTTGTACATCGCATAATGGACTCCTACATGACGAGTTCTAATCCTAGTTAGTGACTTCACTTTTTATCAACTTTTTTTAGTCTCATTTCCCTTTACCGTTATCTGATCAGATTGTTGTTATTCCGATGATTATTTTTTTTGGCTCATCACTGTCGGTCTTGTTTCATTCGTTGAGCAGGAACGTGCCTTGATCCATGATCAAAAAATAACAAACGGTGGAGAACGTGTCTTCAAAACGTGTCTTCAAAACGGTACACAACGGGTCTTCAAAACGTGTCTTTAAAACGGTACAGAACGGCTCTTCAAAACTTGTCTCCAAAACGTATCTTCAAAACGTGTCTTCTAAACGTGTCTTCAAACTGTGTCTTCAAAACAGAACGGGTTTTCAAAACGTATCTTCGAAACGGTACATAACGTGTCTTCAAAACGTGGCAGCTAGAAACAATTCAGGTCGCCTTGGTGCACTGCTGAATTTGAGATTATTTGTGGGTGTGTAAATTTTTTTAAATAAAAATTCACTAAAAATTGAAATAATTATTAAAATTTTAATACAGAATGAATTAACAGAATTTTTCATCCTCTGATGACGCTAAATTGGTTAGTGAAACGATCGTCAAGTCTTTTTTAAAATGTGTTGTGGTGATTTGGGTTTCTCCAAGTGTACTTGTCAGTGCTCATCACAGGTTCCAATCTTCACTTAGTGAAAAACATTAGTGCAAGTTAAACACTCTAGGCATTACTCAAAAACCGTAACATTTCCTAACCATGCTTTTCATTCTCCTGTCTCCTCTCTCCAATAATGAACCAAGCTATCAGCACCCGAGAGTTTGCGGACTATTTACAGGACACCTGTACAAAAATTTAGCCAGTCTCTAAATATAAGTTTCGGGGATTCCAGTTTATGCTCATAAAATGCATTTTAGTGAATTTTCTTAAAAAGTTCAGTAATGAAGAAAGCTCGACTTTTGAATTTTGAAAAAATGTCTTCGATTGCCGCGAACTAGGCCCCCTAGAAGACATATCCGAAGTCAGTTATATATATATATATATATATATATATATATATATATATATATATATATATATATATATATATATATATATATATATATACATATATATATATATATATATATATATATATATATATATATATATATATATATATATATACATATATATATATATATATATATATATATATATATATATATATATATATATATATATATATATATATATCGCAATGATAGGAAGAGCCGACATCGAAGGATCAGAAAGCGATGTCGCTATGAACGCTTGGCCGCCACAAGCCAGTTATCCCTGTGGTAACTTTTTTCACACCTCTTGCTAAAAACTCTTCAAGCCAAAAGGATCGATAGGCCGTGCTTTCGCAGTCCCTCTGCGTACAGAACATCGGGATCAAACCAGCTTTTGCCCTTTTGCTCTACGCGAAGTTTCTGTCCTCGCTGAGCTGGCCACCGATAACTCAAAAAATAATAGGCCGAGTTTGATAAAATTTGGCAAGTAAATTTTTTCTGCAAGTAGCTTCAAGTTCGTTAGCCAGGAAGATCGGACCAGTTTTTCCGGGAAAATTGTAGGTTTTCTTTTGGAAAAAATTCATATCTCCGGAAATAACAAAGCTATGGCAACCAAACTTGGCAAGCTGGTTTATATTAAAAAAAACACTTAATAAAGCAAAATTTTAAAGCCACTAAAAGTCAGAGAAGACGCAATACCAAAATATTGTATGTATTAAACAAAATCTATTATATATTACACACAACGTTTATCTTTTTATGGCGCAAAAAGTTCAGGAAGTACCAGAAAGATTACTTTGAAAATTTTATAATTTTTCTCCTGGAAATGTCAACCCGGAGATTTGAAACGTGACAATTAGCATAAGTATTGTCGTTTATAGATATTGCATAAGTTGTATATTAGAATGTTTTAGATTTATCCTACACTTCTCATTAGTTAAAATAGTTGCAAAATCTGCCACTAAAGACTTTACATATTACAAATAAATAACTTAAGACCATTATCGGTTATCTACCTTTCATTGCAGAATCTGATGGAAGGCTTACAGTGGTGTAATTGTCAAATGCACTTCTGATGATCCAAGGGACGTCGATTCAAATCTCAGCTGACTGAATTTCTCTTTGAACTTTTTTTACTTTTTTTGTCTTTGATTCAATTTTAACGTTATCTGCTCAGATTGTGTAATTCCAATATTTTTTAGCGACTTTTTGTTGAAAATGAAAGATAAGCACTTTTGAAACCTTTAATTCAAGTTTAATAGTAGCTGTTGTTGGCCTTAGGTGGTCAAACCGTTCCACAAGTAACATAGATGTAGAGATTTGTGACATCAGAAGAGGTTGTTTTCTTCTCTACAACCGGATTCAATTTTTACTGCATCCACACGCAAAAGACTTCTCTGTGATGCCACAGAAAAAGTATCTAGTCCTGTAGTTACATCAGACTTTGAATATTTTTGAATTTATTTAATTTATTTCTATTACCTAATTTTCTTATACAAAATGTTCCTTCTTTGAAGAAACATTTGTTGAGAATTTTTATATGAAAAATTATTCAATTGATGGAATACTTTTTAAACGAAATTCGTCGAAAATAAGGTTTTAATGGATTTTCGGGCAAACAAATTATTTTATTTTCAATTTTAATTTCAATTACAGATTAGGTATGTAATTTGAATTTTATGTATTCTTTTAGCAAAATTTTGTGTAATAGATATTTAGCCAGTTTTCGCAGAAATTTTTGTGTGCTTCGTAGAAATCTTTTTTTTATGTTTTTGTGAAATTTTGGTCACTAATGGTAAATGTTTAATAAGTTATTATTAAAAAAAATGTTTGTTTTTCTTGAATTTTTTTTGCAAATTTTCATGAAATTATTGTTGTTTCGTCTAAAAAATTTTTGTGGAAAATTATATTTTGGTAGGTGGGTAAATAACTTGAAAAATGTTCTTTGGCCAGGAAAATTGGACAAGTTTTTTTTAAAATTTATTCAATTTATTTTTATTAGCGAATTTTCTTATAAATGTGTTTAATGAATTTTTTTTAACATTTGTTGAACATTTTTGTATGAAATATTCAATTGGAACATTTTTTAAACGAAATTCGTCGAAAATAAGGTTTTAATGGATTTTCCTGCAAACAAATTGTTTTATTAACAATTTTAATTACAGATTAGGTATATAATTTGAATTTTATGTATTCTTTTAGCAAAATTTTGTGTAAAAAATATTTATCCAAATTTGATGCCTATTTCATTAAAAAACACAAATTTGCCATTAAAAACATTTTTATGAAAATTCAGTACCATAACGCACTTGCTGCGTCCCGACTTTTTTTAATCGTACAATAGTGATCTCGCTATTAGCAAATTTCTCTAATTAAAATAAATACATGATTCGACATACTAGTTTGTTTTCCGCAACGCATTAAAATTTTGCAAACAAAACAAAATAGTTAATTCTTCCATCCAATATAAGATTTAAACCTCCCTTGAACGTTATTAGATTACTAAGAGCAACAGGACGATCTGTCCCTCCGTCATACGCTTCATTATCGTTTTGGTTTTATCCCTTGTTGGATATATTCAGTGATCGCCCATGGCTCAAAGGGTAACTGGAAACTGCAGGCCGCCGATGTAAATTGCATAACTGTTAGTCTGGTATTCATTAATCAAAGTTTAAATTGCCATTTTTTGCTTAGTCTGAAACAAGCGCTGCTTTAGTAAAGTTTTGAAATTTCATTCTCCCATCCCAAGTATTAGTTTTCACTCCTTGCATTCTATTTTAACCTTGTTTTCTTTATTATTATCAAGTTCGAAGCAAATATAAAATATCTCCGTTAGTGATGCACTGAGTAAATGAGTTAAAGTTTGTTGGTGGTTATACAGCAATTCTACATCGAATTTGTCTTACAAGAGGTTTGTTTATTTAAATATAAAATGCTATATAGTAACTAATAATAATAATAATGATGATAATAATAATAATAATAATAATAATAATAATAATAATAATAATAATAATAATAATAATGATAATAATAATAATAATAATAATAATAATAATAATAATAATAATAATAATAATAATAATGTATGCTACATCGACTACAGCAAAGCATTTGATTCTGTACCCCACGATTGGTTAAACAAGGTACTTGAAATCTACAAGATCTGCCCAAGGATCAGAAACGTCCTTCAACATATCATGAGTACTTGGAGAACAAACATATGGATGACCAATAAAAATTGTGGAAAAGTGCGGATCGGAAGGGGCATTTTTCAAGGGGACTCCCTGTCGCCGGTGTGGTTCTGCTTGGCACTGAACCCCATGTCGACTGTCCTAAACAAAACTGGAGCCGGGTATAGACTAAATAGGAAAAACAGAATAAGAATATCCCACTTATTATACATGGACGATCTTAAATTATACTCTGAGATACAAGATAAGCTCCACTCACTGATTAATACTGTTAAAATCTTTAGCAATGATATAAAAATGTCGTTTGGACTCGACAAATGTGCTATAATTAACGTCAGGAGAGGGGCAGTTGAAGGTGACCAATATCCCTTCTGCGATATAGAACAACTACCGCCTGAGGAGACATGCCGCTACCTAGGGTGTCCGCAAAACCAGCGTGTGGACCATAGCCGGCTAAAGCGAGAGTTCCAGGAGAAGTATAGGAAGCGAGTCACGAAGCTCATAAATACTAAGCTTTCCGGAGGTAACCTCTGTGCTGCTATCAACTCATGGGCGTTACCAGTATTGACATACTCTTTTGGAGTTGTCAAATGGTCTAACACCGACTTAGATGAACTGGACAGACTCACGAGAAGGCTTCTTACGAAATGTCGGTGCCTTCACACCAACTCATCTGTTAGAAGACTGTATACACCTCGGAAAGAAGGCGGCAGAGGGTTAATCCATATAAAGAACCTCTGTTTTAAGCAAGAAAGAAACATGCGACAACGTTTTCTTGCATCGCAGGATGAACTGATGAGGTTGGTGGTGTGCGATGATAAGGATTATACTCCACTTAGGCTCGGTCAGCGCAACTATGAGTTGGACACCCCGGCTGACCAGGACGGTGTAGTCCAGTGGGGCGACCACGCTATGCATGGGAGGTACCCCAAGCACCTGCAGGCGGACAGTGTTGATAAAACCTCTGCCCTTATATTGTTGGTCGAGGGGCAACTCTACCCGGAGACAGAGGGATTTGTGATTCAGGATAGGGTTATAAAAACTAAAAACTACGAGAAGCATTGTCTAAAATTAGAAGTGGTGGATAGATGTCAAAAATGCGCAGGTGTGGGAGAATCCATTGAACACGTCATGGCAGCATGTCCTGCTCTCTCAGACTCAGCTTACTTAAGCAGGCATAACCAGCTCGCCAAGATCATCAATTAACAAATCGCTTTGTAATACAGCCTCCTGAACCCGTCAACAACACTAGCTTACTACAAGTATTCTCCGGAGGCGGTGCTGGAGTCGGCGGACTTTCTCCTGTACTGGGACCGACCCATGATAACGGACCGCACTGTGGACTTCAATAGGCCAGACATTGTCCTGATAAACAAACAGATAAGGCTTACTGTGGTCATAGACATTGCTGTACCGCTGTCCCATAACATTCAAAAAACTGAAATTGATAAGATCACCAAGTATGAAAACTTGGCATATGAAATAAAAAACATATGGAAGCTCCAGAAGGTGGCTATATATCCTTTTGTAATGTCGGCGGAAGGAATAGTCATCAAAAATTTCATGGGAAATATAAAGGAACTCGGATTACCAAATAACATCCTAAACATGGGGCAGAGGGCGGTTCTGCTGCAGACATGTCACATAGTCCGAAAATTCCTCAGTTAAGTGGCGACCTCAAACACGTCTGCTGTGTTGAAGCATCGGAAGTCAGACTGTAATAATAATATCGACATAATGGGATATGATGAATTTCATTCCCATCTACCGAGCCGAACCCCAATGTCGCGCGCGGGGGGTCGGTCAAAAGGTTTCCAGTAGTAATACTGAGAAAGTGTAACGCTTATATCAAATAATAATAATAATAATAATAATAATAATAATAATAATAATAATAATAATAATAATAATAATAATAATAATAATAATAATAATAATAATAGTAATTATAACGATAGAGCGAGGAAGCAACAGGAGTAATAATGCTGAGTGGACATCGGAGTCTGGGTGGGTTGTCCGTGGTCTATTATCGAATTGTATAAAATTTAGGGACGCAGCAAGTGCGTTATAGTAGTGAAATTTCATAAGAATTATACACTATTGGTAAGATATATTATTAAAACTAATTCTTCAAATTGAAATGGACCTTGGAGATTGGTTTTAGAGTTCCAGTTAACGATTATTTGAAAAAATGGAGCCAAAAAAATTAAAATTTGGTCTTAGATATAATATGTCAGTGGCTTTAAAAAAATTGTGTTACAAATTTCATTACAGTTACAAAAGTTTTTCAGAAAGAGACCGAACTGAGATGGGAAACTAATGGCAAGCAAATTCTGCAGTGTATTGTATTTTTATCGCCGGGCGAGGTCTTTGCACTGTCCCTACTAACTTATCTAAAATGTGTCCATCTCTAATAATTTTGGGAAGGTTCAACGACAACTAAATTAACATAGTTTGCTTTGTCGTAACTATTTGTATTATTATGTTATCTTTAGAACGTGTTAAAACGTGGGAATTTTATTTAACAAACCAATCGATCAGGTGACTCGTAATCGGCGGTGGTGACTCGTTCATACAAATATTTTAATGGCAGATATGTCTTTTTTTAATGAAAGCAGGCATCAAATTTGGCTAAATATTTCTTACACAAAATTCTGCTAAAAGAATACATAAAATTCAAATTATATACCTATTCTGTAATTAAGATTGAAAATAAAATAATTTTTTTTGCTAGAAAATCTATTAAAAACTTATTTTAAAAATTCGTTTCAAAAATCTTCCATCAATTGAATAATTTTTCATACAAAAATTTTGAAATGTTTCTTCAAAGAAAATTCATTAAATTCATTTAGAAGAAAATTTGCTATTAAAAGAACATTTTCTACAGAAAATTCGCTAATAAAAATAAATTAAATGAATAAAATTTTCCTGGCCAACCAACAATTTCCAATTATTTACCCACATATCAAAATATAATTTTTCACAAAAACTTTTTCGACGACACAACAAAAATTTCATGGAAATTTGCAAACAATTTTTCAAGAAAATCCATTAAAACCTTATTTTCGATGAATTTCGTTTTAAAAAATGTTCCGTCAATTGAATAATTTTTCATACAAAAATTCGCAACAAACGTTTCTTCAAAGAAAGTTCATTAAATTTATTTATAAGAAAGTTCTCTATTAAAAGAACATTTTGCACAAGAAAATTAACTAATAGAAATAGAAATAAATTAAATAAATAAAAAAATATTCAAAATATTATCTAAATACAGAACTAGATACTTTTTATGTGACTTCGCAGAAAAAATTATTTTGCCTGTGGATGCTGTAAAAATTGAATCCGGTTGTAGAGAAGAAAACAACCTCTTCTCATGTCACAAATCTCTAAGTCTATGTTAACTGTGGCACGGTTTTACCAACTAAGGGCAACAACAGCTACTATTAAACTTGAATTAAAAGTCTTAATAAATCTGCTTATCTTTCATTTTCAACAAAAAGTCGCTAAAGATATATCGGAATTACAAAATCTGATCAGATAACGTTAAAATGGAATTCAAGACGAAAAAAAGTTTTAAAAAAAGTTAAAAGAGAAATTCAGTCAACGGTGAGATTTGAATTCGCGTCCCTTCGATCATCAGAGAGGCATCCTAACCATTACACCACGTAAGGCTTCCGGTAAACTGCAATGAAGAAAGGTAGATAACCTATAATGGTCTTAAGTTATTTATTTGTAATATGTAAGGTCTTTAGAGGCAGATTTTGCAGTTACTTTAACAAATGAGAACAGTAGTATAAATCTAGAACATTCTAATACACATTTTATGCAATATTTTCCATTCATAAACCGCAATAGTTATATTAATTTTCATGTTTCAGATCTCCAGTTTGGTATTTACAGGAGAAAAATTATAAAAATTTTAAAGTAATCTTTCTGGTACTTCTTGAACTTTTTGCGCAATTAAAAGATAAACGTTGTCTGTAATTTTATTAGATTTTGTTTAACACATACAATATTTTGGTATTGCAGCTTCTCTGATTTTTAGTAGCACTAAAATTTTGCTTTATTAAGTGCCTATAACTTTTTTCCTTTCAACATAGAGACATAAATTTAGGTGCAGAGTTTGATTTTTACAACATAGACCAGCTTGCCAAATGTGGTTGGCATCGCTTTGTTATTTCCGGAGATATGAATTTTTTCCAGAAAAAAACCTTAAATTTTACCGTAAAAACTGGTCCAATTTTCCTGGCTAACGAACCTATCCAAGCCATTTGCAAAAAGAATTTACTCACCAAATCACAGTCGGCCCTTAATTTTTTGAGTTATCGGTGTGATACTAACATACATACATACATACATACATACATACATATATACATATATATATATATATATATATGTATATATATATATATATATATATATATATATATACATATATACACATATATATATATATATATATATATATATATATATATATATATATATATATATATATATATATATATATATATATATATATATAAACATATAAAAATTGAAACTGACCCCGGATATGTGTTCTAGGGAGCCTAGTTCACGCTCATTTGAAAAAAAATAATTCAAAATTCAAAATTCGAGATCTCCTCATTAGTGAATTTTTTGGGAAGATTCACAAATAAATTCTGGTGTTTAGTGAATTTTTATTTAAAAAAATTCACTAATAGAGAGGTATCGATGGTGAGATTTTGCAAACATTTTTTCAAATGAGAGCGAACTAGGACCCCTAGACCCCATATCCGGGGTCAGTTTCAATTTTTATATGTTTATATATATATATATATATATATATATATATATATATATATATATATATATATATATATATATATATATATATATATATATATATATGTACGAAATTGTCAAATCAAAATGTCAAAATTTTAATGTGGTAATTGATATCCGTATTTTGAAAGAATTTTCTGGTTCAAGAGGAGAAGTTATGGTAAAATGAAAGCTGAACATTTAGAGTGGTAGTGCAACTGTTAGTGGTAGAAGGGAAGTTTAAAATTATTGAATATTGAACAAAATTAAAAATGTGACACCAGCAAGATTTGGCAGTTCCCTTTATGCAAGTCAGAAATCAAAATTGTGTTTATTGCACGCACAAGCATTAAGCTTATTTGTAAAACACATTGTAAAATTATGTACTAATAAATATACTAATACTAAATATATATATATATATATATATATATATATATATATATATATATATATATATATATATATATATATATATATATATATATATATATATATATATACTAAATATATATATGTATGTATGTATCCGTCCGATAGCTCAAAAAATAATTAACCGATTTCAATGAAACTCGGCAAGTGCCTTTCTTTTATTAATGGCTTAGATGAGTTCGTTAGACAGGAAAATTGGACCAGGTTTTCCGGGAAAATTTTGAGTTTCTTTCAACAAAAAATTTTTCTTCGAAAATAACAAAGCTGCTTTATTTAAATTTACTGTATGTTGCCTTGGGAGAGACCTTACTACGTACCAAAATGCAACTTTCTAGGTTTATAGAAATATGATTTAAATTTTAAATTTTCTTTTGAAAAAGTTTTTTTTCTCCGAAAATAACAAAATTATTTTAATGAAATTTGGCAGATATGTTGCCCTAGGAAAGACCTTTACTACATACCAAAATTAAACTTTCTTAGTTTATAGAAAATTGAGCTATTCAAATTTGAAGCATTTAATAAAAATTCACTACCATAACGCACTTGCTGCGTCCCGAGCTTTTTTTTACTTTTTAAGCATCAAAAACGAAAAACATTTTGAGAAACCCAAGTAACTGTTAAAACAATACGCTGCACTGGTGTAACTCACAGGTTCTGGTCAATACTCTTGTTGAGACGCTAAAATGCTGGTACTGAAAAAGCGACCCCGTCAAGCATTAACTTTTTAATAGCCCAAACTGATGCATTTTACATTGTTGCATAATTTGCCTTTAAAACTCTCTTTAATGTATCAATACATTTCTTTCATTCCATGGAGAGGCAAATATCGAGACGTTTTGATGATCCTGCTGGCGTTTGACATTTTATTACGCTTTGCTTTCGAATATAAACTACTACACTATACAACATACAACATTCTAACTGCGCTATCGTTCCTAGATTTTACGAGAAGGTAATTTTGCTTTATGTTTGATTCCTATAGAAGATAGAAGCTGGCACAGACGTGTTTGCATTAAAATCTGTTACATTTTACATTTGCCAGTCTGGGCTATATAAACAGACAATGTCACTTGCGCCGTGGTATTACTCAATTTATGGACAACATCATCCCAGATTTATATTTTAAAGGTTGACAGACATCCTCATTCGCTTTTAAAGCCATCTAAATAACAGATGAATACCTACAAAGATTCACTGTACACTTTTGTACAATGTTACGCGGTGACCTTTTTAATATAATACATCTAAATGTAGCAACACTGCTTTCTAAATGAAACATTTGGTCTATTAAAGTAATTATTAGATTGTAAGACTAGATGCATTCTCACCACAATTAAAACCACAGACCGGTATCGCTCTAATTAGAGCTCGTCAGTACGGCATACTAATTGCAGCGAAAATACACCTACAAAGTAATACGGCTATGGTAGCCAGCCTTCCAACACTTGAGTGAGATGTAAGTCACGAAGAAAGTGCCGCCACCTCATTGCGGAACCAAGTAGTTTGCCGTACTGACGAGCTCTAATTGTGGTGAGAATGCATCTAGCCTTACATACTTTGTCCCTATATGAGAGTAGAAATGGTTGGTTAGGTTCCGCAAGTGTTAATTCGAGGTTATGCTCTTTGTTATGTTTGTTGTTGTCGTGCGTCAGATCTGACATTTCAAGCCCTATGATGTTCCCGCCGCGTTGCTTGTTAGGTTAAGTCGTGTTAATTTTTAGGTTAAGTCTGACAGATGACATATCAGCGTGCCGGTCCCCCCACCCACCCCCCGCCCCGCCGTTTGTTAGGTCTCCACGTGTTGATTGTTATGGTGATAGATGACATATTAGCGTGCCGGTTCCCGCTCGCCAATTCTTTATTAGGTTAGGTCTAACACACATGATGTGTAGCGCTATTTGCAGTTGACACATATAAGCTCCCAGCGCGTGTTGTATGTTAGGTTAAGTTTATGGTGACAGTTGTTGTTGTTGTCCTGCGCAATGCTGCAGATTTGTTGGGAAATTTGAATTTTAATGAAATCTTGTGTCTGTATGTGGAGTACAGCAGCACCCGTACAAAAGTATATGCTTTGAAGTTATTATTATTAGATGAATGCACCATGTACGGTTGCTGTAGTCTACATATATGGCATGTGTGTGTGTGTGAGAGAGATATATTAAAATGCAAACTTTATGATTTTTAAAAGAAAGTGCACCACAAACTAGAATCGAACCTCGGACCTCTCGCTCTGAAAGCCAATGCGTATACCACTAATCCACCGCGTGACTGAGAATAAAATAGTCTATATATATATATATATATATATATATATATATATATATATATATATATATATATATATATATATATATATATATATATATATATATATATATATATATATCCAGACATTCGGCGAACGGGGACCGGCACGTGAATATCTCATCTGTAACCATATACTTAACGTAATAAACATTTGGAGAGCGGGAATTGGCACGTGGACAATGTCATCTGTCACCATAGCCTAACAATCAGCGATCGGGAACTGTCATCTGGGAGAGACCTAACCTAACATACAGGTGGACAAGCGGCAGCCATCTTGCAGCATCTGTCACCCGGAGGCGGGAAACCATCTTGCGACATCTGTTACCTTTCACACATATGAGCTGTCATGTGCGGTCACACGCATGCGCACAGAAAAAGGGACGGAGGCGGACTCCTCCACTCCTCTGACGTCACGACCAATTAGAACACTAGGATGGGTGGGCCCAAATGTCCGGCCATGATACAAATAACGAGAGATATGATAATGAGCTACCTATTTTAAGAACTGTCACGCGCATGGCGTCATCTGGTGAGTCCAATGCAACAATAATATGCTGTCGTATAGTGGATTTTGACGTTTCATCACTACTTCTTAACAAATTACGTATTTCACTAATATTTAAGTGCATACAGGTGAAAGTAATTTTGTAAGATCAGAATACCATACTGTGATTATGTGACATGATTATTAAATGAAGTTTATGAATGTTAACGCCCTCTAAATGTCTTATCTACTTTTTAAGTTTGTCTATCCCCAATGTTCAATGAGGGCTCCATTTAATTATTATACTTGTCTGTGCTTATAAATATGTAATATAAAAATGAAAAAGATTAAATTTAGTGCTCGGTTCTATATTATCTGAAAGAGACAATATAGGCGAAGAAGTGGAATGTAACTTCAACCACATTAAACTGACGTATAGAAACTTTTTGATTGCGAATGACGTTGTTTTAAGGGTAAAGTTGGACTTCTATAACGTTACTCACCACGTGACGTCATAGGAGGGGGCGGGACATATGCGCAATATCATGTCTCTTGTAAGTCATTATATCATGGTGTCCGCTATCTACTAGCAGGCAACAGTATCATTTGATTCTGGCATTGTATTTGAGCAAGTTGAATGTCTGCACATTCCGCCCTCCGGAGGGCGCGTAAAGCCGGAGGTCCCGTGTCCGTGCGATAGTGGGCACGTTAAATATCCCTACCCTCCTTACAGAAAGGCAGGGGTTCAGCAAAATTTCCAGGATGCTAAGCTGAAACTCCCTGGCGTCGGTGATCGGCCATAGTCGCGGAAATAGGACGACGTTCAAGAAGCAAATCACACCCACACAGGTATAGACTGCAATTGTTTGGCAAAATTATCTCCAAACATAGTTTCTCCGATCACAATTACAGCTGGGAGAATAAACTCTTCACCAATTGTGTGAGACTTTTTACATCTGGCTATTTGATATGAAAATTTTTGACAAAAATGATACACAGGGGTCTTTCTTGTTCATTTACTTTAGTGCTGGTAAACAAAAATTTTTAAATATTCCTGAGAATATTTTCTTGATTTCTGTTTCAGAAACACTCTTGAATGTGCACCTGTTGATGATTCACTATCGTCAAATGCTGGCTTACGCCCACTTGCAAATTTATCCATGATTCTGTATACACTCTATAAATCTACTGCTACTCGAATACCGTTAATTGCAGTTAACACGCAAATTACAATATATACAATCACGATAGAAGGATAGATTCGACTCAGACTGGCTGTAAGTGTACGAGATGCAGCATTTATACACGTCGCTAGGACGTTCTAGAATGCTCTTAACAAATCGTTCTCGCGTCACCACGAGAATGTCGGCTACTAGGTATTATATAGGCTGGCGCATTGAAAACGAAACAGACCGTCCAGAGAAATCTTTTTTTAAGAGACGCTGAAACACGTCAATTTTAATATTGAGGGGGACATGTTTTGGCTTAAAACTCAACTTTGTCACATCAACCCCTTAAGGGTGGTGAAAACAACCCTTATATTGTAAATAGGGAACATGGGTCGAGTGTTACATCACTTGAAAGTGAAGAATTCAGCACAATAATTTTTTTGGAAGATTTATCAACTCGTTTAAAAATTATTCACAGTTGAAGACGCAAAAACGCATTTCGCTCATTTCGATAAGAAATGTGCTGATAGTCAATGTTTTGTTGGTTTGTAAACAAAAAATTGACTATCAGAACATTTCTTATCGGAATGAGAGAAATGGGGTTTATTATTTCAGTTTATCGGTCGGTTTGATACTTGATAGTACTACCGAAAATTAATTTCACAATGGTGTATTCTGTAGAAGAAAGAGTTGAAATAAGTACTCTTTTTTCAAAAACGATGACTGTGCCAACCGTACTGCAAATTTGTTTAATGAACGACATCCGAACAGGCATGTTAACAGAAAATACATTTTCGAGTTAGTTGCAAAGTTTCGACAAAGTGGTTCAGTAGCCAGCAAAAAACAGGATCCTGAACGTGAATTTCTGAGAATGAAGTTTTAGTACAAATTGCTGCAGACCCAACTTTGAGCACGAGAAAATTGGCCACTGTGTCAAACATCAAAAGAAGAACTATTGAGCGAATATTGAAGCATCATAAATTTCACTTGTATAAAATTCATCTTGTACAACTGAATGAAGATGATTTTGATCGGCGGCTGGAGTTTTGTGAAGTTATGACTGCACGAATAGCTGATAACGGGAACTTTCTGTTCAATATCTGTTTTTCAGACGAGTGTACGTTTTTATGAAACTCTACAGTTAATCGTCATAATTGTCGTTTTTGGGCAGATAATAATCCAAGAAATATTCACGAAGTCTACACTCAAACTCCACAGAAATTTAATGTCTGGACTGGCATTTCTGGAGACCGGTTAATCTGACCAATTTTTGTTGATGGCAATTTGAGTGGCGAAACGTATTTGGAGTTACTAGAAGATGAACGATATCTTCTACTAACCAATTGACATTATTGAAAATGATGATCGCTATCAAGAAAATCAATTAGTGTTTCAACAATATGGAGCTCCTCCGCATTTTTCACAACGTTTTAGGGAGTTTTTGAACAGAAGGTTTCCAGAGCAATGGATTGGGCGTAGAGGTGCTACTGAGTGTCCCCCTAGATCACCGGATTTAACTCCTTTAAACTTCTTTTTGGGGAGCCATTTAAAGAGTAGAATTTACGCAACAGAACTGGAGTCTCTGGAAGAATTACGACGACGGATTGTTGAAGAATACCGTCTAATAACTCCACAAATGCTCCAGAATGTCAGAGCTCGTTTTGAACAAAATTTGTACTTTTGTATGGAAGCTGGTGGTCAACAATTTGAACACTTGCTTAACTGAATAAAGTTTTTTGAACGTTTGGTTTTGTTTTTTTAGTTTTTTTTTAACGAAAAATTGACTAATTAGTGCATTTCTTGTAACAATGAATGAAATACGTTCTTGCAGCTCCAACTGTGAATAATTTTTATACGAGTTGATAAAACTTCCAAAAAAATTATTGTGCTGAATTCAGAAAAGAAAGAGCTTTTAAATGATGTAACACTCGACCCATATTCCCCATTTAAAATATAAGGGTTGTTATCACCACCCTTAAGGCGTTGATGTGACAAAGTTGAGTTTTATGTCAAAACATGTCCCCCTCAATATTAAAATTGACGTGTTTCAGCGCTTCTTACAAAAAATATTCTCTGGACGCAAATCGGTCTGTTTCGTTTTCAATGCGCCAACCTGTATATTACTTGTTATATGCAAACGATATACATGTGTGTGTGTGTGTGTGTTTTGTTTCTTTAACGTTGGCCTATTGCCGCGACTATGGCCAATCACCGACGCCAGGTAGCAGTTACACCTCACTATCCTGGAAATTTTGCCGAACCCCTGCCTTTCTGTAAGGAGAGTACGGAACATTAACGTGCCCAACATCGCATAGACACGGGACCGACGGCTTTACGCCTTCTCCGAAGGGCGGAACGTGCAGACATTCAACTTGCTCAAATACAATGCCAGAACCTCGGTTGATGTTAATGTTACAGTTTGTACTGAAAAAGTGAAAGAAGAACCCTGGGTTCGAACCCAATATCCTTCAGTTCAGAGGCACACGTTCTTCTTACCCTTGAACCACCGAGGCCCTTAACGATGTACATCAAATGGCTTGCTCAGTTTATATCTACAAAAGTTATTTGCCGCAATATCGGTATCTAAAAACAAACAGTTCCTCCGACGGGATTATGTAAACATGAAGCTGAAACATACCGACGCATCAAACTGATCGGACTAATTTGGCTTGAAAAATCCATTTGAAAAACAACGTACCTTGAAACATCCGTTGCTAGTGATGGAAATCTGATAAATACATATTCCCCAGCTAATCTTCCTATCAATCAACCCGCCTCTGTGGGATCCTGATCGCTTTTTAATTAAAAGAACTCTAAATTTGATGGATAACAAGTGTTTTTATTAGCGATTTCTCTTCGGAATGGCAAATTTTTAGCTTGATAGCAGAATCTCTAAAAAAACGTATTTAGATTCCCTTTCAGGCCAAATATAGTTATAGGAATAAAAAGACGAATACGTTTAATGAGCTGTTTGATCGCGACTAAACAAATACAAGAGAACATCTTTTTAAATGTTATTACCAGATTAGAGGTTATTCACAATTATTATTATTATTATTATTATTATTATTATTATTATTATTATTATTATTATTATTATTATTATTATTATTATTATTATTATTATTATTATTATTATTATTTATCCACCTGCTTTGCAAGAAATTAGATGTCCCATGGGGGTTCCTGCATCTACATCCGAGATGACTACGAATCAAAAGCAAGCAAGGAATTAATGGAACTGGGCACAGAAAATACATTTGAGTTGAGCTGCTGTGAAATAGAGCAACTGAAAATTATAATAGTTTGTGTTTAACGGACACCAACTAGTGATTATGAAGTTTTTATGGAAAAAATTACATAAACTCTAAATTCTAAGCAAAAAATCGCTAAAAAAATCAGTAGTGGTGCGCGGTGATTTTAGCTTGAATTTTCTGGAGACAAAAGGCGCAGAGGGAGCCAGATACAATTGCTTTGTCAATTTAATGACATCCTATGGCTTTGGTCAAACTGTTCTTGAGCCAACTAGAATATCCCACAACAAGATCTCGCTGATCGATAACATCTTCGTCAACCAACATCCAGTGCCTCAGAGTCGTGTCATCAATACAGCTCTGTCTGACCACATGGGACAAATGCTGGAGATAGGTAAGGATACTAGCAATAGTGAAAACGAAACAGTTAAGATAAAAAGGCAATATTCCGAGAAAGGAATCGGGAGATATGTAGAATACTTGTCAAACAATACTTGGGATGAAGTCTATAGAGGAGAAGATGCAAACAGAGCATATGACCATTTCTCTGAAATCATCTCTTCCTGTCTGAACATAGTCTTTCCGAAGAAAGAAGTACGGACCAGACAAAAAACATGTTGCTTATGGATTACGCCGGAAATACGTGCATCGTGTAAGACAAAAAGAACTTTATATACATTGATGATTAGGGGCAATGTCAGTAGAGAAAGCTACAACCAATATCGTAGCTCTTTGAAAAGATAAGTAGTTAAGGCCAAGAGACTGTCCCATGAAAGACGGATTGAGAACTCTGAGAATAAAATAAAAACAACGTGGCAACTTATAAATCACAGTACAGGGCGAAAGCCTCCCCAAAATAGAACATTACTACAATGTATACATCATGGCGAAGGAGAGACGCAATGCCTAAATCAAGTCAATATACTTCACATTGGAACAGGCTCAAGTTGTCCCAGGACAAGCTCTGGACAAAATGTTGCAGTGAACCAAAAAATATATATTTCTTTACCCCACAGATTCCTCAGAAGTCTATAATACCATCATGAGTTTAAAAAAACACAAAGTCGGTAGGTCATGACGAAATACCGGTAACTCTTTTGCAGAGAGCTGCATGTATAATAGCGGAACCTCTTGCGCATATTATAAACTTAAGTATGTCGACAGGAGTATTTCCTGACCAACTGAAATTAGCTGAAATAATGGCCTTATATAAAAAAGGAAATAGCTCAGACCCTCTTAACTACAGACAGATAGCCTTGCTTTCAAATGTATGAAAAATATTTGAGGAGATCATAAACAAGAGACTCATGACATTTTTTGAGACGAATAAACTGTTAACTGAGTCACATAATGCATACCGGAAAGGAAAGACAACCTCCCGAGCAGTGTATCAACTAATTTGTGAAATCTTTGAAGCTTTTAATGACAGACATGAAGTTGTGGGAGCTTTCTTGGATCTTAGTAAAGCTTTTGATTCAGTTGATCACGACATGTTGCTTGAGAAGCTTGAAAATATGGTGTGAGAGGTGTGACCTTATCATTGATAGCTTCCTACCTAAAAGGAAGAAGGCAGCGTGTCTCATACCCTGGCAGCCTGAGTGGAAAGTTTGTCAGGTCAGATTATGAAACAGTAATAAGAGGAGTTCCACAAGGCTCCATAATAGGGCCCACACTTTTTATAATTTATACGAATGACCGCCACAGTCATTAATAAGCAAGGTGGGATTATATGCTGATGACACATGTGTAATATTTCGGGACGTAAAGCAACACAGGTTACTTGATATGATATATGGTGAGTTTTGTGAATTAGAGTCCTGGTTGTCAAACAATAATCTGAAGTTAAACATGGATAAAACCAACATGATAAAATTTAGTTCGGTGGCCATGTCTACTGATACAGCGGAAATAAGGCTCAACAAAACTGCAGTAAGTACCAAGTACAACTTAAAATTTTTGGGTTTGCATTTGGATGCGAGACTAGATTGGAAAGAGCATGCTTGTCAAGTAGTAAACAAAATTTCTAAACTGACCTACATTCTGGGATCGATAGGTTACTTGGTGTCCAGGGAGGCAGCTCTGACAGCTTACTATGGGCTGGTAGAGTCTTGCATTCGATATGGTATAATTATGTGGGGTGGTTCTGTGGAGGCAGGCAGTGTCTTCCGAGCACCAAAAAAATGTATAAGGTGAATTTTCGGTTTGCAACCAACTGAAAGCTGTAGAGGCTATTTTATATCGAGAAATATTCTCACCTACTACTCGCTGTATATCATTGAATGTGTCAAGTTTGTGAAGGAAAATGGTGATCTCTTTGTTCATTATGAACAACAGCACACTTACCCCTTGCGCAACAGAGATAACAACAGCACACTTACCCCTTGCGCAACAGAGATGACCTGATACAACCCCACACACGCCTTACTAGGTTGCAGAAAAATGCAAGATACAATATTATAAAAATATTTAATCAGCTGCATGTTGAGGTAAGACAGTTGCCCATGCCAAAGCTGAAAGCAAAGTTACACAAATACTTGTTGTACAAAGCCATCAACGATATGGATGAGTATTTGAATGCTACCGATCTGCAGCATATTTTGGTTTAGGCTCCCTCAAAACAAGTCCTTTTAATACAGTTTGTGTTTGGCGAGGTTTTTATCTTTTTAGTTATTATTATTTTCTTTTATTATACATGCAATTTTATTATTATTATTATTATTATTAATATTATTATTATAAGAGATTTCACTTAGTTTATTCTAAGGACTATTCTACATGAGTTGAACAACACCGAGTGCACTCCGTGCACCTAAGGTGTTGCTTCTGCGTCTGGATATCAGGAAGTATCATAGTATCTTCCGTACTATATGTGCCGTGCTCAGGACCACCGCCTTTTGCATTAGCAGCAGATTGTGTTTTCCTGGAACTTCCTTCATGAAATTGGTGGTGGCATTGGAAATAAGTCCTGTGGCTCCGATGATGACGGGGATTATTTTGGCCTTCAGGTTCCACATGCGCTGTGTCTCAATTTGCAGATCTTTATATTTAAGTATCTTTTCTGCTTCCTTCTGTGTGATGTTATAGTCAGAAGGTATGGCCACGTCTATGATTAGGCAATGTTTTTTCTTCTTAGCCATCACTATGAAGTCTGGTTTGTTTGCAACTATTTTTCTGTATGCACTTGTGTGTCCCATATGATTGTCACATCTTCAGCATATATTACAGGGTCCGGGGTGCGCTGGTACCACTTTTCATTTACATCTATGGATGGTTTCATTGAAAGACCGACAGAGTCTGCATTTTGGGTCTGTGTCGGTCCTCATTATTTTAGCTTTCACATAATTTGTTGCGATGGCCTGATCTTGGCAGGTAATTATCAGAACTTTCGTCTTGGTCTTGAGATTTGCATGGGTGAACCACGCCCATGAGTTATTTTGATGGAGATGGTTTCCTTGACGGCCTCATTTGCTATTTGTTCATGAAGGGGCTTGGTTTTCCATTTTGTAATTCGTTGTTCTTTTATCTGTTGTTTCATTCTATGTTAGATTTCCTTCACCTTATTATTATTATTATTATTATTATTATTATTATTATTATTATTATTATTATTATTATTATTATTATTATTATTATTATTATTATTATTATTATTATTGTTATTATTATCATTATTATTATTATCGACTTTAGCCTGGAGGGCTTTCACACTTCCTCAGAAGGGAATATTCACTCATCCCAGGTATCTCAGATACCAAAGGGAGTGAGGTCAAATGAAGCCCTTTCCAAGTTATCGAGCCCTGAACGACAACGCGACACATCCTCATTTCCCAGGAATCTCCGCACGGTGTGGGCAGTTGCAAGTATTACCGCCTTCTGCATAACCTTATAAAGATGCTCTCCAAGACCTAGTATCTTAATGTTCTCTCGAAGATTATTAGAAACCACACCAGTTGACGACATGACTATTGGAATCACTCTGAGACTATCTGCCCTCCACTGTCTCTTTACTTTTATCTGGAGGTCGCTGTACTTAATGATCTTCTCGTTGTACTTTATCTCTAGATTATTAGTATCTGGAATGTCCACATCAATCAGTGTCACTTGGTTGCAGGACTTATCCACTCTTATTATATTTGGCCTGTTGTGTGCAACTCGTTTATCTGTGAGCACAGTTCGATCCCAGTACAACCTGTATCCTGAGTTCTCTAGAACAGGCTCAGGAGTTTATCTATAGTCGGGCATCTTACTAAGATCTAAAATTCCCAGTCTCAGAGCCAATTCTTGATAAGGTGTTTTGGCAACTGCGTCGTGCCTCTATTTATACTCTGATGCAGCAAAGGCTTGACAACCTCAGAGCCAGTTCCTGGTGAAGTATTTTAGCAATTGCGTCGTGCCTCGCTTTCTACTCTGTTGCAGCCAACTGGTGACATCCTCCGATGATGTTCTGGACAGTCTCTGATGACTGACACCCAAATCTACATTTGTTATCTTGGACCGAATTATATCTAACTATATACTTCAGGTAGTTTCCTGTTGGGGTGGCCTGATCCTGTATGGCCAGCAAAAACCCGTCTGTCTCCGGAATCCTCTGTCCAGACACCAACCAGTAGTTCGACGCCGGTTTGTCGACATGTGCCTGGGAGGTCTCATTCAGATGTCGCCCATGAAGGGGATTTTGCTTCCAAGATTGCAGCTTATCCTGATCAGTCCGATGGTGACTTTGTATTTCACTTTCTTTTAATTGTAGCGGTGTCGAATCATCTGCTTCGCATATGGCACGGTGTAGTTCAGATTAAGCGCCTGCTGATGGAAATATGTACGCAGGTTTACTATCTGCTGGTCCAACTGTTTACCAATATCCAACATTCCTCTTCCACCTTGGTGTCTAGGTAGGGTTACTCGCTCGATAGCACTACGGGGATGATCCTTCTTGGATTTTGTTAGGAGTGTTCGCACCTTCCGCTGTAGATTTTCGATATCCGTTTTACTCTAGTTCACAATTTCAAATGAATAGCTAAGCGCAGAACATGCATATGTATTCAGAGCTTAAGTCAGGTTCTTGTCGTTAAGATGTGATCGCACCACCTGCTTTATTCGTTTCGTAAACTCATTTGTCAGATCGTTCTTCATTACCGAGTGGTTTATTTTCCTCGCTTGCTGTATTCCCTGGTATTTATAATACTCTTCTACATCCGTCGAGGCAATTTGCTGGCCGTTCTGCATTTCATATACCCCTGGTTGTGTTTTCGCTCTGACTACACATAAGGTGCGACATTTGTCAAGTCCAAACTGCATGTCAATAACTCTGGAAAACCCATCTACGATTTTAAGGAGGTATTCCAGGTGGATCTTTGTGGAGGCCATCAGCTTAAGATCATCCATATAGAACAGATGATTTTCCCTCATTTGCTCCCTGCCATTGCTTTTTATACTGAAGCCATATCTGGTGGATTCAGGCGGTTTGATAGAGGATTCAATGAAAAGCAGAACCACACTGGGCTTAGCGAGTCGCCTTGAAACATACGTCTTCTAATTTGTATCGTGCTGGTTACGATGTTATCACCCGTTTGTACTCGTAACTGATTTTTTGTTTTCCAGGTAGACATTGTGTGTTCAAGGAACCTCAGAATATAAGTATCGATCTTATAGATCTTCAGCACACTTATAGGCCATTCGCATGGAACTGAATCAAATGCCTTTTTGTAATCCACGTAGGCAGCAAAAAGATTTATTCGTCCATTTTAAGCTTGATTGCACACAACCGAATCAATTATTAGCTGTGATTTGCATCCCATAGATCATTTGGCACACCCTTGCTGGCTCGCAATTGGATATGTTGTTTCGTTCGCAGTGCGCATATATGGTTTTCTCAAGGCAGGATGTGATCAACTTATATAGGGACGGAAGACAAGTTATTGGTCGGTATCTGCTGGGGTCTGCAGAACACTGCAGTCCTTTGGCAGAAGATACGTTCCTCCTTGTGTAAAAAACAATGGCATCTTCTTTATACCAAGTATAACATCATTCATTAACACCGCCAATAGATGATGTGCACAACCAAATTTCTTCAGCCAAAAATTTTGGACGCCCTCAGGCCCGGGTGCCTTCCAATTATGAAGTTCTTTGATAACCTCGGAGACTTCGTTTGTGGTAAACGGCTTATGATGCATCTGTCCATAACTCTGACAATCTCGGTGTTTTTCGTTAACCCAGCTGGCGCTAATATTGCAGGAGGCTGGTGTGGCTAGTTGACTTTTCCAGAACTCTTCAATTTATCCCTTATTTGGAAAAGTATCGGTGGCTGCATTCGTCGCTGAATTAAGCTTACGATAGAAAGTCCTTGCAGAGCGTTCAAACATTGTATTGTGGCGCTTCCTATTGAAAGCTTCTGTTTTAAGGTATCCAAACATTCTTGTGCAGTGTGGTTGACTGGATCTTGTGCTGAGTGTTGCCGAACTCGGCCTACTATTTCCTCTACTCGTTTCTGTAATTTTCTTGTCTGTACCCCCCCCCCCCAATGTATTGCGTCAGTTGTTCAATTTCTTTTCGAAGTGTTTCCACTCTACTTATCAATCTTTTTACCACGGGGGCACCCTTTGACGCGAGTCTCTGTGGTTGCACCTTCGATCAAAAATCATAATGGCTAGAGTTTTAATCGCTGTAGTTGCTGCACACTAGATCAGCGTATACATGTGCTCCAATGTGTTGTTCTCTAGAAGGTGCGATGACAAAATTATTTTCTTAAAAAGTACCAATATTATTGCCACCTTTCTAGATATTCTTAGTCTAGGTAATGGTGGTCTATTAAGAGGATTTTTTTCTTCATACCTTGCAACTGCACGTCTCACTTCTGTGGAAAATTTGTTGATGAGTTCCTCATTTTCTGGCGTACCATATGTTCCTCTTGCTCAGTATGTACAGGTTGCAGATTACTACCATCTAACAGCATCTCGTTATTTTCCGTGACCGTTATGTTGCTCATTTCGCATTCAACTTCCTATTTGATAGTATTCAGTCTCGTTTGTGGAATAAGATTATTCCTAAGCATGACACGATACTGATCCCTTACTCTGTTGAGTCACCTGTATGTGTGGGTACATTCTGAGAAATTCTGTGTGAAGTTGTTACCTATATCCGGTCCTCTGTTGTCCGAGTTGTGTTACTCTGTAGTAAATGCGCATAATTGTTTCATGCATATCCATGGTCCATTTCATACGCCGTCTTGGTAATCTCATCTGGGTGAGCGCTAGCTAATTTTCACTGCGCAGCATCCTCAGTGGGTGGAGCTCTTAGTCTTCTAGGCTCCTCTGCTTTTGATTTTGGGCTGTAATTTCTTGCATTACTGATGCCTGCTTCACGAAGACCCCGCCACCGACGTCCCGCATGCTGTCATGTCCAGCGCCGTCTCCAGACATGCCCTGGCGAAGCCGAGACAGCGGCATTTTTCCGAGGATTGCTTTTGCTCCATTTCATTAGTGTGCCACCAATTATCCCTGGTGGCCCAGGTAGGGATGGAGAAAGGAGTAACGTAAGATGGTTAAAGAGAAAGAGGATAAATATGAAATATTATTATTATTATTACTATTATTATTATTATTATTATTATTATTATTATTATTATTATTATTATTATGAGTATTATTAGGCAACTATAAGAAAATTGGAGCAACCGTTTGAATTTCATTAAGAAAGTCCACTAATATGGTCACGATAGTGAATGTTTTTGAAAACGTATGTATCCAAGGAATAACATCAAAAATAATGAACCGATTTTGACCAAACTTTGCAAGTATATTTTTCTTGTAAACGTATTGGACGAGTTCACTATCCAGCCCAACCAGACCAGTTTTATGCAAAAAAATCAAATTTCTCTCTGAAATAATAACTCTCGTTTGATGAAATTTTGTACACATAAGACAAAACTATGCACATACCAAATTTGAAAAATCAATTCATGAGAGTTTAAAAAAATTGCTAGCATAACGCACTTATAGCTTTTGGACTTTTAATGAGCTATATTTTACAAGGCTTAAACAATTATGACTTTAATCAATAATCGGTCAGTTGGTAGATGTTAACCAATCACACAGCAAGAATCAAATGTTTATTTTCTCACAATTAGACAGCAAATTTGGAGATTTTTTAACAAATATTCTGGAGCAAATGCAGTTCGTAAAGAACCAGCATTGGATGCAATGTGTTTCACGAGATGTGTAATTTCTGTTATAATAATTACTTTTTTCCCCATTAAATTAAAATACCTTCAAACAATTCATTTAAAATATGCCCTACTTGTCTCTTTGTATACATAGCATAATTACTTAACTAAACATTGAGGAAAATCATTTATGCTGGAAGAGTTCTCACAAAGGGAAATGTCACAATCAATAATTTCTCAACAACGATTCTAAAACAAATATGGTTTCTGATCATATGCTTTATCCTTCCCCATAAATAGAAGTCAAGTGCAGTCAATCCGCTGATTTGACTGGGCATGGAATTAAAGACCCTCTTCTAGTCCACGGATATGGAAATATATTACCTATATGCAGGCGGTCTGTTTGTGAGAAACGTACTGGACATCCAGCTAAAGTATATAAAAGTTAAAGTATATAAACACCGAATTACTAAAATTTCCTGAAAAACACAGTCTAATCCACGACAGGCAGTATGGATTCCGTCAGCGCAGATCAACTGCCGAGCTCCTTTCCTTTGTCACCCATTCTTGGAACAAATCGATGGAACTACACGGTGAATCCCAGATTGTTGCTCTAGACATATCCAAAGCATTCGACCACGTCTGGCACGCAGCGCTGCTTAATAAACTTCCGGCTTATGGCCTACCACCAAAACTTTGTACCTGGCCAGCAAATTTCCTCCCCAACAGTAGCATTTCTGTTGTTGTGAATGGCCATTCCTCTAAACTGTATCCAATTAATGCAGGAGTCCCTCAAGGTTCAGCTTTAGCCCCTACTTTGTTTCTTCTCCACATCAATGACCTCCTCTCTAGCATATCCAACCCAGTTCACAGTTACACGGACGACAGCACCCTCCACTTAAATATACAATATTCTAAGCCTGTCTCTTTAGCCCAATTAGATGAGGATCGCAGACTCATGGAGGGTTCTGTCTCCGTGGATCTCCAAAAAATATTAGACTGGGGAGATCTTCTACAATTAAACCCCACCAAATCTCAGTCTTGCTTTCTTTCTCATAAGAGATACACCAGCCCTAGACCCATCACAATGAACAACCAAGTTATTCAAAGTAATGAGTCATTTTCTCTTGTTGGCGTTTCTGTGGATCGAAATCTTAATTGGCACCAACATGTCACATCAATTGAAGAAGCGGCTACTAAGAAATTAGGTTTCCTCTTCCGGGCTCGCAAATACTTTTCACCAACTAATCTCTATGCCTTATATACTTCACAAATGAGGCCAAACCTCGCATACTGCTCCCACATCTGGGGTGCATCTGCCGCTTCTACACTCGCTACTCTAGACTCTATTCAAAAGAGAGCTATAAGTCTCATCGGTGACCCTACCCTCACCCAAAGGCTGCCATCCATTGGTCACCAACGGCACAC
This sequence comes from Tillus elongatus, assembly GCA_964006375.1. Lineage (NCBI taxonomy): Eukaryota > Metazoa > Arthropoda > Insecta > Coleoptera > Cleridae > Tillus > Tillus elongatus. The sequence goes on along the minus strand of OZ023263.1, from coordinate 21,541,317 downwards.
CTCTCTCTCTCTCTTTTATAGATATCTGCACGGGCAGTGCTCAGATGAACTTTCCTCCATAGTTTCCCCACCTGCTGCCCCCAACAGATCTACCAGGGGAACAGAGCGAATGCACCCTTTTACTGTCCAGGTCACCAGACATAGAACATCTTGTTATGCCTGGTCTTTTGTCCCGAGGACTTTCAAGTTGTGGAATTCCTTGCCGGCACATATTTTTCCTTCTCCTCCGACCCTCTGAACCTTCAAGTCCAGAATTAACAAGTTGCCTCTTTCCTCCTTGTCGACACCCACGGTACGATAGCATTTAGGCTGTAAGCCCTCGTGGTGTGTTGTTGAAATTAAAAAAAGCTAAGATCTCTAATAATGCAATTAAAGCTGTAACTAATTCTGGAATTTTTACCAGAAAGTTAAGATTTACATTGTTCACCCTAGCACCCACTTGCAGTCATATTTGGAGTTTCTAAAATTTTTCTTAAGTTTCTTTAGCGAATATAATTACGATTTTTTTCGGATCACTCTCTCTATTGCAGTTTTCGAGATGTTGCTGCTCATTTTCTACATAGTTCTTTTGTAAATAAGACATCATTTTTCCTCTAACAGCGTTCCAAGTCTGCATAATATTCAGAAGTTTAGTTACATTATAACTTAGAACACAAGATTTCATTTCAAATAATGACTATATGACACTATATTAAACCTTTGAATATAAAATGTTCTAATAGATGTAAGTTAACCTAGAATAACATGATAGATAGGTGGTTCTGATGGCAGGGTGTACTTGGGGTTCACATGCATCGGTCCCAGCTTCTCCAGGGAGTGTTCCGGGTAACGGCGCCAGCCCACGAAACCTGGAATTAAACGTTTCTCTCATGATTTATATATCACTTACGAGTAATCGCATGCTATGTAAAATTTAAAACACAGACAAATAAATATTAACAAAATTCACGTGAGGTGTCCCGTATTTGTCTTTGTCATAAGTGGAGGGTTTATTAAATTAAATCACGTAAATGTTGTGTTTTGTTTTCTAATTTATATGGTAATTCGAACTCTATGGCAGACCAGACTTTGGTTATATTCATTCTGCATCACCATTTTCATAGAAAACAGTCACCCATAAGGAGAACACGACTTTTGAATTTTGGAAAAAAATAATTTTAATGAGGGCGAGTTTGGTCCCCTAGATCAGATAATCGGGGTCAGCATTTACATATATAGGGTCGCGCATTGAAAACGAAAAAGACCGATTTGCGCCCAGAGAATTATTTTTTTTAAGAAACGCTGAAACACGTCAATTTTAATATTGATGGGGACATGTTTTGACATAAAACTGAACTTTGTCACATCAACCCCTTAAGAGTGGTGATAACAACCCTTATATTTTAAATAGGGAACATGGGTCGGGTGTTACATCACTTGAAAGTTTTTTCTTTTCTGAATTCTGCACACTAATTTTTTTGGAAGATTTATTAACTCGTTTAAAAATTATTCACAGTTGAAGATGCAAAAACGCATTTCACTCATTCCGATAAGAAATGTGCTGATAGTGAATGTTTTGTTGGTTTGTAAACAAAAAATTGACTATCAGAACATTTCTTATCGGAATGAGAGAAATGTGGTTTATTATTTCAGTTTATTGGTCGGTTTGATACTTGATGGTACTACCGAAAATTAATTTCACAATGGTGTATTCTGTACAAGAAAGACTTGAAATAATTACTTTTTTTCAAAAACGATGACTGTGCCACCCGTACCGCAAATTCGTTTAATGAACGGCATCCGAACAGACATGTTAACAGAAAATACATTTTGAAGTTAGTTGCAAAGTTTCGACAAACTGGTTCAGCAGACAACAAAAAACGGGATCCTGAACGTGAATTTTCGGTTAGAAATGAGACTACTGAGATTGAAATTTTAGGACAAATTGCTGCAGACTCAACTTTGAGCACGAGAACATTTCCCACTGTTTCAAACATCAAAGGAAGAAATATTTAGCGAATATTAAAGCATCATAAATTTCACCCGTATAAAATTCATATTGTACAACAACTGAATGAAGATGATTTTGATCGGCAGCTGGAGTTTTGTGAAGTTATGACTGCACGAATAGCTGATAACGGGAACTTTCTGTTCAATATCTGTTTTTCAGACGAGTGTACGTTTTTATTAAATTCTACAGTCAATCGTCATAATTTCGTCGTTATTTATAATACACATTTTATAATACTGGCATTTTTGGAGGCCGTTTAATCGAACCAATTTCTCTTGATAACAATTTGAGTGGCGAAACGTATTTGGAGTTACTTGAAGATATCGTTTACCCTCTACTAATTGACGTTGTTGAAAATGATGTTCTCTATCAAGAAAATCAATTAGTTCTAGTTCTAATATGTACGCAGAAGTGAGAAGTACTTGTAGATGTAAACTATGTATTTGCTGTTAACTGATTGACCGTTATATTAATTCATTTCCATTTGTAATCATCATACAAGTATTTCATTACATATTTATACAGTCCACGGCGTGTTATTTCCACAATAATTCTAACCAGTATTACCTATTTCTTTAATTTTTTCAAGGACCTCTTTACTAATCCAAGGTTTGGAGGACCCCTTGCATATTGTTGTATTTTTTTGCATCAATTTATTAATCACAGACATAGTGCTGTTATAGTAGTTACTATAGTTCATAGCGCCTCCGTGGCCGTGCGGGAAAGTCGATTCAGACTTTCCAATACGGACTCGGGGGTCGACGGTTTGAGCCTCACCGGCGGCGGATGATTTTTCAAAATCACTGTCGTCGTTGAGATCGAGCTCAAGGTGGAGGGTAGGTTAGTTTAGATGAGCAAAAAGGGTCAGCAATGGCCTAATTGCCAGTAAGAATCTTACCTTTACCTTTTTACTATAGTTCATATCTAAATCTAATTTCCAATATTTAACATTTCTATGTACATTCGTCAACTCTGACATAACATCACTGACGTATTCTCTCTAATAACCCAACCGCTGGACGCTGACTATGCCGTTCAGTTTTATATTGACCGCAATGTCGCCGCGCCATGCCTACTTATCTCGTTCTAAACAACCCGTTCTCGCACACTAGCGGAATCATTAACTTATAAATATGTATAGCATTTGGCCCATACTGTAAAGTTTATAGTATGTGTGTGTATGTGTCACACCCATAACTCAAAAAATAATAGGGCGATTTTAATACAATTTGGTGAGTACCTTCCTTTTGCAAGTCGCTTAGATAAATTCGTTATCCAGAAGAATCGCACTAGTTTTTCCCTTTGTGACCCCCGAGTGACCCGGCACCCAGATGAGGGTGACCTCATTCCGCCTAGCCAGGTCGCTCGTCTCGTCTCGGCATTCACTTACCAGCCTGGAATTTACCCGTGGGCTGCTTAGGGCCTTAAGTGCTGTCTGTGGCTATGAGAATCCGCTTGTTGGTGTAGCCCCTCCGCTTGTTCTCTCGCATTCTGAACTGTTATGATTAATTACTTAAACCTTTTAAAGAAAATATTTTTTTATAAAATCTTCTACCGTAACGCACTTACTGTGTCAAGTTCTAATTTAGGTATATTTATTTAATAATTGGTAAAGTGAAGCACTCCTTTAATAAAGGCAATAAACATCCCACCAATACACTTCCTGCCTCTTGCTTTGATCCAATGAGAATACGTACCAAATGTGGCCATGAATATTTATCAACTTGTGCGACATTTACTCTTTATTCATTTTAATTGAATTAGAAAACCAGAACTCATCCCCGCCACTTTTATTCCGACTGTAACTTCTGATTTCAAGCACAGTCGATTCTCGTGGCACTGTAACGACATCTCAGCTTATAAATAAGGCATGCCCGGTTACAATTTGCAATTACGTTTGCGGCTACGGGTCGTATATTAATTAGCAACTGTTCCTTGAATTCCTGATCAGAATTTCCACATGAGCAGACGCTTGTTCTCCTGGACATTTCTCTTGTGTTGCACAAGGGAGCACTGACACTCAATCAAATGTGCCGTGAATCATAAATTCACATTATTTTAAAATATCAAAAATTTAATTTTTTTATGGCAAGCCTTAAAATGTCGCTAAACACATATGGTTTGGTCTCGATGGTTTTCAAAGAGGAATTTGAGAAAGCTCCGAAGCAACTTAAATATGCAGTGTGTCCCAAACTGGATGGGAATGTATTGCTATCTCCGTTATTATTAGAGATAGGGAGACAGTTAAATTAGCAATATTTTGTAGAATTTCATGCTCGTTCCAAATACGACTTGTATTTTGCCCTGCCTCTTTTCGTCTTCGAGTTATTTTGAAAAACCAAAATTTGTCGATTTATTTTTTCTGCAATATCTAAGTAGGCGTTGAACTGACATGTCTAAGACTTGCAGATTATCAGGACACTTTTTACAGAGTAATATTTTTGTACTATTCGCAAACTTTTGATTGTCATATGTTTTTGAGCTACATGTATCAACGTTCGTTTTTATTATGGCAGCTATAGTGGATTTTTTGCTCATGTGATCGCCTGTGAAAAGAGCTTTCCAATGATGTACAACAGTCTTGAGACATCTTGTAATTGCACTGACAATTTTGAGAAAATCCGTTTTGAGGATAGTAGGCTATGAAATCCAATACCAGAAAACCAATGACAAAAAAAATGTTCAAAACGCGGTACGCCATGGAGTCTAATAATAGACTTCTACTTTTAACATAATTTTCCGTAATGATTCACGATAAAAAAGATATGAACTTTGAGCACACCAATGAATCGGCTCATTATTACAAATGATATTTTACATTTTAATGATTTACGAAGACGCCTTTGAAAATTGTTTGATTTTGAAAGGTAAGTCAACTGAAAAACAACAGAATAAAGGTTGCTATGGATATAACACTATCGCGACAATTAATAATACTGTCATTCTTAATTATCTAAACAATTTGAGGTGAATCTAACACGCTGCTTAAAATTTTGTACTAAATAGTTTGTTTCCTGTTTATTTTAAATAGTATTCAACCATATGTTCAGTAATTAAGAATATTTTGACATGTTGGAATGTTATTTTCTTTCTAACCTAAATACTGAGGCAGCTGCAAATTCATATCAAAACAACTACCCAGAAAGACAACAACCAAATACCAAAAAATATTTCGCAGGATAGTGACCAATCTATTGAACGACGGTAGCTTCCATGCAAAGAAACAACCAATGCCTAAAAATGAAAGAAATAATACAGGTTTCAACAGAGAAAGTACCAGGACAAACACAAACCTTGAGGAGCTCCCCTAGAAATCTTCAAAATAGAAATTTCAGCTGTATCAGAATATGAATGTTTTTGATTTCGTCTTTCCCTTTTTCCAAAAATGCAATCCTTACTTGACTTGTTTGGAGTTGAGTTCCATCTTCGAAGTACTTCCTATTATTTGTAAAAAAAAATAATTCGCTTATCAGAATACTTAACTCATTGATTGTTGTTGCTCTTACTTGGTGAAACTTGTCCATACTACATACAGACTTGGAGACTACTTCTCTGGCTTCACTGTTGGTTTTTGTAGGTGAAGGACGTATCCAGCGCGTGAGCTAACTGGAGCAAGTGGCCCTTCGAATTCTGGAAGTTCTAGGATGTTCTTCAATGCTTCTGTGACTATAGTTTCGCTGCTTGACAGCATTTTCAGACAGATTAAAATTGAATTAGTACGAAATCATGACAACTACAAATAAATATCTATTGCTATGTTATGATATGATGTTTTGATCAAAAAATTTTATCAAATTGAAAATAAAATGAAACACAGATGACAGATGAGGTTTTCAAAATGTCTATGTGATGTATGTCAATATTTAACATAAAAACTAGAACTAGCCTATAATAACTATGATAACAGTTACAACAATAAAATAACTAAACAATAACAGTATAAAAGTAGTCTCTATACGGCGAAAATATCGACATACATCAACTCATTATTTTATTACAACTTTTTTGAAATAATAGTTAAATTTGTTTTCTTTGACATATTTAATTAGAAAGAAGAATATCCAAGAAAGGGGAATTCATTAAATCAGTTTGCTCGTTTAAAACAAGGTAGTTATTGTCGTGTGTGTGCCTTTTGACTTCTAAAGCTTCAAAAAAGTCTAGTTTACGTTTGTCATTATAAAAATGTTGTGGTTGTATGCGGTTATTTATTGTAGGTCTATGTTCGGTATCAATAATATGTTTTGCAAATGTAGATTTGTCAGCGTAGTTATTTCTAAATGCAGAAATATGTTCTTTGTATCGGATGTTAAAATTTCTAGAAGTTTGACCTATGTAGATTGCATTACAATGTGTACAAGCTAATTTATAAACTCCAGCTTTTGTCAGTTAGAAAATAATTCATTTGACTTTTCAATATCTAGGAAACCAACTTACACTGACACAACCATACCATACGATTCATGTCACCCTTTTTCACAAAAGCTGTCAGCCTACCATTCTATGATACATCGTGCATTTTCAATACCTATGTCACAAAACAATTTTGAAAACGAAATTTCAATAATTAAGCAAACAGCATTTAATAATGGCTACTCTGTTAAAATAATAGATAAAATGATAGAGAGAAAAGAATACAAATTAGCGATTAATTTAATTTATCCAAATATTAGAGACAAAGAAAACAACAGATACGTTTCGATAACTTATTTTGGAACCATTTCAGAAAACATTTCAAACATTTTAAACACCTGTACAAATACAAAGGTAGCTTTTAAACCTTACAACACGACGCGTGATTTGTTATTTAACGCGAAAGAAAAATCTTGTTTCCTGACAAAAGCTGGAGTTTATAAATTAGCTTGTACATATTGTAACGCAATCTACATAGGTCAAACTTATAGAAATTTTAACATCCGATACAAAGAACATATTTCTGCATTTAGAAATAACCACGCTGACAAATCTACATTTGCAAAACATATTATTGATACCGAACATAGACCTACAATAAATAACCGCATACAACCACTACATTTTTATAATGACAAACGTAAACTAGACTTTTTTGAAGCTTTAGAAGTCAAAAGGCACACACACGACAATAACTACCTTGTTTTAAACGAGCAAACTGATTTAATGAATTCTCCTTTCTTGGATATTCTTCTTTCTAATTAAATATGTCAAACAAAACAAATTTAACTATTATTTCAAAAAAGTTGTAATAAAATAATGAGTTGATGTATGTCGATATTTTCGCCGTATAGAGACTACTTTTATACTGTTATTGTTTAGTTATTTTATTGTTGTAACTGTTATCATAGTTATTATAGGCTAGTTCTAGTTTTTATGTTAAATATTGACATACATCACATAGACATTTTGAAAACCTCATCTGTCATCTGTGTTTCATTTTATTTTCAATTTGATAAAATTTTTTGATCAAAACATCATATCATAACATAGCAATAGATATTTATTTGTAGTTGTCATGATTTCGTACTAATTCAATTTTAATCTGTCTGAAAATGCTGTCAAGCAGCGAAACTATAGTCACAGAAGCATTGAAGAACATCCTAGAACTTCCAGAATTCGAAGGGCCACTTGAGTTAGCTCACGCGCTGGCTACGTCCTTCACCTACAAAAACCAACAGTGAAGCCAGAGAAGTAGTCTCCAAGTCTGTATGTAGAATACTTAACGCTAATAACTTGAAAGGTTTAGGGTAAACCCTAGCATTTGCTATTAAGGTGGGCCATTCTGACGGTGCCCAAACAATGCGCCTACGCCTATTGTGGCATGGACTGCATTTACTGGCATGTAGGTAGGTCTAGGTAAAAGGAAAGTTATTTTAATATGACGGATGTTACCGGCACTTTTTAGGAACGTAGTAAACATGATCAGCATGGCCTTATTTTTGTTTTGACCAGTGCAGCTGTCACAATATAAGGCAACACTTTTTACGTTTTCCCGGCCAACAACTTCATGCAAATGTTTATGCAATATTGTGCAAATTTCATTGGTTCCTCTATTTCCATCTATTTCACCCCATAGGTAGCAATACGCACTTCTTGTTCCGCTTTCGTACACAGTTTCGTTGTAAGATGCATATTTACGGGAATGGTATAACAGCATGTTGTCCCCATGGGGCGTATTTAAAACTTTTGCAAGTCAAAACTTGCGCAGACAAAACTACCGTCTTCTCTTGCAATATTCTGGTCAGAAAGAAACTGTTTTTTGCAGTCATCTTTATCTTTAATATGAGTTTGGTATAACAAGTCTTCAGCTTCGCTCAATTTATTTTCTTTATCTTTTCGAGATTCACATTTATCCCTTTTCGGAAGGTGAAAGCCAATGTTAAAGTCTTTACTAAAGATTGATCTGAATAATTTTAGGGTTACTTTAGTTTTTATTTTGTAAAATTCTTGTTGGTCCTTTACAAAAATCCGGTATATAAGACACATTTCTCAGCTCGCTAGGTAGGTATTTTTTAGTTGAACTTGCTCTACAATAATGTGGGGCAACTGCAGGCAACTTCCTGATAAATTCGTGCACTCTTTTTTTGTCTTCGGTTGTAGTTTTATGAGGCGGATCGTGTTTGTCCCTTTGATCAGCTTTGGCAAATATACCAGGACCTGCACGATCCCTAGTGTCTCGTAGTGTCATCTGTGAGATGCAAAGCGTTTTTAAAATAAATTGCTGACACACTTCAGTTTCAACTTCATTCCATTTAATAATGCAACTAAAGCTTCGAGTTCTTTTACTATGTTCTACGTTTCTTCGCCTCCGCTTTACTTCTTTTTCTTTTAAGCATGATAAAAGCCAATCTCTTTGTCTAGAATGACTGCCCAAACCCCAGTAGTATTCGAATACTTCATGTCGTTGGTGTTCTGTAAATTTTTCTGCAAATCCATTTTGGCATCTTTTATGGTTATACGGATTTTCTTGAACGGATTTGTTTGCCCCTAACGCTTTTTCAGTTTGATTTCTTTTCTTTCTTGATTCTTTTTTAGTTTTTCTTAACCCTGAATTGCCCACAATGCCTGTTGTGATATCATCTGTTTCTTCAACATCTTCTGATCCAGAATATCCAAAGTCAGAATGTTTGTCTTCATGAAAAGAGTAATCGGAGTCAAATCTTTTTAACGTCTTGCCTTTAGTAGGACTTTTATTTTCATTGTTTTCGGATTCTGAGCTGAATGAGTAGTCTACCAGTTTATTTTGTAAGGTTGGTTGTTGGGCAACATTAACACCAGTTTCTCTTATGGTGTCATTTAAAGTTGAAGTCCGAATGGAAACATAATTTTCTATATTGAATTCTGAAACGTCCTGAACAAAATCATCTACAAGCATTATTTGAATGTTAGCAATATCAAATAAAGATCCATTTGTACAACTTCCATACTACTTTTAGGACTAAAGTTCTTTTAATTATCAATAATCCAGTATTGTTTCCATTTTGTTCTGGTTTCAAAACTGGATAGACAATATTTTGCATTTTATTCGCGTTGTCATCATCTACGCATTCATTTCGAGTACTAGTATCAGCAATATCACTCATTACCATTAGGGCTATGCGGTAACCTCTTGAATGAGCCATCTACATAAAAAAAAAATAACTAAACATAAAAAACAAATAATACCTATCAACTTACCAGCAAAATAATTTAATCGATATTTATTCACAAATAAATAATTTTAACGTATTGTCACAGTGAACACTCTGGAATGACATTTCTAGAATAGACCAGAAGTGGCAGGTGTAGAATAGTGTGGACCGTCTAGAATCTCCATAGACAGTATAAATAGACGAGCGGTGCGCAGAGTAAGTTAGTTCAGTATAAAGTGGGTGTGGTGTAGAATAGTGATTATAGAGTATTAAGCGAGTTAGCAGTAAGTGTTGGTGTTTAATAAGCGATCATAGAAGGCGAATAGTGGAATATAGTTCTATGGACATTTAATAATAGAGAGAAATATTTTAGTTGATACTGGTGTTGGAAAATAGTTGGTAATAATAAAATAGTAGTTTTAATAGCTGTGTTTTGTTAGTCAACGAATCTAGAACCCCAAGGAACGTAACAATTGGTGTCAGAAGTGGGATTTTCAAGCTGCTAGCAGAAATATTTTCCAGAAGAACAACGTGAACATTTCTAGAATCTCTGGAAGATCAGTGTCAGCGTCATAACTGGGTGTGTTCTTGAAACAGAATAAACTGTTTGCCAGCTTTAAGTACACTATTCCTAAGACACGTAGCGCAACAGCCAAAATGGAAGCCCAGCTATTGGAATTGATTAAATTAATGAAAGAAGAAGCCAGAAAAAGAGATGAAGAAGTTAAAAAGGAAATTAGAAAAAGAGATGAAGAGGTCAGAAAAAGAGACGAAGAAGCCAAAGAAGAAATGAGAAAAAGAGACAAGAAAGGAAATGAGAAAAAGAGACAAGAAAGGAAATGAGAAAAAGAGACAAAGAAGCTAAAAAAGAAGCCAGAAAGAGAGGTGAAGAAGCTAAAAAATAGAGACAAAGAAGCGAAAGAAGAGCTGAGAAAAAGATCCGAAGAAGCTAAAGAAAAAATGAGAAAAAGAGACGAAGAGATAAAAGAGGAACTGAGAAAAAGAGACGAAGAAGTCGAAGAGCAAATGAGAAAAGGAGCTGAAGAGGTCAGAAAAAGAGACGAAGAATCCAAAGAAGAAATGAGAAAAGGAGATGAAGAAGCCAGAAGAAAAGATGACGAAACAAAGAAAATTCTGCAAGAACAAGCCAGCAGAATTGAGAATATTACTTCGTGTGTGGACGAACGTATGAAGCAGATAAAAGACATCTTCCAACAAGTAGAATGTCGAATAAGGGGTATCAGCGACGATGTACATGACAATCTGACTAGTATACAAGAAAAAGTTCAACAGAAAATGCAAACACTAGAAAAAAGGTGTAATACCCTAGCCAAAGGAAACATCAGACTCGAAGATAGCCCGGACGTAAGAATTTAAGTCCCCACATTTGATGTCTCAGTCCCATGGGATATTTATCTACGCCAGTTCGAAGCCGCTGCTACAGCAAATGGTTGTGGCGAAATAGAGAAAGCAACTTCGTTAATAGTAGCTCTCAGATGAGATGCCCTCGACGTGCTCCAAGGTATTCCCAAGGAAGACCCGTTGAGTTTTGACAGCATTAAACATCAATTAGAGATGAGGTTTAGAGACCAGCATTTACAACAGCTTTATAGACTGCAGTTGAAAAATCGTTGTCAGAAATCCGGCGAAAGTCTCCAACATCTTCACGCCGACGTTGTCAGACTGACACGATTAGCCTACCCCATAGCTCTGATGGAATTTTTGAACCAGCTGTCGCTGCAAACCTTCATTGACAGCATCACAGATACCGACACGCAACAGGCGCTGAGGATGGCAAGACACAATCCTTGGAGTTTGATGCGGTAAAGCAAGCGTCAGAAAGTCATGTGAAAGTTCGCAGCCTTCAAGTTCAAGAAGAAAATAAAACAGATACATCCAAGATCATGCAGCTACTAGAGAAAATAACAGAACAAATAAGGCCGACGTCTCATGGACACCCAATAAGAGCTCACTGTGCAAATGCCTTGCGCTGCTGGAACTGCGGCAAGGTGGGACATATAAGGGGCGAATGTTGGGCTCTAATATCACGCTCAACGGAGAAAGTTAAGCTAAGGCCGGTAACCATTTCTCAGGTTAGCGATTCTTGCAGCGCTCTCATCATAGACGGATACGTAAGCGGTAATAAGACCCAGATTGTCGTCTACACAGGCGCGCCTAGGACGATTTTTCGCCCCGACATGGTTCCAAGATGGCGAGTAAGAGAGTCAGGCAGAGTGTACAGAGTAAATGCAGCCGGTGGTGATCGGATCCAGGTATTTGGCGAAACTGACGTCGAGCTGCAAATTGGGACATGGAAGGCAAAGCAGAGAGCTATAGTCGCCGCCATATCAGACCCGATTATAATTTGCTTGGACATACTTCAGGGTCAATGCGCTAAACTTGATCTTGGCACTAACATCCTGACTATCGGCGGTGAAGAAATAGGAATGTCGGCAATAACCTGGTAGTGCGGAAAATCACCATAGAGGAAAATAGCAACGCCTGCCGTGAAAGTACCATTCCAGTAAAGAGAGCTGTGAGAGGAAGAGACGACCCAGTTACTCAGCCAGAAGCAAGTGGAGAAGAAAGTATGAGAGAAATACAAGACGAAGGGTGCAAAGACCACGTAAATGTAAAGCCAACCCAGAAAAAGGCCAGTAAACACATTTGTTGGAACAGGGCCGATGTCTAAAGGAAGAATAGGGCCTGCCGAGATATTTGTGCAAGTTGAAACCTCAGAAGAACAGCAAGTACACGGAAGAACCAGTACCACCTAAGAACTTCGCTTGAAGGAAGCCCCGACATATTGACGAGAAGAAAAACCATCCACTCTGCTGTCGGAATGCATATACGAATAGAAAGCGACCGTATGAAGCCCGTTATGACGTGCCACCTAATTCAGCTGGTTTTAAAGAAGAAGAACGAGTATTGTTCTACAAGCCAGTACGACGCAAGCGACGGTCACCCAAACTACAGAAATTATGAGAAGATCCGTATAAGGTGGTCAAAATGATCAATAGCGCTGTCTATCGCATTCAGAGGAGCCCGAAGAGCAAGATGAAGGTGGTCCATATGCACAGACCTACACCATACCAAGAAATGTCAGAATTCGACCGGGACGATTGAACATAAGAGGGGGCAGTGTCACAGCGAACATTCTGGAATGACATTTCTAGAATAGACCAGAAGTGACAGGTGTAGAATAGTGTGGACCGTCTAGAATCTCTATGGGCGGTATAAATAGATGAACGGTGCGCAGTGTAAGCCGGTTCAGTATTAAGTCGGTGTGGTGTAGAATAGTGATCATAGAGTATTAAGCGAGTTAGAAGTAAGTGTTGGTGTTTAAGAAGCGATCATAGAAGGCGAATAGTGGAATATAGTTCTATGGACATTTAATAATAGAGAGAAATATTTTAGTTAATACTGGTGTTGGAACATAGTTGGTAATAATAAAATAGTAGTTTGAAAAGCTGTGTTTTGTTAGTCAACGAATCTAGAACCCCGTAAAACGTAACAGTATTTTATTTCTAATATGCTATTCGCAGTCACGATGTACTTTCCAAAACCATTTAAGTTAAACTGAAATAAAATTTAGTTTGCTTTTAGACAAGTCGATGCAGGCTTGTTACTGCCCAGCTTCTGGTGGAGGCAAAAAATTATCGTAAGCGACATTAGGATAAATCGTAATCACCACGAGCACACGGCGCATACGACGTTTTGTCAGGGTCATATTGGCGCTTACGATGTAAATACGGCCGTTTTGAAAACCGTCACAAATTTACTGGTGGATACGATAACTTTGATCCGAGTTTTTATACCTTTTAACACGTTGGGCACGGGCATAAGCGAGAAAATATTTGTTCTCTGGACGAGCATTCGTTTTAGAATTTTTCAGTGATGTAGAACCTGCTTTCTACTATTGTCTCATTTTAAGTTACAGAGGAAGCAAATTTTATCAAAATTTTCACAAAAAATTGTGTGGCATCTTATATATGCCTCGCCGTCTTTAGCTGGCCCTCAATTCGCTATGACGGTGAGGCATGAATGTGATGCCACATTCTGCGAGTTTGTTCTTGTCGCTTTGCAGTACATTTGTTTTGTCTACTTGTTTACTGATTTGTGCCATTTGTTACGTTTGCATCATGGTGTGAATACGTTATAAATATGGGTGAATATGAGCGAGTACAAGAACAACTCAAAAAATTATGGGATGAGTGTATGTCTGATGAAGACGATAATAGAAGTGAATTCGGTGATGTTTATCTTTCCGATGAGTATGAACCTAGTTCCGGTGAAAAGATTTCGAGCGACGATGAAGCCGGAATTCCAATAAAACGCGGAAAAAAGTGTACAACGGCCGCAGAAACGAATAATCTGAATAAAGTTAGACCATCTACCTCATGGCACAATATAAACGCAGATATGGTTGATGTGAATAATGGGGTAATTACCTTCTTTTTTTTCTGTTCAATGTCTTCATTAATTATTTATTCATCCATCGTTATATTGCAAAAATATGAATTATCACCAGATTTTCTAACTCATATTGCAAATGAAATGCAATAATAGTAACAGTTGCAATTTTATTTACAGATTGATGATACAATAGAAGATGTTATTGCACAATATACAACCGAAGATAACTATGGAGAAACCGTTGCTCCTAGTGGAAGCGTTGACATAAATTGCGGCCCTGTTAATGGTTCTTCATTGAAACATTTCGATTTCACAGAAGGAGACGTTGGAATCAAACCTGAGTTTTATGAAAAATATTTAGAAAAGCAACCATGTGATTTTTTCCAAATCTTCGTTACCCATGACATAATAGAGTATATGGTATATCAGACAAACTTGTATGCTGAACAAGTGCTAAAGGAAAAACCAAAGCCTAAGGGTCACGTAAAAGAATGGGTTCCGACTAATAACGAAGAAATGAAATGGTTCCTTGGCATTATGTTGTGGATGGAAATTATTAAGTTACCACGACTAAAAGCTTACTGGAGTACTAATGTTTTATACACCAATAAAGTGAAAGAGGTCATTGCTAGAAAAAGATTTGAACAGCTCTTACAGATGTGGAATTTCAACGATAACGAATATAACAATTTCATAAACGGCAGGATGCGAAAATGACTCCTTTAGTGAATAAGTTGAACGAGAGATTTGAAAATGTTTTGGTACGCGATTCCAGTGTTTGAATTGATGAAACACTCGTTCCGTTCAGAGGCTGTTTAAAATTTAGGCAATATATAAACAACAAAAAACACAAATTAGGCATAAAATTATACAAACTATGCACTACAGGTGGATATACCTATAAATTACGAGTATATTGTGGAAATGACAATGTGGGAGCTGGTAATGATTCATTTAATGTTGTTCTTTCTTTGATGGATAGAATTCTAGACACTGGACGAACTATGTTCGTTGACAACTATTACACCAGAGTATCTTTACCTAATCAGTTATTACAGAGAAAAACACATCTGGTGGGAACTTTACGATCAAACAGAAAACTGAACGCAAGAGAAGTGTTGAATAAAAAACTGAAGAAGCACGAAGTATTTGCCCAAGAAAGCGGCACTGGCATTGTAATAATCAAATGGAAGGACACTCGCGATACTGATAAAATAGTCAAAGTTCGTCAGCGAGGAAGAGAAATAGAAAAGCCTTAAGCGATTGTAGGCTACAACAAGTCTAAAGCCTATATCGATCTCTCAGATCAGCTAAAAGCATATTCACACTGCCTAAGAAGGGGCAGCAAATGGTACCGAAAACTAGAGCTCATTTTGGGCTCGGCCTTGGTGAATGCATTTCTATTATATAAAGAAATCACGCAAAATAAAATTCAGATTACTGAGTTTAGAGAACTTCTTGCTTTAGCACTTGTGGGCATAAATGATAGCCTTCCACGAGTAAACAAACCTATTCAGCATCACTCGTTACAAGAACATGCTAAGAACAGATGTGTAGTATGCTATGTGAAAAATAAAGATGAATTTGGACGAGCCGTGGAACAAAATAAAACAGCCAGGACAAAATGGCAAAGTACATCTTGCAAGAAAAACTATTGCATCTCATGCTTTTAAACAACGCATCGTGCTGAAAAAAAATGACTAATATCCGGTTATATCATTATTTAGTATATTATTTTACGTATATTACCGATGTATTACCAAAGTATCAATAAAGGTTTTTTATTATAGGTATTTTTGTACATTATTTGTCTGCCTAATATCATTATGTTTAACCATAATCAAACTAGAGTGTAATTCTAGAATGTATCGAGGTACCAATGGCCAGGCGATATAAATGGTTCGTATAGATGGCTAGCTATCGCTCCTCATGCATTTAGCATTATAGTGAGACGCATATAAGATCCACATCGTCTTGTGTTATATTGACCATGAGACCCTCATTGATGCCTCTCCGTCTGAACTTACCTAGACGGTGAGGCATAAGGGTAATGCCACACCGTGCTCAACGTGTTAAAATAATTACAGGCCGACCTAAGCTTTGTGTAATGTGCCGTTTATCGTAAGCAATATCATCTTCGAGAAATTTGTCGCTTACGATGTTTTGTCAAAAACCCATCCAATTGTTCTGTTATTAGTTTACTGTTAGTGTGTATTAGTTATTTAGTAAAATAAAAGCATGTATGTCGAAACAAACTGTCCATTACTCCATTTGGGTTGGCTTACGTCGCTTACAACTAGGTGACTCTCTGTTTATTCTGAAATCATCAAAGTAGCTCAACACATTGAAAAGGTTGGCGACCACTGTTGTAGATACTTATATATTTTTTGTCAATCTGAAGTTCACAGTCTCAATTTCCTTTTCAAACCCTACATTTTAACTCTTACATAAATTACAAAATTTTTGATGCATCTACTTTTGTCATAGCAAAGCTTAAAAAAAAAAGAAAACAAATCACCATAATTGTTATAAAAGTTGTACAGAGAACATGTAGTCTCTTGTTATGTAGTGTAGAGCGAGTGTTTTTATCAAAAAGAGAGAAATTCTTATAGCGCATCGTACGGCTTCCATTTCAGAGCCGGAGCTTTGAGACAGTCGAGCATAAAGCAGAACTCTTGTAAGTGTTTAGAAGAACAGACCAAGCATCAAGGAGAATTGTTAAGCAGCAGAGAGGCACATTATGTGCAGAGCTCTTTAGTTAGAAAATACACCCTTTCTTTTTTTGTGTATATATTCGGTGGCATTGTTAGGTGCAGGCTTTTGACTGGTCTAGTACATAAAGTTAGACTTACTTTTCTAGTGAGCACTATGCACGATTCAAACGTTATACAGGGTGAATCAGAAGTATGTGTAAAAGATTTAACACAAGATTCTTCTGGCCAAAAGTTTTTATTGAGTGAAGGTATTATTTAATTTTTTTTTATTATTTCTGAACGTCATTACGTCTGGGTTTGACATGGTTAAAGGAAAATTAAAGGTTTTATACTACCAGACAGACTGATTTATTCTTAAAACCCTACGCGTTTCGACACATTAACGTGCCATCTTCAGGGGTTTAGACCTAGAATGTAAAAAGGTGGTTGTCAGAAACTATGTTTCTGGTAGGTCTACCGTGCGAGTGACTAACACTGCAGCTACAGAAAGAATACAAAGTAAAACAAAGGCAAATGTCAAATGCAGATCAGTCCTAACAGTCATGCAAACATTAAACTGACATTAGTGTCAGGAGTTATAAAACACATCTACAAAAGTCCCTATAAAACGTACAAATTATGATTCAAAGCTTAAAAACGGGACTGGGGCCCCACAAACATGAATGGAGTCATAAGCAATAAGTTAATTTTAAACTAGTCAAACTACATAAAAGCTACAGACAAAGCACAAACATAAAAAGCAAAGCACGCTGCACAGCCAACCAGATATCCCCGAGAACATCTGAACATGTTAAATTCAGAAAGAGAGAAAGGAAAGACGGACATGGATGTCGCATCTGGGCTAATACTTACAAATTTCCTATTTTAATTACAGAAAGATGCTGTATGAAAAGTAGCCAAGGTGTGGCTTTTCATCTATTGTCCTCAGTATATCAAACGGAAACTGCGAAAACCAGGAAAGCAGGAACATCACAAGACTTGAAGAAAATCAGAGGATGAATAGAAAAGACGCTTGTTTTTTTAGTCGAATTTCTTAACAAACGAACAAAATGGTGTCACATGGATCAACTCAAGAATTTCAAACCGAATGTGACAAGTGACAGGTGACATGACAGCCAGAAGCGAAATACGAAACCACGGGTGGCGGAGAGATGTCAGCGGCGCGGAGAGAAGAAAAACAGCCGATATTTGCTCTATGGTTGGAATCGATCATACATCATTTGAAGCACTACCACTGGAAGTTCCAGTCAGGTTTATGCAAAAGGAAGTCTATTCACTCAGGATTCTTTCTATATGTGTAAAGAAGATTACTCTTGAACTTGGCACCAAAAGAAGCACTTGATTATGTGGAGCTAGAGCACTGTATTGAGAGTTTATTCAACAAGATTTCTGTAAATGGGAGGGAAGTTCATATTGCTGGTGTTTGAAACGTTGAGGACATTATTATTGGAGCCATTTATGTACTTGTAGATCTCCATTTCTTCCAGGACAAACGTTTCATACCAAAACTAGATGGGTGAAGGATTCTAGCATTGTTCTCCTTGTCAAAGGTGATTTTTCTATAACCACTTGAGTGAAGATAATTGGAATCACTGATTAAACTGAGAGGTACAATTTGGAGAACCTAGTTCAAAACAATACAGTTTTCAGACCTGCCGATCATTTCGATAACAAAGTTAGCGTCATCAGAGAGGTTAATAAACTCATTCTCCTTGTAATTTATTCATCCTTCTGATGACGGTAATTTGATGACCTATGATCGTTTCATAGGTCCAAAAACCATATTGTTATGAATTGGGTATTCCAAATTGTGCTTAAAAGTTTTTACCCAAATAAATATTTATTCTAGCATGCCTCCGTACAAAGATACAAAGTGTTGAAATTTAGGACCAAAGAGTATTTTTCTCATATCTCCCAAACGGATAAAAAGATTGTTTTGAAATATGGTAGTGAATGTCACTATTAGTAGCTATTACCCAGTGTAGAGCTAGCAAAATAGAAAAAAGTGTGGATGCAGAAAGAGCGTTATGGAAGTGAATTTTCTTTAAAATATTTCTTATAGCAAATATGTCTCTTTAATGCAAGCAGGAATCAATTTGGTCCCCGGTATAACCTATATAGAAGGAACAATGTACCATATTTTTCCAACATAACTTGTTTGGCAATGTACAAAAATTTTCCGAAAATAAAGTTAAAACGTTTCCTAGCTGACGAACCTTCGGTTAATAGCAAATTTCGTTATTGATATTTGAAGCGTTTAATGAAAATTCGCTACTAAAACGCACTTACTGCGTCTCGATTTTTTTACAAACATGCATCATCTTTCGATGAAAAATGCAAAAATGCAATAAGGATGTTCAAAAAATAATGTAGGTGTCACCAACGACTTAAGGGCCATCCTGTTGTTGTCAAAATAATTTTATAAGATGCAGCTCAAAACACCCTATAGTAAACCCGGATATGGATTCTAGGGCTTCCTAGTTTGCGCTCATTTGAAGAAATGTTTTTAGAATTTAAAAGCCGCGGTTTCCTCATTGACGAATTTTTTCTACGAAAATTAGCTGAAAATTATAGACCGTTAAATCATAAATTTAACTAAAATACTTCCAAAGCATCAGAGAAAGTGTCTATTTGAAATGCATTTTCTGGAAATATTTTATTAAAATGAAGGACAATGATGGTTGAAGCTGAAACTTAAGGGTTTGTAGAACACTCTTTACATAATCCGTATTTCTTGCAGGTTCTTTGCCTAAATGTTGCCAATTTTGACGTTTCAAATCGCGACTTTTTACGTTTTTAGGAAAACCCCAATTTTTTTTCTTTAAATGCCTCTAAATTTTTTGTCTTTAAACTTACAGACCTAAATTATGGTAAATTGTTCACCCTATATATATATATATATATATATATATATATATATATATATATATATATATATATATATATATATATATAATTTAAACTGACCCTGGATATGGGTTCTAGGGGGCCTAGTTCGCGCTTATTTGAAGAATTTTTTTTAAAATTCAAAAGTCGGGATCTCCTCATTAGTGATTTTTTATACGCAAATTCACCAAAACAAGCACTTGTGAAGCAACGAGAAAAGTCTACGACTGTATTAAATATGGAACGGTTTCACTAAGTTAGGGCAAGAACAAACAACCAGATATGCTATTCAAATTGAATTAAGTCTTAAAACTTTCATCTCATCTCCTCTTTGTCTAAATTATTTATTATACAAAAACTCGCTAAATAATTCATTGGAGAAACAACAATCTAATTAGATAACGGTAAAGTGAAATGAGACTAAAAAAAAATTGAAAAAAGTAAAGTCACTAATTAGGATTCGAACTCGTCATACAGAAGTCAACTGAATTTGATTATCGGATGTCCAGGGACTTAGACCACTGAGCTATACTCGACATGTGTCTACTAGCAGCTATATCGCGTCATACATTTGTTGAATGTTTTAAAATTTACATAAAACTATTTCGATTTACAATAGATTTTTTGCTCATATTATAACGAAATCAAGGAAAATAACGACTTAAACACATATCTAGGAGCTTGTTAGTCTTTTCTTGTAGTATTTTTCACTCTCATTCGTACTCAATCAATTTTCACGTTTCAACTTTCTTGAATCAGATTTAATTAATTAAAAATTAATTTACCTCTAACTTTTTTGTTTTTTAAGATAAAGATCTGAATTTTGATACACAGGATATACTTTATGACAGAAACGAGCTTACTTAATTTGCTTGCCCTTACTTTGTTATGTCCGGAGATATTTTTTTAGGAAGAAAACACGAAATTTTCCAGGAAAACCTAGGCCGATTTTCCTGACTAACGAACTTGTCCAAGCCACTTGTAAAAGAAAGATATGTGCCAAATTTGATCGAAATTAGACCATGATTGTTTAAGTTATATATATGAACATTTAAAAACTGAAACTGACCCTGGATATACGTTCTAGTGGGCCTAGTTCGCGCTCATTTGAAGAAGTTTTTTCTAAATTCAAAAGTCGGGATCTCCTCAATAGTGAATTTTTTTAAAGAAAACACTAAAAGCCGCTGGCGTGGAATCATCACTATGGTGATACCTTTAAAAAAACTAAGTTGCGCCACTGACTAATAATAAAAGTAATACATTGTAGTGAATTTTGTTTAAAAAATTCACTAATGAGGAGATCGCGACTTTTGAGTTTTGATAAACTGTCTTCAAATGAGCGCAAACTAGGATCCCTGGAACCCAAATCCGAGGCCAGTTTCAAACTTTATATGTTATATATATATATATATATATATATATATATATATATATATATATATATATATATATATATATATATATATATAAATATATATAGGTATATATATATATATATATATATATATATATATATATATATATATATATATATATATATACAATTACTTACAATTTAGTAAATTGTCAGCCCTGGCCCATTTCTACCCTTATTAGGGTAGAAATTGGCCAGGGCTGACAATTTACTAAATTGTTAGTTGGTTGTATACAGTCTCTATTTTTTAACACTCTGTGTTATTTGGAGCTGTCGTGACAACATACTACTTGGTTCCGCAACGAGGTGGCGGCACGTACTTCGTGTCTTACATCTCACTTAGTGTTGGAAGGTTGGCTACCATAGCCGCATTACTTTATATACGTGTATTTTCGCTGCAATTAGAATGTCGTACTGACGAGCTCTAATTAGAACGATATCGGTCTACCGTTCTAATTGTGGTGAGAATGCATCTAGCCTTACATACTTTGTCCTTATATTGGGGTAGAAAAGAGCCAGGACTGACAATTTACAACATTAGTAGTTAGTTGTATAGAGTCTCTATTTGTTTAACACTTTGTGTTATTTGTAGCTGGCGTGACAACATACTACTTGGTTCCGCAACTAGGTGGCGGCACGTGGTTCGTGTGTTACATCTCACTTAGTGTTGAATCTTATTATTAGAAAAACTTTTATGGAAATGCGCCATTATAACAGACTGACTATATCACGACTTGTAATTTTAGTGTTTCAAAGTCTTATCTTTGATAGCAGTAAATTCCGTTCTCGATTTAAATTTAAATATATAGTTTGAACTTGAGCTGCGGATATAGTCTAATAAAGGCAAAGCCGAGAATGCAATAAACTTTTATAAAACGGCATAGATCACTACAACCGCACAGTAAAGCCAAGTGTAATATATAAACCTCGTGTGGATACTCGTAAATAAATATCCGTACCTAGCCATAAATCCATTCCATTGTCGGAGAGCACCTATTCTCTCACTTCTTTAATAACATTAAGCTTAAAATTAACTAGAAAAAGTAAACCGTAAATACGGCAAACTGTCTGTTCTACTGGATTTATTGCCCTCTCTGTCGGATATAAAATGTATAGGACTCGCAGTTCCCGTAATCATATACGGTTTTCGTCCTGCCGCAGTATTATCGTTGTTATACCATTCCAGCGCAGATCAATTTATAGATGATTTTTTCCTACTTACCTATTCATTTCATTATCTAACATATTCTAATAATACTAATAACAGTAATAATAATAATAAGGTAATAGATAGTAATAATAATAGTAATGTTCTAGAGAACTCAGCATACAGGTTGTGCTGGAGTAGGACTGTGATCACAGGCCAACGAGTTGCCCACAACAGGCCAAATATAATAATAGTGGATAAGTCGTCCAACAAAGTGACGCTGATTGATGTGGCCATTCCAAATACAAATAATGTAGAGATAAAGTACAACCAGAAGATCATTAAGGAGAGAGACCTCGAGATACAAGTAAAAAGACAGTGGAGGAAAGATAGTGTCCGAGTGATTCCAATATTTATCTCGTCAACTGGTGTGGTTCCTACGAATCTTAGATAGAACATTAAGAGACTGGGCTTTGGAGAGCATCTTGATAAGGTTATGCAGAAGGCGGTAATATTTGCAACTGTCCACGCCGTGCGGAGATTCTTGGGAAATAAGGATGTGTCGCCTTCAGGACCCGATAACTTGGAAAGGGCTCCATTGGAGCTCAGTCCCTTTGGTATCTGAGATACCTGGGATGAAGGAATGTTTCCCTTTGAGGGAGTGTGAAAGCCCTTCAGGCTAAAGTCTATAATAATAATAAAAAAATAATAAGAATTATAATAATAATAATATTAATGATGATAATAATAATAGTGTTATAAATACCTGGGAATACAACGAGGAAAATAAATCACTCGGTAATGAAGAACAATCTGACAAATGAGTTTACGAAACGAGTAAAGCAGGTGGTGCGATCACATCTTAACGACAAGAACCTGACTAAAGCTCTGAATACATATGCATGTTCTGCACTTACCTACTCATTTGGGATTGTGAACTGGAGTAAAACGGACATCGAAAATCTACAACGGAAGGTGCGTACACTCCTAACAAAATCCAAAAGGCATCACCCCCGTAGTGCTATCCAGCGAGTAACCCTACCTAGACACCAAGGTGAAAGAGGAATGTTGGATATTGGTAAACAATTGGATCAGCAGATAGTGAACCTGCGTACATATTTCCATCAGTAGGCGCTTACTTCTGAACTACGCCGTGCCATATGCGAGGCAAGTGATTCAACAGCACTACAATTAAAAGAAAGTAAAATACAAAGTCACCATCGGACTGATCAGAACAAGCTGCAATCTTGGATGCAGAAGCCTCTCCATGTGCGACATCTGAATGAGACCTCCCAGGCACATGTCGACAAACTGGCATCGAACTACTGGTTGGTGTCTGGACTGATGTTTCCAGAGACAGGTCATCCCAACAAGAAAGAACCTGAAGTATATAGTTGGAGATAATTCGGTCCAAGATGACAAATGTGGATTTGGGTGTTAATCATCAGAGACTATCCAGCACGTCACCGGAAGATGTCAAGCGTTTGCTACAACAGAGTATAAAGAGAGGCACGACGCTGTTGCTGAAAAAAATCATCAAGAACTGGCTCTGAAACTGGGACTTTCAAATCTTAGTAAGGTGCCCTACTATAGATATACTCCTGAGTCTGTTCTAGAGAACTCAGGATGCAGGTTGTAGTGAAATAGGACCGTGCTCACAGATCAACGAGTTGCCCACAACAGGCCAGATATAATAATAGTGGATAAGTCCTGCAACCAAGTGACTCTGATTAATGTGGCCATTCCAGATACTAATAATCTAGAGATAAAGTACAACGAAAAGATCATTAAGTACAGCGATATCCAGATACAAGTAAAGAGACAGTGGAGGGCAGATAGTGTCCGAGTGATTCCAATAGTCATGTCGTCAACTGATGTGGTTCCTAAGAATCTTCGAGAGAACGTTAAGAGACTGGGCCTTGGACAGCATCTTTATAAGATTACAGAAGGCAGTAATACTTGCAACTGCTCACGCCGTTTCCTGGGAAATGAAGATGTGTCGTGTTATCGATCAGCGCCCGATAACTTGGAAAGGACCCCATCTGAGCTCAGTCCTTTTGGTGGGGCCCATTTAAAAAGTAGAATTTACGCAACAGAACCGGAGTCTCTGAAAGAATTACGACGACGCAGTGTTGAAGAATGCTGTCTCACAAATGCTCCAGAATGTCAGAGCTCGTTTTGAACAAAATTTGTACTTTTGTATGGAAGCTGGTGGTCAACAATTTGAACACTTACTTAACTGAATAAACATTTTGAACGTTTGGTTTTGTTTTTGAGTTTTTTTTAACGAAAAATTGACTAATTAGTGCATTTCTTAAATACGTTCTTGAAACTCCAACTGTGAATAATTTTTAAACGAATTGAGAAAACTTCCAAAAAAATTAGTGCACTGAATTCAGAAAAGAAAGAGCTTTCAAACGATGTAACAGTCGACCCATGTTCCCTATTTAAAATATAAAGGTTGTTATCACCATCTTTAAGGGGTTGATGTGACAAAGTTGAGTTTTATGTCAAAACATGTCCCCTCGATACTAAAATTGACGTGTTTCATCGTTTCTTAAAAAAAGTTCTCTGGACGCAAATCGGTCTGTTTCGTTTTCAATGCGTCACCCTATATATAAAAGTCAGTGCAAATCATTTCCGTAGTCGCAACAGCAACAGGTCTGGTCAACACAAATCTATCACAATCAATAGTAAAACTGAAACTGGACCCTACAACGCTTATTCAAAAAATGCAGAAGAATGTTATCCTGGAAACCTGTTGCATCGTAAGAACGATCTTAAATATGCCAGCACAGGAAATAGAGTAAGGTTTGCTAACAGGCCCCTTATTTTTGAACCGGATATTAACTAACTCTGAGACTAAAACAACATAATAATAATTAAAATAATAATAACAATTATAATAATAATATTCCTACCTCAATGGTTTCAGTCGAGTGTTATAAATACCTGAAAATACAGCAAGCAAAGAAAATAAACCACTCAGTAATGAAGAACGATCTGACAAATGAGTTTACGAAACGAGTAAAGCAGGTGATGCGAGCACATCTGACTAAATATCTGTTATCGTGCATATACTCGTTCAATTCTCGATATATTTTATTGTACAGCCGCTAACACCCATCGGTAAAGGTAGACCGGAAACAGTACTGTGACCTGCTAGTCCGAAGGGTGGAGTGGTCGGTCGAAAAAATGCCACTACAAAAGTCTCGAGCGCCACCACTTTCTAAAAATACGAATATAGACAGTTTAGGGAGAAAGTGGATGCCCTAAAGAAATAACAGCGGAATTACGGAGACGGACCACCCGAGGATGCAGGATGCCTGGAGAGTATTCAGTGAAGAAGATTGCTGTCCAGAGGTCGGAATTGCTTTAGGTTCAGAGGAAACTTATACTAGTGGGTAAAAGCTGAATGTACGAAAATACAGATTTATTAAAATAAGAAATATGTTTTGGATTCTACATAAACATATAAAAGAAAAATAATTACAAAATTAAACGAATTTTTTAAAGGTTCTCGCCAGGGTTGCAAGATTGAAAACAAAGTCAATAGAACTGAGCGTTTACCCCTCTCGTTTCCGCCCTTACCCAAATAGGGGATGATTTGTTACCTGGTTCCAGCAGATTCGTACTCGGTTATGGTTAACTTACTGTATTTACAGCACAAAAATTATAAAATTCTCAAAGTAATCTTTCTGGTACTTCTTGAACTTTTTGCGACATGAACAGATAAACATTGTCTGTAATATTTAATAGATTTTGTTTAACACATACAATATTTTGGTCATGCGTCTTCTCTGACTTTTAGTGGCACTAAAATTTTGCTTCATTAAGTGCATATAACTTTTTTTCCTTTTAACACAGAGACCTATATTTTGATGCAGAGTTTGGTTTTTACAGTGTGAACCAGCTTGCCGAATATGGTTTCTACAGCTTTGTTATTTCCGGAGATATGAATATTTTTCAGAAGAAAACCTAAAATGTTCCCGGAACATATAAAATTGAAACTAACCCCGAATATGTGTTCTAGGGGGCCTAGTTCTGGCTCATCTGAAGAAATTTTTTCAAAAGTCGAAATCTCCTCATTAGTGAATTTTTAAAGAAAATTCGCCAAAATAAATAACGGGAGATGATCAATAATCTGGTAAGGTATTCTTGCTAAATAGACCGTGGCTAAACGAACACATTCATAGTCAATATAACAACGAGAAAAAAAAGAAATAAAAAGTAGTCTCTACATCTGTATTTAGTATATAGTGTCTATTAACTTATGAAGTTGAAATATGAATAAATTTACCTGCTGATATGCGGGGAACATAATTAGCTGGTTTTGGAATCCAAATATAATCTTCGGCAATTATTCGTTTACTTTTGCTAAACATTGTCCTCCTTTTGTATTCCTCTTTAGATATCCCTCGGTTTTTCGCTTCCTCTAAAAGCATCTAAAATCATTCAATATAAATTAAGAAAAAATATGTATTAATAAATATATAAACACATGAAAATTAAATGTGACCGCGCATATGGGTTATACCGAGTCTTGTTCGCGCTTATTTGAAGTAATTTCTTAAAAATCTTAATGTGGTGATCTTTCCGTAAGCAACATTTTATACAACAGTTCGTTGAAAGCGCAATTTATTTCGTGTCTCTCTGTCTATGGCAACTTTTTTCTTGATTTACCGACAGAGTGAATTCTAAGGCTTGCATATTACGCAATCATTATTTTAGAATTATCTCTAAAATCAGCAACCAGTTAAGATGTTAATGTTTACAATGTGCCCCGAATTGCATTGACAAAACCTCAAAAGGCATCTTCGGCCATCGACTGTGGTATATTTTGATTCTTATATCCAATGAAACAAATAAGAAAGTGGTTGTGTGCATCAGATTCGGGTTCATAATCAATGCATGTACGTACTGTATTACCAAAGTGAAACAAAACTATTTCAAGAAGAAATATACCTACATCAAACTAATATAAGTACAATACCTAGGTACTTATGGTTTTCTTTACTCTTAGTTTTACTCTTTATGCAATGTATGGAAAATTTGAACTAAACGAAACTACATTATATCATAAAGCAGTTTAAATTATATAATCAGATGTTCAGTGTAAATTCTTCAAATTTTAATTTCAAAATTTTGTATTGTTTATATTTATTTCATTTTCAAGAAGTATGAATACAGTAATAGTAAGTTAGTGTTGAAAAGAGTTTAGGTGCAGAAAGTGCGTTATGGTAGCGAATTTTCGTACAAATATTTCAAATGGTGATAACTCAATTTTCCATTAAACTAGAATCTGCAGTTCTGATACATAGTACAACCCATATAAAGGTAGCGTGGGTACCAGATTTCAAAAATAACTACCAATTTCTTTTAAAAAACCTGTTTTGTTACATTGTTTGTAGAAATTGGTTCGATAGAGTTGAGTAAAACAGATCATCCGAGCGATTAATAAGGAAAACACCTGCCACGTTTATAATTTGGCAGGTGCATTCCTTTTGTAAATAAAAATTAAATTTTCGGTAAATTTGAGGTTTAGCACAAGGGGGAAAAATTGTCAGAAACATGCTTAAAACCCTTTCTGGATGCACATACCACAAGAAAAGTTTCCTGCAAACAGCCCCTAAGAAACTTACGGGACCAGGAGTGAATAGGGGTGCTGGACGGGGAAGAAGAAAGAAAGGAATTGTGAGCGGAAAGTTAAAGAACCAGCTTAGTTGGACCTCTACAAGTTGCCTTTTACCCGTTTTCAGGCTTTACTTCCTTAAAAGCCTGTTTACCCCGCCCAGGACCCTATTCACCCCAGGCCACGCAACTCTCTTGGGGGTTGTTCCCAAGAATTTTTCTTGTTTATATTGTTCCTGTTTATGTATTGAGGGTGATTGTAGGCATTTAGAAAGGGGAGAAGAACCCCCGCGACGAAGCCGTGAACAAAGATTTTCAATTTATGTTTAAATTGTTGCTTCATTTGTTTAACATATTTTTCCAAAAATGAATTTGAGGTTGCCTTATTTGTCAGTCTCACATATAGAGAGCTACAATATTTTATCATTTAAAAACAGTATGGATACAGGAACAGTACATAAGTGATGAAAAGGGTCTGGGTGCAGAAAATACGTTATGGTAGAGAATTTTCGTAAAGATATTTCAAATCCGATAACTCAATTTCCCATTACGCTATAATCTTCAATCTCGAGCCATAGTAAAACCTATGTAAACGCAGAGTGGCACCTCAATTAAAGATAAATACCATATTGAGCTTCGCGAATAACTACAAAGTTGTTTTGAAAAATTTTTGTTGTTGTTTTGTTTGCAAAAACTACTTCGATTGGGTTGACTAAAACAAAACCATCCAAGCAATTAGTAAGGAAAAATACCTGCCATATTGATAATGTGGCAGGTACATTCTCCTTGTAAATAATTGTTAGTGAATTTTTATTTAAAAAAATTCACTACTAGAGAGGTATCGATGGTGAGACTTTGCAACATTTTTTTCAAATGAGCGCAAATTAGAACCCCTAGAACCCATATCCGGGGTCAGTTTAAATTTTTATATGTATATATATATATATATATATATATATATATATATATATATATATATATATATATATATATATATATATATATGTATGTATGTATGTATCCGTCCTGATAACTAAAAAATCATTAACCGATTTCGATTAAACTCGGCAAGTGCCTTTCTTTTATTAATGGCTTGGATGAGTTCGTTGGTCAGGAAAATCGGACAGGGTTTTCTGGGAAAATTTTGAGTTTTCTTTCGAAAAAAAATTTTTCTTCGAAAAATACAAATCTGTTTTAATGAAATTCACTATATATCTTGCCTTGGGAGAGACATTACTACGCACCAAAATTAAACTTTCTAAGTTTATAGAAAATTGAGTTATTCAAATTTTGAATTTTCTTTCGAAAAAAATTGTTTTCTCCGAATCTTACAAAGTTATTTTAATGAAGTTTGGTGAATATCCTGTCTTAGCAAAGGCCTTACTACATACCAAAATTAAACTTTCTGAGTTTATAGAAAATTGAGTTATTCAAGTTTGAAGCATTTAATAAAAATTCACTACCATAACGCACTTGCTGCGTCCCAAATTTCTTTTTCTGGAAAACTTTTGTAACTAATAAAATTTGTAACACAATTTTTTTAAAGCGACTTGCAGTACTTACATATATGTACCAAATTTTAATTTTCGAGCTCCATAGAAAATAGAAATTTCTTCAAGTAATCGCTTACTTGGAACTCTAAAACCAATCTGTAAGATCCATTTAAATTTAAAGAATTACTTTTAATAATATACCTTACTAATAGTGTACAATTCTTATGAAAATTCACTACTATAATGCACTTGATGCGTCTCGAACTTATTTTAGTTTGCGCAAAGTTTATTATACGAAGCGACATGAACCCATTGTATCTATGGAAATGTACAAAAATGTGCAGCCAGGAGATTTATTTCTTAAAGTAGGGCTTCTTAATTGGCCACCATTTACAGGAGAGTGTAAAGTCACGACCACAAGTGAAACGATACCTAAATACAAGCATTTAACATTTTACCATTTTGTCTAGCTTTGAGCAAGGCCAGAAGAAATGGTCCTATTAAAATTTAAACAGCGTTCAGTAATTCTTCTCGAAACATCATTACATGCATTCCAATAGCAGAACAAATAAAAACACTGTAATATATCTCGTGGTATCGACATGGTGAAAAACTTAAAGCTGGTAAACATTTTCCACTTACTTTTGTTGAGTATACAGGGTGGTGCGTAATGAATGGGCCATAAAGTAACTGTAGATTCTAGACTTGAAAATAATACGATTCCGCCAAATATGCATTAGTAAAATGTTGCTCGTTTAAAAAATACAGGGTGTTACACATTGATTTTAAGTTTGGGATTAAGAGCTTCGGTGGTTCAGTAGTAAGAACGTGTACCTCTAAAATAGAGGGTACTGGGCCCGATTCCCAGGGTTCCCCTTTTACTTTACACATACATATTTATAGAGGTCGAGTTTTACGAGTAGCAGATTTATCGAACTTCTCATTTTAGTTCAGTCGACAGGTAGTTTCAAATAGAAAAAGGTAGGAAGTTAATGAAACTTTAAGAAGTTTTTTAAGGATGGTTATTAAACATTTTCTCAAGTTTTGGACCTCGGGGACCCTGTGTGAAAAAAAAACAGGGGGGCTACAACATTTTCGACCTTTCTCCGGTTTTTCCTTAATAACTTTTTCCCTTACATACAACGGCAAAAACACTTATAACTTTTTTATATAGCGTTAAATTTCCTACTATTTTGACTATTCAAACATGTTTCTATGTCAAATGGTTACCGAGATATGGCACTTCGCGAAAAATTAATTTATCAAAATTCGCTAAAAAATGCCGAAGAATGCAGAATTCCACCTTATTTCTCCTGTTATACCCGAATTATTGTGAAATGTTGTCATTATGATTTCTGGTTACAACTGCCAACTTCGGAATCCCCCATCTACCTCTGCTCCCCCCTTCCCAACCAACCACAATTCACAAAAGCTAATTTTCTTCTCTGATGAAATCCAACCATACCCACTCCATGTTGGTATTGATATTTGTTACTTTTTGGATTAATATTACCCCCCCCCCACTACATAGTTATCCCACGGCAGGCAAAAAACATAGTCCTTTCGTCGAAAAAAATGTAATTAACAATATTAAGGTATTCACAAGGAAACAATATATGAAATAGATATATTATTATTGAAAGGTACTCATATATACATGTGCAAATCATAGTAGGTATTCATTTGTACTCATTACGGTTCCTGTCAGGACTTCTTAGCCGTTGGTTTTGCTTCTAACAGCTCGTCGTCCTCCTGAGCCATCAAGCTGTTAATGATGTCCTCGCCGTCGACGTATTCGTCAACTATGTCTAGTGAGTTCTCCTCGTTCAAATCAGTTGCGGGAGCGTTTTCGCAAGAGTGGCCTGTGCAGTGCTTGCACATTGCTGAGCACCTAAGGCCTGCTTTCTTGCAGCTGCAAGCTCCGGTACTACAGACTTTGCGGCACTTGCATGAAACAATATGGAGGATGTTATCCGGCGCAGTAGCTCTGGTTGTGGCGATTGGTAGTCCCTTTGCGTGGTTAGGCTCCAGCCCCAAACTGATGGGAGAAGTTCATTGCCTAACCACGCCTGTACTTGCTGGTAAGTGCGAATGGAGTGGTACTTGGCCGCGTCGCTTGTTGGTGGTATGCGGCCCAGTAGAAATTTAGACTTAGTCACTGATCGTGTGAATAATCGGTAGCGCAGGTCGTCGAGGTTGTCATTGCCAATGTCGCCTCCATAAATTGCTACCAGAAACTTTTCTCCAGCGTCTCTAAGCTGCTGAGGAGTAGCGTTTGGTGTGAGAAACGGAGCCACTGCTGCAGAGAGTGAGGTATTCTTCAGGTAAGTGCTGCAATTTTTTTCTTCTCCAATCCATACGGTGCTGACGTGGTATCACAACCACTCACAGCGTGGAGGAAAAGTGTGTCCGTGGGGGGAAAGAGCAAGAACTTGGCGAGTATAGGACACTGGGATCACTGCCTCTTCCACTTTTCTGAAAAAAGATGTTCTTTGTAGAAGTACCTAATGCTGTCAACAGAATAAGTATGTCCAAATCTTCAGCAGTAATGATGACGCTGTCGAATTGGTTGGCCTTGTATATGACGGTGTTGACGACCATCACGTCGGCATCCTCATATGCTTGCTTTACTTCGATGCTAGCATCTGTCATTCGTGTCATCAACATCTAAATGAATGCGCTCTTATTGTGATCGTTTTCCAAGAACTTTCCTTGTGCAATGGTCACCTTGGTAGATGAGGAGAAAACGACTTTAGTTGCTGATTGTAATGCAGAACGGAGAGCTCGTTCTGCGGCTTTGGTTCTTTGATATCAATCGGAAGAGTAACTAATATCAATACCAACATGGAGCGGGTCTGGTTGGATTTCATCAGAGAAGAAAATTAGCTTTTGTGAATTGGGGTTGGGTGGGGAAGGTAGGAGCGGGGGTGAGTGGTGGTTTCCAAAGTTGGCGGTTGTCACCAGAAATCATAATGACAACAACATTTCACAATAATTCGGGCATAATAGAAGAAATAAGGTGGAATTCTGCATTCTTCGGCATTTTTTAGCGAATTTTGATAAATTCTTTTTGAAGCGCCATATCTCGGTAACGATTTGACATAAAAACATCTTTGATAGTTAAGGTAGTAGGAAATTTAACGCTCTACAAAAAAGTCTTGAGTGCTTTTGCCGTAGTATGTAAGGAAAAAAAGTAATTAAGGAAAAACCGGAGAAAGGTCGAAAATGTTGCAATTCCCCCCCCCCCCCCTTCTTTTTTCGCACAGAGTCCTCGAGGTCCAAAAGTTGAGAAAATGTTAGTTAACCACCTCTGAACAACATCCCAAAATTTCATTAACTTCCGACCGTTTTCCACCTAACCCCACTTTTTCCAACCTGTCGACTAGACTATTTAACCCGGTACATATGTAAGAATTATTTTAACCAGTACATATGTGGGGTGTGACAAACCCCACTGAAACAATATCAATAAATTTTTTAATTATTTATATTTTTAAATTTTTGATATCTGACGATAATATTGGGCCAATAAAAGAACAAATCACTAGAAAAAATACATCCTGAATAGTTTATTCAAAAAAATAAGTACAAAAAACTGAAACTACTGGATTTTCGTAATAAAAAATGATATAAGTGATTTATAAATTATTCTTTAAAAAAGTAAGTCTGATACAGAATAGATAATAAAAAATGGTTCACTAATCATGAAGGAATGAAAATAAATCAATAATGTGTATTAGAAAAACATAATAATAATAAATATACTATTCTGGAACCAGGCAGGTTTGACAATATGTCACTGCATGTTTCAAGCATAATAACTCTTTGGAAAAAAAATATTTGTACTGTAATTTATTGTAGTATTTTCGAAGAATTTTAGTAGTTTAAGAGAAAAAATTTTTGTAAAATGAGAGCTGAACATTAAGAATGTTAGTGTAAATTCTGGCAGCGATATGCACGTTCCAAGTTATTGAATATTCCTCGAAATTAGAAATGTGACAGTAGCAGATTTGGCTGTTCCCTTTGGGCAAATCAAAAGTGAAAATTGTGTTAATCGCAAGCACAAGCATTAGGCTTATTTGTAAAACACATTGTTAAATTATGTACTAATAAATATACTAATATTAATACTAATACTAATACTGGATGCAGTGATATTTAGTTTTTCGATCGTAACTTCTAGGGCATTTATAACATCTTCCCGGAAGTTTTGGGACCTTAGGAAACGGCACTTCAAGGCTACCGACCATTCTGTCAATTATCTGACGAATGTTTCTATGAACTCTGAGATTACCTTTTCGTTCGCTGGCATAGTCCCGAATGAGTTCAAGACTCGAAGCCTTAATGAAGATTCTTCTTTTAAGGTTGAAGTCTTTGTTATTTTTCCTGTAAATTACTTGAGCGTTGATAGCAGCAGTGTTGAGAAGCGAAAACACATTAGTGAGTGGCCATCTTCCTGAATTTCTTGACACGTTGTATGATGCAACGTCAATGATAGTTTTGGTAAAGTTGTAGAATCTGATAAGTTCCGACAACATTTTTCCCTCGTGCTTTCATCAATTAAACTATCTTGGTGCAATGTAAATAACACAAGTACATTCTTATGATAAAAGTGTTATATCTTTTTGAAACCCAAACAAACTTGTCGTTGTTTGACTATAATGTACCAACAGATGTCAATTTATATTCGTTGAGTAGTTTTAACATCAGTGTATAATCTGTATTCCAAATGTCAAAAGTTTTTATTTCACTTCGTCGCATCTTTTCCAATATATATATATATATATATATATATATATATATATATATATATATATATATATATATATATATATATATATATATATATATATATATATATATATATATATATATATATATATATATATATATATATATATACATATTCTTTACACTTTTTTGACCTCCATTCGGATCTCCGGGAGAGGGGTGTACAGGGGGCGCCAACATCAAGATTTAACATATCCTTTTCGAATATATGTGGCCTAAATTCTAACCTGAACTCCGTCCACCATTTCCTCCAGGCTAACAGGCCCCAACTCCTCTTCCTCACCGAAACCCAAATCAGTGCCAAAACAGCCACTAATCACCTTAATTTCACGGGGTATGAGCTCCTTACTGCCTTTAGATTGCATAGAGGCGTGTGCGCATACGTCCGTAGCAATCTACCCTGCACCAGACTTCCCAATTTAGAAGCTGGAAGAAAAGACATACTATGGATAAAACTCTCTCTCAGGGCTGCAACTAAATTCATCTGTTGCATTTACCGGTCACCTTCTGACAACAACTTTGTCCAGCTCTTTGACTACCTTTCTGAAAAAACCGACTATCTGATTTCTGAATATCCTTCCTCCGAGGTCACTATTCTTGGCGACTTCAATGTACATAATAAGGAATGGCTAGGATCTTCAAAAACCGATCCACAAGGAAGAGCAGCGGAGGCCTTTGCAGTCAGCAATTCTTTGGCCAATATGGTTCAGCAACCTACTTACTTTCCTCGTATCCCAACACACAGCTCAAATCCCTTGGATCTCCTTCTTACTACAAACCCTGAATGCTATAAGATATCAGTCACCGCCCCCCTTGGTCGCTCAGACCACGGCATGGTCACTGCTTCCTGTGCAATGCAACCCGAGGTCACACAGTCATCACACCCACGTATCGTTTGGCACTACAACTCCGCAAACTGGGACGAAATGCGGGATTACTTTTCCTCATTTCCATGGGCGTTTGTCTGCTTCTCTCATCCTGACCCCTCTGATATCTCACAAAACGTCACCGAAAATATCCAAGCTGGCATGGAATTATTTATTCCACGTACACAGAAAACCTCTTCAGCCACTCAAAAGCCCTGGTTCTCTAAATCCTGTGACAAGGCCAGACTTGAAAAGGTCAAAGCTCACAAAACGCTTCTACACAATCCCAGTCAAGAAAATCGTCAAGCATTCAACGACGCAAGAAACCGCTATGTCCGCATTCTTTCTGAGGCAAAAAACTCGTTTAATAACCACATCAAAAACAAAGTCCTCTCAAGCTCCAACGGCGGCAAACCCTTCTGGACTCTTGCTAAGTCTATTGGGAATAATTTCTGCAAGAGCACGTTCCCACCTCTTGCCTCGGGGGATGAAATTGTTTCTACCGCCCTGGGCAAGGCTGAACTTTTTGCTTCGTTGTTCGCCGGAAATTCTACTCTCAACCCACCTCCAAATGTTCAACCACCAACAGTCCCCAATGTCGCGCATAAAATGACTGATATCATTTTCAAAACTAAAAAGGTACGAAAGATGCTCTCTTCTCTTAATACCAGGAAAGCCTCTGGCCTTGACGAGATCCCAGCAATTGTTCTCAAAAAATGCGCACCAGAACTTGCTCCTGTCCTGACTCGTCTGTTTCAGATATCTTACAATAAAGGCATATTCCCTAGTAACTGGAAAACTGCTCGAGTACAACCCATCCCCAAAAAAGGATCCAAAGCGCTTCCTAGCAACTACAGGCCTATTTCTCTCCTTTCAGTCATCTCTAAAGTGATGGAAAAGTATATAAACACCGAACTACTAAAATTCCTTGAAAAACACAGTCTAATCCACGACAGGCAGTATGGATTCCGTCAGCGCAGATCGACTGCCGACCTCCTTTCCTTTGTCACCCATTCTTGGAACAAGTCTATAGAACAACATGGTGCATCCCAGATTGTTGCTCTAGACATATCCAAAGCATTCGACCAGGTCTGGCACGCAGCGCTGCTTAATAAACTTCCGGCCTATGGCCTACCACCAAAACTTTGTACCTGGACAGCAAATTTCCTCTCCAACAGGAGCATATCTGTTGTTGTGGATGGCCATTCCTCTAAACTGTATCCAATTAATGCAGGAGTTCCTCAAGGTTCAGCTTTAGCCCCTACTTTGTTTCTTCTCCACATCAATGACCTCCTCTCTAGCACATCCAACCCAGTTCACAGTTACGCGGACGACAGCACCCTCCACTCAAATATACAATATTCTAAGCCTGTCTCTTTAGCCCAATTAGATGAGGATCGCAGACTCATGGAGGGTTCTGTCTCCGTGGACCTCCAAAAAATATTAGACTGGGGAAGTAGAAATCTTGTACAATTCAACCCCACCAAAACTAAGTCTTGCTTTCTTTCTCACAAGAGATACAGCAGCCCTAGACCCATCACAATGAACAACCAAGTTATTCAAAGTAATGAGTCCTTCTCTCTTGTTGGCATTTCTGTGGATCGAAATCTTAATTGGCACCAACATGTTACATCAATTGCAGAAGCGGCTGCTAAGAAATTGGGTTTCCTCTTCCGGGCTCGCAAATACTTTTCACCAAGTAATCTCTATACCTTATACACTTCACAAATAAGGCCAAACCTCGAATACTGCTCCCACATCTGGGGTGCAGCTGCCGCTTCTACACTCGCTATCCTGGACTCCATTCAAAAGAGGGCTATACGTCTCATCGGTAACCCTACCCTCACCCAAAGGCTTCCATCCCTTGCCCACCGACGTGCCGTTGGTGACCTCTCTCTCTTTTATAGATATCTGCACGGGCACTGCTCAGAGGAGCTTTCCTCCATAATTCCCCCACCTGCTGCCCCCAACAGATCTACCAGGGGAACAGAGCGAATGCACCCTTTTAATGTCCAGGTCACCAGACATAGAACATCTTGTTATGCCCGCTCTTTTGTCCCGAGGACTTCCAAGTTGTGGAATTCCTTGCCGGCACATGTTTTTCCTTCTCCTCCGAACCTCCAAACCTTCAAGTCCAGAATTAACAAGCTGCCTCTTTCCTCCTTGTCAACACCCACGGTACGATAGTATTTAGGCTGTAAGCCCTCGTGGTGTGTTGTTGACATAAAAAAAAGACCATTGGATAGCATGTCTGCAATTTCACTACACCTATCCTGTCTTGTTCGATTCTCTAGGTTATGTTCTGATTTGCTTCAACTTCATCACTGGCTGTAATGTCTTGCTCAGATTCTGTATCTTCACTTCCCGAGTCCAAAGACTCGTCCTCGCTTGGCGCTTCATCCCAGAGAGCTCTAAGCTTTCTCTGTTGCGCCTCGTACGACATTTTACTAATTCTGTGAAAATATATATGTGTAATATTATATATCAAGCAAGCAGATATGATTGGAATATATACCTCCTTTTGTGTATCGTGCAAACGCTAATACATAACTGGGGTCTGACACACCCCAGGCTACTTCAACGCAGCACAACTTCACGCACTATATCACACGAACTGAACCGAAGTATTCAATGGAAGCTACAGACTTTTGTAGGAGGCTAATGAATCGCGCATGCGTCTAAAATCACTATCGTGATTTTCCCGTAGGTACTTGACGTCTCTGGGGTTTGTCAGACACCACATCGGCAACGCCGGGTTAACGAGCAAATTTTGGTGATTTGAATTGTCTTATGTAAGAGACAATGCTAATATGTTTCTAATTTAACGAGACGATTTCGGTTTTAGCGAGATAATTATTGCGCTGATCCGTTCATATTTTTATTGGGATACACAGATGTGCGAAAGTAAACAAGAGGGCTTCGTCTATCTGTGAATTTCGTTGCCTCTCTACCTAATAATAGGACCATTCAGGCACAGTACGACTAGATGCACATGTTTCTTGAATAAAACATGACACCAGTAGGTAATAAATTTTACTGTACACAACACAAGAAAAAATATTTATCGATTCTTCACACAGACAATGATAGAGTCCCTCTTAGTACTTAAAATCAACGTTCGTTGGTTGGTTACAACTATACATTAGTGTGGCTTTTTTTCTGTTTAAATCTTGATACCATGCGCCTTTTCCGATCAGTTTTCGATCACAGCGCGTTTAAGGCAAGTGAATAGAGTCTTATTTACATAATGTCCGCGTCCGGTAATAAAAGAAAACTCCTTACCATTGAAGCGAGATAATTGCGCTGACCCGTTCACATTTTTATGGGGATACACATATGTGCGAAAATAAACAAGAGGGCTTCGTCTTTCTGTGAATTTCGTTGCCTTTCTACCTAAAAATATGACCATTCAGACACACTAGGACTAGATGCACATTCACACATGACACTAATGGTTAATCAATTTAACTGTATGCAACACAAGAGAAAATATGTATCGGTTTTTTCACTCAGACAATGATAGAGTCCCTTTTACCACTTGAAATCAACGTTCGTTGCTTCGCTACACCTGTACATTTGTGTGGCATTTTTTTCTGTTTAAATCTTGAAACTTGCGCCTTTTCCGATCAGTTTTCGATCTCGGCGCGTTTAAGGCAAGTGAATGGAGTCTTATTTACATAATGGCCGCGTCCGGTAATAAAAGAAAACACCTTACCATTGAAGAAAAAATGTCGATATTAAAACAAGTGAAAACGGGAACGAAAAAAAGTGTTGTTTGTAGGCAATACGGTATTGCATTGTCTACATTATTAACGATTTTAAAGTGCGAGAATGGTATTGTCCAGGTTAGGGGTTCCTACACTATTAACAACAAGAGAAAAAGTTTAAAACAAAAGACATGGATAACTTGAACAAAGCGTTGTTTGATTGGTTCAAATATCAGAGACACGTAAACATTGCTATAAGTGGTATATTTATCCAGGAGAAAACTGTTTCTCTTGGTAAAGAATGGGATATGTAGAGAGTTTCCAGTGCCCTACAAGTTCGATTTCCCGTTTTAAACAAAGACTTTAATTAATTTAAGAAAAGTTTCTGGGGAAACTATATCTGTAAATATGGAAGTCACATCTGATTCGCTTCAAAATAACTTCCGAAAAATGTCCGAGGAATATCAGGCATGTGATGTCTTCAATACAGACTACGCAGGACTTTTTCACAAAATGTTGCCGGAGAAAACTCTAAATTTCAAAAACGAAAAATGTGTTGGTGGGAAGTTAGCCAAAGACTGGCTGTACTAGTTTGTGTAAATTATTATGGTTCTGAGTTTCGAAGACTATTGGCTACTGATAAAGCACAAAAACTAAGATCTTTTCAAAATGTAAAGAGTTTGTCGGTGAAATATGGTGCTAATAAAAAAGCATGAGTGACTGGCGATATTTTTAAAACTGAAGTAGAAGAATGGGATAGAAAAATGGAAAGAACAAATAGAATAATTTTGGCACATCCACAATTGACGAGTTTGAAGAACATCAAACTAGTTTTTCTGTCACATAATGCCACATTTGTACTGCAGCCTTTAGATCAGAGCATTATCAACTCTTTGAAATGTAATTACAGAAGACAAATCGTCACAAAAATAATTGACAACATGGACAAGAATCAGTGTCAAATTTCGGTAAATGCCCTCGAAGCTATTCGTCTCCTTGAACGTGCATAAAAAAATGTCTCACAAAAACGGTGCAAAAACATTTTAGGCATGCTGGTTTTCATTTTGAGCATAGAAATGAAAACGTTGATTTAAGCGTTTCGAAAGATGTTATTGCTGACGAAGATATCGTTGACGAAGACGATGAAGATACAAATTGGCAAAAGTGTCGGATGCGGTGGATCACCGGAACATAGATATATCTGTGGGAACTTCAGGTGTTCCAACGAATATCGAGATAATTGTAGCTGCAAATTTGAACACAACCCAAGAAATAATAGAAGATTCCGATTCGGACAAAGAATCTAAAAGCCTCGAATGCACCAATGTTTCATTGCAAGATCCCATAGATTCCGCCGAGAAGCTTAGAATATTTTTAGAGAGGGCATCAAACTCAGAACATGAGCTAAGTTTATTAACTCAAAAAATGCGCACCAGAACTTGCTCCTGTCCTGACTCGTCTGTTTCAGACATCCTACAATACAGGCATATTCCCTAGTAACTGGAAAACTGCTCGCGTACAACCCGTCCCCAAGAAAGGATCCAAAGCGCTTCCTAGCAACTACAGGCCGATTTCTCTAATTTCAGTCGTCTCTAAAGTGATGGAAAAGTATATAAACACCGAATTACTAAAATTTCTTGAAAAACACAATCTAATCCACGACAGGCAGTATGGATTCTGTCAGCGCAGATCAACTGCCGACCTCCTTTCCTTTGTCACCCATTCTTGGAACAAGTCTATGGAACTACAAGGTGAATCCCAGATTGTCGCTCTAGACATATCCAAAGCATTTGACCAGGTCTGGCACGCAGCGCTGCTTAATAAACTACCGGCCTATGGCCTACCACCAAAACTCTGTACGTGGACAGAAAATTTCCTCTCCAAACGGAGCATTTCTGTTGGCGTAGACGGCCATTGCTCTAAACTGTATCAAATTAATGCAGGAGTTCCTCAAGGTTCAGCTTTAGCTCTTACTTTGTTTTTTCTTCACATCAATGACCTCCTCTCGAGCACATCCAACCCAGTTCACAGTTAGGCGGACGACAGCAGCCTCCACTCAAATATACAATATTATAAGCCTGTATCTTTAGCCCAATTAGATGAGGATCGCAGACTCCTGGAGGGTTCTGTCTCCGTGGATCTCCAAAAAATATTAGACTGGGGAAGTAGAAATCTTGTACAATTCAATCCACCAAACTACAGTCTTGCTTTCTTTCTCATAAGAGATACACCAGCCCTAGACCCATCACAATAAGCAACCAAGTTATTAAAAGTAATGAGTCATTTTCACTTGTTGGCATTTCTGTGGATCGAAATCTCAATTGGCACCAATATGTCACATCAATTGCAGAAGCGGCTGCTAAGAAATTAGGTTTCCTCTTCCGGGCTTGCAAATACTTTTCACCAGCTAATCTCTATACCTTATATACTGCACAAATTAGACCAAACGTCGAATACTGCTCCCACATCTGGGGTGCTGCTGCCGCTTCTACACTCGCTATCCTGGACTCCATTCAGAAGAGAGCTATACGTCTCATCGGTGAACCTACCCTCACCCAAAGGCTGCCATCCCTTGCCCACCGACGTGCCGGTGGTGACCTCTCTCTCTCTCTCTTTTATAGATATCTGCACGGGCACTGCTCAGAGGAGCTTTCTTCCATAGTTCCTCCACCTGCTGCCCCCAACAGATATACCAAGGGAAACAGAGCGAATGCAGCCTTTTACTGTCCAGGTCTCCAGACATAGAACATCTTGTTATGCCCGCTCTTTTGTCCCGAGGACTTCCAAGTTGTGGAATTCCTTGCCGGCACATGTTTTTCCTTCTCCCCCAAACCTCCAAATCTTCAAGTCCAGAATTAACAAGTTGTCTCTTTCCTCCTTGTTGACACCCACGGTACGATAGTATTAAGGATGTAAGCCCTCGTGGTGTGTTGTTGAAATACAAACAAAAAACTTCCATAGAAAGCTTTTTGGAAAAGAAAGAAAAAGAAAAACCGACAGTGTAAATGAAAATCATAGACTAATTTTTATGATGTGTATAAAGTTAGATTAAATAATAATATACAGTATATACATGTATATATATATATATATATATATATATATATATATATATATATATATATATATATATATATATATATATATATGAGTGTGTGTGTGTGTGTGTGTGTTTTTATGCGAATTAACTTGTTCATTCAAACAAGGCAGTTACAGTTGACTTTCAATATTGATAGAAATGGTCACAGGGTAGTAGTCCAGTCTGTACACTTACGTATAGTTATGTACATACCTACATCTTTTTGTAGTTACTTGTTAGTTCTGATGTAACGAGATCCGGTTTTTACGAGTTATTATTGTTGGTCCCTTGACTCCTCGTTAAACCCGGATTCTACTGTACTGTAAAATTAACATCAATCGAAGTTGTGGCATTGTATTTGAGCAAGTTAAATGTCTGCCCGTTCCGCCCTTCAGACTGGGCGTACAGCCGTCGATCCCATATCCATTCGATGTTCGACACGTTCAATATTCCTACCATCCTTACAGAAAGGCAGGGGTTCGGCAAAATTTCTAGGATAGTTAGGTGAAACTGCGTCCTGGCGGCGGTGATTGGTCATAGTCACGGAAATAGGCGGGCGTTAAAGAAAGAAAAACACATAAGTTTGAGATTTATTCCATAATTTGGACAGTTTTTAAGCTTATGTCGTGAAAACTCGGAAGGGGGGCTTCTGGATGGTGGGAAATCCGAACCTAAACTTACTTTTTAGCAGTGATCAGAAAGTTCACGTGCATTAAATGATTAAAGTGCGAATATCTCGACACCAGTGTGTTTTATTGATGTCAAAATAATACCCTTATTTCTCAAAAATAATCAGTTTATCTGCATTTGCATTCAAAATCGTGATAGAGTTTTGCATAAAGAAGTTATGATAAACAATATATATTCGACAGTATGTAACTAGCGCCCTCTAAAACCAACTCAGAAACTAAGTTTAGATTCGGATTT
The DNA here is from genome assembly GCA_964006375.1 of Tillus elongatus. Taxonomy (NCBI): domain Eukaryota; kingdom Metazoa; phylum Arthropoda; class Insecta; order Coleoptera; family Cleridae; genus Tillus; species Tillus elongatus. The sequence continues at coordinate 21,498,652 of OZ023263.1, read as the reverse complement.
TCCACAATCCCGAACCGCCCATTGCAAGTTTTCTTAAAAACTGTCCAAATTATGGAATAAATCTCAAACTTAAAATCAATATGTTACGCCCTGTGTCTGTTAAACGAGCAGCATTTTATCAAGGCAAATTTGAGGAAATCGTATTATTTTCAAGTCTAGAATCTAGTTACTCTATGATCTATTCACTCAGGACCAGCCTGTATAATTTTAGGAAAATACGTTTTCTAATTGATAAATATGGTGTTAAGACAATAAACTATCAGCGTCACCTTAAAATAATGTGTTAATAATTTATATTACCTTATCAAATTCCAGAAAAAATCCCCATTTTTTTCTCCACTCTCGTCGAGCTTTCTCCTCGAGTACAACTTGAGCTTTCCTGAAAAATTATTTAACAAATAATTCAAAGTAAAATAATACATTGGTATAGAGTATGGTTGTTATAAACCTATTATAAAATTTTAAGAAAATAATATATACAGTGTGTTTCTGCAGTTCTGCACAAAACTCATAACTTTGTTCGTGAATGTTTATTTTCAAAATCTTGAAATAGGTTGACTTTATTCATAACAAAAAGCATTTGCAAAACAAAATATTTTTTTGCAGCACTGCACTCCTTTTTTGTGCTGTGACATCCAAATGCTTTTTTTTCTTAAATAGCAACGCGCTTTTTTAGGTCGAAATCGAATCTCCTCTTTTCATTGGATACAACGATACTTTATACTAAAAAATCTATTGCTTGCGGCCCACAAAAGCCAGGGTGTTTTGTGGGAAAAACTCATAGTTATCAAGTCTATTTTGTGCCATAATTATAGTACAATTTATTTTAAAACAGGTGTCTAAGGGCAAAATAGCTTACATACAATACCTAATACAAATTGTTGCAAACAAATAAATCTTGACATTTTATATTCCATGGACAGCTTGGTTTTATAAAATCACTGCGGTTTATGTAGGCGGTTGAGACCAATGAAGTGAGTCAGCTTAAGTATTTTGTTTATGTGTTGTAGTGTTTGAAATCACCCACCACAAGAAAAAATGGTAAGCAATAAACAAGCAAATCATTATATATATATATATATATATATATATATATATATATATATATATATATATATATATATATATATATATATATATATATTCCGTGTTGCTCAACGTGACAACGCTGTAAGCCACCACCCCCAAGCATATAAGCTCATTCTGTTATATCCGCAAGGCATTCATTCTATACTATTCATTATCATCATTCATTCTGTATCCTTCAGTCAACATTCATTCATTCTGCAATCTAATTCTAGTTCTTAAGCTCGTAACTCAAAGATGTTGTATTAAATATATCAGCGTATCAATTAATAAGTCACCTAACTTTAACTACCGTGTTACAAATTACGACTTCAAGCTTTTGGAAGGGTATTCTAACATCCTTATTTGTATCAAACTTATGAATAAACTCACTAATTAAAAATAGCCATATTAGATTTATGAAAACTCCACATGGCCTACTGGATTTCGCTTGTAAAGACATATCATTTGGTACCCATATCAAGCAGGTTATTGAGAAAAAAATATTCCTTCATCTTACGTCGACCACCATTTGTAATGTATGAAAGCTCCACCTAGCTCCCTGTATTTTACTTTTCTAGCTCTTTCTTTTGATAGCCATCTCAATGGGGTTGTGAAGAAAAATATACTTCGCCATCTCACTGAAATTATAAAAGCTTACCAGGAAGCCCTTTCATTTGATATACATGGCAATGGCGTTGTTGAGAAAGATATTCCACCATCTTGCGTCCACCGTCATTTTAGTGAATTTTCGTAGAAAAAATTCACTAATGGGGAGATCCCGACTTTTGAATTTGGAAAAATTTTTTGCAGATGAGCACGAATTAGGAACCATAGAACCCATACCCGGGGTAAGTTTCAATTTTTATATGTTTATATATACACCGATAACTGAACAAATAGTGGGCCGATTTTAATCAAATTTGGCACGCACCTTCCATTTGTAAGTGGCTTGTATAATGTAGTTATCCAGGAGAATCGGACCGGGTTTTCCAAGAAAATGTGTGTTTTCTTTCGAAAAAAAATTTGTATCTCAACAAATTAAAAAGCTATGGTAACAAAATTTGGTGTGTAGGTTTACCATATAAAAAGTAAACTGCACAAGAAAATTTAGATTCCTATGTTACAAGATAATACAGTTATAAGAAAATATTTGCTGCCAGATCATTTCTATGAAAATTCACTACAATAACGCACGTGCTGAGTCTAGACTTTTAAATTTAAGTAAACGTTACCCATCCTACTACATTTTGCTTGTAAAGATGACCTTCACTTTTATACCTATATCAGGTGGACTGTGATAAGAGAAAAAAATAATGAGAGATAGCCTATATGGCCTGACCTCACCTGAACTGGCTTATTCTTGCTTCGCAAATTTTAGCTCAATTCGATAAGGGGAACTGGTTCAAAATTGACTTGCAATGTTTGACCTTAACATACAATCTAACAAACAAACATACTAACAGACAAGGGCGTACCCATCGAGGAGCAGGGGGGGAGCTGCCCCCCCCCCTGGAAGCCTGGAAGCAACAAAAAAATCCTTATAGAAAAATAATACCACAAAAAAATAGGATAATTATCGTACATCTCGCAAAGCTTTACACTGATCTAGAGCCATCTAGCGACTGGTAGCGAAATCGGTCAGCCAGTTAGTGGGATTCGAGAAAGACTGAGAGATCGCTAGAGTCTACAAGCGGCAGCCAATGAGAGAAAAGGAAATCTTCTAGGAAGGTATCCGCCTTCCCCTTCGATCTAGAGAGTTCCGCATGTCCGCATCACTATATAAACTGACCCGCCCGCCGCTACTTGATCAGTATTTGTATGTTAGTTGAACTGTTGGTGTTTATTACTAAGTATTTTTTTAAACAACCAATTATTATAGTTTATTAGTTTACCTTCTTATTTACATTTGAAGAACAGGCTGCCTAAATGGATATAAGAAACTGGTTTCAAAAAGGTAAGTTAAGTAATTTCTCAATTTATGTAGAAAATAAAATTTTAAATAAATTTATCATATAATATAATGAAAATTACTCCAAAATGAGATTTACACTTTATCAAAATTATGATTTTCATTTCGTAAATGAGTCGCGTAATGTGAAATACCATTATCCAAATCAAAACTTCTTTTGTGCTCTGAAATACGAGTTTAAAAAGTTTTTCCGATATAAAATTTATCGCAACTGCCGCAATTTAGTTGATAGACACCTGATTTATTATCTTTCAAACTCCTTGCTTTATTGTTCTTAATGTATTTACTGAGATTATTGTTTGTTCTGAACGCAATATTTAAATTAAAATTTGATAAACATGATTTCAATCTATGGCTGGATTTATTGATATAGGTTAAAGCAGCGAATTTCGTATTGTCTTCAACTAACGGATAAGCCTGTTTTATTGAAATTTGAATTATGTCAATTTCTATTATTTTCAGGCAGAAAACCTCTCAAACGGAAAAAGAATCAAGATGACAGTAGTGGAAGTGGAAGCAGTGATGGTGATGAAGATGGAACTATTCTGACCGAACCATCGGATTATGTGTCTATTATGGAACAAGGGTCTAGTAATTCTTCACCTCTACACGTAGCTGTTCCTGGGACATCTAAAACGATTGAAGAATACGATGGCTACCATGAAACTGACATTGGTCGTTATGTTGGTCATGCCCTTAAGTTGCCATCAGAAAAAAGGAAGGATTTGCTTACAAATCCCTGGGTTCCATCATCAAATTACGATTTTGGTTCTGATGCCAGCCATTTGAAAAGAAAATTTAACCGCCGCTGGTTAGATCAATATACTCCTTGGTTGGTGTACTCAAGTCGTTTGAAAGGTGCTCTATGTATGCACTGTGTTCTTTTTCCTCCTAGTATTGCTACAGTTAAAGGAGTTTTGGGGCATTCATGGTAAGGTCATACGTGAAGTTTAAAGATATACATGAAGATTGTAGAAAACACGTCGGCAGTCACTACCACAAAACTTCAACAGCTGCTGCAAAAGCGTTCCTTGAAAATGTTCCAGTTGATGTACAGTTGCAAAGTGGTCACCAAAAGATGATTGAAGAAAACAAACAAATATTGTCATCAATTATTTCTTGTATCATATTTTGTGGAACTCATGATTTGCCACTTAGAGGAAAGGAAGGAGATGAGGGGGTTTTCTTTGACCTTTTAAATTTTAGAATTGACTGTGGTGGTGTGAAGCTAAAGGATGATTTGGATACATGTCGAAAAAATGCAGTCTACACTTCACCAAAAATTCAAAATGAGATTATAAGATTATGTGGTGAAGTTGTCAAAGAAAGAATTATTAAAGATTGTAAACAAACAAAAGCTTACGCTGTAATGGCCAATGAAACAGGAGATATCGCTGAAAAAGAACAGCTTTCTATCGGATTGCGGTTTTATGATGAGAATCAAGAAAAAATCAGAGAAGAATTTGTAGGATATGTTGAGCTGAAATCTCAAGATGCCCCTACAATCACTAGCACAAATCAGATTTTTTAGTTTATCAGAATCTTTCAGCAGAGAATTGTGTTGGATTTGGATTTGACGGATGTTCTACGATGGCTGGAAAAGAAGGTGGTGTAGACGCCATTTTGAAGAAAAAGTACAATAAATCTTTATTTTTTCATTGCTCAAGCCAAAAACTAAATATTGTGGTCAATGATACTGGCAAACTACCGGAAATAAGAAACTTAATTGCAACAGTTAAGGATACAATATCCTTCTTTCGTGAGTCGCCAGCCCGCAGGAATTCGGCTTCCAATCTATCAAGGCTCAGTGAGACTAGATGGTCTAAGAAATACAAGAGCATTAGAAAGTTTTCAGGCAGCTTCCATGAAATCGTCAATGCGCTATAACATCTCTTGGTCGAAGGAAACTATGCTACAAGAAAATTTGCCTATCAATTGCACTGTACAGTTACTAAACCAAGTTTCATCGTAGGTTTAGTCACGATTGCAAAGTACTCTGCGATTTTGGAACCCGTTGTGAACATTCTACAAAGTAAAAGTATGGATTTGATTATGGTGAGGAAACATATTGGTGCAATCCTTGATGTCATCAAGAAGGATCGACAAGAAATTGAACATGTTTCTGATGAATTACTTGAAAAATCACATGATATCGCGGAGAAAGTCGGCGTTGAGTTAACTGTCCCACGAATTGTTCAAACGCAAATACACAGAGGTAATCCGCCATCTGAAACTGCGACTGAATATTGGAGACGGTCGTTGATCATCCCTTATCTTGACACTTTAACTTTATCATTGAATGTTACATTCTCACACGAAAATAGACCTGCTTTTGCCTTATCCCATCTTCATCCTTCATACATGTTAAAAATGACTTCAAAAGATTTGGAGAAAAATGCAAAATCTTGAATGGAGTTTTATGAGGTGGGTGATATCTCTGCAGAATTAGATTTGTGGTATAATCTGTGGAAAAAAAAGGATTTAGCAGCAGACAAATTAAAAGATATTGAAGTGGCTGCACTTTTAAAGGAGGCTAATATTTTTTCCCTGAAACAAGTCATGCACTCCTCATTTTAAGTGCTTTCCCATCAACTACGGCTACTGTTGAACGATCTTTCAGTACCCTTCGAAGGGTAAAGACCTGACTGAGAAGTACAATGGGAGAAGACAGGCTGACTGGGTTGTGTTTGATGAGCGTCCATCGGAAATTCTTCAAGGAAAATTAGGACTGGATTGAAACGAGAGTTTTGAACAAGTTTTGTACAAATCCAAGAAAAATTATACTACTATAAGACATGTAACTAGAATAATTTTTTTTAAGCAATTAATTGTAATAACTTAGTTGATAAAGCACTGCTATAATACATAATTTTCTTAAAATTTTGGTTTCATTCACCTTTTCCGCGATAAGATGTTACAACCTGAACGACCATGGCTTCCCCCCCTAGTTTTGATCCTGGGTACGCCCTTGCTAACAGACGAAGTTAAATAAAAGCTTGTAAAAATATTCGAACACCTTGACAAAATCAACTAAAACCAGAACTAGTGTATTCAATGGTACGTAATATTATAGGAGCCAAAATTAAAATTTTAACCAAAGAAATGCTATAATCGTTACGCTAGTACTTACAGAATATCATTCTTTGTGACAGAATCCATATTTTCATAACTAGATTTCGTTGCAGTTGCCGCCTGTGTCATGTTCCCAAGCTGTTATAATTTAAAATTTTACTATCTAAACTACAATACAACGATAGATTTATTTTGTTATTTTAGTGTTAAACTATAAAATGTACTAGTTTGATCGATACAGCTGTGACATGCGTTTTGGTTGCATAGTTACTGCAAACGGCTGTGCCCATCTATGCTGAACTACAACATAACTTTCAGATTTTATGGAATATATACGCTGAAACTGTGATAGTTGCATGAAACAATGCCAGCTTTTGATGTAATTTAATTTACAGTCCTTTGTGCCATGAATTTGCTACTGTCATTAACTGCGACGGATAAAAAACTGATGGAAATCCCTGAAATATGTACACATACCTCACATCAACATGTTTGTACGATAAACGGTGACATGTTTTTTTTTTCAGTTTATGTCTGCGCCAAAAAAATATTTGTATTTATTCTTAGTAAATTCTATTGTTGAGTTTACGTATATTTACTTGTGTTGTCCTTAATCCTCCTGTAGTGTGTTAGTCATTAAATGTTTTTAAAGTTGCACATACAGGGTCATTCATAAGTGGTGACCAAAAATGGAACCCCATATTCTTTGAACAATTTTATAGAGGGTATGTCCTATAAAAAAATTCTATAATGCTTCATTAAAAAGATACAGGGTGTTGAAGTTGAATTTCAAAAGTATCCCAATTTTTTAAAAAGTAGTACATATATTTTGCTGAAATTTCGCATGTGTAGGCTGTTATGGAAGGCGCGTATTCTACCATAACAATTGAATCGGCTAATCCAGCAGTGGCGCCCGTACCCACATGTCATTGGTTATCCCTCAAGAAAAAAACGGGTACGCCAATGATGTTTTTTTTTATTTTATTTTTTTTTGAATCTTACTTTCATTCGTGAACAAAATGATTTTCTTGATAATTTTCTGTACGACGCTTATTTGTCGAGTAATCAATGAATCAGGTAAGTGTTTTAGAGCACAGTTCATGATTTTTAACTAGTCGTTGTTTGGTAGAAAATCGCAATGATACACTTTTATGCCTCCATTGGCCTGAATACACGCACGACATCTTTTTGATATGGAAAATTTAATGTCTTGATAATTTTTTGTACGACGATTATCTTTGTTGTATTTTAGTAAGTAGTAGTCTAGTTTGCCAAAGTTGTCATTAAGTGTCACTTGACGTTTAGGTTAACAAAATATTATTTTGAATAGTTGTAAGTGGTAAACTTTATAAAATTGCAAATGTTACTACTCTTTTACTTCTTATAATGGAGTACACCTCAGAAGAGTATGCAGATATAATTTTTATCTACGGATATGCTGATGTAAATGCTCTAGCTGCTTGTCGGGAATATCAACGTAGGTTTCCCACTCGCCGTCAACCTACACCAAGGGTTTTTTCTCGATCGTTTTCAAGACTTCGGCAGTGCGGTATTGGACAACGTCCTGACGCTAGAGCTAATAGTAGAAGACAACATCAACTTGAAGACGAAGAGAGAGTGGTGGATGCAGTGATGGATCAACCTTCTACAAGTACTCGGAGGATTGCCACGCAGTTACAATATTCTCAAAGCTTTGTTTGGAGAACTTTACATCGAGAAGCCTTACATCCATATCATCAACAGAATGTTCATTGGAGATAATGTGCATCGACGAGTCTTTTGTGAATGGATGTTGGAAATGAACAATCAAAATATCTTATTCCCTAATTTATACTTCTGGTCTGACGAATCAACATTTACAAGAAATGGTATTTATAATTCTCATAATGAGCATGTCTGGTCATTGGAAAATCCACATGCAACAAGGACTCGCACATGTCAACATACATTTTCCATTAATTTATGGTATGGTATTTTAACGGCTCACTGTTAATGGAAGTCCTGCCACAACGTTGAAATGGATCTTCGTACTTAGCGCTTCTAGAAAACCGTGTAGAAAACATTCTAGATGACATTCCACTAGCAACAAGAGGTATAATGTGGTACCAGCATGACGGTGCACCAGCGCATTATAGTCGAAACGTTGTTACATGGCTACATGAACATTATAATGAAAGATAGATTGGCAGAACTGGACCAATACATTGGCCTGCAAGATCACCGGACTGAAACCCCCTTGGCTTCTATCTTTGGGGTGATTTTAAGCGACTGGTCTACAGTGAACAAATAAATACACCAGAGCAGCTACAACAACTGAAAAATAATGCTTTTCGTCATATTCAAGCAACAATGAATCCTCAAGGCATTAAATTTTCCATATTAAAAAGATGTCGTGCGTTTATTCAGGCCAATGGAGGCATTTTTGAACATTTATTGTAATAAATAAATTACTATAAGCCTGATAAAAGTGTATCATTGCGATTTTCTACCAAACAACGACTGGTTAAAAATCATGAACTGTGCTCTAAAACACTTACCTGATTCGTTGCTTACTCGTAAAATAAGCGTCGTACAGAAAATTATCAAGAAAGTCATTTTGTTCACAAATAAAAGTAAGATTCAAAAAATAAAAAATAAAAATAAAAATCATTGGCGTACCCGTTTTTTTCTTGAGGGATAACCAATGACATGTGAGTACGCGCGCCACTGCTGGATTAGCCAATTCAATTGTTATGGTGGAATACGCGCCTTCCATAACAGACTACACATGCGAAATTTCAGCAAAATATGTGTGCTACTTTTTAAAAAATTGGGATATTTTATTTTTTGAAATTCAACTTCAACACCCTGTATCTTTTTAATAAAGCATTATATGAAATTTTTTATAAGACATACCCTCTCTAAATTTGTTCAAAGAACATGGGGTTTCATTTTTGATCACCACTTCTGAATCACCCTGTATAACTGTGAGATCTCTTTTTCGGGTTTTATTGATTTCTGCAAATTAAACTTGGTTAAGCGATGCTGTGGAGTCTCTTTCAATAAATGGAGAAAAAACACCAAAGACTTGTTGGCAGCGTAAAAAATAAAAACAACGAAAACATTCTAAAAAAAGTCTGGACGCAGCAAGGACGTTATGGAAGTGAATTTACATTCAAATAATTTTAATAGCAAATATGTCTGTTTAATGCAAGCAGGCATCAATTTGGTCACCAGTATAACCTATATAGTAGGAACAATGTACCATATTTCATCAAAATAATTTGTTTGAAAATGTACAAAAATTTTCCGAACATAAACTTAAAACGTTTCCGGGAAGATTCGTTTCCTAGCTGGCAAACCTAGCAAATTGCGTTATTGAATTTTGAAGCGTTTAATGAAAATTCGCTACCAAAACGCACTCACTGCGTCTCAATTTTTGCTTACAAACATGTATCATATTTCGATGAAAAATTCAAAAATGCAATAAGGAATGTTCAAAAAAATTGTAGGTATCACCAACAACCTATGGACCACCTGTGATTGTCAAAATAATTTTATAAGATGCAGCTCAAGATACCCTATAAGTAACGCATTCAATTTGTTCTCGTATCTTGTATGATAACAATTATATTGAGCTTTACCGTAGAAATGCGTCACCCAGTATATATGTAAACAGAAAGTAAACCCGGATATGGATTCTAGGGGGCCTAGTTTGCGCTCATTTGAAGAAATCTTTTTAGAATTCAAAAGCCGCGGTCTCCTTATTAACGAATTTTTTCTACGAAAATTAGCTAAAAATTATAGACCGTTAAAACATAAGCTTAACTAAAACTACTTCCAAAGCATCAGAGAAAGTGCCTATTTGAAATGAATTTTCTGGAAACATTTTATTTAAATGAAGGCCAATGATGGTTGAAACTGAAACTTACGGGTTGCAGAACACGCTTTACATAATCCGTATTTGTTTCATGTCTTTGCCTAAATGTTGCCAATTTTGACGTTTCAAATCGGGACTTTTTACGTTTTGAGGAAAACTCCAAATTTTTAATTTAAATGCCTGTAACTTTTTTGTCTTTAAGCTTACAGACCTAAATTTTGGTAAATTGTTCACCCTATATATATATATATATATATATATATATATATATATATATATATATATATATATATATATATATATATATATATATATATATATATATATATATATATATATATATATATAGTTTAAAGTGACCCTGGATATGGGTTCTAGGGGCCTAGTTGGCGCTCGTTTAATGAATTTTTTTCTAAATTCAAAAGTCGGGATTTCCTCGTTAGTGATTTTTTTTAAAAGAAAATTGACTAAAACAAGCACTTGTGATGCCAGGGGAAAAGCTTAGGACTGTATTAAATATGGAACGGGTTCAATAAGTTGAGGCAAGAGCAAACAACAAGATATACTATTCAAATTTAATTAAATCTAAAAAATTTCATCTCCTCTGTATTAAAGAATTTTTTATACAAAACTCGCTAAAAAAATTTATCGGAATAACAGCAGTCTGATTAGAAAACGGTAAAGTGAAATGAGACTAAAAAAAACTTGGTAAAAAGTAAAGTCACTAACTAGAATTAGGACTCATCATGTAGGAGTCGATTATCCGATATACAGGGACTTAGCCCACTGAGCTACGTTCGACATGTATGTACTAGCAGGTATATCCCATAATACATGTCAATTGTTCAACGTTTTACAATTCACACAAAACCATTTTGATTTACAATGAATATTTTGCGCATATTTTAACGAAATCAAGGAAAATAACGACTTAGACACATATCTAGGAGCTCGTTAGTCATTTCTTGTAGTATTTTTTACTCACATTCGTACTCAATCAATTTTGACGTTTTAGCTTTCTTGGATAAGATTTAATTAATTAAAAATTTATTTACCTCTAACTTTTTTGTCTTTTAGAAAAGAGATCTGAATTTTTGTACATAGGACACTTTTTATGACAAAAACCAACGTACCGAATTTGGTGGCTCTTACTTTGTTATTTCCGGAGATATAATTTTTTTTTCGAAAGAGAACACAACATTTTCCGGGAAAACCTGGGCCAATTTTCCTGATTAAGGAACTTATCCAAGCCACTTGCAAAACAAGATACTAAGGCCACGGCGATATTTAGCCACAATGGCTACAGGCATGTCACCACCCTCGCCAGCAACCACCCAAACCCACCCACACACAAGAGAGGGAGATAGATATATATATATATATATATATATATATATATATATATATATATATATATATATATATATATATATATATATATATATATATATATATATACAAATCGTGTTTTTGATAAATTTCGTTTCTCAATTCATATCTTATAACTGGATTTCATGCAAGTTTTTTATATTATTATTACTTTACGTTACATACGCATTCTTGTGGTGTGCGCCATTTTTTGTGAATTTTTGTAGAAAAATTCACTAATGAGAAGATCCCGCCTTTTGAATTTTGAAAAAATTTTTGTAAATGTGCGCGAACTAGGACTCCTAGAACCCATATCCTGGGTCAGTTTCAATTTTTATATGTTAATATATATATATATATATATATATATATATATATATATATATATATATATATATATATATATATATATATATATATATATATATATATATATATATATATTTATATATATATATATATATATATATATATATATATATTTATATATATATATATATATATATATATATATATATATTTATATATATATATATATATATATATATATATATATATATATATATATATATATATATATATCACACCGATAACTCAAAAAATAATGGGCCGATTGTGATAAAATTTGGCATGTGCCTTGCTCTTGTAAATGGCTTGGATATGTTCGTTAGTCAGGAAAATCGGACGAGGTTTTCCGGGAAAGTTTTGAGTTTTCATTCGATAAAAAATTTTATCTTAAAAAATAAAAAAGCTATGATAACGAAATTTGGTAGGTAGGTTTAAGATATAAAAAGTAAACTATACACCAAAACTTAGATTTCTATGTTACAAGAAAAAAAGTTATAATAAATTTTTTTGTTGGGTCATTTCTATGAAAATTCACTACCATAACGCACTTGCTGCGTCCAGGCTTTTTAGATTTCTGATTGTTGTTAAGTCGACCGTTATAAGTTATAAGCTGTATGTGACAAACACACTTTAAACTAATTTAATTTTATTTACAGAGAAGTACTAAAAATCTGGGCTTGTGCGGGCAGACATAACTCAATTTCGGATGCTACATGCAGGCCAGGGTGTTAATAAAATTTTATTCACCAAAATTTTTAGACACGTATTTTACGTAAATAAACAGGCTTGCGAAACTGACGACTAATCTTAACAGGCGGAAAAGGTCTGTTCGCGAGGCGAGTAAGTTCTAGAATCGAACTAGGAGGTTCGAGTCCCGTATTCAGACAGTCAGCTCTTTTCACTCGAATGTGGTAAGGCCGGCTTCTGATATATATATATATATATATATATATATATATATATATATATATATATATATATATATATATATATATATATATATATATATATATATACAATGATGTAACTGCTGCACAAATTCTACCTCATATCGAAGTCTACAACGATAATATATAGTACAGCGTTTTTCAAACTCTCAAATTCTAGGATGTCAACGTTAACAAGACCAGTAGCATGAGGCCAATCTCGAAGACCAAATTCATAAAGTATTTGAAGTATTTGCGTATTAGGGGTAAAGCTCACTGAGGTCTTAGTATGTTCAACCCTAAACCTGAGAGATATATCATGGCCGCATGGTAATTTTGTACTGTTTGATTATCACACTCTATGGTTCCCACAAGATGAAGCACCTCCTTGCTTTGGATAATAAAACAGAAAATTTTAAATGACGTCTTTTCGATCAGATAAATTAAGCATTGGAAAGAAATAGAGTGACAAGCATGCCATGCGAGTTTTAGTGAATTTCCTTAACAAAATTCAGTAATGAGGAGATTTATGTTTATATATATATATATATATATATATATATATATATATATATATATATATATATATATATATATATATATATATATATATATATATATATATATATATATATATATATATAAGTCACCATGTACCCAACTTCTATAAGTGACATTAGTACATTTCACAGTGACCCTGTTATAGAGAAAGGCATTGACCAGACATTGCTTAATTTCAATTATTAAGTTTAAAATACAATAAACTATAAAATGTTTAATAATCATTTTACTTAGTATGCATATTTTACTTGCGACTGCTAAACCACGTTGCGTTAACAGTCGGTATTTGAAACTAATATAGTTCACATCTACTTGCTTTGTTCACTTCCATTTTATATTAATATTATTAGAATAGTAACACACTGTATTGTTTCCCTAAAATAAAGTTCTATTTTTATGGAAACTTAAGTTTTGTGTTACCTAATTATATATATATATATATATATATATATATATATATATATATATATATATATATATATATATATATATATATATATATATATATATATATATATATATATATATCGTATGGATAACTCAAAAGATACTGGGTCGATTTAAATGAGATTTGGTACGTACCTTCCTTTTGTGAGTGGCTTGGATAAGTTCGTTAGCCAGGAAAATCGGAGCAGTTTTTCCTGGAATATTTTGGGTTTTCATTCGGAAATTTTTTGTATCTCCGAAAATAACAAAGCTGTGGCAACCAAATTTGGTACTTAGGTTTACAGATATCTAGGTTGAAAAAAAAACATATTTGCTTTTAAAAACATTTTTATGAAAATTCACTACTCTAGGTTAGGTTAGGTTGTTTGTGAGTGGTCCATACCGGACCTTCCACCGCGACCAACGGTCTATTGTGGCTCACGCCTAATGTTTATATTTCGCCCAACAAATCCAGCCTCCTGCAGAGGTCGATAACCTTTGTGGGCGAAAGTCGATCCAGATCCTCTGGAGCAAGCTTTACCTTGCCAAAGAGCAGGTGTCTAGTCCTATCCGCTGCCGGACAGGAACACAGCACGTGCTCTGCTGTTTCGTCATCCTCCATACACAGTCGGCACTCGGTCTCCTGACCGACTCCAATACGGTGCATGTGATGCCGCAAGCGGCAGTGTCCTGTATATAGGCCTACTAGAGTTCTCAGTTGTTGTCTGTTCAGCTCTAGTAGTTTCTTAGCCCTTGACTCAGACAGGCCATTTATGAAGGCCTTGGAGTGAGCTAATCCTGGAAGATTTTGCCAATATTGAATTGTCTTTCTGACTGTCCAGGTTTTTAAGGTGCGTTTTGCTGTGCAAGATGTTATTCCCAGCACCGGTTCTGGTCCGATAAAGCCGCACTCGGCACCACTCCTGGCAAGCGCGTCTGCCGCAACGTTGCCATCATGATCCGAGTGACCCGGTATCCAGACCAGCGACACCTCATTACAGCTGCCCAATTCGTTAAGGGCAGATTTACAACTCCATACCGTCTTTGAATTGCACCGGTAGGAACCAAGAGCCTTTATTGCAGCTTGGCTATCTGCATATATCTTTATCGATTTGTTTGTGCATAGGTCCTTTAAACTTTCCCTTGCACACATCTCGATGGCATAAACTTCTGCCTGGTGTATGGTTGCGTACTTGCCGAGACTAGTTGATAGTCTAGCATCGGTGCTGCCCCCATAGGCACCGGCTCCTACTCCCATATTGGTTTTGGAGCCGTCCGAGTACCAGCAGAGGTCCGCTCTCAACAGGGTCGATTGGTTCCGGTCCCAGTCCTCCCTTTCCGGGAGGACGGTCTTGAAAGACAGATCTCTGCTGATTTTTGTAGGCATCAAGTCTGAGACCATTCCCAGTATCCTGTGACAATCACTGTCATCAAGGAGTCCGGACCCTCTCAGATTGACTTCTCTCGGCATGTTATCTGCCGTTTGTATTAGTCTGTACGTTGTCCACCTCGCCACCCTCTCCAACCATATGTGAAGTGGGGGAATATTGAGGAGGACCTCCAGAGCGACTGATGGTGCGGTGCTTATGGCTCCCGTTATCATCAGGCATGCTTGTCTCTGTAGATGAGCCAGTTTGGCCCTCGCGGTACCGCGAAGTACCTTAGGCCACCAAACTATGGCTCCATATGTTATCATAGGTCTGATAACCACTACATAGAGCCAGTACATCTGTTGGGGGTTTGTTCCCCAGTTGTTCCCACAGATTCTCCGGCAGGTCCACAGGGACATCTTAGCCCTGCGGATAACATTTTCTAACTGTCTGTCCCAGTTGAGCTTCTTATCTAGGATAACTCCCAGATATTTTGCTTGGTCCGAGAATGGTATGTTTTCCCCCATAAGATTAGGTGGTTTTAATTTGTCCAACCTTCTTCTTCTGGTGAACGGGACAATGATCGTTTTGCGAGGGTTCACAGACATCTGTTCCCTTCGGCACCAATCATTGACTACATTTAGTGCTTCTTGAAGAGTACTAGACAGTTCCTCCTCAGACTTGCCTCTAACCATTATGACGAGATCATCCGCATACGCCTGGACCTCAACCTCCCAGAGTTCGAGGATAGCCAGCAGGTCGTCCACAAAGAGGGACCACAACAGGGGGGATAGAACGCCCCCTGAGGACACCCTCTCGCAGCCCTAACGCTAACCACCTCTCCCCGTAATGAGGTAATAATGGTCCGATTGTGCAGCATGCTTCCAATCCAGCCACAGATGGTAGGTTCCACCCCCCTAGCGATAGTGGCCTCGTAGAGGGAGATCGGTAATGCATTATTAAATGCTCCTTCTATGTCGAGAAATGCCGCCACCGCAACCTCTCCATTTTCCAGAGAGTGTGTGATCTTCTCGACGAGGTTATTGAGCGCTAACTCAGTTGATTTGCCAGTTTGATAGGCATACTGGTGGGTATTTAGGGGGTTCTTGGGTAAGATGTTCCCCCTAATGTGTCCGTCCAGTATTTTTTCCAATCCCTTCAAGAGGAATGATGTGATACTGAGAGGTCTCAGTGAAGTGGGTAGGAGGTCATTACGTCCCAATTTGGGAATGTAAACCCCCCTAACCACCGTCCAGCTGGAAGGAATATAGTTCCAGGCCAGACTGGCTCTGAACAGCCTGATAAGGTAGGGTAGGAGAATTTCCAGTCCCTTTTGTAGTAGGACCGGTACCACCCCATCCTCCCCTGGCGACTTGAATGGCTGGAAGTGATTCACAGCACACTCCACTGCCGAGGCTGTAACTATTCTCCGAGCAACTAGCCAGTCCTCCCTTTGGGGACGTTTAGATCGTCCCTCAGATGGTAGGACCTCACCGTTGCTCAGGATCAGACAATCTGGAAAGTGTGTGTGTGCTAAGAGCTCTGACGTTTCTTTCCGAGATTCAGTAAAGGAACCATCTGGTCGTTTTATCGATCCCAGTTCCTGTACACGGTCGCGTGAGAGAATCCTGTGGATTCTGGCGCCGCTGGGCACACTATCAATGTCCCCGCAGAACCTCCTCCAGGACTCCCTCTTTGCGTTCCTAATCTCCTTGTTATACTGTGTTAGAGCAGTTTTATATTGTTCCCAGTTGCCTGTAATCTTAGCACGATTGAAGAGACGTCTAACTTCTCTACGTAGTTTTTCGAGGTTATTATTCCACCAAGTAGACCCTCGACTGTCTCTCTTTGACCTCAGTGGACAGTTTTCGTAATAGGCAGAGACCACAGCTTCCCTAATCTGTTCAGCCGCAATCTCTATCCCATCACGATCCCTCACTGTGGGGATAGTGGACCCAAGTCCGGCGGCGAGGGACTGCTTGTACCCCTCCCAATCCGTCCTCCTCGGGTCCCGAAACTCCACCACAGGTCTAGGGCCTGTTTCAATCTCAAATAGGATATGGGCATGGTCTGAACAAGAGGGCTCAGACGACACCCTCCATTTGAGGATTTTTGAGCTCAAAAGTCTTGAACTGATCGTAAGATCTAAAACCTCTCTCCGATTAGCTGTAAGAAAGGTGGGTTCCGAGCCTATGTTGTTTACCACTAGCTCCTCCCCTAATAAGTATTCAAATAGTGACTCACCTCGCCTGTTAGTGTCCGTGCTCCCCCAAGCCAGGTGATGGGAGTTCGCATCACACCCCATAACGAGGTGATAGTTGTTCCTCTTGCAGTAGGCGATCAATTTCCGCACCTCTGCTGGAGGTGGTTGTTCTGCATCTCTGTCTCCAGGGAAATAGGCCGAGCAGGCCACTACTTCCAGCCTGGTTCCCCCGGATGTGATCACGAGATGGATGGATGCCATGTCCTTGGTGCAGTATTCTGAAAGTGTAAAATACTGCAAGTTGTTTCTGATCCAGATACAGGCTCTGGGGTTAGTGCCAGTGCCCACCTCTACTATCTTACCAGAAGTGTTACCCAGCCCTTTAGTTCGTTCCGAGTTGGCGGTCCAGGGCTCTTGGAGAAGTGCAATATCTATTTGCTCTTCCTTTAATTTCATGCTAAGGAGGTATGTCGCAGCCTTAGCATGATGCAGATTTGCTTGAATGCACCTTATATTAGTGGGCATGGGGGAAGGGATAGGTGTTCGTGAAGGATAGGGATGAAGGTTAAGGAGCTCGAAGGGAAAAGGATTTAAGGTGCTGGTTCCTCCTCCTTTTTAGAAGCTCGATAACCAAGCTTCCTAGAGGAGGGTCTACCTTTGGTAGGTATCCCAGGGGTGGACTTTCCTTTCCCCTGTTGTATTCCCCTGGAGGTTCCAGTGGAAGGTTGAGTCCTGCCACCTCCTCTCTTGGGGTCAGTTTTTTTTGGTGGAGCTACCACCCACCACGGTGCCACTACTCGAGGGTACTGACGGGGGGATTGATCCCCCACCACTCCCGGAAGGGCCCGCACCTGTCGCCGGTTTACAGGCGACGCTGGTAGCAGAAGCTGTGGGTTTAGGCTCAGTCGCAGACCCCCTAACCCTCGGCCGGAACAAGACCCGCCCGAAGCCAAAGAATGGTCTGAAGCCAATTCCCTCCAGCGTATTCATGGACATATCGTCGACCGAAAATGTCCATGTCTGTCCTGATGGTCCCGTCGCAACTCGGTGTAGTACGGTCCACTCCCGAGTGTTCAGCCCACCATTCATTCGCCTCAGTCTGGCGAGCACATCCTCGGGCGTCAGTGTTTCCACCCCGTCCGGAAGATATGCCACACAGACATGAGGCCTGGAGAGGTCCTGTCCTCTCACCAGCTTAAGACGAGCCCCCTCCCACGGCTGGAGCCCCCCAACTATTCGCTCCAGCCAGTGCGAGCTGGTCTCGTCCTTGCAATTTATAAGTAGCCATCCGGGTCGATTTGCGCAGCCCCGGAACCTTATATTGGGTTCTTCCTCTGAACTGCTCTGCACAGCCTTCAGTATGGCCTCCTGCAGTAGCAGCAGTTGTTCGTTCTTCAGTGATGAGGAGGGATATTCAGAGTGGATAATGCCCACTCTCACCCCTCCAGTCACCTCACTGAATGTTTTCCTGCCAGCACCCTCACGGGGCTTTTTAGCCCTCTGCTGAGGTGTGCTGCCGTCCGACCGGAGTCGCTTCCCGCTGCCGGCCCCATCCGTGGAGGCCCCAGGCTCACCGAGACGTTTAACCGTCCCATCTGGGCCCCCAGCCCCCACCCGAGATCGGCGGGACTCCGTGAGTGCCTGACTCAAGGCGGTTGAATATGGCACCCCCGCCTTGAGTAGTCGTCTGAGCTGTCTCCTTGCGGATCCAGGCAGCCGTTGTCTTTTACCCCGTCCCTCCTTGGGTCCCACGGGAGACTTTAACAGCTCCCGCTCCTCATCGGAGGACGGAGATGCAGAGGATGGGGACAGGATTGTCCTTGCCCCCCCCCCTCCATTGGTTTATCGGTAAGAGAGGGGACTTCCCCCTTCTCTACCTCCATGGGTTCTCCAGTTTCACTACTCTAACGCACTTGCTGCGTCCAGACTTTTTTATTAGTCACCTGAAAAATTATGTGTACAAGCAGTGAAATTGCTATGATGGTCTAGGTACCTGAATTTTTGATACGGCGAGAGCAGTGGGGCAAGAGACAATTGCAAATGTTACACAATCGTTTTCAGAAAGACTAGCTTAATGTTTTGACAAACCGGAAAACAGGTCTTCGGCAACCTTAGTTTGCCATATTTCTTTTACTTTGAAGATAGTAAAGCATTGTAGAGCAGAGTATTTGCAGGATGATCCTTTTTTAATATCAGATTTTGCACATAATACGAGTAGCTCCAGATTTTAAGGTACATTGTCTTTAGTACCAGAAATATTGATTGCAAGTTTATAGAGCTACATTTCTTATAGGGCTGGTAACATCACAGGGAGCTAGGGATAATCTCTGTTCATCGCTCAAGAATTAGCCTACAGCTCCCAGTGTCTGCGGTTAAATGTAGCTTCAGGCCACGAGTTCCGGTGATTAACGGCTAATTAGCAAACTGTATTACACTAGACCAGGCTACAGATAGATACATAGGCACAGACAGTGTTAGACCTCAGCTCTGGCATCCTACTATCTGGTATACGTAAAGGAAAGATTGATTACTAACCACGAAACGCAAAGCTCGCATCTACTACACTTAATTACCTGCCCACACACTAAACCTGACCAGATGGAGATACAAAGGTTTGTTTATGGTTGGGAACGTGATGCACTCTACTCCTAATTTGTATCTGTAATCTTCCAACATCTATGGGTATTATCTCAAAGTTTTTGTTAGTATTTTTAGAGATTTTTTGAGGAATCAATACACGATTGAAGAGGCTACGACTTAAAGTCGCCCAGCACATTGAAAATGTTGTAAAACGCTGTAAATGTTTTTTATCAGTTAAATGCCAGTAAACAGTGTTTCACAGAGGCACTTAATGTAGCTGTTTACTTGAAAAACATTTTGAAAACCAAAAAATCCTGGATCCAGCAAGTGAGTTATGGTACCGATTTTCTATAAAAATGTTTTTAATGTTTTTTTTTTACCTAAAGACATCACATTTATAGTATTTCATCAAAATAACTTTATTGTTTGGAAAAGTACAAAGATTTTCCGAAAATTAGCCTTAAAATTTCCCGAAAAAAATGGTCGGATTTTACTGACTAACGGACTTATTTACCGTCCCGGTTCATCACCAGCACGCTACTCGGTAGCGTGCTGATGTTGAACCGGAACGGTTCGAAACTGCAGTCCACGCAAACCAATAAGAAATCACAAACGTACAGCAAACAAATAGAGTATATATATATATATATATATATATATATATATATATATATATATATATATATATATATATATATATATATATATATAACATCGAACAACTTAGCCTGGATATGGGTTCCAAGTTAATCTCTTATACAGTAGCCTATATTAAGACTAGCGTGGTCCAAATTTGAAGCTCTTTTCTTTATGGAAAGCCGAATTTTGAAACTTAAAAAAAGTGTATGAATTTATATTTGTATCACTAAGTGAGTAGCGAACGTGTCGCCACCTAGTTCGGAACCAAGTACTATGTTGTCACGCCCGCTCCAAATAACACAGAGTATTAAAAATAGAGACGGTATACAACTAACTAACAATTTAAAAAATTGTTAGCCCTGGCCCATTTCTACCCCAATATAGGGACAAAGTATGTAAGACTAGATGCATTCTCGCAAAAATTAGAACCGTAGACCGGTTTCGCTCTCATTAGAGCTCTTCAGTACGGCATACTAATTGCAGCAAAAATGCACCAAAAATAACACGGCTATCGTATAGCCAGTCTTAAAACACTAAGTGAGTAGCGAACGTGTCGCCACCTAGTTCGGAACCAAGTACTATGTTGTCACGCCCGCTCCAAATAACACAGAGTATTAAAAATAGAGACGGTATACAACTAACGAACAATTTAAAAAATTGTTAGCCCTGGCCCATTTCTACCCCAATATAGGGACAAAGTATGTAAGACTAGATGCATTCTCGCAACAATTAGAACCGTAGACCGGTTTCGCTCTCATTAGAGCTCTTTAGTACGGCATACTAATTGCAGCAAAAATGCACCAAAAATAACACGGCTATCGTATAGCCAGTCTTAAAACACTAAGTGAGTAGCGAACGTGTCGCCACCTAGTTCGGAACCAAGTATTATGTTGTCACGCCCGCTCCAAATAACACAGATCTTTGTATCACATTGTAGATTTGTAGATTATTGAATGAGTCGTATAGGCCTTTGGACTCTCGGCTCTGCGCCCCAGTGGGTCTTTTATGTATCACATAGATTTAACAACAATTTTCCACATCCGTGGGAGCGCATTTAGTTACAGTTAGACTCTTATAATCAAGGTTGTTGGTTCAAATTTCAGATCAGTACAGTATATAAAAGTCCGGGGGCAGAGAGTGCGTTATGATAGTGAATTTTCATAGAAATGAGCTGGCATGAAATATTTTTTATAACTTTTTTCTTGTAATATAGACATATAAATTTTTGTACTTACTTACCAAATTTTGTTACCATAGCTTCTCTATTTTTTGAGATAAAATTTTTTTCCGAAAGAAAATCCAAAATTTTCCCGGAAAACCTGGTATAGTTTTCCTGGCTAACGAACTTATCCAAGCCACTTACAAACGGAAGGTACATGCCAAATTTTATCAAGATGGGACCATTATTTTTTGAGTTATCGGTACACACACACACTCATATATATATATATATATATATATATATATATATATATATATATATATATATATATATATATATATATATATATATATATATATATATATATATACTTAGTTTTTGCGACGGTTATGTTCTTAAAAATTGTGGGATAGGCGTCAGTTGAACAATTAAAACTCTTTATTAATGGCCGAGCTTTCGGAAAAAAAATTATTATCAAGAGAAAGCTGAAGGTACATTCACATTTCCATGACCTTCCACCAGATGCACATTTATAATGAATGATGCATATTACAATGAATATAGTTTAATTGAATCTCTATACCTTACATACTTCACAAATAAGGCCAAACCTCGAATACTTTTTCGACATCTGGGGTGCCGCTGCCGCTTCTACACTCGCTATCCTGGACTCCATTCAGAAGAGAGCTATTACGTCTCATCGGTGACCCTACCCTCACCCAAAGGCTGCCATCCCTTGCCCACCGACGTGCCGTTGGTGACCTCTCTCACTTTTATAGATATCTGCACGGGCACTGCTGATGGGAGCTTTCTTCCATAGTTCCTCCACCTGCTGCCCCCAACAGATCTACCAGGGGAACAGAGCGAATGCACCATTTTACTGTCCAGGTCACCAGACATAGAACATCTTGTTATGCCCGCTCTTTTGTTTCGAGAACTTCCAAATTGTGGAATTCCTTGCCGGCACATGTTTTTCCTTCTCCTCCGAACCTCCAAGCCTACAAGTCCAGAATTAACAAGTTGTCTCTTTCCTTCTTGTCGACACCCCCGGTACGATAGTATTTAGGCTGTAAGCCCTCATGGTGTGTTGTTGAAATATAAAAAACCTCTGGACGCAGCAAGTGCGTTATGGCAGTGAATTTTCATAAAAATATTTTTAAATAGCAAATATGTGTGTTTTTTTAAAGAAAGCAGGCATCAAATTTAGTTACCAGTATAACCTATATAGTAAAAACAATGTACCATGTTTCATCAAAACAACTTTATTGTTTGAAAATGTACAAAAATTTCCGAAAGTAAACTTAAATTGTTCCCGAAAAAACTGGTTTTCTGGTCAACCTTATAGGTTAATAGCAAATTGATTCAAAATTTGAAGCATTTAATGAAAATTCGCTACCATAACGCACTTGCTGCATCCCGAATTTCTTTTCTTACAAAGATGTATTATATTTCGATGGAAAATACAAAAATGCAATAACATAAGGCGTGTTCGATTAAAAAAATTCACTAAAAAAAAAGAAAATTTGAATCACCAACGACTTATGGGCCACCCTGTAATTGTGGAAATATTTTTTAAGATGTAGCTTAAGACACCCTACAATTAATGTATACAACTTTTTTTCGTAACTTGCATAACGGATATATTGCGCTTTAATGATTTTTTACGATAATTCGACAAAAATGACATTGACCATTAAACGATAAACTCTATAGCCAACACTACTGCTAAAGTAGGTATCAGAGAAAGGGTCTATTTGAAATGAATTTTCTGGGAATATTTTAGTAAAATGAAGGACAATGACGATTGAAACTAAGAGCTCAGGCTTTGTAAAACATTATTCTTGAGACATTTTCCTTCCATAGATCATATTAATTTCAGGTTCATTGCCTAAATATTAACAATTTTGACGTTTAAAATCGCGACTTTGACGTTTTGAGGAAAACCCAAATTTATTTTTCTTTAAATGCCTGTAACTTTTTTGTCCTTTAACCGATAGCGCTAAATTTTGGTAGTTAGCTTACATATAACGATATAAACCCGTGTACCAAATTTCGTTGCCCTTACTTTGTTAATTCCGGAGATATAAATTTTTTCGATTTTTTTCGAAAGAAAACACAAAATTTTCCGGGAAAACCTCGGCGGTTTTTCCTGGCTAACGAACTTATCCAAGCCACTCGCGAAAGGAAGGTACTCACCAAATTTTATCAAAATCGGTCCATTATTTTTTTAGTTATAGGTGTGACACATAAATATATAAACATATATATATATATATATATATATATATATATATATATATATATATATATATATATATATATATATATATAATATATATATATATATATATATATATATATATATATATATATATATATATATATAAACATATAAAGTCTGAAACCGACCTCGGATTTGGGTTCCAGGGGTCCTAAATAGCCCTCATTTGAAGAAATTTTTTCAAAATTCAAAAGTCGAGATCTCCTCATTAGTGAATTTTTTTTAAGAAAATTCACTAAAAAATGCATGTTAATGAACTTTATATATATATATATATATATATATATATATATATATATTATATATATATATATATATACATAACCATTATATTTATATAATGAACCCCTACATCAAAACATGTTATTACTTAAATAAAAAATAAATTTTTTATAAGTCAGACTCAAAAATACAAAATGTGTATTTAATTATTTTTAAATTACATTTTAATATAAATATATATTACATATAACAAATTGCCTTCTAATTGCCTGAGGATTGTTTGTTGCCATAATTATTGTGAATGGAAAGAATATTTATATTTTTATTCGAAAACTACGCCTATGTGTTGCATCAGATTTTTCTGCACTGTAAGACATGATGTGGATAGCCTTGATAATGGAATAAATTTTTCCGAAAACTCGGCCATTAATAAAGAGTTTTAATTGTGCAACTGACGGCTATATATATATATATATATATATATATATATATATATATATATATATATATATATATATATATATAA
Source organism: Tillus elongatus (assembly GCA_964006375.1). NCBI lineage: Eukaryota > Metazoa > Arthropoda > Insecta > Coleoptera > Cleridae > Tillus > Tillus elongatus. The sequence goes on along the minus strand of OZ023263.1, from coordinate 21,474,072 downwards.
TATGTATAATATAAATATACAGGGTGTTTTATAGCATGTGGACCCACGCCGTCTGGTAATTGGGAACTCAAAATAATCTAAGAAGGTTCTATAAATATATGAGCGAAACCCTGTTGTTTCCGAGATACAGGTGTGGAATTTTTTTTTTAAATCGATCATTTTTCATGTTTTGTGACAAAATTGAGATAGACCAAACCAAATTTGATGCACAACATTCACTCATAGGTTGTCATATTTGGAAAAAATTTCAATTCTTTCAAGCAACCAGTAGCGGATTTATATGGGTTTCTTATAATTCAGTTAAATAAAAAATGTTTTGTTGCAAATTTTAAGTAGAACATTTAATTTTCTACAAAAAGTAAGTATTGACTTATTTTCATATTTGTCTTGGTTTGTCAGTAAAAAGGGGTAGAAACAAGTAAAGAAAAAATGTTGGTGCGGTCCTGCAGACATTTTTCAAACTATGTGGAACATACGCCACAAGGTGCTTGGGGACCTCGGAATAATCACAAAAGGTTCTATAAACATAAGTCAAAAATATTCTTGTTTTCAGGATACAGTCTGTTGCAAACAACAGGATTTTGTACTTATGTTTATTGAAACTTTTGTGATTATTCTGAGGTCTCCAATCACCTTGCGGCGTATGGTCCACATGTCTTGAACATCAAAACAAATGTTTTCGAATTTTCATGGAGAAATTTTTTTTGTGAATTTTTGTGTAAAAACTTTGAAGAAAATTTTTGTAAAAAACAGTTTGATGTAATTTTCTTGTAACGTTCCTAAGCCAATTTTTATTCTTAAAAATACCGAATTTTCGAAAAAGAAATTGCTTGTATATATAAGCACAAACGTTTTTTTGAATATTTTTTTCAAAAAGCTTTTGAGAATAAATATATCTCGGCTGGTGTAGTTTTTGTGTAAATTGCTTATATGGGTACTATACAGGCTATTCTACCTACAGAATTTAATATCTTTCATTCAGAAAAGCCATATTTACCATTAAAAACAATTTTATGAAGATTCGTTGCCATAACGCACCTGCTGCGTCCAGACTTTTGTAATAGCATATAATTGAGTTATATAGACTTGTCTCCTATTTTCCTGGCGGAAAACTGAATTTTCGCTCGGTATTGTTTGAAGATTTAGATGCACCTTAACTTGCACAGAGGCTTTACGCGTAAATCATCGTTTTAACGACCCTCATTTTGTTTCCGTTTACTGCAGTTTCTCTATTTTCCAAGATTTAATGCCATTGTGTTTCCTTACAATAGTCTTAATTTAAACAACCTCATGAATATTTCCTAGACAAACATTATCTCAAAGTTGCAGGAGAAATGCTTTAATATCAGATCTAAAGGAATAAAAGATATGTCAACAGCTTCGAGCATTAAAGGACTATTGTGCTTTGCCAAAACAGTCGCGAGAAAAGGTGTAAATGGGAGAAAATAATGTTGGTATTGTTTGAGGAAATATTAAGCTTATTTATCTAACAAATATAATCAAAGAATGCCATTTTAACTTTTGTTTGACAAGACAGTGGACTGCTATTTCAAGCTATTTTAAGATATAAATTATCTTGTTGGAAAATTAAAACGCCCGCAACAGTTGCAAACCTGTATATACTACTACTACGATCCATCTCGTCATTCCCATACAGGGGCAGACACAAAGCCTATGCTATTTTCTAACAATATTTTTCCATTCATTTCCGTCCCGACATGCTATTTTCGTTTCTTCCACATTCATACTTCTCCGAATATACACTCTCACATTAAACAAACTTCTGGCTTCTTTTGCTTTTAGTGAATTTTCGTTTAAAAAAAATCACCAAGGAGGAGACTTTTGAAACTCTTCATATGAGCGCAAACTAGGACCTCTAGAACCCATATCCGGAGTCAGTTTCAATTTTTATATGTATATATATCACACCGATAACTCAAGAAATAATGGGCCGATTTTGATCAAATTTGGTGAGTACCTGCCCTTTGCAAATGACTTTGATAAGTTCATGAGCCAGGAAAATCGACTGCTGATAGAAAAAATTTGGTATCTTACATGCACGCTGACACTGCTCTTACCTTTTGTTCTCTTGCTTTTGCCGACTTATTTACACTTAAAGTTTTTTACACATTACATACTTTTTAACCAATTTCCCAGTACGACTCTGTTCCATGAAACCCCTTCTCCTCCTAAACATTACATTTGACATAAAATACCCATTGACTTTGAGAGGCCCTGGAACATCTAGACACTTGGACTATTGGCTTCTACTGCCAATTTGCCTTTTAGTATGCCCCTAGTATGCGTACCCGTTTAGACGTTTCTTATATATTCATGTGTTCATGGACGTTATTTCCATATTTGTGCGTTTTTACCTTGTTCTCTTAATGCCCATTAGTGTTGTAGTGGTTTGGGCGTGCATGTGTAGTTAGTTCCTGGTTTGTGACATGTTATTTGTTTTCTACATTGTTTTTACTATGAAGAAAATTCGACGTCGGAGGTTGCTAAATGCGAGGTCGAAGGTTGTTACATCCAAGGCTCGGTCCTGCCTCATTTGTTTGAGATGCTGAGATTTGAGGTGTCTGCTTCGTTGTGGGCATTTTCCTTCCCCTCTCGTATGTATAAGACCACCCGCATTGCATAAACCACAAGACAAATTTCCTGAGAACAGCCGTCAAGAAAGTTACGGGACCTGGGGTGCTGTGTGGAGTAGGCAGGATTTAAGGGGATATGGCTACAAAATGTGAAAAAGACAGCTTTTAAGCCGTTTTCTTTTCATTTTACACTCATATTTTCTTTTTACTACCTACCCGCATAGCATCCCTATTCACTTCTGGTCCCGTAACTTCCTTAGAGGGTGTGAACAAAAAAATTTTCTTGTGGGTTAGGCAGGGTTGTCCAGGGGGAGTTCTAAGCATGCTTTTGAAAATATATTTTGAAAAATCGTTCGGGAGGTTATCTGCAATTTACCAAAATATCTTCTGAAGTAGGTATGAGTACATTCTCTTTAATCCTTCCTCCGAGGTCACTATTCTTGATGTATTCAATGTCCATAATAAGGAATGGCCAGGATATTCAAAAACCGATGCACAAGGGAGAGCAGCGGAGGCCTTTTTGCAGTGAGCAATTCTTTAGCCAATATGGTTCAGCAACCTACTTACTTTCCTCGCATCCCAACACACAGCTCAAATCCCTTGGATCTCTTTCTTACTACAAAACCTGAATGCTATAAGACATCAGTCACCACCTCCCTTGGTCGCTCAGACCACGGCATGGTCACTGCTTCCTGCGCAAATCAAATCGAGGTCACACAGTCATCGCACCCACGTATATTTTAGCACTACAACTTTGCGTACTGCGACGAAATGCGGGATTACTTCTCCTCATTTCCATGGGCGTCTGTCAGCTTCTCTCGGCCTGACCCCTGTGATATCTCACAAAACGTCACCGAAATTGTCCAAGCTGGCATGGAGTTATTTATTCCACGTACACAGAAAACCTATTCAGCCACTGAAAAGCCCTGGTTATCTAAATACTGTGACAAGGCCAGACTTGAAAAGGTCAAAGCTCACAAAACGCTTCTACACAATCCCAGTCAAGAAAACCGTCAAGCATTTAACGACGCAAGAAATCCCTATGTCCGCATTATTTCTGAGGCAAAAAAACTCGTTTAATAACCACATCAAAAACAAAGTCCTCTGAAGCTCCAATGGCAGCAAACCCTTCTGGACTCTTGCCAAATCTATTGGGAATCATTTCTGCAAGAGCACGTTCCCACCTCTTGTTTCAGGGGATGAAATTGTTTCTACCGCCTGGGCAAGGCTGCACTTTTTGCCCCGTTGTTCGCCGGCAATTCTACTCTCAACCCACCTCCAAATGTTCAACCACCAACAGTCCCCAATGTCCCACATAAAATGACGGATATCATTTTCAAAACTGAAAAGGTACGAAAGATGCTCTCTTCTCTTAATACCAGGAAAGCCTCTAGCCTTAACGAGATCCCAGCACTTGTTCTCGTCCTGACTCGTCTGTTTCAGACATCTTAAAATAGAAGCATATTCCCTAGTGACTGGAAAACTGCTCGAGTACAACCCGTCCCCAAGAAAGGATCCAAAGCGCTTTCTAGCAACTACATGCCTATTTATCTCCTTTCAGTCGTCTCTAAAGCGATGGAAAAAACACAGTCTAATCCACGACAGGCAGTATGATTTTCGTCAGCGTAGATCAACTGCCAACCACCTTTCCTTTATCACCCATTCTTGGAACAAGTCTGTGGAACTACATGTTGAATCGCAGATTGTCGCTCTAGGCATATCCAAAGCATGCAACCAGGTATGGCACGCAGCGCTGCTTAATAAACTTCCGGCCTATGGCCTACCACCAACACTCTGTACCTGGACAGCAAATTTTCTCTCAAACCGGAGCATTTCTGTTGTCATGGATGGCCATTCCTCTAAACTGTATCCAATTAATGCAATAATTCCTCAATGTTCAGCTTTAGCCCCTACTTTGTTTCTTCTCCACATCAATGACCTCATCTCTAGTACATCCAACCCAGTTCACAGTTACGCGGACGACAGCACCCTCAACTCAAATATACAATATTCTAAGTCTGCCTCTTTAGCCCAATTAGATGAGGATCGCAGACTCATCGAGGGTTATGTCTCCGTAGAGCTCTAAAAAATATTAGACTGCGAAAGTAGAAATCTTGTACAATTCAACCCCACCAAATCTCAGTCTTCCTTTCTTTCTCATAAGAGATACACCAGCCCTAGACCCATCACAATGAACAACCAAGTTATTCAAAGTAATGAGTCCTTTTCACTTTTCGGCATTTCTGTGGATCGAAATCTCAATTGGCACCAACTTGTCACATCAATTGCAGAAGCGGTTGCTAAGAAATTAGGTTTCCTCTTCCGAGCTTGCAAATACTTTTCACCAGCTAATCTCTTTACCTTATATAATTCACAAATAAGGCCAAACCTCGAATACTGCTTCCACACCTGGGGTGCCGCTGCCGCTTCTACACTCGCTATCCTGGACTCCATTCAGAAGAGAGCTATACGTCTCATCGGTGACCCTACCCTCACCCAAAGGCTACCATACCTTGCTCACCGACGTGCCGGTGGTGACCTCGCTCTCTCTCTCTCTCCCTCTCTTTTATAGATATCTGCACGGGCACTGCTCAGAGGAGCTTCTTCCATAGTTCCTCCACCTTCTGTCCCCAACAGATCTACCAGGGGAACAGAGCGAATGCACCCTTTTGCTGTCCAGGTCACCAGACATAGAACATCTTGTTATGCCCGCTCTTTTGTCCTGAGGACTTCCAAGTTGTGGAATTCCTTGCCGGCACATGTTTTTCCTTCTCCTTCGAACCTCCAAACGTTCAAGTCCATAATTAACAAGTTGCCTCTTTCCTCCTTGTCGACACCCACGGTACGATAGTATTTAGGCTGTAAGCCCTCGTGGTCTGTTGTTGAAATATAAACATACGAGTATTGAAAAGTAACGACGATGGTTATCACTAATGTCAACCTGTAGCCTCTCCTTGCCTCGTGCTTCTAGTGTTGCCATATCAATCGCTGCGTTGTCAGTCTCTTGTTATAAGTATACCGTACTGATTAGCTCTAATTATAAAAAAACCAGTTTGCGGTTCCAATCATGGTGAGAATACATCTAGCCTTACACACATTATCCCTATCTTAGGGAAGAAATGGGCCAGGGTTGACAATTTACAAGATTGTTAGTTGGTTGTACATAGTCTCTATTTTATAACACTTTGTGTTATTTGGAGCTGTCGTGACAACATACTCTCTGGGTTCGCACCGAGATGGCGACGCTGTCGTACATCTCACAATGTTATCGCAACTATGTGGAAGTTATGATTCAATTTTCAGCACTATTTTTGGCTCATGGAGGACATTTTCAGCAATTTATTTGACTTTTGTTCATGTGTATTTCGTAAACGAAGCAACATCCCAAAAACTTTTATAACACATTTTCATCTTAAAATTAGGTGAGGATACACCTCCTTTATTTTGTCAGGAAGGTTAGGAAACAACCTGCAGCATAGGTTGGTGGACAATCATTACATTGACGGGTACCGAATCGACCCTGTGTCGGTTCTAAAATTTAACATCCTGTATAATGGATAACTCTGCAGGCACTTGACAACTGATTTCTATTGTATGATATTTATTCGCTTGCATCGTTAAAACTAGTTTTCAAGCAATAAGCAGACTAGCCGTCACCACGAAGCCTCTTATAACACAACTTGTTTTCTCCGTCTCCTTTAAAGGATTAACTACTTACAACGATAAACGTTCACCAATAAGAGAAAATCCATGACTAGAACTTTTGTCAGAGTCAGGCTTGTCTGCCAACTTCAACTTTAGCTTTGTTTCATCCTGGGGAGATTATTTATTTCTAGAAATTTGTGTAGTCCTTTAACTTTTGCACTTGAAAGTAGATTCGTAGCCCCCGGTTAGCCAAAAGTACAGTGAGAGCTTTTTAGTTTCCTGACTATTACGTTAGAGATACCGTGTTCTCTTGCATTCTTATTTTACCTTAACTTCTAATACTGTCGTAGTGAGCTTCAATTTAATTCCGCCGATGAAATATTAACTTTTAGATGAGGATATAAACTTGCTAGAAGAAAATGTAAGAGTAAAGTTGAATGAATTGGATTGAAGATAAACAATGATTTTTCCATAGCAGTACACAATTTCATTTACCTTGGAGACAATTTAAAGTGAGTTTATGGAATTGGAAAGTTTAGGATTTGCTGAGGCGTGAAAGTGTTGCTTAAACGCTCTTTATCTTTCACGACTAAGAAAATAATTAATAAACTTGGGCTAACTTTTTTTTTAATCTTAAAATAATATTAGACGTTGATTATAAGCGAAGGAAAATTGGCATAAGTAATAATTATTACTTACAGAATGTGCCTCTTTAATTTTTTGCAGTTATTAGGAGAGATCCGTAGTCGCTAACAATTTATCTAATCCTGTTATCTTAGTCAAAAAAGTCTGGACGTAGCAAGTGCGTCATGGTAGGGAATTTTCATAAAAATATTCTTAATTCCAAATACTTCTTTTATTTAGTGAAAGACATCAAATTTGGTAGTTAGTATAACATCTATATTAAGAACCGTACTATACCATATTTCGTTAAAGTAACTTTATTGTTTGAACAAATATAAAAAAAATCTAAAAATAAACATAATTTTCCCAAAAAACTGATCTAGTTTTTCTGGCCAATGAACCAATTCAAACAATTTACACAAAAACTACACTTGCCAATATACAGGGTGCGCCGATTAAAACTTCACCCCTAAAAAATATCGGAATTAAAAGAAAAAAATTCGGGACGCAGCAAGTGCATTATTGTAGTGACTTTTCATAAGAATTGTCCACTATTAGTATATACAGGCTGTCCCACGTAGACCTTCCATTAGCCGTTTCTGGAGTACGGCTCACAGTTTAATTCTGAAAATTCACTCACGTGGGTTTCTCGAAATTTCCAGTTCATTAGTATGGGACTTCCGGTTATACCGGAAGTAGACGTCAACTTTCTTATTTCAAATGGAAGATGGTATTTTTTTATTGTGGATCTAGATTGCCCGTCAGATTTTATGGTAGGTTTTACTAACATGTTATGTCATTCTTCTCAACCGTTTTCGAGCTATTTGACTTTGTTCAAAAATTTGTTGAAAAACATTGTCACATTTACACATCTGTGTCTCTCTTATTTTTCAATCTGAAGAGTTTAAATTTAAAAGTGCAAATTCTAAAATGCCACATAATATTTTGAATTTCCTAAAGCTAGTACAAGTTATACAGGGTGTCCGAAATAGACGAGTCAATCGTGACACCTTTAAAACCTAATAACTCTTATTTTAAATAGAACACCCTATATTTTATAACGTTAGTTACTTTTTGTTGTTCTTTAGATTGGTATCAGCATTCCCTATACCTAAGTTCCATCGATTTGAAGATATCTCAACATTATTTGCGGTAAGAAATAATTATTAGTCAGTTTCTCAGGTTGCCTAGGAGATGAAAATTTTAAACGTCATCCTCCGACATAAGTAAAATATGCGACGACGTTTGAATATAACTTTTATTTACGAGGAGTATAATCGAATTATTAACCGAAGATGTCGTGTGGTTGCAAATAGATTTCCACATAAACACAGATCAACTCGTTACATGATCAGAATACCTCTACAAAATTTCTAAGAATGGAGTGTTTCGTCCAAAATTTCATAAGAGTAAAGCATTATTAGGGAACAAAGGGATTTGTGTGTTATCACTTCACAATAAATGTTACAAATTTGCACGGTTCACTTCGAGGCATTTGATGGCTCTTTTAATGATGGTACCCGTGGCTCGAGAAAGGTAATCCTGCTCCACTGCGTTAAAGACCTCTAATACTCTAGCTTTCATATCTTGTTTTGTAGCAGGTGGTTCCTGGTAAACTTTGTTCTCAATGCACGCCCGAATACTAACATCTAGTGGAGTCAAGTCTGGTGAGCGGGCCGGCCAACAATGAGGACCACCGTTAGCTATCCATCTGTCCTCAAATGTTTCCTGGAGTAGGTCGCTTACTATCTGTGAGTTGTGTGGTGGAGCTCCACCTCGTTGATACCAAACTTCTGCAGCTTCGGGTTCATGTGAGGAGTTCAGCGCTGGTATTATTACTTGCTGCAGAATGCCACAAAATACAGGACCTGTGTATACTGCTGTCTCTGATTGACGCATGCGGATAAGCAGTAAAAATGCCAAAACATTTATTTGTGTTTCTTCATTGTCCAATAGAGGTTTATTTTTATTACCTTTTGAACGAAACGTTCCATTCTCAGAACAATTTTTCAATAGTCTTCTGATCATGTCAGGAGTTGGTCTATGTATATCTGGAAATCTCTCTGCAAACACACGACATGTTCTGCTAACAATTCGATTACACTCCCTGTTCAGAGACAGGTAATGTCTCATAACGGCACTAATAGCCTTAGAAACATAATTGGTAAAAACACTAAAATAATTATTAAAAGTAGTTCAGTTTAATTCTTTAAGCAAAGAATGTAAATATTGCATTAATTAGAGGTCAGCATTGTATGGATTGACATTGAAAATATCACATTCAGTATGTAAACAATAACAAGCAAATTTGCAAGATATACAGGAATGTTGCAGTCAGCAGATCAGAAGGTCGTAATACTAATTAAGAATCAAAATGTGTTATTGTTTGGTAAATATAAAGGAGATTAATTTTAGTAAGAGAATCAGTTAATAAAATACGTTTTTACAATGTAGACGGTTAATATTAGATTGTTTCAGATATAACGACGCGATACTTATAATTTAATTAAATACTGTTGAATTAAAATTAATCATGTCAATATCTACGTAAGTTCTTTCATTTTGTTAGTTATATAATAATTATTACTGTTAAGTTTTAGAATTGACCTCGTTAACAATATACCGTTATCTATGTATTTATATGTGCTTAGTTCGACGATTTTATCCCTATAATTAACCTCTGCTCCCCGTAAATTATAATGAAATTCAAAAAGTCATCGTTTTAGTAATTGAAGTGTGCCATTATTGTGGCAAATACGCTCTTTTATTACAATACAATTGACAAACGTACTTTACAGTACTGCCATTAAGTTTACTGTCGAAAGATGACATTTAAAATTTTCATCTCCTAGGCAAATTGATAAACTGACTAATAATTATTTCTTATCCCAAATAAGCTTCGAAGTGAACGTTGCAAATTTCGAACATTTATTGTGAAGTGATAACACACAAATCTCTTTGTTCCCTAATAATGCTTTACTCTTATGATATTTTGGACGAAACACTCCATTCTTAGAAATTTGGTAGTAGTATTCTGATCATGTAACGAGTTGATTTGTGATTATGTGGAAATCTCTTTGCAACCACACGACATCTTCTGTTAATAATTCGATTATACTCCTCGTAAATAAAAGTTATATTCAAACGTCGTCGCATATTTTACTTATGTCGGAAGATGACGTTTAAAATTTTCATCTAGGCAACCTGATAAACTGACTAATAATTATTTCTTATCGCAAATAATGTTTAAATAACTTCAAATCGGTGGGACTTGGATATATGGAATGCTGATATCAATCGAAAGAACAATAAAAAGTCAATGAACTGACGTTATAAAATATAGGGTGTTCTATTTAAAATAAGAGAGTTATTAGGTTTTAAAGTGGTCACGATTGACCGGTCTATTCCGGACACTCTGTCTAACTTGTACTAGCTTTGGTAAATTCCAAATATTTTGTGGCATTTTAGAATTTGCACTTTAAAATTTCAACTCTTCTGGTTGCAAAATAAGAGAGGTTTTTTAAGAAATTTTTGAGAAAGTCAAATATCTCGAAAATGGTTGAGAAAAAAGACCATATAATCCTAGAGATGAATAGAAGTTATCTAAAAAAAACAACCAAATAATATTGATCTCTTTATTAATAGATAATATAGCAAGGTGCAATCATGAATGTATGTATTTGTAGTTATTTAAGTTAACAGGTGTTATCTGTTTGTTATGTTTTTTAAGGAGCTATTTTATGTTATACTGTAAAACATTGTAATGTGACCCGTAGTGATCTCTATAAATCTTTAGGGTCAGTTCTTCTATAATAAATTAAATTTAAAAAAAATTATTATATTACTGCCGAAATATATTATAGTAGGCATCACATTCTTTACAATTACCAATAGAAATTACAAATCTTAGAAATACAGCGTGATATTACATGCAATTCTACACCTACCTCCTTTCGAATGTATTTTCTCGTCTATTAGACGTAAACGGTCGCGTCTGTGGTCAGACAAGGGAACATATAAGGGCCAGACTTTCCTCGCCTTCACTATCTCCATTAAACATGAGTTACCGGACTACAGGCTGCTACTGCTTGCAATTGTAAATTGGCTATTATCAAGTTTATAGCTTGCCACTATTCTAAACATTCACCGTCGATAAAGCCACTTTGATGTAGATCAAGTCTTAGGTTGTTATTAATCGTGCTTATCTACATTCGGTCTGGATTAAATTTTAATGAACCAGGATATAGCTTAAGCTCAAAGCTGGGATACGTTAATCTAAATCGTAAATGTATCGATCTATACCCAAATTAACTATGGACATATTGACTTAATGTTTAATTACCAATGTATCGAAAATATTAGATAAGTGATAAGCACACTTGAAAACCCAAATCACCACAACACATTTTAAAAAAAGTCTCGACGCAGCAAGTGCGTTATGGTAGTGAATTTTCATTAAAATGTTTTTAATAGCAAAAATGTGTTTTTTAAGAAAGCAGGCATCAGATTCGGTTACCAGTATAACGTATATAGTAGAAACAATGTGCCATCTTACATCAAAATAACTTTATTGTTTGAAAATGTACAAAAATTTCCGAAAGCAAACTTAAAGTGTTCCCGAAAAACTGATTTCTTGTTCAACCTTTTAGGTTAATAGCAAATTGAGATATTCAAATTTGAAGCATTTAATCAAAATTCGCTACCATAACGCACTTGCTGTGTCCAGAATTTCTCTTCTTACGAACATGGATCGACAATCCAAATTGCAAATTTGTTGCAAACAACCCCCAAGAAAGTTAAGGGACAAAGAATGAATAGCGTTGCTGGGCGGGGAGGAAATCTGAGCCGACTTTGAAAAGATGCGTTTTTCACATTTTGCAACAATACTTCCTTTAAACCCTATCTACCCGGCACAACACCTATATTCGCCCTGGTCCAGTAACTTTCCTGGCGATTGCTGCCAAGAAATTGTTCTTGTGCTTTATGCTTTGAAGGTAGTTTTATGCATGCACGAGGGAACAAGGAGAACCCCCGTCTTTTTGGGTGAGGGGGCAGAAACCCTCTTCATCCTGGCGGTTCTTCTTCCCCTTCTGCATGCATACAATCGCCCTCAGTGCATGAACCACAGGAATTTTTTATGTCCCGCTTTCTAGTCTATTTTTTGTTGAGTATATTTCTTGTTTATCAACTGATTTGTTTGAGTTTTGTATCCAAATTACTGTATAAAAATTTATGTTAGAGGTCATGTTTTTGCTTGACCATCTTTTCCCTATTTTTTACCGTTCCTATTGCTGCATACAAGTTTTTTAACAAATATTTACTGTTTAACAACAGGAATTTTTAATGCAAATTTGTTACCATTACGCATTTGCTGCGCCCACACCTTTTTCTTATTGTGAATAAACAAATCATCAAGTGCCTTTTATTAATTTTTCTCAAGTATCGGAATAAATGTGTGCTTTTCTGAGGGCTTCACTATGTATGTATCAAGATTTTTGAAGATTCTAGCTGAATGAGAAGGATTTAAGAATTGCAATGAATGAAAAACTTTTTTTTTATACTTTTATTTACTACCTATTTGATCACCAATTTATTTTATTTAAACTCGCTCTCAAAACAAATTCGCTACCAAAACGCACTTGCTGCGTCAACACTATTTTGTTATTGCAAATGGATAACTCTTATTGGGTGCCTTTTATTATTATTTTCACATATCATAAAATATCTGTTAGTTTGGCTATTTAGATTTGCTTAAGATGGTCCTATAAATTCAAAACAAGGGTTCTTTTAACTTAATCATAAGTATACTATATCAACACGCAAAGGTGTTAAACAAATTGCCTATTGCATAAACTTACAGCATTTCCATGATGAATTAGAGTCGACCAATAAATTTGTGTACGTCGGCCTAAATGGATTGGTGTATGCGTGGGTTGCATACATATAGGCGCTGTCGGTCGAACGATACGCACTCGTTTCGGCTACCTAGTCCTCAGGGGCAAATCTAAAATACAATAAAAAGGTCTGTCAGAAAACATTGTTTTCTGGTAGAAAATTGTGCCGGTTGAAGCACAGTGATCTCAAGGTAAACACTACAGACATCATCAAGGTTAAAAATCTACAGTCAAACAGTAAATAGGTTAAAAATTTACAGTAAAAACTACAGGCTACAGTTAAACAAGCTAAAAAAGCTACATTATAGTTCAAAACATGCAGTCAAAGCTGGTTAAAATTATCAGAATAAAATAAAAGCAAATCAAGCTGATTGACAAAATGTAAAAGTCAAATGTGAAATTAAATTTGAAAATTGAAAAGTTGTGGAGTGAACTGACAGAGCAAACGTAACAGAAGGCCACATAGTCAAGCATAAACCCCATGAGAACTCTTAAGGAGTTTGAAAAATTATAAAGTGAATTAAGAAAAACAAAATGGCATCAGTACTTACTTTCCAATTCTTGAAAATTAGAATCAAAACTATACACAGGTTGACAAAGTTGGGATTTTCATCTATTATACCAGAGGTCCAATTTTCTAATATGCCGTATAATAATAGTGTACAATTCTTATGAAAATTCGCTCCCATAACGCACTTGCTGTGTACCGAAATTTTATTTATTGTGTTGTGGGAGAGTTAAACAGATAAGTGAAGTTACAAGAAACTAGTGTTCATACTTTAAAATTAAGCTATATACTTCACTGAACGTTAAATATTAACAAGTCAATGCAGGAATTAATTATGTTAAATTTTCTTCGAGTTGGATAAACAATACGAAATTTACCTGACCCATGAACGCTAACACTGTTCACAAGAATGGACAGCACTAGCTTACAGCGTCTCCACAGAGATATGTAGGGCAAGCAAATCTCCAAAGTTTACATACCAGATAGTGATATTGGAAGAATGCCTCTTTAATTTTTGGTTTCTGACTCCCCTAAATGGAACTGCCAAATTTTGCTACTGTCACATCTATAATTTCGGGAAATATGCAATAACTTGAACTTCCATTCGGGTACCAACATTTACACTACCACTACCTAATCTAAGTGAGCTATCATTTTTTTGGAGGCTCTTAGTGTACAGATATATAACATACAAGTGTCACTGGGGATCCAATGTATCAATTTTTTTGGAGGCTCTTAGTGTGCATATATATAACAAACAAGTGTCACTGGGGTCTAATGTATCAACCCACAAGGTACCATAATAATAATAGCACAGTAGACAAACTCCGCATCCAAAAGTCTCAGACTTGTACAGGAAAAGCTTACACAAGCATATAGACAAAGGAAACCCATAACTCATCAGAAGCCAGTCTCTTCTACGTTAGAATGACAAATGCTGACGTTGAAACCGAAAGGTGGGGAACCGGGCCGCGGGATCTTAGGACCCCACGGTCAAAACTACTCAATGTCTACTTGAACCCGCTGGTCCAATTCTAGACGCTACTCGCCTCGCGAACTGAGCTGTTCGGCCGCTAGCTTTTAGAAATGTTGTTAAACGTGATTTAGATAGATAAAGAAACCGAATAACCAGATAGCCTAGGCAAAACACCGTGTGTTTTTTAACGTCTTTTCGCTAAAATGGGCAATGGTCACTTAAATAGATATCATAGGCAAAACAGAACACCGTGGGCTTTTTAACGTCTTTAATGTCTTTTCGCTAAAATGCAAAATGGACACTTCCTGACTTGAAAAGAAAAGAAAATTAGCATTATTGCCCCCTTTGCAATACATCCACTATTTAATAAGAATGTTCCCAGCTAAGTTGATGTTCGCTTAGCTATGGACATTCATATAAGTATAATTTGGAGAACCCAATTCACCGCAATACAGTTTTGAGACCTGACGATTGTTTCTCTAACAAGGTTAGTCGTCAGAGGGATGCATAAACTTTATTACTTTACCCATCCCTCAGATGACAATAACTTTGTTAGCGAAACGATTGTCAGGTCAGGTTAAAAACTGCGTTGTGATGAATTGGGTTTTCGAAATTTGTACTTATCAGTGCTCATCACACGTTCCAAGCTTCACTCATGGACATTCAGTTACTTTTAGATCATTGACTACACTACCTAGCAACAGTAACTACTTTTTATCAGTAGATATCGCAAGGGTGCTTCTGCCTTCCTCTTACATTTAGTATTTAGTATATTAGTGCATAATTTAACAACGGTTTCACAAATAGACCTAATGATTGTGCTTTCATGCAATAAACACAATTTTGGTTTCTGAAATGGATGTGCCAAATCTTGCTACTGTCACATTTCTAATTTCACAAAATATTGAACTTCCATTCCACTATCATTGTCCGCATTCTTTCTGCAAAAAACTTGTTTAATAACCACATCAAAAACAAAGTCCACTCAAGCTCCAACGGCAGCAAACCCTTCTGGACTCTTGCTAAATCTATTTAGAATAATTTCTGCAAGAACACGTTCCCATCTCTTGTTTCAGGGGATGAAATTGTTTCTACGGCCCTGGGCAAGGCTGAACTTTTTGCCTCGTTGTTCGCCGGCAATTCTACTCTCAACCAACCCCCAAATCTTCAACCACCAACAGTCCCCAATGTCGCGCATAAAATGACAGATATCATTTTCAAAACTAACAAGGTACGAAATATGCTCTCTTCTCTTAATACCAGGAAAGTCTCTAACCTTGACGAGATCCCAGCAATTGTTCTCAAAAAATGCGCACCAGAACTTGCTCCTGTCCTGACTCGTCTGTTTCAGACATCTTACAATAGAGGCATATTCCCTAGTAACTGGAAAACTGCTCGAGTACAACCTATCACCAAGAAAGGATCCAAAGCGCTCCCTAGCAACTACAGGCCTATTTCTCTCCTTTCAGTCGTCTCTAAAGTGATGGAAAAGTATATAAACACCGAATTACTAAAATTTCTTGAAAAACAGTCTAATCTACGACAGGCAGTATGGATTCCGTCAGCGCAGATGAACTGCCGACCTCCTTTCCTTTGTCACTCATTCTTGGAACAAGTCTATCGAACCACACGGTGAATCCCAGATTGTCGCTCTAGACATATCCAAAGCATTCGACCAGGTCTGGCATGCAGCGCTGCTTAAAAACTCTGTACCTAGACAGCAAATTTCCTCTCCAACCGGAGCATATCTGTTGTCGTGAATAGCCATTCCTCTCTAAAATGTATCCAAATAATGCAGGGTCCCTCAAAGTTCAGCTTTAGCCCCTACTTTGTTTCTTCTCCACATCAATGACCTCTCTAGCACATCCAACCCAGTTCATAGTTACGCGGCTGACAGCACCCTCCACTCAAATATACAATATTCTAAGCCTGTCTCTTTAGCCCAATTAAATGAGGATTGTGGAGTCATTGAGGGTTCTGTCTCTGTGGATCTCCAACTCCACCAAATCTCAGTCTTGCTTTCTATCTCCTAAGAGATACACCAGCCCTAGACCCATCACAATGAACAACCAAGTTATTCAAAGTAATGAGTCCTTTTCACTTGTTGGCATTTCTGTGGATCGAAATCTCAATTGGCACCATAAATTGCAAAAGCGGCTGCTAAGAAATTAGGTTTCCTCTTCTGGGCTCGCAAATACTTTTCACCAGCTAATCTCTATACCTTATATACTTCACAAATAAGGCCAAACCTCGAATACTGCTCCCACATCTGAGGTGCCGCTGCCGCTTCTACACTCGCTATCCTGGACTCCATTCAGAAGAGAGCTATACGTCTCACCGGTGACCCTACCCTGACCCAATTGCTGCCATCCCGCTCACCGACGTGCAGTTGGCGACCTCTCTCTCTTTTATAGATATCTGCACGGGCACTGACTGCTCAGAGGAGCTTTCTTCCATAGTTACTCCACCTGCTGCCCCCAACAGATCTACCAGGGGACAAAGCGAATGCACCCTTTTACTGTCCAGGTCACCAGACAGAGAACATCTTGTTATGCCCGCTCTTTTGTCCCGAGAACTTCCAAGTTGTAGAATTCCTTGCCGGCACATGTTTTTCCTTCTCCTCCGAACCTCCACACATTGAAGTCCAGATTTATCAAGTTGCCTCTTTCCTCCTTGTCGACACACATGGTACAATAGTATTTAATCTGTGAGCCCTCGTGGTGTTGTTGAAGTAAAAAAATAATTAAAAAAAACAACATTTACACTACCACGACATAATCGGCCCGGGTGAGCTATCATTCCTGTGGAGGCTTTTCGTGTAGGCGCTGGGCATCCGATGTAGCAACCCACGAGGTACCGCCTCTAGCCTTTAGATACGTTTTCAAACGTGATTTACACAGATAATGAAATAGAAGAAACAGATAGCGTAGACAAAACACATGAAGATCTTTAATGTTCGCCAAGGATTCCTTTAAATAACAACAAAATGTATTCTTAAAAATATATTTTAATTATGTAACATTTTATAAAACATTATAAGTGGGCGGTCTTTATTACTTTCGGCCAAATTTCTTTTGGATCAAACAAGGTGGCAGTTTTTCAAGAATACTGAGTGGTGGTACCTCGACTACAATCATCTCTTCCTCATTAAGCCAGTCCAAATGTACAAGATGCTGAAAGCAAAACAACAAGTTATAGACGATTGTAAAAATTAATAAAAATTAAAAAAAAACAAATTCCTTGCATACTTTATACTTGTTGATATTTCGGAAAAAGCAGTCTTCTTTCTTTTCACCCTGGTCTAGTTTTGCAAGCTTGGTCTCTCTTTCAGCTAGCTCCTGTAACAAATGAAAGAATATCTAATCAAAACTCAGTGGACAGGATAGTTCGCTGTCAAATATTACTTCAAATTTCCTTAAAATTGTACAAATGATGCAAGTCTACGCTTGGTTTTTTAATTAAACATTTAGTGAATAGCTATTTAGAAATTATTGATTAAACAAATGGCATTATTTGGTTTAATATCACAATAAATATTTAGCCACGCAAAAATCTCTTTACATGCACCAGATTTTAGATCCCCTGTATTACCTGATATAAAATAAATCGTATCATATTTTGAGACACTTTCTTACGATATTTTAACGTACAAAATTTTTTCTAGAATATATCAAGGTTATATTTTATAATTTACGCAAATAACTTCAAGGTTAAGCTTTGTCTCCTAACAAAGTTCTCTTAAGCTCTAGCGGCAGCAAACCCTTCTGGACTCTTGCTAAATCTATTGGGAATAATTTCTGCAAGAGCACGTTGCCACCTCTTGTCTCAGGGGGTGAAATTGTTTCTACGGCCCTGGGCAAGGCTGAACTTTTTGCCTCGTTGTTCGCCGTCAATTCTACTCTCAACCCACCTTCAAATGTTCAACCACCAACAGTCCCTAATGTCGCGCATAAAATGACGGATATCACTCTCAAAACAAAAAAGGTGCGAAAGATGCTCTCTTCTCTTAATACCAGGAAAGCCTCTGGCCTTGACGAGATCCCAGCAATTGTTCTCAAACAATGCGGACCAGAACTTGCTCCTGTCCTGACTCGTCTGTTTTAGACATCTTATAATAGAGGCATATTCCCTAGTAACTGGAAAACTGCTCGAGTACAACCCGTCCCCAATAAAGGATCCAAAGTGATTCCTAGCAACTACAGGCCTATTTCTCTACTTTCAGTCGTCTCTAAAGTGATTTAAAAGTATATAAACACCGAATTACTAAAATTTCTTGAAAAACACAGTCTAATCCACGACAGGCAGTGTGGATTCCGTCAGCGCAGATCAACTGCCGACCTCCTTTCCTTTGTCACCCATTCTTGGAACAAGTCTATGGAACTACACGGTGAATCCCAGATTGTCGCTCTAGACATATCCACAGCATTCGACCATTTCTGGAACGCAGCGCTGCTTAATAAACTACCGGCCTATGGCCTACCACCAAAACTCTGTACGTGGGCAGCAAATTTCCTCTCCAACCGGAGCATTTCTGTTGTCGTGGATGGCCATTCCTCTAAACTGTATCCAATTAATGCAGGAGTTCCTCAAGGTTCCGCTTTAGGTATTTTTGGGACTAGTTTTTTAATGATTTTAACATGCCTACATTTCTCTAAAAAATCCGGACAGAGACGATATAGTATTTGGCGACCGTTTGTCCAAGATAATATGGCTTCAAGATTTTTTTCAATCAAAGTATAGACTCCGCGAACTGGGACGAAATGCGGGATTACTTTTCCTCATTTCCATGGGCGTCTGTCTGCTTCTCTCATCCTTACCCCTCTGGTATCTCACAAAACGTCACCGAAATCATCCAAGCTGGCATGGAATTATTTATTCCACGTACACAGAAAACCTCTTCAGCCACTCAAAAGCCCTGGTTATCTAAATTCTGTGACAAGGCTAGACTTAAAAAGGTCAAAGCTCACAAAACGCTTCTACACGCTCCCAGTCAAGAAAACCGTCAAGCATTTAACGACGCACGAAACCGCTATGTCCGCATTCTTTCTGAGGCAAAAAACTCATTTAATAACCACATCAGAAACACAGTTCTCTCAAGTTCCAACGGCAGCAAACTTCTGGACTCTTGCTAAATCTATTGGGAATAATTTCTGCAAGAGCACGTTCCCACCTCTTGTTTCAGGGGATGAAATTGTTTCTAGGCAACGCTGAACTTTTTGCCTCGCTGTTCGCCGGCAATTCTACTCTCAACCCACCTCCAAATGTTCAACCACAAACAGTCCCCAATGTCGCGCATAAAATGACGGATATCATTTTCAAAACTAAAAAGATACGAAAGATGCTCTCTTCTCTTAATACCAGGAAAGCCTCTGGCCTTGACGAGATTCCAGAAATTGTTCTCTAAAATGCGCACCAGAACTTGCTCCTGTCCTGACTCTTTTTTTTTTTATGTCAACAACACACCACGAGGGCTTACAGCCTAAATACTATCGTACCGTGGGTGTTGACAAGGAGGAAAGAGGCAGCTTGTTGATTCTGGACTTGAAGGTTTGGAGGTTCGGAGGAGAAGGAAAAACATGTGCCGGCAAGGAATTCCACAACTTGGAAGTCCTCGGGACAAAAGAGCGGGTATAACAAGATGTTCTATGTCTGGTGACCTGGACAGTAAAAGGGTGCATCCGCTCTGTTCCCCTGGTAGATCTGCTGGGGGCAGCAGGTGGGGGAATTATGGAGGAAAGCTCCTCTGAGCAGTGCCCGTGCAGATATCTATAAAAGAGAGAGAGAGGTCACCAACGGCACGTCGGTGGGCAAGGGATGGAAGCCTTTGGGTGAGGGTAGGGTCACCGATGAGACGTATAGCTCTCTTTTGAATGGAGTCCAGGATAGCGAGTGTAGAAGCGGCAGCTGCACCCCAGATGTGGGAGCAGTATTCGAGGTTTGGCCTTATTTGTGAAGTGTATAAGGTATAGAGATTAGTTGGTGAAAAGTATTTGCGTCTGTTTTAGACATCTTACAATAGAGGCATATTCTCTAGTAACTGGAAAACTACTCGAGCACAACCCGTCCCCAAGAAAGGATCCAAAGCGCTTCCTAGCAACTACAGGCCTATTTATCTGCTTTCAGTAATCTCTAAAGTGATGGAAAAGTATATAAACAACGAATTACTCAAATTTGTTGAAAAACAGTCTAATCCACGACAGGCAGTATGGATTCCCCCAGCGCAGATCAACTGCCGACCTCCTTTCCTTTGTCACCCATTCTTGGAGCAAGTCTATGGAACTACACGGTGATTCCCAGATTGTCGCTCTAGACATATCCAGAGCATTCGACCAGGTCTGGCACGCAGCGCTGCTTAATAAACTTCCGGCCTATGGCCTACCACCAAAACTCTGTACCTGGACAGCAAATTTCCCCTCCAACCGGAGCATTTCTGTTGTCGTGGATGGCCATTCCTCTAAACTGTATCCAATTAATGCAGTAGTCCGCCAAGGTTCAGCTTTAGCCCCTACTTTGTTTCTTCTCCGCATCAATGACCTCCTGTCTGGCACATCCAGCCCAGTTCACAGTTATGCGGATGACAGCACCCTCCACTTAAATATACAATATTCTAAGCCTGTCTCTTTAGCTCAATTAGATGAGGACCGCAGACTCATGGAGAGTTCTGTCTCCGTGGATCTCCAAAAAATATTAGACTGGGGCAGTAGAAATCTTGTACAATTCAACCCCACCAAATCACAGTATTGCTTTCTTTCTCATAAGAGATACACCAGCCCTAGACCCATCACAATGAACAACCAAGTTATTCAAAGTAATGAGTCCTTTTCACTTGTTTGGAATTTCTGTGGATCGAAATCTCAATTGGCACCAACATGTCACATCAATTGCAGAAGCGGCTGCCAAGAAGTTAAGTTTCCTCTTCCGGACTCGCAGATACTTTTTACCAGCTAATCTCTATACCTTATATACTTCACAAATAAGGTCAAACCTCGAATACTGCTCGCACAACTGGGGTGCCGCTGACGCTTCTACACTCGCTATCCTGGACTCCATTCAGAAGAGAGCTATACGTCTCATCCGTGACCCTACTCTCACTCAAAGGCTGCCATCCCTTGCCGATCGACGTGCCGTTGGTGACCCCCCCCCTCTCTCTCTCTCTCTCTCTCTCTCTTATAGATATCTGCACGGGCACTGCTCAGAGGAGCTTTCTTCCATAGTTCCTCCACCTGCTGCCCCCAACAGATCTACCAGGGGAACAGAGCGACTGCACCCTTTTACTGTCCAGGTCACCAGACATAGAACATCTTGTTATGCCCGCTCTTTTGTCCCGAGGACTTCCAAGTTGTGGAACTCCTTGCCGGCACATGTTTTTCTTTCTCCTCCGAACCTCCAAACGTTCAAGTCCAGAATTAACAAGTTGCCTCTTTCTTCCTTGTCGACACCCACGGTACGATAGTATTTAGGCTATGAGCCCTCGTGGTGTAATAAATTTAAAACATTTACAACAATGTATTTTAATAATAAATGAAAGTTTTAGCATGCATTTTATGTTTATTTTTCATGGCATAACTAATTTTAGCCTCTGACTCAAGTGTTGAGTAGAGGCCGGTGACTCGACTCTTGAGTCATAGTAGTTTTAGGTATAATGACTAACTGAAAAAAATATTAGTAACCAACACAACACTACAAGGAATACTTTTTTACAAGTTTAAACAAAAAAACCTATGCGGTTATTCGGGAAGACCCTTAATCTGGTACCAGCAGTCAACGTGTTAAGTAATATATCAAAAAACAATTTACATAACCTAGCTAGTCTACACAGCAGGCAACAGACCATTTATAATTCCGACTTTAAACACGAAATTATACCTAATTTCGTGTTTAAACTGTAAATTAAGCATGATTTCCTGTTTAGTTGTTTAGTCGAAATTACAGATATTTTCATCTAGTGGCCGTTCGACGCCTTCGTAGACCATGGAAAAAGCCTATTCAGAGAGACAAATAGCATTATGGAATCACGCATACAGCAGCACTCACATATATCGCTAGAGATAGCGTATGTGGGTGTGTTGAGTGTTGCCGATCTTTCCAATGGAATTATGCATTTGGCAGCCAGCGGAAGCGACAGTATTGCGCAGGTGAACCGATTAGGGTGGAATGGAAATTGCACATTTGCATCCAGCCCGATGCATATCTCCTCTCTTGTTGTCCTCAGTGTCACTTTTCCGTTATGACTTTGACTAAGCGGCTGTCGCTGGTTTTCATGCATACGTCACATGCCCAAGGGTGGGCTCTCGATGCTTTGCGTTATTCTATTTGAAAGTCCCTTAAAAGCTGTCTCTGGTGATATACGAAATGAAAATAACTTAACCTGGCCTGACCTAACCAGGAAAGAAAATATTTAGAGAAAAGTCTGGGCGCAGCAAGTGCGTCATGATAGCGAATGTTCATGGAAATGGTTTTAATCTTAGCTTTTTTTTATTGAAAGACATTTAATAGATAGCATAACTTTTATAGAGTATTGTTAAGTATACTTTGAGAATCCAAATCACAAGATATTTCAGAAAACCTCATGATCGTTTCACTAACTAAATTAGCGTCATCAGATAACGAAAAGGACTATTTCTTCATTATCTGATGATGATGACTTGGTTAGTGAAATGATCGTCAGATTTTTCAAGATGAGTTGTGGTGATTTGGGTTATCCATGTGTGCTTATGAAGGCTCATCACAGGTTCCAATCTTCACATAGTGAACTTGCATAAATGAAATATTACGTCAACGTCATCTTTTTTAAAACGACAACTTGTATATTATTGTATTTTTTGATTCATTGGAACATTTTATATGTTTCATGTATGATGTCCTGTACCTGCTAATTGTTGTTTACATTTATTTATCTTTTAGTGTACATTTTCACAGTTGTATTCTAATTGATAATTTACTATTAAGAATTTTTTTTACATACACATGCTTGAAATATATCATCTGCTTTGTTAATACTTTTTTTGTGTCAAAGCAAAATGTCAAAATTTTTGTGCTTTAATTTGTAGTAAATATGAACAAATCTTGGCAGATTATGGAGAGAAGTTATTCAAATATGAGAGATAAAGGTTCAAGATGGTTGTGTAAATGCTTGTAGCCGCACAGAAGTTAACTAATGAGAAAATTCTTACAAAATCGGAAAAGTGACAGTTCACCAAAAGTGTTTGAAGTTCATAGTTTGGCATTTTTATTAAAATTGTGTAATGTACAAGCACAAGCTTCAGCTTATTTGTATTGCACATTGTATGAATCTTGTAGTCAAATATACTTACTTACTTATCTTCAATTGTATGCGGAGTATTAGCAATTGAAAATTACACATTTTCAATGAAAAATATAACAAATTTCGGGATGCAGCAAGTGTGTTATAGTAGTGAATTTTCATAAGAATTGAACACTATTATTATACAGCATATTAGTAAATTTAATACTTTAAACTGACACAGACCTTGAAGATTGATTTTAGAGGTCCTAGTTTTTTCCCTTAGGGCTCGTCCGCGTCTTTGCCGCCCCGATAGCACCGCAGCCTTTGGCTTATCGTGCATGCGCTTTGTCTTTTCTACTCCACCCATTCCAAAATCACTGTGCCTTAAACTAGTTTGCACAGCAATTGGTAGGGTGAAGTTTAATAATGCTCTGTCTCCGGTCTAGGCGGTCCGCACATTAGTTGTCTTTTGCGGTTCAGAGCTTTACACTCTTACAAGATGTGCTGGGCTACTACTTCCCCCTCGCCGCAGAGTCTGCATGCTAGGTCCCCCTCTAACCGCCCATTTTATGCAGGTATTTCTTGACAGCCATGTGTATCCCGTCAAGAGTCCTGTTATGTTCCTGAGCTGTCCTCTGCTAAGATTTAGCAGCTCCTCAGCTCTCTTTGAACTGGGTTGCCCAATTAATGACTTCCCGTGTTTGAGCCCTGGACAATCTGCCCAGTATGTCTTATGACCTGACCTGACCCAGGATTTGATAGTTCCCCTGGACGTGCCTTTCGATACGTACAGGACCGGTTCGGGTCCCATAAATGGTTAAGCTGACCCTCTCTTCGCGAGACTGTCAGCTTCTTCACTGCCTTCGATCCAGAGTGACCCGGCACCCAGGTGAGGGTGGCCTCATTCTGCCCAGCCAGGTCGCTCGTCTCGTCGGTACTCACTTACCAGCCAGGAATTTACCCGTGGGCTACTTAGGTCCTTAAAGGCTCCCTGTAGCTATGAGGATCCGCTTGTTGGTGTAGCCCCTTCCCTTGTTCTCTGGCACACAATGCAGGATGGCGTACATTTCGGTCTGAAAGACCGTTGTATGAGGTCCAAGAGAAAGACTGTAACCTACCCTCGGTCCTTCCGAATAAACGCCTGCCCCCGTTCCACGCTCCCCGCCGGATCCATCCGTGAAGAGGTCCAGGTACGCGCACATTTGAATTATTTCTATTATCAAAAAAATATTGTGTTCCAAATTCTTTTTGAGAAAAATGACGAAAACTCAATTTCCTATGAACTTAAAAATTTAAATTTTGATATATCTGTAGATAGTATAGTTGCCAAAGATTGCCAGAAGGAAACTTAATTCATATTTAGAAAAGTTATGTCAAATTATAAACATATGAGTTATTTTTCGTTATTAATCGCCAGACTGATTTCGTTTTAGTCAACCTAATCGAACTGGTTTTTTTAATATCAACAATAAGAAATTGTCTGCTGAAAATTATAATTTCAGACTCAAAGGTGACAAGGTTATTGAGGCGTTTTAAACAAAAATGAGATCTTGTTCAAAACGTATGACGTCTGTGCACTATTTTTTCTCCAAATGTCAAAATAAAACAACAAAAAACCATACATTCACATCGAGCTGGAATCGAACAAACAAGGCGTACAAGGCAAGCGCGCTGCCACTGAGCTATCTAAGGATACGTCAACCAGCGTTTTGTTTACATGTGTAACATGTCGCGTGTATTTAAAATAAGCGTGACATGTCATACGCGTTAACGCCTTTCATTTTTAAGCTTCTGAATCAACCCCTTTTGTGACGTCATAGTCTAAGTCCCTTCAGTGACGTCAAACTCGGCGGTCGGTTACTCTACCGCATCCCAACTCAGTGGAATACGCCTGCAGCCGCGGTAGCTCCGTGACGTGTCTAGATAAGAAAATCTTTATAAACGCTTGCAATGCGTGCCACGCTCTCTTCTGTTTCAAATTAACCAAGAAATGATGTCTTACAGCTAAATTTTAGTCGGAAAACAACATGCCTAAATGGGTAAGTTTTATATTTAGATACCGGCTTATTTCCAACTTTATTATAAACTTTATACTATTAAACGGTGGCTTGTGGTAGCGTTAGTTCAGTAATTAATTGCTATTATGCTGTTTTAATTGCATTTTAAAAGAAATCATTTAAGATTTTGTTTCATATACATTAGTTTATTTCCAATTATTAACGCAGATAAATTTTGTAAGTAAACGCAACCTGCTACCAGCCGCCTCATGTAAATCATTAAGCCCTGAACCAATACTCATGCACCTGGAATTTTATAGCACCCCGCTTGGGAGCAGCCCTTAACAAAACCCTAAATGAAACCGCTTGGAAGGAGCCCCTTCAATGAGATCCTAAACAACACCCCGTTAGGGAGCGACCTTCAGGCAACCCTAAATGGCACCTGGTTAAAGAGCAGCCCTGTGAACAACACCTGGATAGATGCAGCCCTCGAGCAGCCTTGTGAACAACACCTGGATAGATGCAGCCCTCAACAACACCTCTCTGGATGGAACCGTGGGATCAGCATCTCGATAGATGACACCTTGCTGAACGGAGCCGTTTCCCCACGAAGTCTCTGAGGCAACTCCAACATCCAGGGCTAGACAAATGTGATCACCACTCCAGAGGCAGCAATCTAAAGCTGGAGTTAAGTACATTATTTATCTGTGGTTTTCTTTTTAAAGTAGTTTATGCTCCTCAACTCATTTTTACAGTGCTATATGCCATGTTAAAGTAATCAATTCATATATTTTCTTTTATTAAATTTGCTGCATTGTATAACTTCAATAATCTTTTAATAAACTGATTTTACTCATAACACCTGACTTTCATTTGTGCATCTTGAAACCTACCAACTGCAAGTGCCTAAACTCAAGCCCTCAGTTAATTTATGTTATATTATATTTGTTATTTTATTTTTCTTTACACATGACTCTTGACATCGGCTTCATGCCCGGGAGATTATATTATCAGTATAAGAAACAATTAATAACGGAATTAGTAATTGCCATTGACACACATTCAACGACTATTTCGGTCTTATATGACGTCTTGTGTTTAAGTTTAAAGATAAAAAAACTGTTTTAGAATCATTTTTATAGAGACTTGACTTGACTTTGTTTACATTTCTACTATATTATGCAGTTTCAGTCTAAAACCACAGTATAATATATCTATGCTGTGCTAAACTGTATTTGGGGCCCTTCATCAAGCTACAAATGTAATGTATTTTAAAAATTAATTGAATCCCCAGTTAAATAACAATCACTTGGCTAATTTTTAATTTGAAGTCGTCTGTGATTTGCGATATTTGTGGCCGAGATTTCACGATTGTTGGTTCGGGTCGTATGTTTTATACCTATTATTTATTTAGTTTGGTAACCGTTGATGTATGGTTTATACCGTTGTATGAATGAATCTACGCGTGGCAGTTAACTACTCGGTCTGCCAGGCATTGGACTTTAGCCACTAAGTCCTTTCAACGCATGTCTTTCAGATATATATATATATATATATATATATATATATATATATATATATATATATATATATATATATATATATATATATATATATATATATATATATATATATACAGGGTCTTCACTAATTCCCGAGTCTCATGTGACCGCTTAAGTTAGGCAACCCGGCATACACGGTTGTACCACCTGAATAACTGAAATCCCTAAGTTGCCAGTGTCGTCTCATATTCCTTTGGGGTTTTATAAAAATATAAAAATTTTCAGTTGAAACAGTAAATGTCTTAAATGTATTTATTATTTCGCAATTTTTAACAGCAAGTCTGTTCATGTAGGGTTTACTGTTATTGATTGTTATAAAAATAAATTAAAAACATAAAATATTACTTTTATTTTGTATAGATGTCAAAATTTTGTAATGTACGAATTGTCCGATTATTGTGTAACATGTAACAAATATGTACCTGTTTGGGCAGATTACCGACGAAGAGATTTGGTAGGGCTTCGTTCCATGCGATGTCGAATATCGTCAACAACATAACCTTAACATACCTAGACTTTAAACTTACGTAAAAATGCAATGAAAATGCTAAGTTTTGATAAAAACTGTTTATTTTTATTGTCCAACAGATAGAAAATTATTTGCAGAAGGTAAACACAGGTCGAACTTGTAAAATGCACAATATACATACAAAATAACCGTCAAAAAGGAATTGAGCGCCAATGGACTGAACTGTCAATTGTCAATTGATTTAGTAACTTTAGGGTTCCTAGTCTAGTGGTTTTTTGGTTTCTTTTTGACTGCCAGCTCATAAAATCATATTCCACTAAGAGAGAGAGAGAGAGAGAGAGAGAGAGAGAGAGAGAGAGAGAGAGAGAGAGAGAGAGACAGAATCCGGTCACGTGGGACTCGGGAATTAATGAAGGCCCTGTATGTATGTATGTATGTATGTATGTATGTATGTATGTATGTATGTATGTATATATATAAATTGAAACTGACCCCCGGATATGGGTTCTAGGGGTCCTAAATCGCGCTCATTTGAATTTTTTTTTGCAAAGTCTCACCATCGATACCTCCCTATTAGTGATTTTTTTAAATATAAATTCACTAAAAAACAAGAGTGGTCCCAATATTGTAAGGTTTACGCCCCCGTGCCACAAAAAAAAACTTGGATCTAATTTTAGCATTGGAACTCATTATATTCCGGAATTCGATATAGCTATTGAAAACAGTAAAGGACTAACGTACCTGGTACTTTTAGAAACATCTTTTAGGGGGATCTAGATTTTTCAGTTACAACTTGTCCTGTAATCTTGTTATGAAATATCGTGTATCTGATAGGAAATACGACGACCTTTTCTGCGTAATAACAAGCCACATGGCAGCCGATAGCTGTTTGTGCATATTCATTTTTGTCATAATCTAATTGGATGATCCTCGGCTAGACGTTGCGATGTTGACGTATAAAAGCAATCAATCATAAAACGAGTCCTTTTTAAGTTCGCTCACTCCAGTAGTCACTTAGCGCATATATGCATCTTTAATTCTGTCACTTTTAAAGGTTGCCATTGACGATCGTGCAATAGTTAGACCGTGCAATAAATCTTCGTACATTCTTTACGCGTATGGATATCGGCTTGAGATTT